>JAWZYV010011819.1:0-1200000 GCA_038373885.1 Cheiracanthium punctorium
CCTAATTCGTTCTCAGTTTACTTCGTTTGAAACTACTTACACTCAATTTTGTATACGAGCGCTCTAGTTTTTAAACTGAAAGCACTCAGTTTCCTTTACGAACACCTTAGATAGAAACTCGTTGCACGAGTGCAACTCGTTTGGCGTTTACGAATGCGGCCAATGACATGATGACTAAATGCCTAACTTTTTGGGGACGACGCCTTAAATATGGAAATGCCAATATACTGTAAGCACATTCCAGGAGTTTATTTTTCTTGAACACAAGACAACTACCTGGACAGCACAGTCCAGAATATCCCCGATCCCCGAAAGTAATGCTACAACCACTCTGGCTGCATTCGTAAACGACAAACTCGTTGCACGAGTTTTCGTAAGAAAACTGGAATGCGTGTGTTTAGTGCTGTCAGTGGTTATGAGTTTCCTTTGACTTTACGAACAACTTCAGTTTATTTAGTTCCGTCACCTAGGAGACGTGTTTGTTTATAATTCGCGAATGCGTTAATTTTGCTGAGGAGAGTTTTTAGTACATACGCAATATAAAATCAACAGGATTTTTAAAAGAAAGAGTGGCTATAATTGAAATGCACAAATAAAAATTTAGAAATTTCAACTTAAACTTCATTTTTTCAAAAGTATTTAGCAAGAGAAGTTCAAATTTCGCTAATAATGGTTTAAATCAACTTCAATCTCAACACTAAAACATGCATTTTTGAATTTACTAAAATGAAAAATGCAAGAAAATGATTACCTTTGAAAAATTACGGACCTTCGTAGCATTTTTTAACGTACGCATGAATTTCCTCCTCGAAAAAATAATATTTGCAGCTTTAGGAAACGCAAAATATTTTTCACAACAACATACTTTTCCATAACAACGGATGCCATTGGAAAATAACAACAACCTGCAGCAAGTGTATCTTCTAAACAACTGAGGGAACTTGATTTTTTGTTTGAATTGTTCTTGAGGTTTCTGACTGCAATCTCGAGGATCGTCTTATACCCCTGAATATCCGTTTTGACATTTATGAATTCCATATAACATTTATTAATAACATAGAGCACAACAGATGTACAAACACAGAAGAAGGGGGTGGAAATGACAACCATGGGTTAACGGGATTCGAACCCGAGACCTCACCGCTCGCAGGCGGCTGGCAGAGATGGGTGCGCAAACCCTCGCAGCCATGAGACCCCACTTGATTTTCTTTCAGTTTACTTCGTTTGAAACTAATCGCATTCAGTTTTGTATATACGAACGCTCTAGTTTTTAAACTGAATGCAGTCATTTTTCTTTACGAACACCTTAAATAGAAACTCGTTACTCGAGTGCAACTCGTTTGGCGTTTCGAATGCGACCATAAAGTACTTTTCACAACAACATACTTTTCCATAACAACGGACGCCATTTGAAAACAACAACAACGTGCAGCAAGTGTATCTTCTAAACAACTGACGAAACCTTAGCAGTGATCACTTAATTTCGTTTGAAACTAATCGCACTCAGTTTTGTATACGAACGCTCTGGTTTAAAAACTGTATGCATTCAGTTTCCTTTACAACGCCTTAGATGGAAACTCATTGCACTAGTGTAACTCGTTTGGCGTTTACGAATGCAGCCTTTGATGTCACACAAACAGGAGTGATGATTTTTACGTCGCTTCCTATTAATTATAGCCAATGAAAATTCGGCAGGCGATTTTCGAAAAGCAGTGAAAATTTGTAAACATTGGCTGCATTCGTAAACGCCACACGAGTTACACTCGTGCAATGAGTTTCCATCTAAGGTGTTCGTAAAGGAAACTGAGTGCATACAGTTTTTAAACTAGAGCGTTCGCGTATACAAAACTGTGTGCGATTAGTTTCAAACGAAATAAACTGATCCTTGCTAAGGTGTCCTTAGTTGTTTAGAAGATACACTTGCTGCACGCTGTTGTTGTTTTCAAACGGCGTCCGTTGTTATGGAAAAGTATGTTGTTGTGAAACTTATTTTACGTTTTCTAAAGCTGCAAATATTATTTTTTCGAGGAGGAAATTTATGCGTACGTTAGCAAATGCTACGAAGGTACACAATTTTTCAAAGGTAATCATTTTCTTGTATTTTTCATTTTAGTAAATTCAAAAATTCATGTTTTAGTGTTGAGATTGAAGTTGATTTAATCCGTTATTAGCGAAATTTGAACTTCTCTTGCTAAATACTTTTGAAAAAATGAAGTTTAAGTTGAAATTTCTAAATTTTGATTTGTATACTTCAATTATGGCCACTCTTTCTTTTAAAAATCCTGTTGATTTTATATTGAGTATGTACTAAAAACTCTCCTCAGCAAAATGAACGTATTTGCGAATGGTAAACAAACACGGCTCCTAGGCGACGAAACTAAATAAACTGAAGTTGTTCGTAAAGTCAAAGGAAACTGATAACCACTGACAGCACTAAACACACGCATTCCAGTTTTCTTACGAAAACTCGTGCAACGAGTTTGTCGTTTACGAATGCAGCCTGTAACTAAAGGAAAAAATAGAATTCTTTTCTAAACATTTACTGAGTGAGTTAGTTATACGCTACGCTGTAGAAGTGATAAGTTACAGCCGGGCTCTGGGTACTCCAAGCAAACTTAGTTCTACGTTAATTTTCCAAAAGGTTTTTTAATTGTTTGATAACTTTAATATTCGACAAAAATAAGGCATTTCACCTCATGTTCAACTTCAGTGCAGTAAGTTTTAACACTTGTATGAATTTAAAGTAAATTGAATGACTATAAATATAATTAATTCTTTAATAATAGTTGAAATCGTCTAAGCCTAACGATCAGAGAACGTAAATAAACAGCATGCACCCGTAATGTAGGCATTTATTAGTCCTGTAGTAGTGTTGTATTATATTTTTGTGCTTAACTTGATAATGAATATAGTTAAACACTAATAGCAACAAAATTCGTATTACATTTGTTTCATAAATTATTTATGAATTTATTGTGTATTTTGAAATGTTTTATGTATCATTTTGCATGATTGCTTATTATATAATGGCTTAATCGTGTTTTGTAAATAGTGATCTGATCACCGAAGATAATATTTATACATTGAAGCGATTTTTTTCTACAATAAAAACTTTATTTAATGTATTTTCTTAATAATAATGGTATTTAATTTTGTAATCGGGGCTAGATTATTCAAATGCATAGTTACTGTAAATTCTGTGTCACGGTGTTCTTTTCATGAAATGTGCCTCCTTTGAGAATTCCAAATATGTAATTTGTATTGAATATAACTATAGAGTGCTTATTATCATTGCAAGTTTTCCTGTAGTTTCATTTTGTTGTGTGAACTTCAAAAGATTAAAATTGTTTATTCACCTTAGGTTTTTTAAACATACAGTATATCACTCGTACGTGCATATACATATATAGTAAAACTGCTCAAGTACCATGGTATATATGTTTCTCATTTCTTCATTATTTTTAAGATAAGCTGTATAGTAGATAAGCTGTAAAGCTGAAAAGTGATTATAATTTCAGTTCTGTCAGTCTGTTCTATCAGTCTGTCCGTGTTCTAAGAGTCCTAAATATTCATCGACCTTTACGAAGTTCCATATGTTATCCCTATGCACTGTACCATGTACCGTATTGAAAATTGTGTATGTAGAATTCATAGAGCTTTTACAGGAGCACTCAAAATAAATGAATATATTTTGCTCTATGGGCAGTCATTCTTTAAAGCTTATTTTAGGGACATTCGGCTATTTCAAACAAAAGAAAAGCCAACTATGGCCGAATGGATAAGACACTTAACATAGTAGATGGCTGAAGTGTAAAAGTCCAGGGTTCTGGCCTACCACGTGGCTGTCGAACTAACTGTCTTGAGTTTTGGGCGATTTTCTCCATTTGTAATGTGGATACGCATGTGAACCTCCTAAAACGTTCTTCACAAGACAAACCAACCCCATTTACAGATAGCTCTAGTGTACAGTACATAGCTTTGACTTAATTACAAAATCGACCAATCAAATGGTCAAATGGAACAAAATTGTTATATGTTATTAAGAATTACAAAACAGAGCTCTTCATAGCGTTTCTATTTTTGTAGTTCCTTTACAGGAGCACCCAAATGTACAATGAAGGAATTACAGGAAAACTTGCAATGACTCTAGAAAATTGTGAAAGTGAAATAAAAACTATGGAAATTTTTATAAATGCCCATCTATCATGAAATCACGATGTAGATTTATGGTCAAGAAAAAGCGCTATCGGATTCAACATTTAAAAAATAGTCATATTTTAAGCATATCAACTATATCCGGCCTCAAAACGTTCTAAAAAAGTGTAAACACCCTCTGTATTTACATCAGTTAGAGCACTGACGGACAGACAGACATACCAAAATCATAAACACTCTTCAGCAAATTTCATTCTTCACATGACAAAATGTATTAAACACTCAATATTTAATTTGTAGTATTTTTTAACACTAGAAATAATACAAATATGATGTACTGAAGAAGCAATCTATAAGATTGGTATATTGGCAAACCGGTCACCAAAATCAGCGGCGTATGTAGGTTTATACTTCGGAGGGGGATCCGGTATTTTAAATTTTATTTTTACAATAGTTAATATAAATATTTTAAAACAGCTAATTTTTATAATTATTTTACATTTTCTGAGGGGGCCCTGGCCCCCTCGAATACAGCACTGAGCAAAATCCTCTGGGCTCTGAAACTCGCGGCTTGAGTTTTAAAACTATGCTGAAAATGCACATGGATATTCTTCAGTAAATGCACTGTCGTATATTCTTCAGTAATGGTAAAACAAGATTTTAAAAATGTTTAATTTTTTCAAACTGACTCTTTCATTTTTTTAAATCACTTTTCTGTCAATTTTTCGAATTCGGGATAAGCGTTTAATTTACGAGGGGGGGGGGGATTTTTTCTGTGAGGGCACTGCCCGTAATTTTATCCCCCTGACTACTCGCCTGACGTGCACTTTAATTAAAAGTATGCGTAAGGGGCCATCATATTTAAAGACGCACAACTTAATTTTTGGAATAGCAGCAACTATATATCCCTTCGTATTTCTAAAAATGTAGCTCATTTTAACACCGAATAGTAATTTTCAATACCTTTAAAGTAAAAATTAGTGAGTTATCTTCTAAAATTTCCCTCTTCCTACGTTAAAATATTTTTTCATTCTATTAATACAATATCCTATTGCTTCATGCCTCTTCGCGCTCTTCTATCACACTGATAAAATAACATCTGCAAAGCAGCTGCCGCCCTTTTGATTTGAAGCATTTTCAATGTACGGATTCTCTAACGCCACGAATTTCTTGGCGGGTTGAAATGTATGCTAGAATGTAAACATAAGGTAGGAAGAATCTGCACCTAAAGCTCTACTGTACCTTGCAGAATACCAACATACGTTAGCAGGTTACGAATGGCATCAATATAATGTCACACATCCGAACGTTTGGTTAACCCATTTGTGCCTGGATATTTTTTCGACTTTCTTTGATTTTTACTGATAACAGAAATATCCATGTCTCTCACCGATACCCTTCCAAAATTATGTTCGAACGTAAATCAAATTTCTTATGTCAATTTCATATTTTAGATATTGTTATATTAATTAGCCATATCATAACTAACCCTTAAGTGAAAAGTTTTGCCTTTATTCGGGGTCATCATGATTCTACCAGGCCTGCTTGTGGACTCCGAAAGAAGCCTACGGACGTTTCCTCATTGGTTAGATTCGGCCGTTTTATGGCGTGTCTAAGTGCTCAAACCAATAAGTGAGCATCCGTAGGCCTTTTTGAATGACTCACCGGAGTGCACAAGCAGGCCCTGTAGAAACACCACTGCCCCGATTTATTCAAAGTTGCACATCCATACACTCTCAAAAATGTATTCGAGTGCAAATCAATTTTCCTATGTCGGTTTCATTATAAAGTGTTGTTCTTTATAAAGAGTTGATTATGTGGTGTATAATTACAACTTCTAATATTTATCATCTGCTGCATGCTTTTTTTCAAAAGTTAATTAGTTACTCACAAAATTAATATCGGAAATTTCTCTCATACTCAAATACATTTTTCAGTGGATGTACTGAATATGGATATTTCTAGCAAAATACACGCATTTTTAAAATTATTATCCCAAGTGTAAATGCACAGTTCCATGGACACAAATATATATGGACACAATTATACAATAATGAACAGGCTAAAAAAATTTACAAAGTCCAGAATCTGTAAAGGGTTGGCCGAAAACGGATCATTCTTGGACAAACCCATGCACGCAAGAATATGCTCAGGTGAAGACTTTTGTTCACTGCAGATGGTGTACGTAGGGAACGCCTTTTCTCCTCCAATAAATATAAGAGTTCTCGTGTGACCAGTCCGAAGACGGGATAAGCAAGAAAAATCACGGTGACCCAATATATACGCATTAAAGGGTTAATAACTTCTCCTACTTATGTCTAATTTTGTTTTAACAAAGACTAATTAGTTATTTAAAAATCCAATATAGGAAATTTTACATATCACTTCAATATTATTTGAATTTGTTCACACGGTACCTTGTTTTTCCATAAGCCGCTAGCTCTTATGTGAACACAATCTTCCCCTAATATACGGCTGATAGAATGCTGGTTTTCAGTGCCTTCGGCGAAAATCATTTATTCCCAGTTATGAGTCTAGTTATAGGGCTCGAAATAAGAGAGGCAAAAGCCCTAACTAAAGTCGTCAGAAAGGCTTATCTATATCGCACTTCCACGTGTGTTATCTGAGTGACAACTGATTCTGGTCATATTATGTTATCGTATTTCATATTGAATTCGACGAAGAAAATGTAAAAACATAAATTTTGACCGTCTTTAATTAATTTAAAGCATAATATTTCCACCGGGAAATAATTGTCAGAAGTTTGCATCAAAAATTCACTCTCCTTCAAAAACCCAAGGCTGGGATGCAGACTCTAATGACGGTCAATAAACCAGTTTATTGACCCATTGCAGTTTTATTATTGGTTTAAAAACTGGAATCGTCAATGAATCTAGTTTATCATTCGAAAGTCTGCATCCCAGTCCAACAAATTATTGTTGTTTAACCCTCCGCTGGTGCGTGGACCATGATCATAGAACACTCAAAAAAGAATTCCAGTAATACCCAAATTTCCTATTTTAATTTTGTAAACTAGCTGCGTACGCGTTCTCCGAACGGTAGGAAAAGAACATTTTCCTTATACATATAATTCGAATTAAGCCCATTGATGCGGAATCTATAAAAGTAAAAAATTACTTAAATCGTGATGAAACGTTGACGTCATGAGTGCAAATCTGAGATGACTGCAACATGATGGCACAAAAACTACGTCAATGTCACTGAGATAAAAATAGAAGCATCTTCTCTTAGATAACCTTGCCCAGGCTTTTTCTCGATGGATCCGGTATCGTAGAACTGCTTCTATAAGTTGCACACGACGCTGGGCGTTAAATTGAACTCTCTACAAATCTGGAGACTATCCTGTTTCTAGTCTCCACATATGGGATCTAGGTCAAGGGGTGGGGTTGTCCTCCGTAGGGGTCTTTCTAAGGGGTCGTAACCGGTATTTACGCTACGGTTTGGAGGAAACCAGCCATATATGCCATTCCCAACATATGCATGTTGCGAGTACAGTTTTATTTTCCGAACGGAATACAGGAAAACTCCGAAAGGTTAGGTCGGCGGACGCGACCTGTTTTGAATCAGAAACCTTCCGTCCCTCAGTTCAGAGCGCTGAGCGCTCGGCCACTGGTCGGACTAAGTCATTGCTAGGGGAATATTATAAGCAATTGGGACCTTCGTTGCATACATGATTGCAATGTCATTCTCGTATTATTATTAGTTATATCTCGTATTATTTGATTTATTTTTTATTTTCATTTCATATTCTTGACTTTTCATACTCTCTTGATTTTTGGGTCCTTGTGCATGCGCATATTCAATTACCATTCCCCATTAAGGTTACTGAATTAAGTAGTTCTTCCTATCGCCACTTCTACACCAAAGACGTCAATCTGCATTTTCCTCGTTTCAAGAAAAACGCTTACAAAATTTCATTGCTTCAGTTTATACTGATTAATCAATTTTCTTGCAAACTAATCGGAATTAAGATATGAGGCTTTGACATAGTACACAGGATTTCTTAAAGACCTTGAAAATGAATTTAGTTAAAAATAACGAAAGTTACAGGTTCGCGTTATTGACGTTGTGATTGTGATAATATTCTAATTGTGTCATATCCAATGCGTTTTCATTTTTCGAGTCAAGAGCTGTAGAAATGAGTGTTTTCACTTAATTGTTAAATTTAACAGCTTGAGTGGCAACAACGGATTCCGTAGCTACGGAAACTGCAGCAATATTAAAATAGAACATGAAATGAAATTTATTTATGCTTGCTAGAACTGCCATATTGGCGTAATTAGCGCTTATAGTCGATGGCAAATAGCCAAAATGTATCCTAAATTTAACTTCACAGTAAATGCAATATTTATAGGCATTCTCGTTCATCTCCAAAGACTTTCGTATTTATACAGAATTCCTATTTTACTATACTCTGTTTGGCTGGATTTAAAAAAAAATTATCTATCCATCCGCTCGTAACATTGGCTCATCTCTAATCGTGCCATAGAATTAGAAATAGAAACGCAAAAAACACACGCTCTTAACACGGAGTTACACTACATTTGAATATTTATCGCCAACTTTTCTAAGAAAGGTACTAAAGAAGGAATCTGCGTATGCCATTTTGCGAGATTTTTTTTTCAGAGAATGATTCTAAGCACTGATTTAACAGCAATCAAAATGGGAAATAGTTATTTGTGTATGGTTCCATTGCCAAAAATTAATGCAGGAATCTATTTGAAAAGTAGCATAGCAGTATTTTAAATTACTATAACGTGTTTTATTTATTCCAATTTACCGAATGCGAGAATTTCATTTCTTTTGAAATTTGGCGGCATTCCCTCAAGGTAAATCAATTTACTTAATTTGGGGAAAATTCCGAAGATCGATTGCTTAAAATCGCCTTAATAATTGCACTATTTCTGCATGGGAAAATTAAAGTTTCACGCCATATTTTAATAAAACCTACACACACAAACCTAAACCTATTCCGTACACAAACACACAAACCTAAATCCTGTACACGGTTTGCTCGCAGTAAATTGCGCCAAGCCAAAAACTGTGCAAATCGGTAGAATCTACTACTTTCTCAATATCACCATATCAGCCATTTTTTTTCGCTAAACTAAAAAATATACATATTAGTCTCGAAAATCTCCCAATCCCTTATTCTTTTACACATAAAAGGCATTGAATACCTGCTCTGATTTCACATGCACGCAATACTTTAATTAAAAAATAACTTTGTAAATAATCTAAACAAAAAAAAAATCATTATTCCTTTATTTTTACTACAGGAGTCTAAATAATTTAATAAAATAGCCAAACATGGCAACCTCGATGCTTTTTTTTCACATTTTCACTACAAGGGTTACAATCGCGGAATTGCGAAGAGCAAAAATTAGCGTTTTTGACGGGGTTTTTTATCAATATCTCCTAAACTAATTCGAATTTCAAAATTTAAATTAGCGGAAGACCTTCCTCGGAATTTTTCGAATAAGTGGACACCTCGATTGAAACTCAACTCCCAGCGGTTTCGGAGGAGATGATGCTACACACAGACAGACAGACAGACGCGCACAGATTTTAATAGTATAGATAGAAGATAACTTCTACTGAAATTCCTTACGAGAACTGTTTGCTTGTAACGCAGAAGGTTGTTGCTCCTCGGTTTGCTACGATCTCCCAAATGCTGTGTCCTCCGAAAAGTGTTACATGGCATTCACGTTCCATAGTGTATCTGATAGGCAGCAGACGATCACGAATATAAACTGTTTTCTGAATACAGGTAACACAAGATTCCTGTACACGGATAATATGCACGTTACGGGATAGATGGGGCCGTCGTTATTAGCAACGGGCCTGCGTATGAGTTGCCATCGCTAAAAATGAGTTTATCATTGAGGCCTGTTTTCCCCCAGTCACAGTGTTCTATTTTATTATTCTAAGTATTATAAATGTTATATTATTTTATTATTTTAAAACATTTTTTTATACTTTGTCGTACTAAAGAACTTTAGATGTAGGTAATCGTTTTGTGAATCTTGCGCCATTTTCTTTCATGAAAATGTATCCTAAAATTCGAACATTTTGCTCTGAATGTAGAGGTACGTGAACACTTTTATAATGTATTTAGAAATTATAAAAATATGTATGTAAATCATGTTTAGTGAATAATTACTCATGTGTTATTTATAAATAAATTATTTTGATCAGAAATCGTATTACTTACTTGCGTAGTTTTTATTCTTGTAAATAAGCATGACGTTGTGATACTATTTAGACAATTTAATTTTGCCAGTTGAAAATGTTATTTATCAGTTATATATGTATTGATTATGTGATTCAGACTTATATCTGGTACAGTGCAGAAATACAGTAAATTATAAATTATTGATTTTTGCCCGTTTATACAGAAACTTCAAATGTAGTTAATATTTTGTACAAGCGTTCGTTATGCTTGCTCAATTCCAAAGTTCGATTGAGAAAGCTACAAAAGAATAATATATGCTACATGAAATGTTTTATTAAAGAATAATTAATTCAGGGATCGCGCTATAGAGCGTATTTTATCAATTTTCTCCAATATACAGGATATCCCCGAAAACACTGAAATGCGCTTTAATACATAATTTGTTAAAGATTAATCTTGAATTGTTTAAAATAACGTAGGAAATACGACTACGTTCATGAAATATTCATTATAAAAATGTCTTTCTCATTTGTGTATTTAGTTATTTTAAAGTATATTAAATATCCACTTGTGAAACTAAAATAAGCAATCGTGAATCATGAGAGTAACCGCTACTTTGTTTTTCCTTCAAATTATATGCATCCATTTTCTTTATGTCAATATGTATCATGGCAAACAAATTAATCATAAGTTCGTACTTGAATTAGTAACACAATTACTACTTAAAACTACATTAAATAACGTTTGAAAGCACTGGGAAGCTTAAGAAATGCCTGATGTATACCTGAAGACTCGAACATCCGTAGGCCTCTTTGGATGGCTCATCAAAATACACGCGCAGGCCCGTTACTAATTGCGAAGACCCCGTTAATAATAACTTAAAAAAAAAGAGGTGTTGGAATATTAGTGGTATTTCCTAGTATGGTTTTCTAAAATTTATTATTTTTCTTTGGAGAAGGAAAAATATATGGAACTAACACTGAAAATTATAAATCATTTTCATTTCGAATGGTAAAATTTTCGATGAATAAACTCATTTGAACTAACCAAAATAAAAACAGTTAACAAACGTGTTTTATCATACACTGTTACGTTATTCTTAATCCTTTTGATATATTTTATCTCCCCTTTAAGTTCGTACTACTATTTATGGGACACCCTTTATTTTGTAATTCATTCTAAATGTTTCTCGTTAAATTAATTTACATTATTTTTCATGTAAATACCAAGGACATGCAGTGCACAGGTTGTACTTATAATTATAGCAAACATTCATCTGATACCTACGCCTTACAAAAGATTAAAAATTAAATAGTATATCAGTAACTAAATTTTGTATACGTGAATAGTAAATATCAAATATTTTAAATTCTATTTCAGCTCCTCGTCATATATTTTGTTAATATATTAACCGAACAATATTTAATAAATGAAAATTTAATAACTACTAGTTAAATTTGTTTTAAAAGTAATAATGGTTGTAACTGCTTTGAAAATGTGAAACTTAAACATTCAGTATAAAATGCATAAAAATGTCTGTATCATTTGTGTATTCGTTTTCTTTAATGTATACTAAAAGTCAGCTTAATTTTTTTCATGTATATTAAAATTCAAGCTAAAATAATGAATCATGAGAGTGAGCACTACTTTGTTTTTCCTTCAAATTACATGCATCTATTTACTTTAATGTCCGCGTGTATCATAGTAAAGAAACTGTTAATGAGTTCGTACTTGAATTAGTAACACAATCACTACTTAAAACTTCATTTAATAACGTTTCAAAGCATCGGAAAGCTTAAAAATTTCTTGATGTATACGGGAAGACGCGAGCATCCGTAGGCCTCTTTGGATGACTCATCGAAATACACGCGCAGGCCCGTTACTAATAGCGAAGGCCCCGGATAGATTAACCCCTTAACGGGCAATGATTCCGTTGTGAAACAACTTCGTTCTGGCATTTTCAGTGTTGATCGCAAAAAATACATAAGCATTAGTCAATTCTCCTATATCTGCTTCAAGATTAATAAATTTAATTTCCACAAAAGGCTTATGGGTGTTGAAGGAACATGTAAATACTGCACATTTTTATTGCAGTTTTTTAAAAGTTGTCCTAAAATTAAATAAAATCATATAAGGAAAATCACAATGATTGTATCTGATGATCTCTAATGAATGTCGGAGTTCATGAACTCATAGAAGTCGTAATCTTCTTGGTCGTTTAAT
The DNA here is from genome assembly GCA_038373885.1 of Cheiracanthium punctorium. Lineage (NCBI taxonomy): Eukaryota > Metazoa > Arthropoda > Arachnida > Araneae > Cheiracanthiidae > Cheiracanthium > Cheiracanthium punctorium. Next base: position 12,575 of record JAWZYV010011819.1, read on the forward strand.
TTTACTAACCCCATGAATTCCTATGCAATTTTTTTTACATTTAAGCAAATATATCTCTTAACTTTGAAAAAATGCAGAATAGATTATCGAACTCGTCCTGAATGGTCGATTCTTGATTCTTTGTGACGTCAATATTATTGTCCACGTCACAGAATGTTCTGTTTCAAAGTCGAGCATTGTTATCGAAGGGATAGAATTTGACTGATTGCGCATGAAATTTTAGAACAGAAAGAGTTGCTTTCATATCGAGCGAGATTTTTGAAAATGCTTGCATAGCAAAATAAAAGGTGATACATACATCTCCCTTTTAAACATTAATTTATAATACTGAAGAATGTTAGTAAAGAATTACTTTGATTGTACACGGGAAGCGTAAGGAATTGTGGAAGATACCGCGAAACTACGAACGGGATCGCCATTTGTCAAAAGACGGCTGTATGTTTAGAAACTTAGGATACTGAATTTCTAGCATGTTATGCCTAATGGAGTCTTCTTGACCAAGTAATTATGAAATACATTCATTTCTATACGTGTTAAGTAGAACTTATTTTCTTGGATTTCATTTGCTTTTGGTTGAATTATATAGTCTGGGAAAAACAAATTTTCTAACTTATAAATTTAAAAATGATGTCATACTACTGTGCCTATAGTTTCAAATCAAGATATAATTGTAAAAAAAATTCCATTGATAATTCACCAGTCACTAGTACAATTCACTTTCATTGTGTTGTTGACATTTCCAGTTATTGCAGTTGATTTAACCCATTTCATTCCGACTATTTCTCGCCCCATTCACAAATTTATGATAGTGACTGAACTGATAAATTTCAGGCACTAATTCTATTTGTTATATAATTAAAATATATTTTATCTGTTTAATGTTTAAAAAAATGGTATAACTCTAATTTTTACAGAAAGTACTAAGTAACATTCCTCTGTAGTTAAAAAGTGCTTATTTGTTTTAAAACTATTATAACTTGAATTTATGTGATTAATAGCATATTAATATTGATTATAAAGCATGCATATAATATAAATTGATGAGCTCTAAATAATCAACCTGCAAATGAATTGGAACATATATCTAGTGTTACAACTGCACTAGTCTGTAAATGTGTTAAGAAAATCTCAAAACATAATATTTCCAGATTAGATTGTAAAATTATGAGACTTACAAGTTTTTCTCAGAATAAGCAAAATTCGATGGCATAGGCATTGTCTGTTATGCCTTTTTAAAATTCCTAAATTTATTGCGCATTATGCAAATACTTCACATAAATTACACATCCATGACACTGAAATATAGTTTGGTAATACTTGCATATGAAAAATTTTATTTTATCAGAATAACTGAAAAGTGTAGACTCGTATACAAATATTGGTACTTCTAAGAGTTTATAGCATTGAAAGAAATCATCGGGGTTTTATTAACCTGCTTATTGCACTTTTAAATACTTAGTACCTTTAAAAGTAAAAAAAATCGATTTTTCAAAAATAATTTTAAAACATAATTCAGATTTTCAGGAATATTTTAAAACAAACAGCACTAAAATCGAACGAAAATTATGCCCGCAGCAATTAAAAGCAAAAAAAGCTAACATGAACTTTACCTTTAAACGCACTGTAAAGAAACTTGATTTTCTCAGTTTCTGATTTTTACACTTTCCCACAAGATTTTATAAAAAATTATGAATGGAAAGTTATGAAATTTTACGTATAGGTTGTACCTATAGATCTTTATTCACTGAACCTCAGATTTCATTATGGGATCAAAATATTTTATTTTATAACATGATGAATGACAGAATTTTAAAATTATTGAAATTTTTATGATTTATCAAGTTATAAAATAAAATATATTGGTCCCATTACCAAATCCGAGGTTCAGAGAATAAGTATATGTACATACAACCTATATGTAAAATTTCATAACTGTCCATTAATAACTTTTTTTTTAATCTTTTGGGAAAGTGCAAAAATCAGCAACTGAGAAAATCAAGTTTCTTTACACTGCGTTTATAGGAAAAGTCCATGTTAGCTTTATTGCTTTTAATTGCTGTGGGCGTAGTTTTCCTTCGATTTTGATGCGGTTTGTTTTAATATATTCCTAACTATTTGAATTATTTTTTAAAATTATTTTTGAAAAATTGATTTTTTAGAAGTTTAAAGGTACTATGTCCCCTTAAGGTGACTTAATCATTATACTTTGTTTAGGTTCTTGAAGATGTAGTTTTGACATGTCCCTGCCTTCCCAACCTTTGTTGTTGTAATCGAATCTGTTCTACAAACAGGGTATCTTTTACAAAGGAGCTATGTGCAGAAGATTGGGAAATGTTTGCAGGAAATTTAAATGTGAGTAAAATATTTTCAATGCTCAATTCTTTCTTGTTCTTTGAGAAATAAATGAAATTTACTTGAGTTTATTATTCGTGACTGGGTAAGTACTGTACAGGACTTTGTAATGTTATTTGCAGTAGCCTTTGAATGTGTCATGATTTGACTGCCACAAAGGCTGACCAAGCATCCGCTAGAAGGCTTCAACATTTTAGCGTTATTCAAGAGGGGAGGGGGGGGGTTCCCGCCTACTAAGCCCCTCGTTGAACGGTGGAGGGCTGCCAGTGAAATATCTTTAAAACTAAATATTTTCAATACGTTTTTCTACCGAATTCCTTTATACTTAGAATATACCATTAACAGTAATTAATTTTTTTACCCCCCCCTCTAGTTTCCAAAATTAAACATTATCGCCCCAACCCCCCACTCCCCCCCCAAAAAAAATATTGCTATGTACAATACAAAATACCGTGTATACAAGTGTATTTTTTCATCTTGTATTCTTAATAATTCTCTAAACTAAAAGTGCTTCAGTGAGACCATGTAAATTATGCTTTTAGGTTTAATTAAAGCATTTAGTTATAACTTTGCAAATTAATATTAGCTGTAATTCTCGAAACTAAAAAATAAAAGTGATTCAGCGAGACCGCGTAAATTATGCTGTAGGGTTTCATTAAAATATTTATTTGTAGTTTTACAAATCAATATTAGCTGTAAATTAAGTAAATGAAATTTATAAAATTTCTTCGTTCAACATTTATTTAGTGGCCACTTAATGCTGAATTTTTACTATTTGCAATTTAAAATTTTCATTACCTTTTTATAGTTTTGCATTTCAGAGTGCTTACCGAATAACTATAATGTAATTTCTTAAACTTGGAGCAAATAAAACTTGCATTCAGGACTTGAAGCCTTGTCACAGTTTTGACACAGTATATTTTTTAGAGAAGGCCGACCGGATTGTATGGTGGGTAAAGCACTGTACGTGGTTGTCATTTGTCCGTCCCTTCATAGGGACGGGCTTTACCATGGCACAGTGGTTATGCCACTGAAAATGGTAGATGGCCGAAGTGTGAAGGTCACGGGTTCGGGTCCCATCGCGCGGCTGTCGATCTAACGGTCTGGAGTTTTGGTAGGTTTTCTCCAGATGTATCGTGAATACGCGATAGAACCCCCTAGAAAGTCTTTCTACTAACGCACCCCCCCTTTGGCAGATCGCCCTAGTGTAGCGTTGCCATAATCACACACAATCACAATCCCTTTATAGGGGCGACGTAGGTCCACCTACTAGGTGCCTCCATAATAAAGTGGCCAACAACTCCGGCCCGTTGTGGCCAAAGCCTTTCGAGGCAGCGGCCGGCCATTGGGGGGGGGGGGGAGTGGGAAATTAGAGAAGCAATTCTTGTGGATTGTGGATCACAACAGTTGTCCATGAAGTGAAATGTTCAGGTTGCCAGAATTTAATACATGACTTAAAATTTTTCGTAAGATTATTTTAATGCATGTATTAAGAATAGAATTTCAACAGTAATGTGCTAAAACTAATATTTTCCATATTTATACACCTTTTGATGTATGTCAGTCTGGTGAAAGTAAATATTTGAAAATTCAAAACCACGAAAATTTTATTTTAATGGAAAGATCTTAAAATAAAAATCATAATATCGGTTAATTTAAAATATATGTTGGAAATTACGATTTTACGTGTGTGTACAGAACTTCAATAATACTTAATGGAAAATCTTAATATTTTATAATGTATATTAAAATGCAGATGACGCTCAAGATACACAATTTCTTTCATTTCAATGTTGACGTTGTCCAATCGAAATAAAGCCACCAGTATCTGTCACAGACTGAGACTGTCTGGCAGACTGAAGCAGAACTGAAAGCAGCTATCATTGAAACCTGGGATAACACTGATGCCCTCCAAATATTCTTAAAATATATCCCATGTAGACTATTCAGTCACATGTAAATATGACAAATCTATCGGCGTTTATGAGTAGTTGCTCTATTATTTCGGAAACCCCCCCTCTCCATTTACACATTTAATTTTTATTCTTGCCCAGGTATGGCAGGAGTTCAGTTTTTTCTTTAAGTACTTATTTGGCACATAATTTACTAATATGTTTGTTTCGTTCTTATTCGTCAGTTTCGCATTACCATGTCTTTATTACGGTGGGACACACTGTAGTTTCCATCCCGTGCGTCTACGACTTCAGTGAGCATGCTCTCATTTCTTAACTTAAAGGCAAATACGCGATTTGCGCAACGCATGCATCTTTGCTGTGTGTGGCCGGACTAAGTTTTACGGCTAAAATAAGTCTGTTTACTAAATATGACAAATTTATTAAGTGGGCAGAAAAATGCTGAAAATTTTAAGAAAAAAGCTTCGGTATCGGATGAATGTTTACTATGGTTGAATGTAGCAAGCATCGTTGCTTCCCGACCGGGTTCTTTGAATGTCTCACTGAATATTAGCGATATCGTCACATGTATCATGAGAGATATCAAGACGTACACCAGAGAGCCAGGATAGAAACAGAAAAGGTAACCCTGCTTCTTTCACTATAATACAAACTATGCGAACGTAAATGAATGATCTATTGGAGCGATTGCGCAAATACAATGCTGGGTCTCAGCGGAGCGTTCAAAGATCAATGTTCAGAAACAACTCTGGTCACAAGTCTTCTCTGTTGGCTCTTCTTTTTCATGGTACGGATGAACAGGTTAAAACCGGGTTCCCGATAAAATATGAAACCCATATATCATACACTAAAACGAGAGAGGGGGGGGATAAGCAGGCTTCAATGTAATTATCCCGTCACCAATTAAAACTTTATGAATTCACTATTCTGTAAGTTGGGGCCGCTCAATCAGACTAAAATTTTATTTGCGCAACATTTCCCGAGTTCTGCATCATTTCTAACAAAATTCAAAGCTTTACATAATATCAAAAGCAAACGAAAATCCCAAAAAACCATGCATATTACATTTACACAGTTTCGGAAATAAATAAAAATAAATACCATATTTTCGGCGTGACATTATACACTCATGTCCATAAATTAAGGATAATTCAGAATCACACAGAAATTGATCTCTAAAATAAAAATTTCACCTGTGGAATGATCACACACATCTTGAAGAAGAATATGCAAATTACAGGAAACCACCAGATGGCGTGTATGGTACGTCACAATGACGAGAGTGTAAGAGAGGGGTATATAAGGAATGGTGGCAAAGAAGTAAAATTGTTCACAAGCGCTGTGAAAGCCTTTCAGTGCAAAAACCGCATAGTTATGGCACAAAGGAGGCATTTGGATGATGTTTTACGTGCCAGAATTATCGGACGACTGGAATGTGGACGTACCCAGCTGGAAGTATCCGAGGAACTTGGAATCGCCCAGAGTGTCATCTCCAGGCTTTGGCAACGATTCCAAGATGATGGTAATGTGAGTAGACGTTACAGCACAGGTCGCCCCCGAGTTACAACGCCGAATGAGGACCGCTATTTGGCAGTTACTGCCAAAAGAAACAGACGGAGTACAGCATCAAACCTGTCTCGTCAGCTCTCTTCAGCTACCGGTACGACAGTTTCAAGGCAGACCGTGTACAGACGCTTAGGGCACATTGGTCTATATGCTCGTAGGCCTGTCAGATGTGTTCCACTTACCGCAACTCACTGTCGCCTGCGATTAACCTGGAGTAGAGAGCATGCATTGTGGACACCGCAACAGTGGTCTTGTGTGATGTTTTCCGACGAGTCCAGGTTTAGTTTGGAGTCTGATTCTCGCCGGACATTCATCTGGAGAGCGCCAGGTACCCGTTACCACCAAGAGAACACCATTGAAAGACACCGTTACGGTGGTGCAGGATGGCTCGTTTGGGGAGGAATTATTCTTGGTTCCAGAACTGACCTGCATGTTCAGAGTGTAACGATGACAGGCCACATCTATCGGGATGTCATTCTGGAACAACATGTACGTTTGTTTCGGTGCGCCATGGGTGCTGAATTTGTGTTTATGGATGACAACGCCCGTCCTCACCGTGCAAACATTGTAGACGAATGCCTTCAATCGGAGGATATCACCCGTATGCATTCGCCAGCATACTCACCGGACTTGAATCCAATAGAGCATGTGTGGGATATGCTTGGCCGACGAATTGCAGCCCGTCAACCCCTTCCCACCTGTCTACCGGAACTTCGGAGTGCATTGCTTGATGAGTGGTGTAATATTCCCCAAGATCAGATTGATCATTTGATACTCAGCATGCCTAGGCGTTGTCAGGCCTGCATTGCATCGTCCGGGAGACATACTCCGTATTAACCATCCTACTAACCATGTTATACTGTTTTTTGTAAATAGGTTTTTTTTTAATTTGGTCAAGGGAGTAAAACTTGCAATTTTTATTAATTATGTCAAACATATAGCATCTTTTTTGCTCTTTACTTTTTGTTTAATAAATAGACTTTACAAATAAGTCAAATTTGTTTTGCTTCTTTCTCTTTCTTTGCCTGAACTTCATTATCCTTAATTTATGGACATGAGCGTATATACGGATTAAATCTGAATTTCTTTTACTTCAAATGCCCATATATGCTGATATAGTTACTAATATATGTACTGATGCAGCTCTATGTAAGTAATTATTATTAATTTTCAATAAAATAGCAATAAGTTTGTAAAAAATGGTAACGAAACCGAATTCCTTAATTTTGCGAGACTCGCGATACGTCTCGCGCGAGACGAGACAGGCAATTTCTTTGCGAGACGCGGGACGAGACAAGACAAAGGTTTACCACTACGAGACGAGACGAGACAGCCCCGATTCTCGTCTCGCGTCCATCCCTATTAAACATTATTTTTTCAGAAGCCGCAGTTCGCCTTCAAAAAATTTAATTTTGACGAAATGGACACAATGTTTCGTCATAATACATCGCATAACGTAGTGTTCGGTACATATTTTACGACACATGCGTCATAATCATGCATGCATAAAAATGTATTCTGTAAAACATATCTAGCGGCCATTCTAATTTTCTCCGTAACTGTCTGAAGTAGAACCCAGAAGTAGAAAATTCAATGGCTGAAAGTCACTCCTTATTTGAAATCAGCCTGCAGAAAACCCCGAAATTGTAAACTAAGACTGAACTGCTCAAAAACAATCTTATTAAAAAAAAACCCGAAAGTTAACAAAATTTTCGGATATAACATTTTATATCTCAAGAAATCCTAAACCTACATTCATTTTACTTCAAAGCGTTTACGTACTATACATCCTGCAGTCTGCAATTTCAGCTTTCTATCTTTCAAAGTTAAATTTAAAAAATTAACAGACACATTGGGCCCCCAATTATTAAAATGAAACTTAACTTCTACATAAACCTGTCACTTCGCCGAGGCATATCCTTCCGCACCACAGAGCCCATGGTTGCAACAGTAGTATGGGGGGGGGGATATGGCCGGAACAATAGAAGGGGCGTGGCTGATTGACATTGATGGATGAGGGGGCGTTGTCACGAGTGGAGTTGAGTTGTTTTCCTCCTGCTGGTTGAGTTGAGTTGTTTTCATTTGTAGAAGGTTACGAGGGTATTTTTTATGGGGTGGCAACACCAAATTTCTTTTTACGGAATGGCAATGGGGTTTATTTTTGTAGAAGGTTACGAGTTTTTTTTAAGGGGTGGCAACACCAAATTTCTTTTCCACAGAATGGCAACAGGGTTTAGTTTCGGAATGGGAACTTAGAATTTTTTCACAGAATCTTTCACCGGACTTGTAATTTAACATCTGCTTTAAATGAATTTTAGTTAACTTTATTTAAATACTAATTAATTTATTTTAGTGTTGCCATCTGTTATTGAATTTTTAGTGCTGCCATCTGGTGTTATGTTTAGAAACTATCTTTCTAGTTTTGGAATTGGACTAGGAATTTTTTAGAGCTTGAAAAGTGATTTTAATGAATTATTTAATAAATGAATTTTAGTGAATTAATTAATTTTAGTGCTGCCATCTGTTATTGAATTTTAGAATTAATTTGTGGACTTGGATTTTATTTTTAAAAATTATTATTTCGCACTTGCTACTGGTGAGGATCGAACTCCGGACCCTTCGGTCTGGAGCTCAATGCTTTAGCACCCTGACGCCTACAGGCGCTACTTAATATCGCTAAAGTTTGATGTCTTCTTTACTTTCGGTATGGGACTTAGAAAAAAAAAAGCACTTGCAGAATTTTTGACCGGACTTGTAATCTTTTCTCGAAAGGTGGCAAGTGGTAACGAGTGTAAAATGAATTTTAGTTAATTTGATTTAATTATTAATTAATTAGTTTAATTTTTTCTGGAAAGGGAGACGTGGTAACGAGTGCGTAATGACGAATTACATAGTTTAATTCAGAGAACTTGTTATTGCTGTGTGAATGATAACAACACGTGGCTATCTTTATTTAGTACAATTAATTAAAGGTATTTAATTAATGAATTTACCTGTTTGAATTATTATTATTAATGCAACACCGAAGTATTCACTATCGAATGTAATCTATGATATTAATACTCATGGAAATGAAATTTTGTTAAGTCCGAAGTAACACGTGTTTTTTGTTATTGCATCATTTTTTCTTGCACGAACGCGTTTCGAACAGGAAGGTTCGGAATCTGGAGGGGGAGTGGATCTTTTGACGTCAGTGCCTGATGGGAGGCGTGGTCACTCCATCGCCGGCCAATCGCGGAGGAGATTACGTTGGACGGGAGGGGTTGAGTTGGTTTTATTTCAAGATTTGGGGTGAATGGCAACAGTGAGAGTGGAAAAAGTTTTACAATTTGAGATTGGCAACACCCTGTGTGTATCAGTTGATCGTGTGAATTTGGTGTGTGTTGGTGCGATAGCCCTAAACTTCGAAGTGTTTGCGAATCCAGATTTTTTTTTTTGGTGCTGCGTTATTATAGATTATTTTGTTTTAATCATCAGAAAAAATGAAGCGTAATATGCGATTTTCAACAGAAGGAAATGCTTCTAAGAAACCAGCAAAGGATATTTCTAAAGATGTTCAGACCTCTGACTTTACGGATAATGTGCATGTGGACTCTGATGGTCGTTTTTCTTTTAAATTGGATTCTCTGCCATTGAACATGATACATCGTGGAGGGGAAATTTTTATCTCTTCTAATTTATTTGCGGGGCTCACTAAAGTGCATATAAGAAGACATTACTGTGATGAACATGGTTACCACCATGCTACGAAATGCGGCATCTCTTTATCGCCATGTGTGTGGGACACACTAAGTAGACAGTTGAGTCGAATCGGCAGTTGTGATGAACCCCAAAAGACTTTTATTATTGATCAAGATTTGTGCATATCAAAACAAATTAAAGACGGACAAGGAGTATACGTCTTCCAGAAAAAGAATATGAGTTTCCAGTTTATCCCTGGACATGCAGTTTATCCCTGACCTGTGCAGAGTTTTCTAAACTGGTTCACTCTAAGGATACTGTGTCAAGTAACGTTAAAAATGGACTGATTTCATATACGTTATCCAGCTTTTTATGGAAAGAGCTGGAGGGGAAGGAATTGAACACCGAAAATAATCAACAATGCTTTTCGGATTTTTTGAAATCTTTAGAGGTATGTTTGACAACAGCCATTGAAAGAAAGATTACAGAACTTATAGACTGTTATGCTTGCAAGGATGAATATCCGATGAGTTTCTTGCATAATTGTATTCAAAAAAGAACAGAAACAGTGGATACCTACTTTGATCGTGCTGTGTTTGAACTAGATTATCACGAACTTGCTAAAAACTTAATTGAAAAAAATTTAAAGACTGATTTTGACTTACTCTACCAAGAAGAATTTTTTGATCACATAGATGTAAGTAGAATGTTTGTAAACGTACAAAATATGTATTTGGCAAACGATCCTAATGTAGATTTCTAAAACTTGTTTGATTTATTATATATTAAAATAAAATAATGTATATGTAATTCTTGTGTGTTAAAATATTTTATTTATTATTTATTTATTTATTCTGGGGAGAGAAGCAAAACTTTTACTTTACAGGTTCGCGTGGTGGTGCAAAACTTTTACTTTTCAGGTTCGCGTGATGGAAAAAAACTTTTTTTTACAGGTATGCCTAAAGGACGTGTTAGAAAACATTTATGCTACAGCTACGGTTATAAAAAAGTTTTACTGCTATGCTTCGTTTGCTGTTATATAAAGGAGCTTCGTAAAGGTAAGTGACTCATTTTGTATTTTTATTTTGTCAGAGAAACATCAGGTTTAAAATGTCAAAAGAACTCGACAAGTTGTATCGTAAACCAGATTTGCCGGGAAGTTTCGGAGGTGTCAATACATTGTTTTAAAAGGTAAAATTAAATCGAAGGATATTAAAAAATGGTTACAAAAAAAAGATTCTTATACTTTGCATAAACCTGTGAGACATAAATTTCCTAGGAACAGAGTGATGGTTGGAGGTTTAAACGAACAATTTCAGGCTGATTTAGCCGACATGCAATCGTTGGCCCCTTTCAACGACAATTACAAGTACGTTCTTACATGTATTGATATTCTAAGTAAATATGCATTCGCAATAGCTCTTAAAGATAAAAAATCTCAAACGATTGTAGCAGCCTTTAAAAAAATATTTTCGGAGCGCAAACCTCAGTCATTGTAAACAGATGCAGGTAGTGAGTTTACGAACAAACTTGTGCAAAATTTCTTAAAAAAGGAAAAAGTTCATTTTTTTACAACTCATAATTCCACGAAAGCGTCTGTTGTTGAGAGATTCAATCGTACTCTTAAAACGAAAATGTACAAGTACTTTACTGAAATGAATACAAAACGTTACATTGATGTACTCGATAAGCTGTTACACAGTTACAATCACACCTGGCATCGCAGTATTAAAACGGAACCTGCCTCAGTAACCACAACTAACCAGGATAAAGTATGGCGAATCCTTTATGAAAATATTTTCTTCCAACCTCTGAAATCCCATTTTAAAATAGGAGATAAGTAAATCGAAAATGTGTTTTGAAAAAGGATACGAACAAAATTGGACTAGAGAAATTTTTACTATTCATAAAATTATAAAACGAAACCCTAAGGTGTATGAATTAAAAGATTTGAAGGGAGAAATAATCGAAGGCACATTTTACAAAGAAGAACTTCAGAAAATAACAGATTCAGGGTATTATCCGGTCGAAAAAGTACTTAAAACGAGAAAACACCACGGCAAAACAGAATACTTTGTCAAATTCTTAGGCTATCCAGAAAAGTTTAACGATTGGGTAATTGATGTGAAACAGATATAAATAGGAACTCAGCTTAGATTTAGTGAACACTTATCAAAATGTCTTTCTACGTGACGCTCATAAGCGATAGCTCCATGCAATATTTTGAAAACAATCGTACTTCCCGGTTTACAACTCAGTTACCGTCGCCTATTGATTTGAATGGAGAATGGGAACTAGGTATCGTCAATATTATCTATCCCCATAGTTGGTACAACGTGACATCCGATAACAATTTATTCGGCTTTGATTTGGGCGATGGAAAAGAAAACGGCAGAAGAATTCCCCCTGGTTGTTATGAAACTGTGCCCGATTTGTTAAAAGCTATGACTTTGTCTTCTCATAAAAATAAAATTGAATTTTCTTACCATGCCGTCACGAAAAGAGTGACGATTAAAACGAAGGAGGGTTGTAATGTAATACTTCACGAGGGAGTTGCTGAACTTTTAGGTTTTCACCCAGGAGTCTACAGCGGGGTGGTTCAGTCCTTTCGTAGCAGATCCTAACGCAAGTTTCCATTTCATGTATGTGTACTGCGATCTCGTAGAGCCCCAAGTCGTAGGCGATATACATGCACCTCTCTTAAAAATTGTAAAAGTAGAAGGAAAAGACGGTGAAGTCATCAACGTTCAATACACTCGACCTTTCTACTTACCTCTTATACGACAGCATTTTCAGACAATGCAAATTGATTTGCGTCTGCATTCTGGACAGTTGGTACCTTTTGAAAGAGGGAAAGTAATACTCGTGCTACATTTCCGTCTACGCCAAATTCTATAAAAGGGGTCATGCCTATTGAACAATTGTCATTTTTGTTGTGTGTGCCTTATAAGCAGTATCAAAATGTTGGTGCCTTATACGTGTTGTACGAAAAAATTTGAAGATTATTACACGGGGCAAGCTGGGCATGGCTTGCCTTATTATCAAGGAACAGTTTTGCAGAAAGGATATGGAATAGGTGGGTTTTTTGCCCAGCTTTTTCGCAGTGCCTTGCCTTTTCTAAGGAGTGGTGCGAAAGCCGTAGGAAAAGAAGCTTTACGAACAGGAACAATGGTTGCCAATGATGTGTTGTCAGGTGAAAATTTGAAAACTTCTCTGAAAACAAGAAGTAAAGAGGCGGGTAAAATGCTGGCTAGAAAAGCTGTGAAAAAAGCAGACGAGATGATTGGTCACGGAAAGTTTAAAAGGAAGCGCAAAACAACCAGACGCATCATTCGTTCTAAAGTGAGAAAGGTGAAAGGACGAGATATTTTTGATCCGTGATGGCTTTTGTTTTAAAAGATTCTCCAGAATGCGCCAAGTCGGAATTGGAATTGTTCACTTTGCCACCCACTCAAACAGTCATAGAAAAAGGTCAATGGGTTGAATTTCACCCACTCTCAACATATCGTCTGGAAGCCCCTTAGAATTTCATATTTCTGGAAGCGGAGAAGAGTATTTGGATTTATCGCAGACTCAACTGTATGTAAAAGTCAAAATTTTGGAAGCGGATGGGAACCCTTTAGCTGTTGACAGTAAAGTGGGACCCGTCAATCTATTTTTGCATTCGATGTTTTCGCAAGTGGACATTAGTCTAAACGAAAGACTCATTTCATCAAGTGATAACACATACCCGTATCGAGCTATGATTGAAACATTGCTCAACCACGGTTACGATGCTAAAACATCACAGCTCTCGTCTGAATTGTTTTTTAACCCTCTGAGCGTCTTGGAAATGGGCAAATAATGTAAAGTTGTTTTCACAGCAAAGTTTTCATGCAGCTTTAAAATTATTTAAAAAATAAAATTTTGATAGGAAGATTTGTAATTATTAAAAAGTTAACTCCTAAAATACCCATAAGCTTTAATATCGAAATATATTTCATGATGCCTTGGTGTTATAAATAATTTAAATTACAGATGCATTGCAGTGAAAACTGGAATGAAGTGAACGGGATTTTACGTCTCAGCCGCTTGGAGGGTTAAAGATACGGCAGGTCGAATGAATGTGTACGATACAGCTGATAAGATTCCCAACGAAGGATTTAACAAACGAGCCGAAATGTTCGCGCTCAGTAAATCTGTCGATATGATCGGTCGTTTGCATTTAGATATGTTTCATCAAGAAAGACTTCTTCTGAACATGGTGGATATGAAAATTAAATTGATACGCAGTAAACCTCAATTTTGCTTGTTGGGACATGGACAGTTTAAAGTTGACTTAGAGTACGCTTCCTTATTTGTCAGAAAAGTGAAAGTTTCCCCTGGAGTTATTCTTGGCCATGCTAAAAGTTTAGAAAAAACAACCTCAAAATATCCGATCAACCAAATTATATGCAAAACTTACTCTGTTCCAACTGGGAACATGAGTTTTGTTCAAGATAATATTTTTAACGGACAAATGCCTAATCGTCTCGTCATCGCTTGTGTTGATAATGACGCCTTTAACGGTAACTACAAGAAATCACCTTTTGAGTTTAAGCATTACAACATTTATTTTATCGGCGTTTATGTGGATGGACAGCCTATCCCCCACAACCCTCTTCAACCTAAATTTGAAAACAACCATTTTGTTAGAGCCTACCAGAACTTATTTACAAATGCGGAGGACAGAGGTTTATACCTATCAAGATCAGAATTTTCAGAAGGTTATTCTTTATTCCGCTTTGATTTATCGCCTGATCTGTGCAACGGTTCTCATTTAAACTTAGTACGCCACAGCAATTTGCGATTAGAAGTAAAATTTGCTTCTCCTTTGGCGCAAACCGTTTCATTATTAGTGTATGCCGAATTTGAAAATCTTATAGAAATCAACAAAGCACGAAATATCCTGTACGATTTTGGAAACTGATGAATTCGTCACAAATCCACAGAATTCTATCGAGGGACCCTTACACCTCAAGAAACTATGCTCGTGTTTTTCCTTCGGACAAGATACCTGTTATTCGAAACTTTCCTTCGGCAATGGTGGTCAATACAGATAAACATCATGAAAGTGGTACTCATTGGTTAGGTATCTTTATGCCAGACGAAAAAAGTCTTGAATTTTTCGATTCCTACGGACAGCCCCCGAGAGTTTACGGAGATGATATTACAGAGTTTGTTAAGGAATATCAGCATGTTTACTGGAATCAAGTTCAATTTCAAAGTTTAACCTCTAATGTGTGTGGACATTATTGTATTTATTTTATTGTAAAACGGTCTCAAGGCCTGTGTATGTCACTTATTTTGTCTCAACTAGCTGAAAAAAAGAATGATTTTCAGATGTTTCAATTTGTTAAGAAACGATATGGTGTAATTATGATTTTTAAACATTAATAAAGATAATTTTATTTTTAAAAACAAAAGTCTCATTTCTTTCTTTGTGTGTGTGCGTGTGTATTATTAGAAAATTAACCTGTTTTTCATCTTAGAAAAAAGTATAAAAGTTGAAAGTTAATTTAAGTTTCATGTCGAAAATGGAACTCCCAAAGTTAGTACATCCTTCCAATTGTCTCCTAAGTGGACCAAGCGGTTCCAGTAAAAGTGTCTTTGTTAAAAAACTAATCGAACACAAAATGTTTGAGCCTATGCCGACGAACTTAGTGTACTGTTACGGAAGTTATCAACCACTGTTTAATTCCATGAAAGGTGTTCGTTTTGAAGAAGGATTACCTTCCGACATTAATACTTTGCAAAATGCGCTCATTATTATTGACGACCTGATGGTGAAGTTAGCAAGCGATGCGCGATTAAGCAATCTTTTTACGAAAGGCAGCCATCTCAGAAATCTTTCGGTCATTTTTATTACCCAGAATCTGTTTCAGCAGGGTAAACACATGCGTAACGTTCATTTAAATTCTCATTACTTAGTTTTATACAAAAATCCTAGAGACAAAAGCCAAGTGATGCATTTGGCGAGACAAATGTTACCCAGAAAAACTAAAAGTTTCCAGGAAATCTTTCAGGACGCAACAAGTCCTGCTTATGGGTATTTATTCATCGACTTGCGCCCCAAGACAAATGAGCGTTTGCGCATGCGTACGGGTATATTCCCCCCAGATAAACACTATGTGTATGAGCCACGATAATCATTTTCTTATCAGATTTGATGCGAGTAACATGTCCTCCGCAGTTATAGAATTCGAGGGGTTCCAACTGAAACCCCACATTTTCATCGTGAAAGAATTGGCTTTCTACGACGTACATCGCGGCTATCATGGTCGGTGGACTTTTCTTCCACCCTATTCTTGGGATCATTTATCGGCAAAGCATAAAAAAACATTTTCGTGGGTGACCCATCACTGTCATCGACTCACCTGGGAAAGTGGTGACCTGCATTATGGGGCTTTAAAATACATTTTATTATTCTTATTCGTATCCTATTCCCATATTTATGTTAAAGGCTTAGAGAAATCTAATTTTTTTGAAAGCCTGTGCTTTCGGAATATTGTGGATCTGAATGATTTGAAGTGCCCTAAAATTCGAGCACTCAATCCTGTAGCACTCGACTGCCCTGATCATACATCTTATTATCACCATTGTGCTTTAGCAAAAGCAGCGGCTTATGGGACCTATATAAAGGAAAATAGTACATACGCCAGTCATCAGTCGTCGGGAGGATGTCAAGCGTAGAACACCTCAAGCTTTTAGGCAAGTCTAAAAGGAAAGCGGCTTTGTTACGTAAATGCCCCAACAGTCTCATCAAATGTGTTTGTGAATGCGCTCTGAATCTTTTAAAAGGGAACGTGCCTATATCTAAACGACAGAAAAATAAACTTTCACCCTATAAAAGGACTTTGCGACGCCTGGCCGATAAGAAAGTTCCTTTGTTCAAGAAAAGACGTCTTCTCGTACAAAAAGGGGACGGGTTTTTATCTATTCTGATCCCTGCTGCTGTCAGTCTCTTATCATCCATCATCCATGGAGCACGCTTAGAAGTACGCGCTCATTCCCATTGATCGTATGCATCAATTCGAAGAAGACCATTTGAGTGAATTAGATTCCCAGATTCAACATATCTTGAAAAGTAAAATGAGTGAAAATGAAAAAGCTAAATTATACATTCAAGCACTTCAAAAATATGCAACGTTTCCAAATGCTAACGCGGTTAAACCTCTGAAGAAAAATGATGATGAGGAAATGTCTACAAATTCTATTCAAGAAAACAATTTTGATATAGAACGGGATGTGTTGAAAACGGTTCCAGTGAAACATAAAAAAGTAGCTCAGAACATACTAAACATTTTAGAAAAAAATAAAATTTCGTGGACTCCCAATAAAGAACTCAAATTAGAAGAAGGCGTCATCTCTGGTTTTGACATCGTCGAACTCATCAATTTTCTTTTAAGAAATAGTATGAAAAGACCTGCTGCTTTTGAAAAATTTCAAGACATGTTGAATACTATTGACTTTCCTCCAGAATTTGTAAAAAATAGTTATTTAACGGGCGTGAAGAAAATATATGCATGACCAAAGCCTATTAAAAGAAAAGTGCATAATATTGTGAAAAAGAAACTTATATCTCCTGCCAAATGGCTTAAATTGTAATACCATACATGTAATTCTTCTGAAAAATAAATAAATAAATTTATTTGATATTAGTACAATCTGTATTTTTTTTTTTTTTTTTTTTTTTGTGATCTAATCCTGGTTACCTATTGAAACACAAACCATACATACATTCAATTTTGGAAAATAAAATAAAATAAAATTCTTTTACTTTTCAAACACTATTTTATTAACCAAATATATATATATATATATACATATATAATTTTTACAATACATATTTTATAATGCTACGGCTTAGTTAGTAACCATACGGTAATGTTGCATCATTTATACCAGTCACAACTCTTTTTGTGTATACCAACCTGTATAATTTTGACTCATCTTTATTATACACTTTTTTATGCTTGGCATCTCTGCAGATTTTTCTTTCATTGCGTATGGGAATGGTTAAAGATTCATCTAAATTCATGACCAAATTCTTCATTGAATGGAAATTGAGAAGTTGAGAGTTCTTGAAATTTAAAGAGAATCCTCGAACTTTGCATACGCTCTTACCCCCTCGAGTTTCATAGGCGTAGTTTTTTGGGCCTCCTAAAAATAAATAAATAAATACATACACACACACACACACACACATATATACTTTTCTGTAAGAGGGGTGGGGGAAGGGTACAATCAAGCAAAAATTAAATAAAAAGGGACTTACCAGATACAAAAACTTTGATAAAATCTCCATCAAGCTCATCAGTGAACTGGCCTAAGTAGTCTCCTAGAGGAGGGTCGTTGCTTCCATCACTGTGGTATATGATAGAATCGGTGTCCATGTATAGCACAGCTTCTCCAAGTTTGTCGATATCTTGGTACAGTTTTAAGCGGGCGTAGCACGTCGTGAAGGCCGCAATGAAAACATTAGTACAAGTATCTTGTTCAACAAAAGCATTAGTGTTCTTCCACTGAAAAGCAGCTATTTCAGACGTAGGTAAATATAAGTCAATAATCTAAAATATAAAAATTGAAAACATGTACTGAAACAAAATTTTAAAAGTATATTAGTAATATACAATTTTAAAAAAAGGGAGGGGGGGATACACACTTCTTTCTTTTTATCGTTCAGCATGTTGTTGTAATTAATCAGGGCTGTGACGTAAGATATCTTGACTTTATTAGAATTCATAACCCATCTAAAAAGTAAATAATAATAAATTGAAAAAAAGGAAAATAAACAAGCGTTTGCATTCAAGTTAAATTAATAAAACAGACGCACCTTCCCCAGAAGGAATTTAAAGCCAGTTTTGCTACCTGACGACGACCAGGGTTAATTTCAATTTTTTCGGAATCCAATTTAATACCCTCGTTTTCTTGGTATTCTTCCAAATACTTTTTCTTTTTGTCTTCCAATGTGCAATGCGAAGGCCATCCGGATGCTTCCTGCTTAATTTTTAAGAATGTATTGATGTAATCTTTAAAAAGATCACTCGAACTTCTCTCGAAGTGGTAAATTTCGTATATCTGAAAAGGAAGGAGCATAACATTTGAGATTATTATTATTATTTGGTGGGGGGGATATGTACATTATACTTTTAAATAGAGTTTCTATATTTTTACCTTTGCAATCCTGTAACCTTTTTCCAACGATTTTTTTACTTCTTCTGATACCCATGTACCCACTATGGCTCTTTCCTCATCTGAATGCTCGCAGACAGTTTGCTGCAGACTTACAGCACATAAATTGCATAAAGGGAAAAGTAACTTTCCATGGATTCGTGCGGGTAATACAGGATGGTACAATTTTCTGGGTGGAATAATTTTGCATTTAATCAGCCCAAAATAGTTTTCTATACTTTCAAAATTTTCGGTAATAACCACTGGATGGCCTACGGGGTATCTGTTGAAGTATTTTAAAAATTGAATAACTTAAATTATACAAAACAGAAATATATATATATTTATTTAAGTGAAAAAAATCTTACCTGCAGTATTTGTTTGTCCATGGATACAAGGACGTAAAATCGATGTATTTTATATTTCCTTCACAGTGCAATTTTATGGCATTTGTACGCCCACCGTAAAAAGCGTCCCTAGGATTTAACCTGTCTTGAATTTCCAGAGTTTGAAGGAAACTTTAAGCCAGGCTCTCCTTTCTTTTTCTCTAAAAGAAATTCGTGTTCCCAGATTTCTACTACGCGCAACCCCTTGCATCTCAAGGAATGCGTCACATGGTTAGTTTTTTCCCTTAGAACGGTCATTTGCACACCGGTCAAAGGGTTACGGGTATCTCCTCCATAACAGTCAATGCAACCGTGAAAAAGACATCCCTAGAAATAAACATCGTTTAAATTTACAAGTTGTAAAAGCTAATTGATCATTCAAAATTAACAATGAAATTAATTACTTACGTGGTACTGATATTTTAATTTCTCCTTCGCCGTTCAAACTGTGTCTGATAAATATATTCTCTGTGTGGGCTATATATTCCATCCAACGAATAGAATCCATGCTATAGCTGATTCGATTCACATAGCCACCCACAGGAACCATTGCAATCGTGTTGTCCGCAATATGCCCACTTCTGAAGGTTGCCATGCATGCAGACGCTATGGTTGTGTAACTGAAAAAAGATGGATATTTTTTCACATATTATAGATATGAGGTTAATGTAAGCAAACAATAAATTACGGGGTTGAAATAAAAGCTCTTAAAAAGTATATACATACCAGAAAGGATCGATGCCCGCAACATCTAAAAATTGTGAAAATTGGAATTCTAAACAACAAAACTAAAATTGGAATTCTAAACAACATCTTCTAAGAATATCAACATCCGATCTAAGAAAAAAAAAATAGAGTTAAAAGACATTCTATTTTTTAAAAAATCTTATTATGTACAAAAGTTTTTTTTTTACCTGCAATAGGCTTCCATTTCATTCTTAAAATTAAAGGGCATCTGCTTCCTCACTTCGTACCATTTGAGAAACTTCCCAGCAAGCGCACACACGTTTAAATTACGTATTCCCGATTTTGAAATGTCGAAAATAGGTCGAGGAAAAATTACAGCAAAAAATAGCGCTTAAAAGAGATCAAACATACATTGTGTGGTCGACGTCATAAAGAGCGGTTCGATTTTGGTCAGGGAGGCGGCTATCTTCGACTGTTAATGTTGGTCGCCCTCAGGAGGTCTATGATCCGTCAATACATCGCCGATTTTCCGCTCATGACTTCGACTCCCCCCCCCCAGCCAGCCAAGAAGAAACACGCGATGGAGCATCGAGAAATTTTTTCAGCTTAATTAATAGTCAGTTGAACGTCGAATAAACAGTGCAGGGGAGACAGAATTTACGGGGTCCTTTCTCACGACCTTTGACATGTCCACCCCAACCGTTTTCTCAGAAAACAGATGCTTTTTTTTTTCTTTTTTGTGTGTTTATTCGTTCATGGTTCGCGTGGCTCGTACTTCGCAGTTTTTTATGCAAGGGCAGAACTCGCTCCAGCGTGTAGTGAATGGCTGAGCTCAGCTGCGCTACACAGAACAGTAAAATTTCCATAGTTTTAACTATAAAAGTGGATATTTTTCAAGTATCTCTTGGAATATTTTTCAAGTTCAATGCTAACACGATTTATCGTTAGCTTGGCATATTAATAAGTTTGTCTGGCTATCTTTAAATTGTGTTGGCCGGTGATGTTATTAAAGTTTATCGGGGTAACTACCAGTGGCGTCTCGTGACTTTAAACTTAGGGCGTTGGAAACTGTATTAGCCCTGTGACCGGTTTTAAAAAGGGCAGAAATGTGCTCAAACAGCTGCGGGGAAATTGTAACTCAGGGATAACCTACCCATTCCCATTTTTAGGAACATACTACGGAGATTCCCTTTACAGAATTTTCATAATAAGAAAAACAAATTTGTATAATATGCATCTATTTTTAACAGAAAATCAGTTCGATATGCTCGTTTCAAAATTTTAAAGTTGAAAGTTAATTTAAGATGCATGTAGGTTGGTTGTGTATGATTATGGCAACGCTACACTTGGGCGATCTGCCAAGGGGGGGTGTGCCTTGGTAGGAGGACTTTCTAAGGGGTTCTAACGCGTATTCACGTTACATCTGGAGAAAACCTACCAAAACTCCAGACCGTTAGATCGACAGCCGCGCGATGGGACCCGAACCCTGGACCTTCACACTTCGGCCATCTACCATTTTCAGTGGCATAACCATTTATTTAGCAATATATTTATGCGTTTTGTTGTGAAAACTATAGATCGGTGTGGGCAGTGTTTTATGTCTCAGCTGTTCAGCAGGCTAATTCGCACATCTAAATGCAAAAAAGTTCTCATTTGCCATTTTAAGAATAAAATTATAAAAATGAAAGAAGGGAGGTTATTATTATGTAAGAAATGATAATTTCATTAAAATTATTATAAGACAATACATATAAATCAAATGCATATTTACTTGTATTCATTTGAATTCTAGTTCAAGCCGCCTTTCTTTCTGGAGAAACTTCTGAATAACTGCTTCATAAAATTTGGATTTATTTTCACGTCGTAATTGAGAAAGCAGTTCTTTTTCAATAGAAATAAGACTTAAATTAGTCATTCGGTGTTAGTCTGAGTAGCGCGGCAGAATGTGTGGATCCTCTTCAACGATGAGAATGATCTTTCTACAGACGATGTTGTAGCAGGTATTGTGGAAATCAGTGTGGCTAATTTATAGATTTCTGTGAATCCACTCACTAAATTCATTTCTATCAAATAATTAATCACTTTAATAGGTGTTTTATTCCGTCCTTCATTGGAAGCGTACCAAACGTGCAGCTCATTCTGCAGTTTAGAAAAATTAAAAATATCCCCATAGACTTGTTGCAGCTTTTTCAATATATCATGAGGGAAATTTTCTCTTTTGCTGAAGTACACCAGTTTCGATGGATTTAGATGTTCAAAATACTGCAATTTTTCAAAACTTGCAAATCTAATTAACATTTGGTTTTTAATGTTGTCGATAATTTCGAAGTAAAGTCTCCGACAATAATCATTTTGTGTTTCACTATTTAATCTTCTTTTTTTTTATTTGAGTTAACTCTTCGTCTTCATTAACAGAAGACCACACTGTTTCAAAATGATCTCTTTCCTTTTGGAGTTGATTTTGAAATTCTGTAATTTTATTACTGCAGTACAAAATATCGACATTTTTGCACTGCAGTATGTCGAATAAGACATCTGAGAAAGTAAGTAGGTTAGATAAAACCTTTATTAAAAATATATTTTGTAGATTTTTAAGGAAACTGCAGTATCCTCTAGCTGTCATTGCAGCTAAATTATCAAAATCTCCACTTTCACTAACGTGATCAAAAAACGCAATTAAAGCTTCTCTATTTTCACATACCGTGTGGACAAGCCTGGAGGTAAAATTCCATCTAGTACTGGCTAATGACGGCAGTTTTCTTGACATGAAAGCGGAAAGTTCATGTAGCCTCTTTGGAGAGTGTGAAAAAAATGCGGTTAGTGATTTTAATCCGGAAAAAAATGTTTTCAGTTCTCTATTGCATTCTAATGATTGCTGCAAAACTAAGTTCAGTACATGAATATAGCAGTGCGTAAACAAAGCTTTTGGGTATTTTTCCAGCACTTTGGTTTGGAGTCCATTGAGATGACCGCTCATCACCGAAGATCCATCATATGTTTGTGCAATTAATTTATTTTCACACTTATATATATTGATGATTTCACAGACATGGTTGAAAAGAGCTGTTGAAGTTTTATCAGCGCTCATGTCGCAAATCCAAGAAACCTTTCAACAATTTTTTTCTCGTTTTTGGAAAAATACCGCAAAACAGTTGACACCAGAGATTTGTTGCTTATGTCAGATGTTTCATCAAGCATAATAGCAACAAAATCCGTGTTCTGGATTTCTTCATAAATTTGATCCCTTAGAACGTCGGCAACTGAATTAATTAAATCGTTTTGAATGTTTGCTGAAGTGCCGCTGAAAACTGTGGAAGTCTGTAAGTGTTCTTTTAACGTGGAATCAAATTCAGCACTTGCTATAAGAAATTCCATATAATTTCCCTTATTTAAAGATTCTGCATGCTCATCATGTGATCGGAAGGGTAGCTCCTGCTTTGCTAAATAGCAGACGGCATTAATAAGCCTCTTCAATATTTCTCGATTTTTTTTTACTTTCTCATTATGAAACTCAATTTCCTTTCTTCGTTGGGAATCTAAAAGAACATCTATTCTCGCTGGAGTTGATACAAAAGTATTAAATTTCATGAAACTGGAAAGAAGCATTTCAGATTCGCCATGCTTCTTCACAGCTGTATTAAGATGGTTTAGATCATCATAGCCTTGATTATTCCAAATGTTTTTCTTGTTTGAGAATAGTAAGCATGTCCAACAGAAAAACATATTTTCTTCACTGCATCCACAAAGCCAGTCTGACAATTCATATAAATTCATTCGAAAGTGTCTCTGAAATCCAACACCACTTTTGTCTTTCACATTCGTCGAAATTGTGAGATTAGGGCATGGTCGACCATTCTCAATTATTTTCTTATTCTCAACATAACTAAGTGACGAAAAAGAACTTTTTAATAGTGTTTGGATAACACTATTAGAAGCCATCTTTAAAATCTTTAAAAGCTGAAAATCAACGCAGGAGAGGAGATACAGAACTGGTCAGTACGAATTCTCAAAAAAGAATGTTTTTTGCAGGGAGAAAACTGAGAAAAGGAAAGGAAATGCGTGGGGGTGAAACCTGAAGCCCAAAGGGGAAGGGTAGTGTTACTGAAGTGAGGGTGTTTGTGACCCCCTCTGGCTATCTAGCTGAAAGCGTTGTATTTCGTTTCAACGCCTTGGTTAGCTTAAGCAAGAGGTAGAAGACGTAAAGCGCATGCTCCAATTAGTAGTGGTGAGAATATAGCTGAGTCGTCTCCAACGCCTTGCTTATCTCGACAAGCATGTTTTACTGCCACACAGGAAGGCTCGTAGACTGGTCATTTGGGAGCTGGGAGGGGAGGGGGTGTGAGGGAAAACTGGGGAAACATTAGGATTCTCACAATAAAGTCAAGTAAATTGCAGGATTTTTTTTCTGTTTTTGATTGGGCGTTAACACACGACTTGCACACCCTGAGAAAACGCCACTGGTAACTACAAATTTTAATTCCAGCCATCAAAATTTTAGAGGTGAGTTAAGTAATTATTTAACTAATAATTATGTGCTTTGTTTCTTTTATTCATTTTCTTTTTAATTGCTAATTATGTCTTCTTATTTGTATTATAGAGTGAAATATAAAGGTACAATTGGCATAAAATCAACTGTTTACCTTAAGCATATGAAATATTTTTTCTCATTATAAGCACAAATTTACTTAATGTAAACTTACTATAACAAAAGTCAACTTATTATTGCACTATGGCATAACTTACAATGAAACAGATTAAAGCACTTTATGCAAAGTTTTTTTTTCTTTTTAAATTGTATACTAATATGTGTGCATTTAGTATGTAATTTAAACCTATTTGGAGCAGTAAAATTGAACAAATCAAAGAATTGAGAGAGATAAATAAAAAACTGTTTGTGTAATGAAGTAGACAAAATTTTTCTCGTGAGAGGCTGAGAGAGGGGGGGGATTTGTAGATAGAAAACTTCTTCATATTTTATTACAGGAAAACTATAATAAACTATGGAGATAAAAAAGCAGGCTTATTCGTCTAATAGAAGTGGTTCCTTGACGATTTCGTCGAATCCTGACAGTTTATAAACGTAGTAATTATGCCGGAATTCCAGACATTTAGAGAATATGTCAGTCACACACCATTTGCATACGTCGTGAAAGCATGGAAATTCAAACTTCTTGTCGGGTGCACATGCCGTTTAAAAGGAAACACTTTATATTTCTAAATATAATACATTATACTACTAGTTGTTAGCTAATGAAAAGCAATTTTGAATTAAATGATTAGAAATAACAAGTTTTAAATTAACTTCTAATCGTTTAGATAAAGTTATAAAATTTATATTCATAAAAGTTTGAACATATACAAAAATATATTAATGTTAAAATATAATCTTGATTTTTAATTTAACAGATAAGTAACTCGCACGAACAACTTATGTCACTAATTTACATTTTAAAGGGTTTCCATTTTTTCCCCCGGTACATTTTATTAATCGTTTTGGCTGTATTAGGTATTTTTAATAAAAGGGTGCAAAAAATTATTTAATCTACTCTTATAAACTATCTAAATATTTTCATATATTGGTTAAACAGTAATCGTTTTTATATAAAATAAGTAAATTATATTTACTGTTAGTAAAATTGCATTTTAAACTGTATTCCTTACTTAACTAAATTTACTAATATTTTATTTAATTTTTAAGTTACTTTTTCACCATCTTTCACCAATATATGAATATATTTAGATTGTTTATAACATTGAATTAAACAGCGTACCAACACCCCCCCCGTTTTATTAAATATACCTACAGTAAAAACAATTCATAAAATGTACCGGGGGAAAAAGTAAACCCTTTAAAATGTAAAATTGAGACATAAGCTATTTATGCAAGTTACTGATCAATTAAATTCAAAAAATCAAGATTATAGTTTTCTTTAATGTGTTTTCTCTGTGTTCAAATTTTTATGAATGTATATTTTACAACTTCATCTAAACGACTAGAAGTTAATTTAAAACTTGCAATTTCTGCACATTTAATTAAAAATAGCTTTTTATTAGCTAGCAAACTAATATTAAAATGTATTATATAGAAATATAAAATGTTTCCTTTTTAAACGGCAAAAGTTCACAAGATCAGAACAGTTTGAATTTCCATTCCTTCACGACGTATGTAAATGGTATTTGCCTATTCTCTGAATGTCTGGAATTGCGGCATAATTACTACGCATATAAATGGGCAGAATTCGACAAATTCTGCGAAGTCTTTAAAGAACGACTTCTATTAGACGAATATAAGCCGGTTTTCTCTGTCCTGTTGGAGCGATTCGACAAGGTATAACGTAAAATCAACCACTATGAGCTGAATTTTATAAACGAATTCCGAGAATCTGTCTCCCTTTGCCGTTATAGCGACGAGTGTTCGACCAATATCGGGGATTTTCTCCTCCTGGCGGTCACCCTTTTCCATTCTTACGCCGTAGTTAAGCGAGATTGTTATCTCTCACGGTCACCCCTCGCGGGTAATACGCCGTCGAGAAGTTCAGCGTTCGACGGGCAAACAGGTGGACATATCCAAGGATTTTTAACGTCGATGATTACGTCGAAACTACGTCGACGGCGACGTTAATTCGATGTATCGTGGCTGGCTGGGTTGGCTCTCTCTGACTCCATCATTGTATCCGCGCTGTAAAATTCTGCTGCGGGTAGTTCTCCTATGTAATTTTGATTTTCTGGCTTGTTGAAGAGATGCGGAAAATAACCTTTCTGTAACTCTTCAATTCCAAACGTCTGGGGTAATTTTGCGAGAGACATTGGTAGAAAATTTATACTGTCAATAATCCTTAGATTCAAAGTTTTTATTTTCATGCTCATAATTTTCGAGCCGTTGGGAATGATGTCCGGAACAACACCTTGCTTTAAAATCCAACCAAGAATGAATTGTCCATCAAACCCTTTCATGTTGTGGGCGATTGCAGTGTAATTTTTGTGGTTTTCCGATACCAAAAATTCACAAAATTTCGATATTGCATCGGAAAGATCGTCCGTTTCAAATTTGAAGGTGGTTCCGTCTGCGTACTGTGCAATAGCGTAATTTACGTCATGTACGCCGCTGGACTGGTCGGTTTCAAAGTCAAAAAATATAAATTTTTCATTCGGTGTAAGTGGTTTTATTTTTGTCAAATAGCACCTGTGTTCTCTCATATCAAAGAACTTACCACAAGATGGGCATTTTCGAGTTCCGCACTTGTGCAACTCTCTGGGACAATCACTTCGTCGAATAACCTTGTAGCAAGCAGTACATTGATACAACTTATTAAAAAAAAAAAAAAAAAAAAAAAAAAAAAAAAGAGAGCGAGAGAGTTTAGAGTAAGCAAATCCGTACATAAAAGGAGCTTTAGACACAATTAAATAATTTTAAAAATGAATATAATTTACCTCTTTGCATAATCCAGAATCCTTATGCTCGCTAAAGCAGCTGGGTGAACGGCAAGTTCTGTCACAGTCTGTACATTAAATGACATCTGCCATTTCACACGATGGTCGTCTACAAATATGGCAAAGAGAAGGACACATGTGATGACTCTTCAAATTGAACGGTCTTTCACGTTGTTCACAATAATTATCCGATCCGTAAAAGCCTTTTACGCTTTTTATTAAGTCGTAATCACCTTCATGAAGTGGAATATTTACTCTTTCTTGTCTGCATGGCCCTTTATAAGCTACCTAAATTAGATAAATAGTTCCTGTATCAAGATTATATAAATAAATAAATAATAAATTACAAAAAAAAA
Source organism: Cheiracanthium punctorium (assembly GCA_038373885.1). Classification (NCBI taxonomy): domain Eukaryota; kingdom Metazoa; phylum Arthropoda; class Arachnida; order Araneae; family Cheiracanthiidae; genus Cheiracanthium; species Cheiracanthium punctorium. Next base: position 40,139 of record JAWZYV010011819.1, read on the forward strand.
ATCATGCAAAATATTTACCTGTTGCAGGTTTTTTGTGGTGACCACTGCAACCTGTACATTTAAGTGCTTTTCAAAGATGGCTATTTCTTCGAAACCGCAAGGACCTTCAGGTACTCCAGTCACCGAATGAAGATGTAGTGCTCTTCGCAATAATAAAGAAGAATCCTTCCTCATTAAACATTTTAAATCAGGATCTCTGTCTAGTACTGCTTTACCTAAAATGATACTTTTGGCACAGCATACATTAAAGTCATCAGTGCCAATACTTCAAATGGAACGTTTTCTTAGCCTCTGAACGTCAACATTGGTGAGCTTGAAAGTTCTGCCACTTCCAATGCTACGTCTAACTGTAATTACATCTAATTTAAAATTTTGGTCTAGCAGTATTTCCTCTTTGGATTGTAACACCTTCATAATTTTTGAAAAAAGGCTTTCGGCAGTCATTTCATCAACACGCAGCAGGTCTGTCGATATTGGCTTGTCTAAGTTGTCTCACAGGAAACAAAATCTTATTAAGTCCTGTGGGTCTAGACCCTCGGTGGCTTTTTGCACTAAAATATCAAACACTTTTTTGACTAGTGATACAACTGTGGTGATTTTTAGCTGCGTCAGGAATATAATTCAGATCGATCCCTGCTTCATAGCTGATTTTTGCGGCTGCATATTTTTTATTTGTTCGGCGGGATTTTTCGGTTATTACTATGGCGTCAGCTAGCTGAAAAAAAGATTTAAAGATCAAAATTGTAATATTTTTCAACTTACATTTCAAATGCATAAATATGTGTCAAAAGAAAAAAAAGTTTCAATTACATCTTCCGCCTGTATCTCCCTTGAAACTTTTCCTATAAAACCAGCTCCAGTCATCTGTAAATAAACAAATAAATAAATAAATAAAATATAAATAACTTTTCAAGGAAAAAATTAGTTATCAATAAGTATGTATTGTTTACCTCTAAATACTCTCTTTTATTTTTAACCGTTTGCAAGCCAGAAGGTCCAGCTACAGGCTCAATCTATGAAAGAAAAAATGCAATATTCGTCAAGCTTATGTAAATAACTTTTTTATAAAAACAAGCGTTATTATTGTGGCACTATATACAAACCTTATCTGTTTCCACAGGAGAAAACACAGGGTGAGGTATGGCCCATTCCTCTGGCACTTCAATAACATTTATCTTATCTTTAAATTCCTCTACTGGCATTCCATAGTCAAAACTATCTTCACACATCTATTGAAAATAAGAAAACACTATCCTAACTAACAATAATAATGTTATCGTGGAAAACATTTATTAAAGTTTCACATGCCTCTGAAAACGATCTTTTTTTCCTAACTGTTTGTAAGCCAGAAGGACCAGCTACAGGTTCAATCTACGAAAAAAAATATAAAATGTTCAGAAAGTTCAGCTAAATAAATTTTAAAAAAATCATGCGTACTCATTATAACATATAATACTACATACGAACCTCATCTGCCTTCATAGAAGAAAACACAGGCTGAGGTATGGCTGTCGCGGCGGGGTTCTTTTGCTTACGTTGCGGGATCGTGTTGTAGGTAGCTCGATTTAACACTCCCTTTTACTACACTAATATAATTTATTTACACAGACCAACTATATATATACATTATTTACAACAGGATTCTCGTTAGAAAAACTTATCATAGATTACGTATTAATTTAACACATCATTATCATACGTAGCGTGTTTAACTTATAGCGTAACATCGGCACCCGTGTGGTCCGATCAGCACCTTCTCTTTTCTTGTTCTCTTCTGAGCAGAATAATAAAAATGCGGCGTAGAGGGGTGAAACTAGGCGTTCGCAGCGCCAAGCCTGACACCTCCCCTCTTAAAGATTTGATTGCGTCTTCTTGAAGACAAATCAAATTAACATAAAAAAATACACTTCTTTTACCTGATATTAACAGTCATCATAACATTCATAATAGCAAAATAAAAAAAATCCTATCTACAACACTAATAACATATCAAATAACAAAAAAAAAATATTTAAAGAAAATAACTAATAGCTTACAAAAATTTACCTGATTATAAAATACTCATAGAAAAAGTTACTTAGACTTTCACATTTTAAAGTAAACAATTAATTTCTAGTTATTGAAAATATTGAAGACATGAATCGACATATTTGAATTATCACTATTATAAGAAAATTCTAAAACCGTATAATCATTACTTAATCTAAACTAAACAAAAATAAGAACAAAATTTAAACCAAATTTTTTCCAAAAGTTCTTCAAGTGTCCGTGCTCCAGGCTATTTCCTGAAAGAGGAAAAGCACATTGATCAACATAATATAATATTCAAAGTCAAAACTTGAGTTCATATCATTGTTCGTAAGTCCAATGGTCAGCCTGCAAACGCGACAAGGAATCTGCGTTCAAGTGTTCTTTTCCTTTACGATATTTGATCGTAGCATGAAAACGTTGTAAAGCAAGAGACCATCTTTGAAGTCGGGGACTTTGTGAAGCACAGTTCGTAAGAAACTTTAGGGGATTGTGATCACTTACAATAATAACTTCTGATCCAAATATGTAAGTTTCGAACTTCTTTAAGGCAAAAATTACCGCGTAAGCTTCCTTTTCAATCACTGCGTATTTTTCTTGCACGTTAGTCAGTTTCCTACTGGCGAATGCTATAGGGTGTTCATTGTTGTGTTCATCTTTTTGGGCTAAACAAGCACCAACGGCATACGATGAAGCATCAGCATATATTATAAAGGGCAGCTTGAAGTTTGGGGAATAACATTCGGGAGCATTACAAATTGCTTCCTTCAGTTTGGAAAAAGCAACGTCATGTTCACTTAACCAAACCACATCATTTGGGGATCTTCGTTTCGTCAAAGTGGTTAAGGGGCGAGCTATGTCTGAGAAGTTGGGAACGTAAGCTCTGTAGTAAGACAATAGCCCTAGAATGCTTCTAACGTCTTTCTTAGTTTTAGGTGTCTTTAGGTTTTGGATAGCTTGAACCTTTTCGGGGTCGGGCTCATGGGAACCAGATCCAACAATATGACCAAGAAACTTGATCTTTCTTTTAGCAAAGTCACACTTTTGAAAATTGATCGTAAAGTTAGCTTTTGCTAAAGTCGTCAACACAGCATCGAGATGCTTGAGATGCGAGCACCAGTCATTAGAGTAGATTGTAACATCGTCGATGTACGATTCGGCGTAATCTTTATGTTCGAAAAGTAAATCGTTCATAGTTCTTTGAAAAGCAGCAGCTGCATTTCTCAATCCAAACGGAAGAACGACAAACGAATACTGTCCTCGGTGTGTTACGAAGGACGCAAAGTCTCGGCAAACCGGATTAAGTCTTATCTGCCAATAAACTTTCAGCAAATCGATTAAAGTTATGAACTTCGCCTTCGATACCTGATAAATCAAATCCGTTGCATTCTTCATTAGGAATGAATCTGTCTCTGTCTGGGCATTCAGATATCAGTAGTCTACACATAGGCGGACGGAACCATCTTTCTTGGAGACACATATGACAGGATGTGCGTACTCACTTTCGGAAGGAATGATTAATCCTAGGTGCAAGAGTTCCTCAATTTGTCGGTCTACTTCTTCCTTTAACGCTTCTGGGATCCGGAACGGTTTCTGCTTTTTCGGTACACTTCCTGATTTTAACTTAAGACAATTATGTTGTGCTCTCCGACATGAGCGATTCGTGGAACACCAGATTTAAGGTTGGAATGTCTGCCAAGAATCTTCATAATGTCTTTCCTCTTACATGGCTCAAAATGAGTGAGATTGACTTCTAGCTCATGGTTCACAGGAGTGATTTTAGGGATATTTTCTATCTCACCAAAGTCTATGTCGGCATCGTAAATAACTCCTACGTTGTTTGATGACGCCTTGAATCCTCTTATTTTATTGGCATGGACATGTTTGATACCATCGTTGGGCAGTTGTACCAAATAGCTGTACGTGTTCTTCCTCTTAATAATGGTTGCCGGGCCGGTCCATCGGGCGTAAACTTTATTTTCGCTATCTGGAATAAAGACAATTACCTCATCACCTTCTTTAAATTCTTTGTGGCGAGTCTTCCTATTACGATAATGGGCGTATGCTTCTTGTTTTCCTGCCGCTGTTAGGCCAGCGTGTTCTGCAGCATTTTCCAGCTTCATCTTCAACTCATTTAGATATTCAGTAACTGATTTCAACTGTCCAATAGGAATGGGAGTCTCATTGGTCCAGGAAGATTTTAAGATGGACTGTGGTCCAGTGGGGCGTCCACCATAAAGCATCTGGAAAGGACTAACACCAGTAGTAGCATTCGGGATTTCACGGTATGCCCATAGTAAGAATGGTAAATGTTTGTCCCAATCTTTAGAATACTCTCTCATAGTATGATGCATCATTCCTTTCAAAACGGCATTAAAGCGCTCAACTAGGCCGTTAGAACTTGGGTGACCAGGCGTTGAGAACCTAGGAGAGGAACCAAGTCTCTTCAGAAATTCTCTGGTCAGAGCGGAAGTGAAGTTACTTCCTTGATCCGTAGCAACTATCTTGGGTATCCCTGTTCTTGTGAAAATTTGAAGCAAAGCGTCGCAAGTCGATTTTGCCGTTAACGTCTTTATCGGAACAGCCTCTGGCCATCTAGTGCACTGGTCCATAGCACATAGGACATGCTTATAACCTCGACTGTTCGGTTCTATGGGACCTATTAAGTCTACATTAATTATTTGAAATGGTTCATCGGGACGTGAGACTGGCGTTATTGGAACTTCGTCAAATGGTCGTTCTTTAGGTTGCAATTGACAGGATGTACACGAACTACAGAATTCGTCAATGTCTTTTTTCATAGTGGGCCAATAAAATGAATACTTCAATCGTTCAGCCGTTTTCTTTTTTCTTAGGTGACCACCCCATAAACTAGAGTGAGCGAGCCTTAACAGCTCTTTTTTACGGGAAGTTGGAACTACTAACTGGTCAACACGTTCACCTAAAATTTTGTCTCGGTGGTACAAAATGTTGTCAACCACGTAAAACCGGTTACTTCCTTTCTGGGCATCTCGCCAACACGAATTCAAACTGTCGTCAACTCTTTGCTCGTTTCGAAATTTTTCGGAGTCTGATATTTCATTTGAATTACCGATACATTTAGAATTATTCGTAATATTATCTTTAGACATGACCGCGTCACACTCTGCAATTTCCCTACCAATATTGTGGATCATATTGTCATCCCTAGGTACAGCGCTAACGTTAAAATTACTTAAAAACTCACTTTCGTTTTCGTACAGCATGTATAAGTTTAAATCACTATCGTGCATTAAATCACACCAATCATTATGTTTATTCAATACGTCGCACTTTACTTCATTATCCTGTGGCTCATCACTCTTGTTTTCATTACCAATTAAATTCAATTCCCTTATATTACAGTTTAATTCACTTAATGCACTCAAGGACAACAACATATCATTCGATAAAGTAGGTACCATAGCACAAGTTATATAAATAGGTTCCTTGAACTTTAAATAATCTTCGACTTTCGTTAAGGGTAGATTAATTAATGGGGCTTTTAAACTCTGCCCGAACGCACAGGTCAACATTCCACTACCATGAGGTGTTTTATACTTTTCTGGGACCAGGCTACTTCTAACAATCGATATTTGCGTGCCTGTATCCAAAACTCCAATTAAATGGTTGTTATCTATTCTGAAATCTATTGTCTGTAAAGCATCGACACAACTCTTTTTATTGCCATCTCCTTCCGTAACGTTAAAACATTTGTCAGAAGAAATGTGAGCGGTCAAAACATTTTCCTTTTTATTATTACTTCGATCCTGACTTTCTGAGTGCAGCAGTGTTCCGTGAAAACGCGATTTACAGAAATCACAACGCTTCTTCGAGTAGCAGTCACGTGTTTTGTGAGATCTTAAATAACATAAAAAGCATCTATTCTCCTTAATTAACGCTTGCTTCCTTTCGCAATTCTCTTCATTATGCGTTCCCTCACCGCAGAAGAGGCACCTTTGGGGGCTTACAGCGAGTCCGACTTTGTTTACTTTTTCCGGGCGCGAAATCTGCCTGTTATATGGGAGGGTGAGACCGTTTAATTTATAGCTATACACGTCATTCTTCCAATGCACTTTTTCCTTTATTTTGTTTGCGGTTTCAGAACCAGAATAAGTTAAAGATTGCATCCTTTCGCGGCTTTCCACTTCGGATTTCAAAAAGGTCATCAAATGCTCTACGTTAAAATTGTCGTCTGAATTCTTTTTTCTGGAATAATTGAGGGCGATGTCTTTTGGAACGCACTTCATTAATAACGGACACAGACAATTACCAAATGTTTCGGTTTTGATATCTAAGGAATTTAGGGATCGAATTTGAATGTTGCACATATCATACAGTTTTCTTAAGGCGTTTAGGTCATTTGAACTTCTTACTGCTTGTAAGTTAAGAAGTTTTTGCATGTGGGCGTTAATGAGTAGGTCTTTCCGACCAAACCTTTCTTTTAACAATTTGAGATCCTCATCGTAGTTCTCGGGCGTCAGCGAAAATCCTTCTACAACGTTCAGAGCATCGCCTCCAAGCAAGCTCATTAGGTAATTAAATTTATCAATTTTTGATATGTTAGGGTTTTGATCAATGGAAGTACAAAATGAGTTATAAAAATTTTGCCACTCATGGGGACTACCAAAGTATTTATTCATTGCAATTTTCGGCAATTTAACGTTGCATTCTGGAGTGATTCTTAGTGTTTCATTTACAACTGTCTCAGAAGAAGAGCTGGGATTAGAATTAGTGTTCATTTTATTTTTTGTTTTCATAAACTTTTGGCCACGATGGCTCCACATTATTATCCTGTCTTCGTAATCTTGGGCAGTTTCGATTTCTGCTTCAATTTCACCTTCATCAATAATTCTATAAATTTTGCCGTTTAGAATTTTAAGATTCTTGTATTTTATTTTTAATAATTCCAGCTGTTCTTCGACATTTACTATATCATCATCCGTAATATATTTTTCAATAGAAGAAATTATTTTAGTTACGGAACTTCTTATGGCTTTTCTTTCCTTTTTAAGTTTAGAGAGCTCAATTTTGTTTTCTTGTTCCGTCATGATTGAAAAAGTAAAATCTTCTTACCTTAAAGCTTCTTCTGTTATGGTTGGGGAAGGGAAAAATAGCCACTTATCTACAACAGTCCACTTACTGACACCAGTTGTCGCGGCGGGGTTCTTTTGCTTACGTTGCGGGATCGTGTTGTAGGTAGCTCGATTTAACACTCCCTTTTACTACACTAATATAATTTATTTACACAGACCAACTATATATATACATTATTTACAACAGGATTCTCGTTAGAAAAACTTATCATAGATTACGTATTAATTTAACACATCATTATCATACGTAGCGTGTTTAACTTATAGCGTAACATCGGCACCCGTGTGGTCCGATCAGCACCTTCTCTTTTCTTCTTCTCTTCTGAGCAGAATAATAAAAATGCGGCGTAGAGGGGTGAAACTAGGCGTTCGGAGCGCCAAGCCTGACAATGGCCCACTCTTCTGGCACTTCAATAACGTTTATCCTATAAATTCTTCTAACGGCATTCCGTAGTCAAACTAAAAAAACATTCGAGTTAAAAAAAATTAACATGGTTACGTGATTCAAAATCTTCGTCATTTTACAAAAAAGAAAAAAAATTATCAAAAAGATTAGATTATAACAATAATAAAAAAATATTGTAGCGATTAAACACATGTAGAACGTAGATTGAATACAATAGTAACTTCACGCTAGTTATCATTCTTTTCAACATTTTAAAAATCTTTAACATAATTCAAAAAAAAAAAAAAAAAAACACACACACACAATTGTTTTCCCTTTTCTGAACCCTTAGATTACTGCTACAAATAATAATATACCACACAAAGAAAATCGCAAACAGATGATAGATAATATAGTATAAAACCTATATTTTTAAATTTTAACATGAGTAATACACACTAATCTTTCAATCTTTTAAACATCATAAAAATACATTCATCATAATAAAAATTAATTTTCATCAAAAAACGTTATTTTATTAACGATATATAGCAGTGATAATATATTTTTAAAAATAACGTACTCCTTTCATTTTACAAAAATATCGTACGCATTTTATTTTTCTTTCAGAAAGTAAGTGCAAAAATACAAAATTAAAAAACTTTCAATAACAATAATAATATAATATTCGTGAAATTTACTTACCTCTTCTTCGGAAGAACTTTGTGAAGTAAATGAATTGTTATTACCCATAATGATGAATAGAGATTGCTAAACACTGATAAAATAGTAAAGTTAAGCGTAGAGAAAATTCGTACCAACACACAGATACCGAATAAATATTAGTAAGTAAGTAACACAGATGTTGCCAATTTCGTATTTTAAAACTTTTTCCACTCTCACTGTTGCCATTCACCCCAAATCTTGAAATAAAACCAACTCAATCCTTCCGTCCTCCCCCTGCGATTGGCCATCGATGGGGGAGACCACGCCTCCGAGCAAACACTCACGTCAATAGATCCACCCACCCGCCCTGGGGGATTCGAACCGTTGGAAACGCGTTGGAGCACGTAGGATGATGCAATACCAAAAAAACACATGTTACTTCGGACTTAACAAAATTTCTTTTCCATGAGTATTAATATCATAGATTATATTCGATAGTGAATACTTCGGTGTTGCATTAATAATAATAATTCAAACTGGTTAATTCATTAATTAAATACCTTTAATTAATTGTACTAAATAAAGATAGCCACGTGTTATCATTCACTCAGCAATAACAAGTTCTCTGAATTAAACTATGTAATTCGTCATTACGCACTCGTTACCACGTCTCCCTTTCGAGAAAAAATTAAACTAATTAATTAATAATTAAATCAAATCAACTAAAATTCATTCTACACTCGTTACCACTTGCCACCTTTCGAGAAAAGATTACAAGTCCGGTCAAAAATTCTGCAAGTGCTTTTTTTTTTCTAAGTCCCATACCGAAAGTAAAGAAGACATCAAACTTTAGCAATATTAAGTAACGCCTGTAGGCGTCAGGGTGGTAGAGCATTGAGGGTCTGGAGTTCGATCCCCACCAGTAGCAAGTGCGAAATAATAATTTTTAAAAATAAAATCCAAGTCCACAAATTAATTAACTAAAATTCATTTATTAAATAATTCATTAAAATCAGTTTTCAAGCTCTAAAAAATTCCAAGTCCAATTCCAAAACTAAAAAGGTAGTTCCTAAACATAACACCAGATGGCAGCACTAAAAATTCAATAACAGATGGCAACACTAAAATAAATTAATTAGTAATTAAATAAAATTAACTAAAATTCATTAAAAGCAGATGTTAAATTGCAAGTCCGGTGAAAGATTCTGTGAAAAAATTCTAAGTTCCCATTCCGAAACTAAACCCTGTTGCCATTCTGTGGAAAAGAAATTTGGTGTTGCCACCCCTTAAAAAAAAACTCGTAACCTTCTACAAAAATAAACCCCGTTGCCATTCCGTAAAAAGAAATTTGGTGTTGCTACCCCATAAAAAATACCCTCGTAACCTTCTACAAATGAAAACAACTCAACTCAACCAGCAGGAGGAAAACAACTCAACTCCACTCGTGACAACGCCCCCTCATCCATCAATGTCAATCAGCCACGCCCCTTCTATTGTTCCGGCCATATCCCCCCCCATACTACTGTCGCAACCATGGGCTCTGGGGTGCGGAAGGATATGCCTCGGCGAAGTGACAGGTTTATGTAGAAGTTAAGTTTCATTTTAATAATTGGGGGCCCAATGTGTCTGTTAATTTTTTAAATTTAACTTTGAAAGATAGAAAGCTGAAATTGCAGACTGCAGGATGTATAGTACGTAAACGCTTTGAAGTAAAATGAATGTAGGTTTAGGATTTCTTGATATATAAAATGTTATATCCGAAAATTTTGTTAACTTTCGGGGTTTTTTTTAATAAGATTGTTTTTGAGCAGTTAAGTCTTAGTTTACAATTTCGGGGTTTTCTGCAGGCTGATTTCAAATAAGGAGTGACTTTCAGCCATTGAATTTTCTACTTTTGGGTTCTACTTCAGACAGTTACGGAGAAAATTAGAATGGCCGCTAGATATGTTTTACAGAATACATTTTTATGCATGCATGATTATGACGCATGTGTCGTAAAATATGTACCGAACACTACGTTATGCGATGTATTATGACGAAACATTGTGTACATGTTTCGTCAAAATTAAATTTTTTGAAGGCGAACTGCGGCTTCTGAAAAAATAATGTTTAATAGGGATGGACGCGAGACGAGAATCGTGGCTGTCTCGTCTCGTCTCGTAGTGGTAAACCTTTGTCTCGTCTCGTCCCGCGTCTCGCAAAGAAATTGCCTGTTTCGTCTCGCGCGAGACGTATCGCGAGTCTCGCAAAATTAAGGAATTCGGTTTCGTTACCTTTTTTTACAAACTTATTGCTATTTTATTGAAAATTAATAATAATTACTTACATAGAGCTACATCAGTACATATATTAGTAACTATATCAGCATATATGGGCATTTGAAGTAAAAGAAATTCAGATTTAATCCGTATATATAATGTCACGCCGAAAATATGGTATTTATTTTTATTTATTTCCGAAACTGTGTAAATGTAATATGTATGGTTTTTTGGGATTTTCGTTTGCTTTTGATATTATGTAAAGCTTTGAATTTTGTTAGAAATGATGCAGATCTCGGGACATGTTGCGCAAATAAAATTTTAGTCTGATTGAGCGGCCCCAACTTACAGAATAGTGAATTCATAAAGTTTTAATTGGTGACGGGATAATTACATTGAAGCCTGCTTATCCCCCCCCTCTCTCGTTTTAGTGTATGATATATGGGTTTCATATTTTATCGGGAACCCGGTTTTAACCTGTTCATCCGTACCATGAAAAAGAAGAGCCAACAGAGAAGACTTGTGACCAGAGTTGTTTCTCAACATTGATCTTTGAACGCTCCGCTGAGACCCAGCATTGTATTTGCGCAATCGCTCCAATAGATCATTCATTTACGTTCGCATAGTTTGTATTATAGTGAAAGAAGCATTTTTAATAACTGAAGAAACATTTTATTCATAAATATTAATTTATTTATGATAAAAATATGAAATATCCATAAGATTTAATTACAGATATAGTCATCCATTTTTATGAAATATAGTTACGCTACATTTGATAAAATTACATTGCTGGTCCAAAACCCTTCATATGAACTGTTCCAAATCACCATTCAATTTTTTCTTCGATGAACATTTAACATGTAAAATTCTAATAATATATCACCAGTCACAGTTGATTTTACCCACGAGTTAACTCTTCTTAGAGTACTGAGACATTTTTCTGCAGTACACAAGGACGTATCGAGGATTTTATTTCGTGGAGGTAAATAAACAGAAGAAACTTCAAAATTGTTTTTCAGTCATAGCCGGATTTAGTTTAGGGTAACTGGGGCTGCAGCCTCGGTGCTTCCATAACAGAGATGGCCCCCACGATAAACATTTTTACATAAAACTTTCTGCCGGATAATTAAAAAATAAAATTATTAGCTTTACCTATAAAGGGGTCAGATGCAGACCAACTGCACCTTTGCACACATTTCGCGTACTACTGGCACTCGGTATGCTCGGTTGCGAGCCATATCGACGTTATATTAAAAGTGAAACAGCAGACTAGAAGTGGGCATTATCTTTAATGTAAATGATAGCTACCTGCACTGGGAATCTAACACAGGACCATCGGGCTGTGAGTAAACGCTGAACCCACTTCGCCACACAGGTCATAAAGAGCTTTGTTTAATTTGTTTGAAAAATAGTTAAAGCCTTCCATTTCTTTGTTATCCAAGAGCCTCCACATCTCTGTCCGACAGTTTCTTTAGTATTACATATTAATTTGTGGACACATTTTACATAGAACAACCTACGCACTTCCAAACTTAAAAAAATTAGAGACTGATCTTACGCATACGCTACCAGTCATGAAATAAAAAACTTAATTTTTTCTCATTGAAAAGAAATTCTTGTAAGGAAATTTTAGTTACGTAGCTGAAAACTGCATTTTATTAAATTTTAATTTTGGTGTCCTGACAGTAAAAAGAAGGTACAGTATTTTATGGAATCAATTGAAATTTTATGGAGATTAAACCTAAAAAAATACAAAATTAAAATTTTTAATTGGCACCCTCTCAGAAGTCCCAGTTTCTAAATTGTGCCACACGCATTAATTTGTTGATGTAAAAAATTTCAACTTTTCATCATGAAAAGTCTGAGATATGTTTAACCAAGTGGATAAGAGGTTATACAATACCAATAATAGCAAGAGTATTAAGTATTTATAGAATGACTGTTTTTGTTCTTAATATGTGTAGAGCTTCTGAAACGCGATCTTCTGATATTATGCTTTCACTTCAATAGCCCTTGAAATATTAACTAAATAATGTTTGGGGAACAATTTGCTAATTGAGATTTCTTTTGCAGAGAAGTATGCAAGCTTAAATTTTGTATTTACTTGGATTTAATCTCCTGAAATGTTTAATCGACGTCATTAAATTATTTAGCTTTTTTTACGTAACTTTGTAATTTATTATGTATATGTATGATCAATATTTAAGGAATAGAAGCCTAGGTCAGTGTTTATGGGACACCCTGTGTGTGTGTATATCTATGTACTTGTTCGTGTATATATGAAGCATGTGAATGTGCACACGTGACTAGCTCAACATTTTGCACACCCTAATAGGAAAATCCTGGCGGCGTCCATGTTTGAATCAAGGCTCCTTCCAATTTCTGGTGGGAAAGGGGTATTTATTTAATTATCCAAGATCAAAACTGATTTATAAATGCCCTGAAATACCGTAACCTGTGACCAAGCTTTCAGGAATGTATTTGTACACCCATTCCTATCGCAAGTTCATATTCTTTCAGGTTACAATTTTTTGCTTTTCAAAGAATGATTTACGGCTGGGTCAGCAAAAATTTAAAATAAAATTTGGTTTGTGATTGTGTGTGATTGTGGCAACGCTACACTAGGGCGATCTGCCAAGGGTGGGAGTGTCTTGGTAGGAGGACTTTCTAAAGGGTTCTAACGCGTATTTATGTTACATCTGGAGAAAACCTACCTAAACTCCAGACCGTTAGATCGACGCGTTGTGACCTTCATACATAGACCGTCTACCATTGTTATGACATAACCACAGTGCCACGATGAGGCAAAATAAAATTTGGATAAACAAGATACAATAACATTAAGTTTAATGCATAGAATTTTAATTTATTACAGATTCTTGCACTTGCAGACTGGAATGTAATCAAGAAAATTAGCAAATAACTAGTTTCATAAATGACTTCTTATTTACATATAATGGATTGTTGAAATTGCGTACAAATTTTAGCAATCAAAAAATTGTTTCATGAAATAAGAAAATATCTCAAAACCCAAAATTGAATAATAAATTAAGTGAGTAGCATTTATTGTTTGATTAGAAATGCTGATTTTTGTAAAACGAATATGAATTCAGTCAAATTTGCTTTCCGAATATAAATCAGAAAGTGGACTTTATCATTTGTAAAACCCTGCATCATGTTTCGAAGTAGGATGATGTGAACGCAAAATAAAATATTGACTAATTTTAAAAATATGTAAGTGTACTCTCTTCCCTATCTTTAGTGATTTTATGTACTTTTCAACATATAAAATATATCCAGTACCATTGAAAATTGGTTTTAAATTGTACGCAGATATGCAATAAAAAATAGTAGTTAGCTGGTAAAAATATGAGTTATATGCAGGTAAAAGTATTAGTAATTAGAAGGTAAAAATATTAGTAATTAGAAGGTAAAAATATTAGTAATTAGCAGGCAAAAGGCATTCATTTAAACTGCTAAAATATATTAAATCTTCAATTATTAGAAATATTTTGAAGGCTTATTCTGCAAAACCGGTAAGTAGTCACACAATCAGAACTCGCTTCTGAAGTGAAAATCGGCAATAGCCAGGTTAAAGTACAGTTCCCTATACTAGTCTAGTCTATGGACGCGTAAAAAAATGTTTTTAAGAGACTTTAATCCATTAATCTCAATACAAAAATTAAGCAGACGATAAATATCTCCTGAATATTGGTACCGTCTGAAGCTGTTTTAACCCTTTAATGCGCAGTGTTCCCGCTCTGGGAACACCAAACTCTGACGTTTTGATTGGTGCCAGTCGCGAAGAATAGATTTGATTTCTATAAAAATAGTTGCGGGTGACGTAGCTCCACGAGAATCCTTTACTTTTTAGCACGTCATTTCCCGTTAAAAAATTATCACGATTATTTTTAACAGCACTGACATCTGCTAAAAAAGGGAAGAACGCGAGAACAACTGGATAGTTTGCCCAATGCTGTAAAAAGGGCAGCCGTTGCCATCGCTCGATTTAACTACCAGCAAGATGGCAGACGATCGAAACGTTCATCGCGTGCCACAGATCTAGAGACCCTTTTTTGACGACAGCTGGCTGTGCCGCACATCCAGCTGTCGTCTTGGGCATTGGGAAAGGGTTGAGCCTCAAAGGGTTAATGAACAATATTAATTCAATTTTAAGCTACTTCCCAATTTTAAATTGGGCTGGAATTTTGCATACTTATTTATTTTAGCTAACAATACAATATCACGGGGGGAAAAAAGGATTCTATATCATATTCTTTAGACACTAGTCAGGGATCGATTCAGACAGTTTTGAGGCCTTCACAAAATTACAATCTACTGAAACAGCCCTTCACTAAAATTCAGTTGAATAAAATAACCCTTCATTTGCATTTTACACTATATTTTATTTATTTATTCATTTACTAACTGCTACCTGCAACTTCGTCCACGTCGGCTTTACAGATAGGTCCAGAGAGAAATGACGCATGTGTGAAAAGCAAATATGTTTGCACTGTAGGCAAGAGTGATTGTATTTACGTATTATTTATTTTTTATTTATTTTAAATGAAGTATTTTGCATGGTAGTATACTTTCATTTAAAATAAGAGTATGCAGAGTTACTAAATTAGATGATTTTACGCATTTGACGAATACAGACAGTTACGACAATTTGTGCGAACTATTTTGAGTGTTCTTGTAAAAGAAATATTTATGCTACGTGCATGAATTTCAGCCAATGTTATCAGGAAGTGCAGCTTTCTATTAGTCGAAAAGTTTTAGTATCGGCTCTGTATAGTTAAAGATACCCATCTTGCGTAATGTATTACAATTATTTTGAGTGTCTTTGTAAAAGAATTATTTATGCTACATGCATCCTCAATAATTATTGAGAAAATACAAAACAAAAGGGATTTAAAGGCTCATTGTTTAACTTAAATAAGAAAATTTTAGAGAGTAAAAATTCAAGTGTATGAAAACTACTGAAGTAAGTTTTTTCACTTTATAGCAACATTTGATTTTTTATAAACATAGGAACTCGTTGTTTGCTCTCAATATTTGACGGATTGTAGGATCTTGATTTCTGTTTATTAATTGTCACAATATTCACAAAGTAATGCAAAGTAAGAAAAATTCAGAGCAATAAGCAGACTTAGAAACACAATAACATTAATGAAGGAAATTCTATGCAAGATTACTTGCACCTACAGATTGGACTGTCTGGAAGAAAGTTTAATTCATAACTGGTATGCCATCGTCTGAAGTTCTGTCGTGAAATTTTGCATAGTAATTCATTTTAGCTAATAATACAATATCATGTAAAATATAGATTCTATACTCTCTTAAAAATTTAGAGTGACATTGTCACTCTTACAAAAAGTCACCGGCAAATGATCCCAGATAGAGTGAGATAAGAGTGAGAAAATTGCATTATGACTCTTCATCGATAGGATTCTGTCACCCTAACTGCAAGAGTGAGACAATGTCACTCTTAGAGTAAGGGTGAAGGCGCTATCTGCTCACTCTAGCGAGAGAGTCACCACATTTCCCATGATGCGTTCACTTCAGCAGGAGTGAGTGCGTTGCTTCCACACTCAAACGACGCCATATTGGAATTGGACTGCAGTTGCGAAGTACCAACTGCATACAAGTAATGGAATACTTTTAGCCAACACAAGTAAGTAAAACCTTATAACTTTTCAATTATTGTAAATGTTATTTAAAATTTGATAATTCACAACATATAAGATACATTGATTCAGTGTCGGATCCATTAGGACTCCAGCTCTTCCGACAGACATTGCTTTGGTTAGGGTTAACATTTTGCTTTACTATACATTTTGTTTTTAAGACTTAAACAAGCCTGCTTCTTTTAATTTTATACCCTTCCGAGAAATTGATCTTTGGATCCGCCTCTATACTTGATCGTAGTATGTTATTTATGCTTATATAGCTGAAATCTTGCTTTCGTTTTTTGTTTCTGTATATAATATTTGAGCATGTTTTGATGCGTGTTTGTAAATCGGTGGTGCAGTCAGGATTTTATTTCGGGGGTGGAGAGGGCTCTAACCTGTGTATCAAATTGTAAGCAAGCTGTTTCAACTGTAGCCTCAGTATCAAATTTTAAACTAAGTAAAGGGTCAGATTTTTAGGAAGGATACGCGCCTGTTGCAAATAGTATAAACAAAATTTTAAATCAAAAGCAGAAAATAATGATCAATTATATATTGTATGCAATTTATATTGAAATAAATTATAAACGTGGGAAAAAAATATTTTGTGATTAAATTTCAATATGTCTATGTGCATCATTTTATCTTATTGCACATTCTAGCACAGATTCACGCTTAGAATATACATATATACGTTGTTAGATCAAAATAACCGCTCTGTTGTTGTGGTGTAATATTTCCCTCTCCACTTTTTACACATACACAAACCTCTCTCTCATATGGTAAAGTGGATAATTTACGATCGAACACCCCAGATGGCCTCAGGAAAGTCCACTTTTAAATCAGGGAAACCAGCTGAAAGTAGCAGGTGATTCAGAATGTGTGAGCTTTCATTAGTAGTACGAAAAACACAAGGGATACTTGTGCGGATAAACTGATTCAACGCGGAAAAAAAGTTATTGTTTTTGGTGTTAAATGCGAGATTTTTGGAATTGAAAAGTTTGTATACTGTTTAAGGATAATTCAATAGTATAGTAACGGATAAGTTTAATATTACTGGTAATAAAGGTAAGTGTTACAATATTAAATTTAGTAATACAGTATTAATTTTAGAGCCTTGCAGATTTTGGTTTGGTAGATTTTATGTCTTGTTATGGCTATATACTGGAAATGTTTCTGAAGTAATTCCATTACTGATAAAGTTTTTAATAGTAGCAAGTTAGTAGTTAGCCCAAATATCTTTACAGTGTGTTCACAATATTAAGTAAAAATTCGAAATATTTATAATGTATTCTTAATATTGACAAGTAATTTTTAAAAATATTTTTATACCATTTTATTATTTTTCTAATGCTAATATACTCAATCCTTCACATTGTTATTATATTGGAAATAAAAACTAATATTGGTAAAAATTAGCAACATTTATCCATTATATTGTCCATGTTAATGAATTAAATTAAATATATTTAAAATGTATCCACACAGTATTGTGTGTATATTATAAATTTCCCTCATATTGTACTAACAAATATTTTTAATGTGTCAGCATCTTAATATCACAGTAATGGTGAATTAAGACTGTTTATCTACTGTACATTATTTCAAAATTTAAAATCTGATAAATAATTTTAGGTGCATTTATGTACAAATTGCTGAAAAATATATTTTAATAATTAAGTCAAATACTACTGAAAATCCTGTGATGATAAGACCATGATTATCACAGGAGCAAGGAGGGCACATGCCCCAGACACCCCATTTTAAGGGGTCCTTAAATTTTTTCAGAATATGATTTTAGTTTATTAAATTTTCATTCTAAGATACTAAATGCCTGGGTTTTTTTTTCTAAAAGTTGGATGTGTGTGTGGCAAAATAGATCCCAAATGGATGAGCCGATTTTAATGTAGTTTGTTTTATTTTAAAGATGGTATAATCAGAACGGTTCTTCATTGTATTTGATAATATTCACTTCATCTATTCCCCTTAAATAAAGCTTACTTTACACTTGTTCAGTCTAAGACAATTCAAATAATATTGTTGACATTCAATTAATTTTGATTGCTGAATTATTTCTGTAATGTTATGGAAAAAGCCATGCTTTGAGTTGCATTTTTTTAAGACTTCATTTTTAATAAAGGTTATTTCACATATTGCATAGGAAATGTTCATAAACTTAAAATTTATCTAGCATATTTCATTTTAAATTCATTTAATCAGAACATATCTTTGCAGATTGAAAAAACATACTTAAGTGGGGGGGGGGGGAGTGAGTTTGGCTTAGGGACGTATCTAAACCTTAAAAATTTCAAGCTGAACTTTCAAAATTACCCACGAATATGTAATTTTCTCCATTTCTTATGTTTACTTATTTCGAGGGTGGCTGAAGCCCCACCAGTCACCCCTCTGGCCAAGGACGTACCCAGGAAGGGGGGTGGGGGTCTGTAACACCTCCGAAATTTCAGTTTTTATTAACAAAGCAATAATGGTGAAGTCTTTTTGTGAAAATTTCTGCCTTTTTCATCGTTTGGACCCCCTCCGAAAATTTTGGACCCTCCCAGAATTTTTTTTGGGGTATGTCCCTGCCCCTGCTCTCCTCTCCTAGGGGGGGAGCAAGTTCCCTACCTTGAGCCCCCCCCCCCTTATGGGTGCCCATATCATTAATGTTATATTTTTCAAGTATTTGATATTATTCTGTGGTTTTCTGAACTTGCAGGTAGCAGAACAGATTTCATTATTTATTGACATTGTTGAGAAAGCAGACAGCATGGATTTCAGAGTTTGGGTCTTCTACTGGGTATCATTAAGGGTAAATAAATTTATGATATTGGTAAAATTTACTTAAAAATTCGAAATAATTTTAATCCTTTTTCTACTGAATTTAAATGAAATGTATCTGCAATATTGCCTATATTTTGGAAGTAGTTCTGAAGTAGTTCCATTACCAATAAACTTTCAAATAGCACCTCACAGGATTGTAAAACATTGAAAACCCAAACCAGTATTTTTACATAGCAGCAAGTTAATATTTAGCCCAAATGTATTTAAAATGTATCCACAATATTAGGTAAACATTGGTAATATTTCTAATGTATTCCTAATATTGACAAGTAATTAATTTTATAGTATTTTTATTTTTTCATGTTCATATACTTAATTATTCAATATTATCATTAAATTGGAAATAAATACTAATGTAAATTGTAGCAAATTAATATTTACCCATTATATTGTCAATCTTAATGAATTTAAATTAAATTTATTAAAAATGTATCCACAATATTGGGTGTATATTTCAAATATTCCTCATATATATTGCACAAGTATATATTTTTGATATGTTAGCATCTTAATATATTATTACTTGCGAATTATCACTGTTTATCTGTTACACATTATTTTTGCATTTAAAATCTGAAATAATTTTAAATGCATTCATATACAAATTTCTGAAAAATATATCTTAATAAATAAGTCAAATATTACTGAAAAATTTAATGTAATATGATTGTTCCCTGATTATCATGGTCAAGCGGGTAAATACTGTGGAAAATACAGAAAGACAATTGTCAGAGTCGGTGAAGAAACAAAATGTAAGGGGGCCCCCATTTAGACCCATACTTCTGACTCAAGCGACTTTATGTCATAATTGCTGCCTGGATTTGAGATGGGGGGGGGGGGACTGAAGCTCTATAGCCACTCATCCCATTACCCCTCGATCTACCACCGAATCATTTGTTCTTGTGATAATGTTTAAATGTAAATTTTAACTGAAGACTCCTACCTTGGGTGGTCATTAGTTAAATATATATAAATTGATAATAAATGAATATTCATATAAATTGGTTGCTTTAGAAAACGAAACTTTTAGAATGTTTTTTATGTACTGAATACTCATTTTCTTGAAATATAGGAGAGTTAATAACAGCGATGACTGGGTGATTTTTCAAGAACCTTTGATAAGGGTGAATACTACTTTGGATGTCTTTAGGTATAAGTATGTATTTATTTTTAATTATTTACTGTTTCAGTGTATTTTTAAATTTGGGAGTTAATTTTATATTCATATCATATGTTATAAATGTTCCTTATACACATGTCTGTGTGAATTTTATATTATTATTATTATTTGCATTGCAAAGCATCCCATTTTAGAAGAATGTATATCTTAAGCACTGAATCAGATGGGTAGTAGATTTCTCACAAAAATTGTGTTTCATTAAGTGTCTCACTGAGTAGAAACAAAATGTTTCAATCAAGTTATTATTTTTTTTTTTACAAGAAATAATGCAATTTCTGGACAGGTTTTAAAAGAATTCAACTATGTCAGAAATTTGAAAATTCAGAATTTCTCTTCACAAGCTGTATTTATGGCAATACAAATGGTTAATTTATAGAAGTGAAATACTCAGAGAAAAATTTATAACATATTGTATTGTCCAAAATAGAGGGAGAATTAGCCATCAGATACAGTTTCCACTTTCGTGAATTTCTCCCTAAAAATGGGATAAGACCTGCAGTTTTGTTGTTCTATAAAAGTTCATCATGCTGTCTATGAAGAAGCATTCTGAATTATACCGAGTTTTTGAGAAGCCTGTCTTTAAGCTTGCAGAGCCAAGTGATGAATAAAATATGTTACAAGAAAAACTGATTGATTTTGGCTGTTTATCACTTTATTATCTTTTTATTTTCTAGTACTCTGAACTGGTCCTGTGGAAAACCATTGAATTTTTGTCAGTGGCATGCTGTAAAAGAGAAGAAACTATAGGCATTATAAGTGGTATTCATATTTTTGTTTTATTTGTTTATTTATTCTTTAAATGTTCTTAATTACTAGTTCAAAGTCTGCATACTTTTGATCTCTGCGGTCTAATTTTTTCAAAGCTTGTATCGCATAATTTCATAATTGTCAATAACTTTTTTTTTTTTTTTTGAGATGTTTACTTTTTTGTTTAGTTTATTTTTTTCTTATTTTCCAAATTGATTTATATGTTTTTTTTTAGTTTTTTTTCCCTAAAGTGATGTTACTTTGGGGCAGTTAGTGACTATGTATTAAATTTTATAAATTTCATGTAAATTGAGAAAGTTATTAGGGCTGTTCTTAAAAGAAAAAAAAAGTATAACTTTCGGTAAAGTTACATCAATGAGTAAAACAATAAATATTTATACAGTAAAATTCAATGTGGTATTCTTTATTAAAGCATTTGACCCAGGCAACTCTTTAGTATATCATTTTATGTTATGCTATATTCTGTCATTTATTTAATCTCTATTATATGCAAATTTTTTATGTCAAGTTGCATATTTGACACCAAGTTAATAAATTGCTTGCAAAATCAAGTCTTATTTGCAACATTTTATGAAGTAACAATGAAATAAAGTATAAAAATCAATTTTTAGTCCCTTCAGATTAATTTTTTTACTCTGCACCCTCACTACCTCTTAAAAATATGTTGCAAGTAAAACCTTGAAACTCCTGTAACTTTTATTATTATTATTATTATTATTATTATTAATGTTGTCACTGCTGTTGTTGTTTAAAATGTAAACTGTAAAATGCTACTTTCAGAGATGAGATTTAAGAATTTAGTTTAATATTCAGACCTTTTTCAATGTTTATAAAGAATTCAGTTTTTTCATTTTTTTCAAAAATTTTCTGATTTTTCAGTAAGGCAAAATTGTATATAAGTAAGATAGATTTAGTATCAATAAAAATTAAAATATTTATTGCTCTTGAAATTCATAAGTATAATTGCTCAAAAGTTGTTTGGACATTCTTTCAGACTTTTTTTCCTTTTTTGTTAATCTCATATCTGTACTTTGGTACAAACCAAATCGAAAACTAGCCTACCAGTTTTGACACCATTAGTGGTAAAAACAGATGAAATATATTATTTTTTAATTTTACTAATACAATATGTAAATGTAAACTTTACTTCCTTAGTAAATTCAGATTTTTTAAGCCTGCAGTATTAACAAAGTGCAATAACCTTGTCAGTGTTCACATGTTGTCATATGTATATTTGAATATTACTCAAAAATATCTTTAGTCTAGTTTTTAACTGACTTCAAGAAGATCTAGGTTATTAATTGGGGTCAGTACTCAGAGGTGTAGCAAGAATTTTCAGTGCCAGAGAACAAATTTGCATCACTTCCTGTTTACCAAAATGCGCTGGAAAAAGTTTTATATACAAATTGGTGCCTTTTGGATCCTATGCCCTGGGACAAATGTCCCCCTCTAGCTACACTTCTGAGCACTGAATCCTTGTAATTTACCAGACTGGATATGAAAAGTATTTTCAAACTTCCATTTAATTATTTATTTCTTTTGTTTATCTTCCACATATAGATGTGATCTTTGCTAAGAATGTTGTTATTTGATGATATTTTACTTGCTGTGCATGAAAAGTTTTTATTGCAAAGTTCACTTTATTTTTTACTCAATTTTTGATGTACCTAAAATATGTTACAAGTCCTGAATATTTTCTATTTTTTAATTGATTGTAATAATTTGCAAATTTAACTCACCAATAGTAAGTAATGTGTTTAATATTTATTTTGTCACTATTAGTTTGATGTTTGTTATTACGCACAGGTTACTGTGATTCAGGGATAATTTTATTCCAAATTGCTTTGATATGGGATTTTCGCTTCAATACTGTCCCCAATTATTCTTTTTTGTGTTACCTCAGAGGATTTACCTCACAAAATAAAATTTTGTGAAGTAAATCCTACAATATGTTCCTTACTTTTAATAAAGTATTTTGTGCTCTCAATCACTTTGCATATCAGTATATTCTAATATTAATAGAGCATAGAGAACAGATTATTTTATAAAACAGTACAAGCATTTCTTATCTGTAAAATTAAAGTTTTTTTTCTTTTATTTTTTGCAGGTAAAAAAATAGATTTTTTTTTTTTTGAGCTGCTATATTTAGGTTTTATTGCAGTTTTTTTTCCATTTGCTTTTATGTTCAGTGACAAAATTAAAATGTAAAAGGCAGCTTAAATTCTACATCTTTATTTTATTCATAATTTGTACAATTTTAACAGTAGGAACCCTGTTTCCCTTCCCTCTCTTACTCAGAAGGTTACAGTATATGTAAATGTTACTTGAAAGTATTTATTATTACCATACATAAATATGGTAATATGAAAAATGGTAATAAGAAAGTATTTATTATTACCATTTTTCGGTATGCTTTAGTGCTGTTCCAAAATTGTATTTAACCTGCTCCTAAAGGTGTTCCAAAATGTATGTAGATTTGCAGACTTTTTATTATAAAGTTATCCTCCGATTTTAGTGAAACTATAAACAAAATGTTTTCTGAATCAAATGAAAAGATCTGGTGACTTATTCCTCTGTAAATTCATCACCTAGTTGAAAGTGTTAAGCTGTGCTTTAGTTGGAGATTTAAATTTGACACTAATCCATGTACACACAAAACTAATTTTAACTAATTTTATTTTGTATGTATTTAACATAGATCTAGTTTATGCTCTAGTATATTCTAGCTGCCAACTCTTTCTGATTTTGAGCCTTTCTTCAGTCTTATTCAAATTATGGGGAGGGGGGAGGGTACTCTTTTTTTATTAGGATAGAATAGCAGTTATGTTTTAACTTTTAATTCTGTAATTACTTGTTGAAGTCATAATTTTTATCTTCCAGATGCTGTTAGAAGAATCCCTGAATGTGAAATAGTATTGAAGTACTCATATTGAATCCAGTGATTGTATTTTATATAAATGTAACAATGTAATACAATTAAACCAAATTTGTAATAATTTGTTGTGTGTTCACTGCCATTGCTTTTATAATTCATTCAAACCTGCATGAGTCTCAATAAGAGATATCTTCCACTTTTTCAATTCGTAGGCTATTTTTTACTTCTGCAGTTCTGTAATAGTTTAAATTTTTTTTTTTTAATTTAGAACGCATCGTAAACTAAAATTTGCTAGGCTGAAGACTACTCTGGACTTGGAAGTTCCATTACTCATGTTTTTATTAAGACTTTGCTTATATATTTTTATTAACTGTTTTTTCTTTCTTTTTTTTTGGCCCTCGTATTAATTGAACTTTGTTCTAACATACTAATGAGTTTTTCTGGCTTTACTTTCATTTATTGTTCTAAATCTGTTTTCAATAGTATAATAATTCTTGCATAAAATCTATATTAAAAGAATTTTTTTTTCAATTTGAAGTTTTTAAAAGATTAAGTAATTTGTAGCTATTTTGCTGTAAAAGTGAAATTGAAATAAATAAAATCACACTTAAAAATAAATAAAGAAATGAATGTGTATATATATTAAAAAATTAAGAAATGGCTTTTATTTTGAAGTATGTATAAATTATGTTCAGAACAGGAATTTGGTTTTTTAAGAGGTGAAAAAAAAAAAAAATCTTTTTCTGTGAATCACCACCCTCCCCCCTCACCCAGACATTATCTATGGAGGTTAATATGGTTCACCCTCATGCTCTAAACTTCAATTATTTCTTTGCGTTATGGCAAGTCTACAAGAGGGGTGTCTTCTTGGGGGGGCTGACTTGGGTGGTGAACTTTTTAAGGATTCTAACCTGTATTCTTGCTCATGCCTCTAAACCTTAAATAATGGTTTTTGGACAAGACAAAAATGTTGGGGGGATTCAACAAAATGGGCATTGTTGGGGAATTATGAAATAATTGGTTTTGATTTATATTATTTATGTATTGGCCTGCACAAAAATATTTCTTTACCCCTTTTCACAAAAAAAGAAATCAATCAATATAAAGTAGTTTCCATTTTAGAAATATTTTATTCCTTTTTCTGGGGCGAGGGGGAAGAATAGAAAAATAGGTATTCTCTTAAATTTCCAAACATGATATGTACATTAACAGAGGTTATCAGCAGATATATTTATATTTTTGATTTACCCAACAATTAGTTTATTTATTTAATTTTTTTTTTTTTTTTTTTTTGTTTTCAATTAAAGGATAGCTATTACTCTTTTAACTTATTTTCGTGTTTCATAATTCTTGTATTTGTTCGTATAAATGACTGAAATTTAATTTCAAATAATTTCTTTTCGATAACAATTCAATCCTGTTCATTTCTTATTTATTTAAAATTTAAAAAAAAAGACTTGTTAATTGTAATAAAGTCGAAAAGAAAGTTTGAATAAATTATGCTTAAAATAAAACCTTTTTAAAAATCAAAATTATTAGTATTCTTTTGATTTTATATAAATATCTTATCATGAACTATTTTTATTGTTTTGTTAATACTGTTGTAAGTGAAAGTTGTTCTGAAATGTACCATAGGTAAAAAATAAGCTTTCAGGGATTTTTTATTTCAGCAGGAGAAAAGGTATCATTGAACATATCAAATATTTCTGCACACTGTTGAGTAATGTGGATGTCCGAAACTCTTATTTCTATTCTTGTTTGATCACAGATTACCTCAAATGAAGTTATAGTAGTGCAGACAAAGAAAATTCTTATAAATCTCCTGCTGATGGATTTTACATAGCTCAGTGGCTATACAGATCACCTCCAAGCATTTTGAAACTTTCACTTCTATTCCTGTTACGTTTTGACTAACCAAACAAAACATAAACTGTTAACGAATTCTGTAACTAAATAGATCTAGAGGTTATGGAGGTTTGTTTTAGTAACCATGTGGAACTCTTGGGGGTACCTTTTAGTCATGCCATCATCTGATTATTAAAATGAAACTCTGTACTCCTTCTTAATCTGTTTAATTTCAGAATAGGCTGTTATTTTAAATACTGTATGTTTTGTGTCAACAGTCCACATTTCACTCACTGGAATGAAAGCAAGAATCTAAAAATGCATGGGGTCAGATATTACTTGTACCATTGAGCTACGTAAAATTTATTTTCCAGCTGTTATGGATCATTCTGAACATGACAATAATCCAAGATAGCCCAGAAATAGATATCTAAGAAGTTCTGGATATGAAATAAGTATCAATTTCTGATCTTTGGATATTTTGAATATGAAATAGATAGCCATTTTTGGGATATTTGAGATCTTCTGGAAGTTTAATTATTATAACTATGCTACATATATACAGATACCTGTATATTATAGATGTTATTTACTCATTAGAGAGATCACACCTCAAATTTCTAATAGAGAAATCTATTTTATGTTGGACTTCTAATAGATATACCCAATATCCAGCTATGATGTATTAAAGATTGCCTATGGACAAACTTGGGGGGGGGGGAGGTAAATGCGGCAAAAATATTTACTTGTACGATATGAAGAATATTTTCAAGGCGCTCGATATTGCAGATACATTTTAAATATATTTAATTTAAATTCAATAGCAGCAAAGTTTTATAATTTTTACAATATAAAGGTTAAATATCAACTTTCTACTTTTTACCAATACTAGCTTTATTCCCAGTGTAATATTGAGTAAATATTAACCAAAAAAATTAAAAATGGTATAAAGTTATGTTAAGTAATTACTTATCCATATTGAATATATTTCCAATGTATATCAAATACTATAAATGCATTTTAAATATATCTGAGGCAAATATTAACTTTGCTACTTTGAACGAAGTTACATTTGACGAAGTTACAGTCGATCTTTGTTTTCAATTTTTTTTAACAATATTGAGTTAACATTAAAAAATTTATCAATTGAGGACTACTTAAAAAATATTTCCAATACAACCCTATATTAAGAATATATTTTTTTGTATGTTAAATTCAGTGGAAAAAGGTATTAGTATAGTCATACTGAAAGTATAATGTTATTTTGAGAATTTATCAGACCTAAATGCTAATTTTTACCAATATTGGAATTTTATTTACCAATATTGGAAACTGTGTTTATTCTCAATGTGTTCACTTACTACTTTGTACCATTATTGGTTTTTGATATCAATGTTTTCACAATATTGAGTTAATATTTAAAAGTTCATTGGTAGTGAGACTGCTTCAGAAATATTCTCAATATATAATTAATATTTCAATACACACTTCATATGTTAATTAAAATTTTACAAATAATAATAACATTTTGAGCATATATCAGGGCTAAACTCTAGTTTTTACCAATACTGGAAGTGGTCTTTACTCTCAAAGTATTCACATATATGTAAATTTTAATAATTAAAAGTAATTAGTACTTAATAATATTGGAAATATTTCTAATATACACTCAATATTATTGATAAATTTCAAATACTTTAAGATTCAATAGTATTAAAATTTGACTTCAAATGGGCAAAATATTAAATTTATAATATTGGATTTTATTTTCAATGAATTCACAAGATTGGATAAATATTGATGCTATATAGAAAATATCTTTTAATGTTTGCCAAATATTTAAAAAATAATAATAATCAATGCTGTTACCAGATACATTCATATATATATATATATATATATATATATATATTTATAAGGAATTATTTTAATTTTCCTAAAATAGTGATAGCCAGAAGCAAGGCATATGCAAGGAATAAATCCAGGGCCGTACCCAGACAAAAATTTCAGGCAGGGTCCAAACCGTGGAAAAGGCAGAATTTTTCACAAAAAGACGTCATTATTATTATTTTATTAACAAAAATCAATTTTTTGGGGAGGGGGGAGGGTCCGGACCCCTGGATACGGTCTCGAATAATCACCCTATAAAAAGTGGCGGTCACTCTTAAAAAGGGTCATAGCTCACTCTTGATCAGAGCGCTCCACTCTTTAAGGGATGGCGTGCTGTCACCCTTTCCTTAGAGTGAGGCACTCTTTCCCGGAGTGGGTTTTTGAATTCTCACTCCTAGTCCAGAGTCAGAAATGTCACTCTTCAGAATAGTGATTTCTCACTCTATGGAGGTTGGCTGATTTTTGTCACGAAGGTAGGGTGATATATCACTCCTCAGCACTGGTTTTTCACTCTTGATTATTAAGAGAGTACCAGATTTTTAACATTATTCAGGGTTCTATGCAGTCGAAATTTAAGTCGGTTTTGCGGACCATTTATCAAATTACAATCGATTAAACGGACCTTATTTTTGGAGTTTAAAATGCCCCCTTGATAAAAATTAAAACAACCCTTCATTGGCATTGTACCCTATATTTTAATTTGTTTTGTAAATTATCTGATGGGCAAAGTCAGTTCTAAACTTTCCTTTCTTCGGCTTAAATATTTTTAGTTAATCACATTAGAAATTTATTATTATAATCTAGTATATTAAAAAGAAAAAAGAAAAAAACAGGGAGGGGAAGTTCTCGCCATGAATGCTCCATTAATTATTTCACAAACCTGACCCACCATTAATATATGTTACATAAACAAAAACGGCATTAAATAGTAGTGATTCAGAGTCATTAAGCTTTTTTGCTAGCAAGCAGTAGATGAATCTGCTGAGCATTCTAAAAAGAACGTCCCTTATTATTTACAATTTATTCATGTTTGATAGAAAGGTCATTGCTCTACATTTTTTGGTTTATCTGTGTTGGTTTCATTTATTAAACATATAACTAAGATACATATATACTGGAGTAACGCAATCTACTTTAAAATCTTTACTGAAATCTATTGAATTTGACTTCCACTCTGGATATCGGCCAATTTTCTTTGCCGGAATGCCATTTAGCTAAGGAACTAGCTCTTGGACATATGTTTCAAATTACTACAGAACCCAGAGCTCACCCAGCGCCAGCGTAGCGACCATCATTTCCCCCCCCCCCTCCAAATAAGGGAGTACTTCGCGGTCATTGGGAAAGGTAGTCGGATCACAATTTCTGTAGAAATATACTCCACATTTCGTTTTTTATTTATGATTATAAATATATCTTTCATTGAAAAAGCAGTTAATATTCGGAGCAATTCTCGCTAGTTTTAAAAATCGTGTATCATAATTAGTAACCATTTTACAGCAGTTAAAACACAAAATCGGTGCTTTTTCAAACTTTATTTGAATATTAAAAATATTAGCAAAATAAATATAAAAATTTTAGAAAAAGCATTAAAAACATCGTGTCACTGTCTAGATGGGGGGGGGGATGGAGGCTGAGTGTTAATAACTATTGATTTTATGAGAGAGAAAGATTTTCTCATAGGATTACATGGGACTTCGCAGCTTTGCTTTCACTGGCCGAGAATCACCTTAACAAAAGACTGTGGGGCCGAACGGCACTTCTCTGTGGGGTGGGTATTAAAATGGGGTAATTATTTTATCACATGGAACTACTTAAATTTGCATCTTTATCTTTTTGTTCAGGAATTGAATGCAGCTGTTTAGGATTTAAGGCTCGTAAAAATGAAAAAAAAGGCCTTTATATGAGAGATAGTCAGAGAACATGAAGTCTTCTCTAACAGGTGTAACCCCTACCGGCTCCCCGGATATATCCGCCGGCCAAATGAGTCTGTCCAATTTTCGGCTGTGACGATCTATTCTGTCAACGAGGAACAGTATTTTTGCGGCTGCCCCGAGTTTCAGTCGCTAGACGGTCGGATACTCGATCCGAAGTACTCCCCGGGGGAAATGATGGATCGCTACGCTGGCCCTGAGCTCTGGGTCCTGTAGTAATTTGAAACATATGTCCGAGAGATAGTTCCTTCCCCCGTTTGTTGGTCAAGTAAAGTAAACTGAAGGTTCGCCCAGAGTTTTCCTCTCGCCGTTCGCCCGGAGCTTTCGACCACGTGCTGCCTACTACCACGTGCTACCTGCCTGGAATTCTTGGAATTCCAGTCCACTCCTGCTGTGACGCCTGTTGATCACCGTATCGTAGATAAGCAGACCGGCTCTTTTCAGAGCCAGAATAGTAACCGGGAAGCCTTCTGCTATATGGGCGGCGATCCCGCGACTGTTTCACCGTATTTTATACGGGTGGCGATCCTGCAGATTGGCTATTACAACGCTGCTCCCGGAGTTGCCCCTCTAGCCCCGCGTTGCTTGCGACCGTCCAGTAGAGGGTCTCCCTCTGACAAGAGGTGGCGTACAGCCCCTACCCTTGAGCGCTACTGCGGATAGCCACTGTAGTTCTCTTTTTCAGGTCCCCCGTAGGGATTCTTGTCTTGCTCTCCTTCACCGCCTTTCTTCCGGGAACATGGCACACATAACTACTTACACCCAACGCTTTGTTGACAAATATGCCAACAACAAACACAACGACCACTACGATTATTATCTGGCTTTTATCCAGTACGTAGATAAATAATCATTAAGATAACAATCAGATAAACTAATCTTTGCAAGCTCACGAGTACTTCAGTAAATCGGGACTCTTCCCCTCTGTATGTACCCGCAAACGCAATCCCGCTGAGGACCCCTACCCAGACGACTCTGATCGGGGAAACAAGCTAAAACACTCTCAACCCATTGAGTCCTCAGACTCTGAAGAGGATGACAACACAATGGAGCATACCACTCAACCTCCACCTGCTACAACCCAAGCACAATCTCCACCCGCTCCAGTCGAAAGCACTGCACAAAACACACAGGACAACTACAAATCTAGCCTCAGGCACAGATTTTTCTGCGAATTTCACCCAGGAAGATACGGAGATCATTGTAAACAAATCTCAGACATAGTCGACCATGAGATCCTCTGCAAATATACGGGTCAACTGTATATGCTCACTCTAAAGAACAGCAACAAATTTAGGGAGGTACAGGCCTACCTCGCCACTAACAACATTGGGTGTCAAACTTTTGACCCCAAGAACGAACGCCCTCTAAAAGTCCTCATTAGGGGAATACCCTACACTACCAACAGGGTAGAGATTGAGAACTTTCTAGTAGAGAAGGACTTCAAGCCCATCAACATTGTGTTCATACGCAATAAACAAAAGCAGCTCCTACCCCTCTGTGTGGTGGACCTGCAGCGTACCCTCAACATTGAGTAGGTATATAAACGGGCATCCTACAACTACCTCTAAATCTCAGTAGAGAAATACTTTAATTACAAACACTAGCAATATCACAAGTGGCAAGGCTTCGGCCACTCCACCTTAAACTGTACCCTTACTCTCCGCTGTGTAAAATGGGCTGGAAGTCATGGCTGGAGTTGCTGATTGCTCAACCAGAGGCAAGGACCCGATCCTTTGTGCTAATTGCAAGGTCCCCCACGTGGCCAACTATCGCGGTTGCCCTAGGGACCCTATCAACTGACACAAACAGCACAATCAGGCTGATACACATAATAAAAAACCTACAAACTCTCACAACTACAAGAGCAGACTTGGACTCCTGGTCGACCCTCCGCCCCGGGCACCTCTGCCTGGGCAGAAATTGGACGTAGCAGTGACCAAACTCAAGATAATACTCTTCAGGGAAATGAACCGCTTGCCAATACATCCATGGATAAACCCGACACTATTCACACTCAAGGCCCCACCCCAGGCGCTCCTAAAAGAACAGAGCCCCCAAGACCCAGACAGCACAGCAAACTTGCAGCAAGCTTGATTTATCAAGTCAGTAAACTTGAATTAAGCTTGACAATTTCAAGCGTGTAAGCTTAATGCAAGCTTGAATCAAGTGTTCTAGTTTAGACTTGCCCAGCTTGCATTAAGCTTGACATTTCAAGCTTGAATCAAGCTTGACATAGCAAGCTTAATTTCGAGCTTAAAAAATTTTCCTAAAAAAAATTTCCTAAATACACGGGGCGCCGGTCGGCGAACTCGCCCCATATATTTTACTTTACCACGCATTTTCCACTCGACGCTGAAATTTTAATTTAATTTAATCTGTTTTCATAAAGTGTTCGCGTCTAGAATAGAACCCGGGACCTTTGGGTTGGCAGCCGAGCGCGCTATCGGTTCAGCCACTGAGCCTCGTGCAGCTATGACTAAAGTTTGAAGTGAATTATCACGCCGTTTTCTCGCCAGATTGATAAGTGGGCGATGTGTTATTTGTTTCTTTTATTTTTACATGGGATGCATCAAAATTAAAATAATGTTATGTGTGATTTAGACTCTACTAATAGGGAAATAAACATAATATAAACTTAACAGCAGCACACGTTTTAAAACTTTCAAAATCGAGACAAACGGCTGATTTTGAAATCAATTTCGTAGTATAATTGTATTTTATTTTTAAGAATTTCCATATCTGGAAATATAGAATCTTTTCTTTTTTTTAATTCTATGGTCAAGTACATTTATGACTGATGATAAATTATTTTCTAGCGGCCGGAAACCGCCTCATTCTACCACCCATAAAGTGAAGTATATTAACTAACTAAATTGTGTTAATTATATTAAAATTTATTTTTAGGGCTAATTAATTAGTTAATGGAATTGCTAATGTTAATTAGATGTAAATAAAACTAAACCTCCCCTCGTGTTACACTTCAGAGGGGCTTATTCCATTCATTCCTTCTTCTTAGACTTTTCAATGCCCATTCTCCTTCTCGCCTACAGCGACAGATGGCGCCATCAGCGCAATAATGAAGCTAATGGATTGAAATGTCAAGCTTGTATTAATACGTTAAATTCAAGTCAATGTCAAGCTTGATTTAAGCTTATGTGCTGTCTGGGGAGGACCAACAAATTATCCAAGAGGAAAACTAGAAAAGTTGGCTCCCAGCTCCCTAAAACCAAAAAGAACGCCCCTAAGGCGAACACTACTACTGTCTCCTCCCTAGCTGAGGTTATCATTAACAGTTCTCATTAACAGTTATGTTGAACTCGCGAATCCCCCAACACCCAGCCACTCCGACACATTAGCACAGTGGTTATATCACTGAAAATGGTAGACGGCCGAAGTGTGAAGGTCCCGGGTTCGGGTCCCATCGCGCGGTCGTCGATCGAATGGTCTGGAGTTTTGGTAGGTTTTCTCCAGATGTAACGTGAATACGCGTTAGAACTCCTTATAAAGTCCTCCTACCAAGGCATCCCTCATCTTAGGCAGACACCCCTCATGTAGGTTTGCCTTAGTCACACACAATCACAACCAACACAATTGTCACTCCCTAGGCTCTTCTACGATAGACCTCATCCTGCACCGAGGCCTAGCACAACACGTCACTTGCCACACCCTTAACGTTTTCACTTCCTGTGAAAACGTTAACGTTGCCACGTTTTCACTGCCTGTCCAGTTTGATCTGGACGTCAACATGGTCTCCAAACGATGTACCAAGTTCAAAACCAATTGGAGCACTTTTACCGAGACCCTGCTCAACTCACAATTTATCACAACAAACCTTGTCACACCTCAAGCCATTGAGGATGGAATCACTAGGATCATCCAAACTTACGACCGGTCTTCTAAACCGGTCCTCAATACTTC
Source organism: Cheiracanthium punctorium (assembly GCA_038373885.1). Taxonomy (NCBI): domain Eukaryota; kingdom Metazoa; phylum Arthropoda; class Arachnida; order Araneae; family Cheiracanthiidae; genus Cheiracanthium; species Cheiracanthium punctorium. The sequence continues at coordinate 73,516 of JAWZYV010011819.1, forward strand.
TGCCAAACTCCCACTATACATGCCGGGGCTGATAAACTTCCGGAACAGTGCTAGGAAGACTTACCAACGCACCAAACATCCCAGCGACAGGGCCGAGTACCATCGGCTCAGAGCCGAAGCACGGCGGCTGATCACAAAACATGTACAACAAAACTGGACCACCTACCTGGAAGGGCTGTCCCCCACGACGGATCTATTTACAAGGCGATCCGTAAGATCACAAACAAACGGACACAAATCCCCCCGCTCAAGGAGGGAAATACATACCACTTAAGAGATCAGGACAAAGCCAACCTCATTGTGAGAGCATACTCTACGCAGTTCTCGAATAATTAGAACCACCCTGACCTTGTTAACCACACAAATGACATCAACAACGCCATCCAGAAATTCATGCTCATGCCCCCCACTTGCACCTTACAACAGGCGCTCCCTTCGGAGATCAGGGACTGTTTCTAGCTCGCTTGTGATTGGAGGTGCAGTGGATGGAAAGAAGTACATCTTGGGTAAATCCTAATATATTTATTTTTACAACTATTTACAAATGGTGCTACTTGCACCCTAGCACATAAACTAGTCTTAACTAAAAACACCCTAGCACATAAACTATTCTAAACTAGCATATAAACTAGCAGCAGGCTGCTGCTCGCCGCTTCGGCCTGGCAAGGGACTCTTTGACCTGGACTGCATATCTCTGGCGATTGCCGGGAGATGCACCTTTTCACTTGAAAGCGGGTGCGCCGCAGGAATGCACATGGCTCTTGCTCACGGTTGTTGGAATTAGAAGAGGGTATGTACCTCCATTGTGCTGTAGGGATCTTTTGTTGGATTACCTCTGCTCTGTTGCATACGAACGTCTTCCAATGGCTACGCTCCCTACGCAGCCATGCTAGAACTACGGTGGAGTCAGTCCTGGCAAAGACCTTTGCAGCGGGGAGGTTTAGTTCTGAAATCATTTGAGAGGTTAGTTTTGTAGCAAGTACTGCACCGCATAGTTAAAGCCTTGGCAGGGACACAGGTATCAGGGGTGCTACTCGTGTTTTTGAAGCGAGTAACTTGGATGTAAAGGAGTTATGATGTTTAAATCTTAAGTACGTTACTGCCGCATACGCCATAGAGTTGAAGCGTCACTAAACACATGATACTCGATGTTCTTGTTTTCATCCGAATCAAATCCCATCCATCTGGGTATTCGTATTAGTTCCAGGTTTGCAACATGACGTAAGAAATTTGTCCATTGCTCATTTATCGATTGCAGTTTTTTTTTTTCGTCCCAATTCAAACCCGATAACCATAAACTTTGAATAACAATTTTGCCAAATATTGTTATAGGTAAAATCCAACCTAAAGGATCATAAATTTTACTTATGTCTGAAAGAATTGGCCTCTTAGTGGGGAAATCTATGACAAAGTCAAATTTTGGCTTGTAATTAAATGTATCCGTTTCCGTATTCCAGTACAAACCAAGTGTTTTAACTGATTCTTCGAATCTTAGCGTTTTAGATTGTCTTTGTTCTCTAAAATTGACGGGGATATTTTCTAGAGCTCTGTCGTCATTACTACTCCACTCCCGGAGAGTAGAACTTCCTTCTTTCAGTATACTTATAACTTGTCTTGGTTTCTCTAAAGCCTCAGGTAATTTTTTGCCACCATAACAAGTTATCAAGTGGATAACAAGTTATTCATGTAAAAGTCGCTCAGGATTATGTCGGCACCTGAAGGATAGTTTGACCCTTCATCGTTAGCTAGCTGCTAAAGTGTGCGAATCGCGAGGTACGCCGAACAATCCATTCCGAACGTTACGGTAAGGAGGCGATATATTCCGAGGGTTTCATTTATAGATGGTCGCCAAATTATTCTTTGATAAATTGTTTGACTGTCATCAATGCGTATTTGTCTATACATTTTTTTCCAAATCGGCAGTATAGGCAACTTTAAAGAAGCGCCATCGATTTAAAATCGCGGACATGTTCTCTTGAATATTGGGACCTCTTAACAGTGTATCATTTAAGGATTATGCCATTGTTGGTTTTTTGGGAAGCGTTAAATAGAATATTTTCACGTGACGCCACTTAAATTTTTTTTAGGTCAACTCTGATATTTAGGGATACAAAGCCACGTTTTCAGCCAATGACCATTCTAAAATGAACGAATGTTTGACCAAAAAAAGTTGGTTGCTAAGGTGTGACGAAGTGATAATGACTTAGGTGAAACAGCTCTATACAACTCTGATGTTTGTAGTTGTGCTATCCTGTTTGAAAACTGCGTTGTGGGGCAAATAGTAACCCCCTTGTATCCCGACTCATCCTGTTTCATTGGAATCGAATTTGATTCAACTTTAGACTTATGATTTATTTCTAAATATTCATTTAAACATTTTCTATAATCAATTTCTAAACTATGATTCTCTTTGAATTTTCTTTCTAACTGGAGGAATCGTTTGGTTGCGGTTTGTTTAGACTCTACTAAGGGTGTTGCAATTTCTTTTAAATGGCAAATTTACTATATATCGCTTATCTTTTTTTCTCACGGTCGTTTGAAAAATTCTTTCGGGCGTCTGGTCTTCTTCCTACCACGGTTTTATTTCTGGAATTGCTTCGATTTCCCAAAACGCTTCTAGTTGCTGCTGGAAAGTTAGCATGCAGAGCATTTTATCGGTTACGTGCGTGGAGTTTCCTTCTTTAACGTGGGATTCTGTATGACCTGTTAGTACCCAACCAAATTTCGTATTTTGAGCCATAGGGGTGTTTCTTGGACCTCTAATGCAACCATCGAGCATGACATAGGGATATAGGTCAGCGCCTATATTGAGATCAATCTTGTTTGGTTCGCCGAAGTTGGGATCGGCTAAATTCAAGCCCCTTAAACGTTGAACTAAACGTTCGGAGACGAATGTAGCTTGCGAGCTTTGATCCAAGAGATTTTTTACCAGTATCGTATTTCCGTACGAGTTTGAAACGTTTGCAAGTACCGTACACAGCAACACGGAATTTCGGCCGGTAGTTTCACTCATCAAGTGAGAGGAAAATTCGGTGACCTTTTCGGATTCGACCTTGTCGTTAATTTGACTTTCACGCATTTTCAGTAGAAGCTTTGAGTACCGCGTCGTGTAGCTGTAAATGGTGTCGCCTTTTGCAAAGACGACATGAGTTTTTACTTGAACATTGACGAACCGAGTGTGGGGAAAGACAGTTATAACATAGTGCTTTGGTTTTGACTAGCTCCATCTTTCAGCGGAGGGTTTTTTATGGATTTTCGAGCAATGTGAGATATGATGTTCATCCTCGCATTGTGTACAGGAAATTTTAGCAACATGAAGAGTACATTTCGTGGGATTTTGTTTAACAGGAAAGCGCGAAGCGGTTGAAATAGTTTCAAGCGTTCGAAATCTTATCTAAAAATCTTTTCAATACCTCAAACGGGGGAATTTCCTTTTGCGTTGTGAGACTTTGCTCCCATAACTGAAGAGTTTCGTAAGAAAACTTCTGGGTTAAGAAATATACCAATATAGTGTCCCTGTTTTCAGATTTAATTTCAAGATTTTCTAAAGCTACTAAAGATTCAGAGGTAGTGTCTAGGAGTGACTTTACACTTTGAGCTTTGTCGATATTAATCTTAGTTTAAGAAAACAGTCGCTGGAAATATATATTTACTAGAACTCTTTTGTTTTCGTATGTTTTAAGATTTTCCATGCGCTAGCATAATTATCGTCGGTCGTGGTTAGGTGCTTTCTAAGAGATTAGGCTTCTCCCGTGACGTGCGACTTAAGATAGTAAAGCTTTTGCACCGGTGATAAGGAAACGTTAGTATTTATCACGGATTCAAACATATCGCAAAAGGAAGCCCAATTTTCACAACGGCCAGTAAATACTGGTATTTGAACTCGAGGTAATTTAACTTCGCCTCTGATGGTTGTCGATTCATTTACGTGCTTAATTGTTGATTCGGAGTGAGTAGGAGGGAAACTTTGTTCCATGAGTGTTTCAATTTCCGAATAATTTGTTATGTAGAATTCTTCTACGACAAAGTACAAGTCATCTTTAACATACAAATGTTCTGTAGGTATTTTGAACAAAAGTTGCTGAGCATGGTTAGCTTTAAACTCTGACCATTTTTGATTAAATACACTGAATCGAGTTTTAAAATACGATAAAGTTTTACGATCCTTTGAATCCTTCCTAAAGTTGCGCACGAACTTAGTCATGCTCTCGTAAGTTGGATTCTGAGAGAAGACTTACACTCTTGATATTAGGTTCCATATTACATACACTAGGAAGTAATCAAAGATGTACTTACAGGCTCCAGTGTCTCAACGGACCACTTGGTTCAAGCTCGCTAGTGATTGGAGGTGCAGTGGATGGAAATAAGTACATCTTGGTTAAAACCTAATAAATTTATTTTTACAACTATTTACAAATGGTGCTACTTGCACCCTAGCATATAAACTAGTCTTCAAGCAGGCTGCTGCTCGCCGCTTCGGCCTGGCAGGGAGTCCTTGACCTGGACTGCAAGTCTCTGTCGACTGCCGGGAGATGCACCTTTTCACTTGAAAGCGGGTGCGCCGCAGGAATGCACATGGCTCTTGCTCACGGTTGTTGAACTTCGGACCGGATTCATATGCTCCTGTTTGCGATTTGCGACCGCTTTGCGTGGCGGGATAGAACTGACTTGCGAAACGGGGGAGGGATTCCAACAGGGACGTTATCAACAAATTAAATGTAAGTAAGTGCCCGGGCATTGACCACATCACTAACATGATGCTCAAACACCTACCTGCCAAGTTCATTATCTACATCACCTTGATTACCAATTTGATCCTCAAACAACAACACTTCTCCACGGCCTGGAAATCCGCCATTGTCTGCACTATTCCAAAGGCAGGGTAGGATCTCACCAAGCCATCTTCCTATCGACCTATCAGCCTTCTGAGCTCGCTCAGCAAGCTCACTGATCGTGTTATCCTAAATCGCTTGCTCGACTTTTTGCGAACACACAACATCCTACTCCCCGAACAATTCGGGTTTCGGGCCGGCCACTACACGGTCCACCAATTATTCAGAGTTGTTGCGACTGCTCACGAGGCAATTTCACAACAACACCGTTCGGCCATCCTTCTCCTGGACCTCCAGAAGACCTTTGATAAGGTTTGGCACGCTGGCCTTATCTTCAAACTTATGCAACTTGGCATACCTGACGCACTGATCCATTTAGTCAGGAGTTACCTGCAGGATCGTACATATATTGTCCGAGTTAAAGATGCTCTATCCACTAGCCATCCTATACAGAGTGGGGTCCCACAGGGTTCTATACTTGGGCCCACTCTATTTAATCTTTACATAAACGACATCCCCACAAATCGCTCTACCTCCATCGCCTTGCTCGCCGACGACACTGCCGTCATCGGTCGCGCTCAAACTCCACATTCCCTTGCCATCACTATGCAAACGCACATAGACCGAATCACCGACTGGATGCGGCTCTGGAAGATCACTCTAAATGGCAGGCTCTCAGCTTTTCCTACCGTACCCCACCCTCACGACTACACGTCCGCGGAACTCCCATCGAGTGGAGTTCCATTGTGGTGTACCTCGGCGTCACAATTGACAAGACACTGTCATGGAATCGCCACATCTCTGCTTCCACTTACAAATTGAAAGCCGATTTTGAGAAGTTAAGGCCTCTCTTCTTCAATTGAAAAATCAGTACCTGCAGCAAGACACTCCTTTACAAAACCTTCGCCCGGCCAGCAGCCACCTATGCCGCTCCAGTATGCGCCTGCTCCGCCAAAACAACCATCAGCAAACTAGAAGGGAAACAAAGTTCTATATTGCGAAAAATCCGCAATGGGCATCCCTCTTTATTTCCAACCAAATCATTCGCAGGGACCTTCTTGTTCCCTCACTTCGTAAACACTTGCTTAAGCTCACCACTCCAACTTTTACTCCAACTAAACAACTTGCCGACTTTCTGTCTTCAGCTCTTATCTGTTGTTTTCCTTTTTTTCCGTTTCTTTCTTTAGCCTCTCCTTTTTGTGTTTTGTATATCACTCGTCTGACCTAATTTTAAATGTTACGTGTTTGTGTGTATTTTAGAGTGCCGATAGTATACCAGGAACGATAATAAAGGATACGCAAGTTAAATGGTAGAGGCTTAAAGCAAAGTGTCCCTATTCAGGATGGCATATATCCTTAAATACAGCACTGCTATTCCGATTGAAAAATAATTCGTATCGTAAATTTATGAGAGACGGAAAATTCTTGCGAGAAATCTCCCGCTAGACATGACTGTTTTGTCTCGCCAAGATTGTCTCTTCTCGCGTGACGCACCTCGCAAAATATTTCCTTTCTCGTCTCGCAAAAAATTGCCTGCCTTGTCTCGCGAGAAAGACAAGAACGCGAGACAATGCGAGATTTCTCACGTCTCGCGTCCATTTCTATGTTTAATTTACTTCAAACAATTCTTATATCAGTGATTTACGTTAGGGGCTATTCCAATTGATCCGTATCTGAGAATGCATGGAGCTATTCCTACCGTGACTTAGTTTGTGCATAAGGGCTTTAAACTTAATTGATTGCTTGCATTTTATGTTCCTGTCACGTATCACATGTATACTACTGGCCATTAAAATTGTTACACCAAGAAGGCGACATGCTACAGATGTGAAATTTAAACAACAGGAGGCAGATGCTGTGATAAACAAATGATTAACATTTCAGCGTAGTCAGACTAAGCAGGCGCCGGTAGCGACACCTACAATGGGTTTGAATGAGGAAATTGTACAGCCGGTTTCTCAGACACAAATTGAATTTGAACGTTTTTACCAGGTGAAAAGTTGTTGTGACACCTCGTGTAAGGAGAAATACTTACCAGCACATTTCTGACTTTGATAAAGGTCAAATTGTAGCCTACCGGGATTGCGGTTTATCCTATTGCAGTATTGCTGCTCCCGTCGGTTGAGATCCAATGACTGTTAGTAGAATATGGAATGGATGGATTCAGGACAGTAAGACGGAACGCCGTGATGGATCTCGACGGCTCGCTATCACTAGCTGCCGAGAAGACAGGCATGATACCTGCATGGCCTTAATGAATCCTGACGCCACGTCACGAGCCCTGAGTCAAGAAATGGTGTCGTTTGCAAGACAAGTGTCGGCACGAAACATTTCGACGACGTTTGACGCAGCATTTACGGTCATCTCGGAGACCATGGCTGCGGCTACCCTTGACGCTGCATCAGACAGGGACGCCTTCATGGTGTGATCTACGACGCTGGGCGCACGAAGGGCGAGACGTCATTTTTTCAGATGGATCTAGGTTCTGTTTACAGCATCATGATGGTCGTATCCATGCTTGGGGGCATCGTGGTGAACGCGCATTGGCAGCGTGCATTCGTCATCGTCATATTGGCCCATTACCTGGCGTGATGGTATGGGATGCTATTGGATACAAGTCTCGGTCACCTGTTCTCCGCTTTGACGGCCCTTTGACCAGTAGACGTTACATTTCTGATGTGTTAGACCCGTGGCTCTACCCTTTATTCAAGCCCTGCGAAACCCTATGTGGTCGTACAGAATAATGCACGACAGCATGTTGCCAATATTATACGAACCTTCCTTGAGACGGAAAATGTTTGGCTGCTTCCCCGGTTTGCACGTTCTCCAGATCTCTCACCAAATAGTAAACGTCTGGTGAATGGTTGCCGAGCGACTTGCTTGTCACCATACTCCAGTCACTATGGTTGAACTGTGGCACCGTGTTGAAGTTGTATGGGCATCTGCACATGCCATCCAATCTCTATTTGACCCGATTCCCAGTGGTATAAGTGTTATTATTGCCAGAGGTGGTTGCCATGGCTACTGGCTTCTCAGGATCTATGCACACAAATTTCTTGAAAGTTTAATCATTTGTTTTTTCCAGTATAATATAGTTGTCAATACATATCATTTTGTTATCTACATTTCTTTCTGGTGAAGCAATTTTTATGGGCAGTAGTGTAACTTCAATTCTTGAAATCAAAAACGAACTTTCGCTTAGTTGTGCATGAGACAAGTCGGAGGATGGATTTTCACGTTTTTGGAATGGCGAATTTTTCTTTATACCTTGTAACATACTCGTGCGAATTCGCAAGTCTCTCGGTTCAATGGTGTAAATTTTATTACAGTATTTTTCAATAAACTGTTTCATAAATCATAAAAATTACAAATCAGTACCTTAGTAAAACTATGATATAGATGCGACAGCTTTTAAATTTACAAACCTGAAACAAATTTCCAGACGTTAAAATTGAAAAGGGGGGAATCCATCCTTTTTCTGATATGCAGAATTTTCAGATTTTTAAAGTAGTGGAGACGGTTATTTCTGTAGTAATTAAGAAAAAGTCCCATGCCATCGTACTAACAGTGTGTATTTTATTACGGATTTCGAACATAATTTTCTAATATTTTTGGAGTAATGCCCATAAGTTTTGATTTGGAGTAGTACAACCCAGAATTGTTGCACCTAGGTTTTTATTTACAAGGTAATTGCTTTGATGTGCTTTGGTTTTCTCATGTCGGGTAGAATTTTTGCTAGTCTATCACAAAGTAATCGTCTAATACGTATGGAAATCTAATGACTGTAATTAGAAAATTCTTTCATTGGAAAGACGCAAGAATTTTTGCATTACTTCTTTCTAATAATGGAAGGGAACAGGTTAACTTTTCGTTAAACCCCTCACTTTGACAAAGATGCATGATATATCTCTTTTGTATTTTGCAGGTGATGCTGAAGGGCTTGTCGACAATTGACATGTGACAATGGAAAAATGACAGATAAGTACTTCTTGTTTTGTGAAATTATTTTCAGCAGTTTTCTCTAATGCAGAGACTTAGTTTTCAGGAAAGGCCTACACTGTACTTCTAAGTCGCATGTACCCGAAAGTACAATCCGACAACTGATACCTTTCTGTTTCATTTTTTTCTCTTTCTTTTTCGGATATTTAGATTTGTATTTGGAATTGATGTGGTGTTTGTTCCGCGCTCACGAATTCTGCACGTGTTAGGCTAGGATAGGCTAAATGTGGGTAGGAGAGGATAGGCCAGGCAAAAAGAGGGTAGGGTAGGATAGGATAAGATTGGCTAGGCTAGCCAAAGAAAGGGTAGGATAGGGTGGGCAAAAGAGGGTAGGATAGGATAGGATAGGCTTGGCTAAGAGAGGGTTTGGTAGGACAGGACAGGATAGGTCAGGCAAAAAAGAGGGTAGGGTAAGATTGGATAAGCTATGCAAAAAAAGGGTAGGATAGGGTGGGCAAAAAGAGGGTAGGGTAGGATAGGATAGGCTTGGCTAGGAGAGGGTGGGTAGGGTAGGACAGGATAGGACAGGCTAAAACAGGGTAGGGTAGACTAGGCTTAGCTTTTTCAGAATAGCCGAAACTCGACAACAGCTCGGAGGGCATGAGGGTACTGGTTGACTTGTCTGATCCGAGGGTGTGAAAGCGCAGCGGCCCAACTCCAGGGTCACCCGCTCCTTCGGTGTTGACGGTCTCTCTGGTCCTGGTAGTGATCTCTCTGAGCTGGCTCCGATGTCCACAGCCCAAGATCCTTGACTTGGTGATTGACCCTAGCTTGCTGGGACGTTCACAATGGGCCGCTGCGTGTAAAAGGGTGACCCGTGAACATACGTCCCTGTATTTCAACGGCGGTTTCCCGAAACTGATCGACGGCAGTGACTCGGAGCTAGGAGTTGCAAGGCTTGTCGCCTAAAAAAGCTGGGTGGGAAGATATATGGGTGGGTGGGAAGATCGCGGGGTAGGAAGGCTTCTGTTGACTGGGTGGGAAGATCGCGGACCCGTTGGCCACAAAATTCCTACATTAAGAAGGCCTAGTCAGCATGAAAAGACACGTTTTAAAAAAATTTCATCCGAACGCGGTAATTGGGGGAGGGGGGTGGAAACTTTTACGCTACGTTAAAAGTTGGTCCAGCCCAAGACGTCCCTCTTATTTCTTCATCGACAGTACGGGACTTTCTTGGAGCTAAATGCTTAAACTCCCCACAGTTCCACTACTAAAGAAGCATATTCGAATGCACAAAACTACGGAAATGTGTGGAGACGGATCCGAAGTCACTTTGGCTTCAGTCTGACGGAAAGGATTAGAGTTTACAATATTTGACCTATTTAAGGAGAGAAAGCCAGTGACGAGTTATGATGAAAACTCGTTCGAAGTTCGCGGAGCTGGGATGGGAAATAATATTCTTTAATCAAACCGATTTATCTCTAAATAGGCAACCGCAATAGAAGCAAAACTAGAGCTTCGGAATTTTTCTGGGAGTGCTAAATCATGTGAATGGTCAACGGATCAACAGGAAACAGTCAGCGTCATGTGCAGTCAACATTCATAATTAATGGTAATAGCACGCAGACCTTATACGTAGGTTAAACTAGTTTTGAAAATTCTTTTATGCGCATATGGCCCTGCTAAGTAGCGGACCTAGTCCTGCGAAGGTTCCCATTGAGTGTTTGCTCGCACGTGGAAACCTTTTTTAAACCTTTCTACTATTAAGCTACTTCAATGGTTGAATAAATAGTATTTATATTTTCGGAAACAAGCCGGTGTTAAAAAATACCCTTTTGTGCACGTGTGTTCAAGTTGCAAGGTGTACTGTTTAACATTGTTTTCAATATTTCCAGGAGAAGAGACCACAATAGTCAGCACAAGAACAATCCATTATTGGAGTGTTGGAGAGCAAGCGCTGTGGCGAGTGTTATAGCATCATGAAAGGCGTTGCTTGGACTGGCCTTCTTATTCAAGATTATTATTTCAGTGCTTTAAATTTTATCACGCTACTCAGCTTCCTGAAAGCCTAATTTATGTATTTGAGATAATAAATTTGAATTAAGTGCTCTAAAAATGTGTCTTCTTTCTCTCCTCTGTTTACTGTCCTTTGATTACCACAGTTCCTGAAGCGTTTCGTTCAACTACCTTTGAAGACCTTGAAGCTTCCAAGCCGATTAAAGAAAATTTCGTTAATGAAGTAATTCTTCTGAAACTTTCAGGAAAATGATTTGAATGGTTTTTCCCATCTAAGAATCAGATAAGAATCAGAAAATGAGAAAAAAGAAAATCTAAACATCAATTAATCTTCTATCAATTATTCTTTAAATGATTTTCGAAGGTTGCGCTACTTAACGGTAGAGCGATATATCTTCAAAACCACCGATGGCACTCATCCATAAATATGATTAACCTTTAATTTACTTAAGTGTCAGTTAAGCAAATTCATTTTTTTTAATATTTAAGGGAATTAATTGGTAGCATATGAACTTTATATATGGAATGAAACATATCAACTGAAATGATGATATATATTACCTTTAAAAATATGATTTTAGCCATTGCAATGTGCTGAAAAGTCAAACATTAAAGTCGTTTCTTCGCCTGAGAAAGCTTGAACAATTATAATTATTTATTTTTGTTTTATTTAATAATAGTATCAAAATGTGGTGAGCAAGAGCAAATTTTAAAATTTCTGGTTATCAGTTAACAATATGTTTGCAGTATATGAAGTCCTATTTACAAAGAAAAAAAAATGTTTCAGAATTTTTTTATTTCTCATTTTTAAAACACAAGTCTTTAGCACACTTATTCACGGCCAGTAGCGGATTCAGGGTAGGGGTTAGGGGCTTCACCCCCCCACCCTCCCAAAGAGATGTTTAAAGGGTAACATTCTGCTTAATCACTTATCCCCTCCCAAAAGTTTTTACATTGGTTTAGACTAAAATTTTGTCTTTAGTGTATATTGTGTTTGGGTGAAATAGGCTTTTTTCAAAATTTAGCCCCTTCCCAGGTAGCACACATACGTTGGGGCAACGTATGAATGCATATGTTGGGGCAACGTTGAAATGACACGTTGGCTTACGGTTATCCAACGGTTGGCAACTGGTTATTTCTTACGTTGGGCCAACGTATGCTCTAACGTTTTGCCAACATATTTCCAACCGTTGGGCTAACGTATTAATGCATACATTATGTTAACGTATAAATGCATACGTTGGGTTAACGTGTAAATGTATACATTGGGACACTGTAAAATCTGTATGTTGTCAATCTATTATCCAACTGTTGGAAATTGGTTATTTTTAAAATTTAGCTATCATAATTGTTAACCGTTACATTTATAAGTTCGTTTCATATTTTAGGCCAATGCAGAAACCTAATGTTGGATAATTATATTTGATGAATATTTGACAAATTGATGTGCTATTTCATAACATTTCTATAGATATATGAAAAACTGTCAAATTTGAAATTAGAGTTTTTAATTATTTTACTAACAGCAAATGCAGTGACAGATTCAGATAAGTTTTAAGGGATGGCAGATATGTAGAACGAAGCATATTATCAAATAGTCACATTTTTTATTTCATCAAATATGGTTCCTGGTTCCACCTCAACAGTGGGTTTCTGTGCGCTTAGGAGGAGGGCGAGCGGACACCCCACCCCCCCTAAAAAGTACTTTTGTCGACAAAATCGTCAGTTGCCAAAGGACTGTCAGCAAATTTCAGCTTTAATCTCCAATCTGTAAAATGCTCAGTGTATAAATTACCAGTTCTGCCAGTAAACAAGTCCCTTTTGTCCCCTCAAGCCAACTTCATTCCAGATCATGTAATGTAGTGTGTATTTAAGGCAAACATGCACATTAAGTATCTGCCTTGGGTGGGGGTGCCTCGGGCGAAGGACTTTTAGGGGATTTAATGCGTATTCACGCTACATCTGGAGGAAACTGTCCAAGAGGCCAGAAAATCGGTGTATATTTTTGAAAGCATATTGGTACATATCGTCAGAAAATTTTGTCTTTACACCCCCCCTCCCAACATTTTTGCTTAAAACTGGCTCTAGTCCCGTCACTAACAGAAATGTGTTATTTTCAAATAGTAAACGATCTGTCAAGTTACAAACATATATTAATCTATAGAAAACTAACCTATTTTGCACTATGAGGAAAATTAATATTGCAGGTGCAACTTATGAACTGTTTAAAAAAAAGGAGGGGGGAGAGATCGGAAGCAGGAAAATATTTAGAAGGTCCTTTCAGAAGCTATCCATTACAGTTTCAGAGAACCAGGACGGCAGGCAAACCAAAATCATAAAAACTTTTCGAATTAATTAAAAGAAAAAACATATAACGTTAAAGGAAAGAATGCTTATTTTTTGAAATATGATTCATATCCCTCCTTCTCCTTTGACAGTTACTTTTGTAAAGTGTCTCTCAAAACCTCTGAAAATTTACTCAATTGAAACTTTTGTAAGGAGGCTTAATCTCTTTTTTTTTTTAAATATTCATGTGGGGAAATCCAATTCGGAGTATGTCACTGAAGAATGTCACAGAAATCATTCTTTACTAAAATATTTATTTATTATTTTTTACATTTATTTCAATTTACGTATTTTTTTAGATTCTTAATTTTTAGTTTGCCCGAATAAAATTCGTATGGAATACAATGACATTTCGTAGTTCTATTTTTATTTTCAGTTAACTGTAGATATTGACTGCAAAGTAAAAGAAAAAAAAATATTGCATGCGTAATGCATATGCATTATGCATGCAATATCAACGCATGCAAGTATCGCAAGGACGCAAGCAAGTATCAACACACGGGTGCATCTATATTATCTGACTATGAGAAAGATATCAGTACAACAGAATGTATTAGTGATGCTGCTTACACGCTATAGCACATAAAATGAAAAAAGTCGTTGATGGTACGCAAAAAAAAGTTACAACACGTCCCGTATAATTACCATTGCACAAAATTTTGAAAAAAAAAAAAAAAAAGAAAGAGAGAGAGAACTTTTTATTTTCCATAGCGCATCCTTTCTCTAATGCAAAAAATAGAATGTCTGAAGAAAAGTTTTAAAAAAGCAGTATTGATTTCAGTTCATGGACCTGAACTCTCTCACAGCGTATTACTTAAAGAGCTACTGATATTTTTCATTCAACTAAAATACGCAGTAGAAGAGACTTGTCAAAGCAATAAAAATGTTTTTTCTTCCAGTACTCTCAAAGAGTATTTGATTGCATATAGATTATGCATTTTTCTCTATAAAATTCGAGTCCTGTAGCATATAACAGGTGTAGATACAAAAATCTCTTCTAAAATAATAAATAAATAACAAAATGAAGTTGGTAAATATAGGTATATATATGAACTGTAAAGTACTATAACACATTTGTAAAATATTAAAATAACTGAATTCTTAAAACTGTAAAATATTTTATACATACCTTTAACAACAAAACAATTTTGAAGCACAAATTTAAATCCTTGTTGTTGATTAACCACTGTGAACCAACGAGATTTCAAAATTGAAATAGTGTTAGTTTAATAACTACTTCTAAATCTGAAATCTCATTAGTCATTATAATCTTGTAAAATATAAGCACGGCTCAAGTTGATTTTTTTTTCAGAATAAACTTATTAGGAGAAAACAATTGTGTCCAATTTTACCTTCTCGACTGTTGTACAACTATGAGCAAATAAAACTTTATTATTAAGCTGTCTAGCATTGTTTAGTAATCCAAAACGCATCTTTTAATAAGCATTGTGCAATTATTATATATTTATTAGCATAGCTGCATAGTAAGTTGTTTGTTTACATACTTTGAAGATCGTTAGGCTTATGGACAATCGAACTATAATCAATGCATCAATAATAATAGTTATCGTGATCCAAGTTACTACGAACCTATGCAACGAATAAAATTCACAGAAATATAGCTGAAAAGATAAATATTCGTTTCAGATTCAACTATCAATCACTTTATAAAAGTGTATTAATACATCATAACAAGCAATGGCGGAAACAGAACGGCGAACGGACATGATCTATCGCTTCCCGGTTTCCTGAATGTGTGTCTCTGCGCATGCGCAATGGTACGGTTGCCCAACACAACATTCAGCCATCCGATGGCCAACGGTTGTTTTACCTACGGTTGCCCAACACAACATTCAGCCATCCGATAGCCAACGGTTGTTTACCAACGGTTGCCCAACACAACATTCAGCCATCCGATGGCCAACGGTTGCCCAACACAACATTAAACCATCCGATGGCCAACGGTTGTTTACCAACGGTTGCCCAACACAACCTTTAGCAAACAGAATACCGACATTTCCATATGGACATCCAACGTTTGCCCAACGTAACAACCTTGTGCCAACCACGTGCCATCAATAACCCAACGTATGTGTGCTAGTTGGGTTGCTAAAGAGAATTTCTGGATCCGCCACTGCATTACCTGATAGCGAAATCCCTATTATGCACCACCTAATCGTATGCACGAAACATCAATCAATGATTTTGTCTCTTTCAAATGGCATCTTTATGGTATGGCCTAAGGTCATGCAGTGTGTTGTGCGCGCAAACAGACGAGTTTGATTGGAAAGGCGTTTTTCGAAAGGTTTCACGCATATCACATTTTTGAAGAATAACACAATAGGATAATCTTGTTCTAGTGTGTTTTCTCATCAAGATAAAGTGAATCGGATATATTCGTTACATACCTCTGCAGTTTCCTGAAAAGACAAAATTACGGAATAATTTTCAGTTTTGTACTATTGCTCATCATAAGTTATGGTGTTTTTAAAGATATTCTGCTTACGTTTTCAGTTTAAAATTCGTAATAAACATAACTAAACGTGAAGCTGTATTTTAGATAAAGACCTTCCTAATTGTACGTTCCTCCTCCTTGGATCTTTATCATTTCATATAAAATTGGATTCATTAAGTAATGTTTGGTTCAAATAACTTCCCGAGGATGATCGATGGTTTTAATTTTGACAAGTGACATACTTTCATATGCAGTGCTTAGTGTGATTGATTGCATGATCCCAAAGTTTGTATTTCAAGAAATATATTGTATATGTAATCATATTACATCATGTGTAATTCAATGGCTACACTACTAGAACTGATTTCATGTACTCCCATTAACTAACTCAATGGGGTTTGTAGAAATTTTCCTTTAATAAATGATGATGTTTTTAAGAGCTATTATGGGAGAAAAGCAGAACAATAACTTGAACTCTTTGGCTTAGTGTTTTCTGTTAAATCAAAATTCCGTTGCTAGGGAATTGTAATTTTTAAGTTTAACTATAAGTCTTTAAGTTGCTGTCGTGTAAAATTAGATGCTCTCAAATATAAAAAGTGCGCCATTAAAAACTGCGGTAACTTCACAAATTTTCATATTTCACGTTCCAATCATTCTTTATTTATTTTTAGTTTTTCAAACGTGGATGAGCGTTAATCTTTTGGTACTTATTTTCTGTTCTTTGACTTTAAAATTTTACTGCGAAGATTTGGCTCTCGGAAAACTACAGAACGGGCTTAGAATTTTTTGCAATTCAGTACATTCTAGAGCAGCGATTGTTCCCAAACTTTTAATATTGTCTCCCTCCCCACAACAAAGAATAACATATGATGGCACACCCTCTCACATTCAGTTTTTATTTATTTTTTTTATTCCAATTTTTTTAAGTCGTTTTTTTCTGCAAAATAAGTTTGAATTTAAAGATTTTAAACGAAAACAGGTATGTTTTGGAGTAAAAAATGAGGAAGAAAAAGATGATTTTTTCAAACATGCATTACCACTTATCATTCTTTGCCTGTTTTTCTTGAGCTCCTCCTCTGCACACGTTCTCCATCCCCTACGGAGGGGGATTATCCCCCAGATGTCTCAGAGCAATTTCCAGGAAGTAAATGAACTACCCGTAAAGTATCAACTATGCATTGTTACATTTTAAACGCACTGTTTTAAATCTTTCGAAGTGACCATGCTCCTCTAATAGGCAAACGTTGAAACGATTATGCTGCTTCTACTGAGTTTGTATAGTGAAATTCAAATTTCATGCAGGATGGACGGACATCCAAACACTGTTTGTCGCTAACACTGTTTTCAGTATTCTATAAATATTAAAGTATTTGCGTAGTAAAATTTCCCACAGAACTTTTAAACGGACTTGAGGAATATAAATTCTAATATTAATGATGTTATACACTGCGTAAAAAAAGTAGAAGGACAGTTAGATTATTTTAGAAAAATAAGGAAACTTTTATTTTTACTGAATTTTTTTTTTTGGAAGCAACATTTTACAGATCATTTAATAGGAAAATATCAATATCATAACCATGATATTCAAAAATAAAACATTAATGACAACAGAAATAATTTCTACCATTTGAAACTCTGTAAAAAAGGTAGGACAGTAACCCAATGAATAAAACACAAGCGATGTTAGTAAGGAATACTCTTTCCATTAGATTTTATAATTTCGAATATTCTATTTGGCAGTGAGTCATGCAAAGATTGGATGTCTGTTTGGCAAAAATGGTCCCATTTTGGCAAAAATGATCTATTTCGGGCCTACCTCGGACTGGTCCAAGGTACACTACCATTCAAGACAATATATAATATCAAAATGATGGTAAAGGTGTTAGAGAGATTGCTCGTATACTGCACGTCAGCCCCAATACAGTTTCTAACTTTATCCGAAATCCAGACAGAAACGGAAAGAGAAAGAAGACTGGAAGACCTAAAAAGTTAACGCCTCGCGATGAAAGAAAAGTTGCTCACGAGCTTAAAAAGTGCAATGGAAGTATTGCAAAGGCTCGAATTCAAGCAGGACTTACTTATGTGTCAAGGCAAACAGTTTACAACTACATTAAAAGATCCAAAAAAATCATTTTCAAAAAGCGGAAGCATCATCCAAAGTGGAAACAAACACATATTGATAACCGTTTATCTTGGGCTAAGGAACACATGTCATGGACTACAGAATGGACTTCTGTGATATTTTCAGATGAGAAGAAATTCAATTTAGACGGTCCAGATGGTTACCAGTACTACTGGAAATGTCTGAAGAACGAAGAACAATTTTATTCAACTTGACAACTGGGGGGAGGAAGTTTGATGGTCTGGTTAGCAGTTGGATATGGAGGAAGAACAAGTCTGGTCTTTCTGAGTGGCAGGCAGAAGCATACAGACTATATTCAGCTGCTAAATTCTGAGCTTCTTCCTTATGGCTCCGAGTTAGGAGGAGAAGAGTGGATCTTTCAACAAGACGGAGCCTCCATTCACACCGCTAATGGAATTAAAAAGTGGTTCGTTTCAAATAATGTGCAGGTTTTACCCTGGCAAGCTAAAAGCCCTGATCTTAACATGTGGAAAACATCTGGACAATGCTTGTTCATCATGTGTATGCTGGTGTTAAACAGTTTGAATCCATCACTGTGCTTCGAGAAGCATTGAATAGCTCATGGGATCATTTTTGCTAAACAGACATCCAATCTTTGTATGATTCACTGCCAAATGGAATATTCGAAATTATAAAATCTAATGGGAAGAGTATTCCTTACTAACATCGCTTGTATTTTATTCATTGGGTTACTGTCTTTCTACTTTTTTTACAGAGTTTCAAATGGTAGAAATTATTTCTGTTGTCATTAATGTTTTATTTTTGAATATCATGGTTATGATATTGACATTTTCTTATTAAATGATCTGTAAAATGTTGCTTACAAAAAAAAAAAAATCAGTAAAAATAAAAGGTTCCTTATTTTTCTAAGAAAATCTAAATGTGCTCCTACTTTTTTTACGCAGTGTAAATCACTTTCATTTGTCCACTTGAAAAGAAAAACTCTTTTTTGATTCAGACTGTTAATAGATAGTGGGATTAATTGGCTGAAGACTGTGGTATTGTTAATAGACAGGGGAAATAGTTGCATGAGATCGGTAGAAGAGAGGTGCCCACAATGTATTATTTTTGAAATGAAATGAAATGATTTTTAGTTTATTTACGGTTTTTAAAGAAACAGTTGAGTATGAGTACAGCTGTAAAAGCTTATCTTTTAACACAGCATCATCAAATTTGTTACACAGAAAGAGATTACACTTTCGGATCTTGTTGCCGTTGGGTGAGGTGCGCCGAAAGTCAACATTGGGAAGAAAAATGGCGTAGTTAGACGGCTTGAAATCTTTGTTGGTCATAAATTGCACTGGTTTGTATGCTTATTGCATACTAACGAATTACCTCTTCGGCACCTTTTCCATAAGATTGACGGAAAGACATCTGGGCCACACCAGTTTTCTGGAACAATAGGAAAATCTCTGGGAACGTATGAAACGTTTGCTGTGACAAATTTAGTTTCTATTCCTGTTTCTCTGCCTGAAATTGATAAAAAATACCTCAGTACAGACCAAAAGCACCTCTTCGATATTTCTAGGGCAGTATGCTCCGGACAGTGCCATCCAGATTTGGTAAACAGAAGTCAGGAAGGATGTCTCATTGAAGCTGACTCACTATAACGAACAGAATACTGCGCCTGTACGTGTCGACTGCCGAACCAACAGAATGCTTTAAACTCCTAGTAGACTATGCGATGACAGTTTACATGCCATCCTGCTTTAAAATAAACAAAATCCCAGGAGCTACTGATGGAGCACGAAATGATGAAAAGAAGTTCATTCTTCCGGGAAGATTTTAAGTCAAGCATTCATGAAGTTATTCAGAGGCACTCTTATTTTGCTCATTCTGAAAATATTTTATTGGCAATGCTGTTTGATGAATGTTCACATATTCGAGAACTGGACCTAAGAAGAATATTGAAAGCAAGAAAAACTGATTGGAAGGGAAAAATACGCCAATTTGATCTTCTAAATATAAATTTCGAAGCAGAGGAGTATTTTCTGGTGATTCACTGGGACAATCCTTTGGAACCACCAGCTACCATGAAACTCAGTGACGAAGACGTAACAAGTATGATCAGAAACGGTTCAGAATTTGAAATAGAGAAGCTCCCTTGCCATTCTCAAGCAGTAGAAAGGCATGTAAGACTACTAACGCAAGCATCATTGGTAACATGTGGAGCAAAAGCCAGAGATGGATACATTTCTTGTGGAATCAAATCACGAAAGGAACTACCAAAGTTCATTATTTTGCCCGGCTTGGGGACTCCAAAATTGAAGACTGATTAAAGTAAAGTATTTCAATAGCCAATAATACTTAAAAGGTAATATAATTTCCTTTTGTGTATTAGTGTGCTTTCTAAATATTAATTGTCTTTAAAAATGAAGTAATATGTAAATATTTAATAGCTATGTATTCAAAATATACCCCAAAACTTATGACGCTCTGTTGCAAGTTAGTGCCTGTTTTTTTTCTTCTTTCTTTCTTTCTTCTTTGTTAACGGCAATAAAACATTGCCTTACTGTCTCTTTTTAGTAGTTAGAACTGTCTTTGAGTCAGAAAATAAAGTTATTGTAAACATTAAAATTAAATTTTAAAAAATTGATTTTTTTTAAACTTTTTACGTTAACATTCCTTTCTTTGAGCCCAGTGTGGATCCTGAAGACAATCAGTGAATGGACTAATTTGTTTTCTTATACCTTTTTTGCCAAACAGCACCATTTGTTGAGTCAGGAAATATTAAAATCCAAACAAATTTTTTTTTTGCCATTTTCTCTCCACCCAACTGTTCGATCAAATGATTTGCGGCTTTTTCAGAGACCAAGATTGACTACTTTGTGTAGTAGGCTTTTTTAGGCTAGTAGGCGCAGTTCTTAGTTCTTGATTTTTATTAATTTTATGTTCAAGTTTTTTAACGATTTAAACTGAACCTTTATAGCACAGACTTTGGCTATGGATACCCAGGAGTTCTGTGTTTGTAATGTGCGTAGTTTATGTTAAACGGAAGCCTGAAGTAAGAGAAAAAATGTGTGTCGGCTGGCCCCTTCGAGACCAGGTTCCCGATACCTACAACGTAATTTGGCACATACTCTATAAAAAGTTAAATGAAGCTCAAATAAGACAAGAGAAATTAATTGCATTTCTACCAGCAAATTTAAACCACGGAATTATCTATTTACGCAACGTAAACTGATTATATTGCAATAAAAATAAAGAAAGAAACGTCAACTTTAGCTTTTATCCAACTCGAAATAGTCGGGAGTTGCAGTTGTCACAAATATAAAATGTCTTCGAACAAGTGTCTTCGTTTTAAGGGTCCCAAAGTTTTGAATCCTCTTTTCCCTGTATTTGCAACGTTTTGATGTTTATTGTTCTGCATTCTAGTGGCAGTGCAAGCTTTCACCAGTCTTTCGATTAGATTTTTTTTACAGTTTCTAATTACCGATGCATATATACTATACCTGTAAAAAATGTCAGTCGGAAGCATTTCAACATTTGGCATGCGAGCAACGTATTTTTACGTTTTTTGCAGTCTGTCACTAGAGCGTGGGTCACGTAAAAATACGTATTTAGTAGATTTGTGGTGGATACCCGCTAACCACCACAAACCTACGAAATACGTACAATTACATGTACATAGCTGCCAAATCGGGAGATTTCCCACCACAATTTTTAAACAGTTTTGTTTTACATCATACTTTCGGACTTATTTTAAGCATGAATTGCTAAATGAAAACTAGTGGTGGAAAATCTCCCGGAAAAATCCGGGAGAGTTGGCAGCTATGCATGTATCTGTGACATTATATGCGTGTTGTTTGCGTTGCTAGGCAACGCTTTGCATTTTTTCTTCCCACAAGTTCTGATTGTCGAGTTACTCAGTCTTTCACTGAGTTATTTCATCTTCAATCGAATTCGTAGCTCCAGAACGTACAAGCCGTGATTTGCAAATTTGAAGCTAGGTTTTTTGTTCTTGATTGCAAAATTGATAAAATAAGCCGTTGTGGCAAATATAGTGATGAAGAAATATGCGCTGATCGGACTTTTCGTGTGATAGTGATTCTTAAAGTAAAGATACCGAAGAAAGCGACGATGATGACATTATTCCACGTTCTCGAGTGTTCATCCGAAGAAGAATCTCTAGTAGTTCTGAAACAACTTCTGATGAAGAAGCAGATGAATGGTCATCGATTGACAATCCTCCACACCTCACAGGTGCCAAGATTACGGAATATAATTAACCACTTTTGGTAAACAGTAATTTTTTGAATAATTTTCCAAAATAGTTGCCAGGCCAGTCCTTAAACTCTGAAATTTTTCTACATTTTAAACAGAAAATTACCGTTCACAAAAAGTGGTTAATTATATTCCGTAATACTAGGCACCTATGAGACCTTGAAGAGTTTTTGGGTCATCCTGGGATATCTAATATTGCTAATATTCCTGAATCCACAGCTGATGCAGTGAAGTTATTTATAGACGACGACTTTTTTGCATATTTAGTCGCGGAATCAAACAGATACTACTATAAAAATATGAATCAGTTCAAAATATCTCCCAAAAGCCTGAAATGGAGAGATATTACAATTCCGGAGATGAAGACATTTTGGGGGCTTATTATTTTCATGGGACAAGTTCGTAAAGACGCCCGAGATGATTATTGGTCAACTGATCCGTGCACAAGTACACCGTTTTTTTCAAAAACGATGCCAAGGGATAGATTCCGCCAAATATGGAAGGCTTGGCATTGCAACAACAATGAAGACATCACAGACGATTTTGATCGCTTATTCAAAGACAGGCCTGTACTAAATTATTTTGTTGAAAAGTTCAATAACATTTACAAACCGAAACAGAGAGTATCATTAGATGAGGGCATAATTCCTTGGAGAGGACGATTGTTTTTTAGAGTCTACAATGCTGGAAAAATTATGAAATACGGCATACTCGTACGAATATTATCTGGAAGCAACACAGGATATATCTGCAATTTTCAAGTTTATGCAGCTCAAGGATCACGACTGATCGAAACGATACGCACAGTAGTTTCGCCATATACTGATGTCTGGCACCATTCGTATATGGATAACTACTACAACAGCGTTGATAACACAGAAGCCCTTTTACAAAAAAATACGATACGGAAGAATAGAGGTCTACCAAAGTGCCTGAAAAAAAACCAATTTGAAAAAAGTAGAAACAATCTTTCGCAGAAAGAATGATATATTGGTCCAAGTTTGGCAATCCAAGAAAGAGGTCAGTCTCATCTCTTCAATCCATTCCGCGGAAATGAAAGAAAGTTGCAACATTGATCGTATCAAGAGACAAAAAATTATAAAGCCAAATGCTTTGATCTATTATAACA
Source organism: Cheiracanthium punctorium (assembly GCA_038373885.1). Taxonomy (NCBI): domain Eukaryota; kingdom Metazoa; phylum Arthropoda; class Arachnida; order Araneae; family Cheiracanthiidae; genus Cheiracanthium; species Cheiracanthium punctorium. The sequence goes on from JAWZYV010011819.1 coordinate 96,600, forward strand.
AATACTTGAAAGGAGTAGATCGGGCCGATCAGTATTTGTTGTATTATAGTATTTTGCGTAAAACAGCAAAGTGGAGAAAGCGCTTAGCAATGTACATGATGAATTGTGCATTTTTTAATGCATATGTAGTGTACAATTCAACAAGGACGCAAAAAATAAGGTACAAAATTTTTTGCACGACATCGTACTGTATTGGGTTACTGATGAGCTACCTGAAATCAGCATTGAAGAACCAGGGGAAATAATGTCTAACAGCGACCCTCCTGGAAGATTATCCATGGATATGCTCAAAAATACATTCGAGAAAATTGTTGGTGCCGGGAAGAAAAAAAATCCACAATGTCGCGTGTGCGCAGCTAAAAAAGTGCGAAGTGAAACATGTTTCACATGTAGCTTCTGGGGTGTTCCTCTTCACAGAGGAAAATGCTTCGAACGGTACCATACTGTAAAAAACTATTAACACGTTATCGCTTCTACTTGTAGCTGTAAAATAAAGTGTAAAATAAGAAAAGGTTCGTTCATAAAAACGAAGTAGTTTTCGATTTACTTCGATCCTTCTGAATAACCAAACTTCCACGCGATTCACGAAAAAACGCCCGCTGAACGCGTAATTCGGCGACGAAGTATGCCCGCATGCCAAGTGTTAAAAGCTGGAATGGTCTTTTTTCATACTCTTTGTCTTAGACAGAGGAACAATTACGCTAGAAATAGCTGGTTAATACGCACTGATTAATTCATTAACCGGGATAAACCATAAAATAGCAGAAAATATTCTGAAACAATTTAACAAGAAGAGTTTGCACATTGTTTCACCGAACCAACTTGCCCAGTATATAATGCACCTACGAGATCTGTAACATACTCTTTCAGAAAATGAGAGACAAAACATTCTAAACGTAAACAATGAAAATAAATAATGGATGGAATAGACAGAATTAGCCCCATACACTGTGAAAGACTACAAACGCTAATTAGCAATTATTAAGTTGAGTAATGGACATTAGAAAAAGAATGAAACAACAAAATATTACTTCCCATGCCAAAAAAAAAACGAAAAATTGTAAGTATCTACTGTACAAGGGTAATGTTGCAAACTACAAAGGTATTTCTAGATAGATAGAAGGACGTTATTCTGCCACTAGCTGCGCAATTGGGTGGTGCGAAAAATAAATACATACATACATACATACATACATACATACACATATATATATATATATATATATATATATATATATATATATATATATATATATATATATATACCAAAATATGGGTGACGTTGTTTAATATACCCCCTAAGATCGACAAATTTTGGAATTTATAGGAAAAATTTCTCAAAAATCCCCTTTTCTCTGCCTTTTTAAATATTAAAAATATGGAGCATTACCAGCATTTTTATTACACCTTTGAGTACATAAACGCTGGTGAAAAGTTAGCTGATATAAAATTAATTCTTAAGCTTCCCCTAATGCCTTAAGTTTGTCATTTTTCATCGAAAACAGCACAATAAATTGCATAAGCAAATTCGACAACAGCCCTTTTGTTCCCATTTTGAGCTTAGCATTAATAAATTCCCCCTCTCGCATACTTTTCGTAAATGTCGCCGTGATTTTCAACTTTTAGTTTCCTTTAACGTATTACCTATGAACTTTAATTTATATGCTGATGCAACACATTACTTTCCTCCCAGAGATCCTGATTTAAGCTGTCAATTTCGTTTCGTCGGGCGACTAATTAAAATGCTAGAAAAAGAAATAAAAGTGATGGAGCTATATCCTTGTGTTCGTTGAAATATGGTTCAGAAGAAGCTACACGAGGGGTATATACCTAAGGAAGTTGCTTCGGGCGGAGAACTGTTTAAGCCGTTCTAACTTATCCTTATGTGATATCTGGAGAAAACCGCCCAAAATTCCAGATTGTTAGATCGACATCCGCTCGGTAGGCCAGAACCCTGGACCTTCACACTTTAGCCATCCACCAATTTTTAGTGTCTTATCCACTCGATCATGGTGGGGAAGCATATTGGTTAGAAACCAATACATGTGCTTCCATGGATTATCAAATCCTAGGCAAGCAGTGGTATACCAAAAACTTAAGTAGAATGATGATGTTTTCTTTTGTATGCATAATGTTTGCTTTCAGAGTAAACTGATGTAATTAGAAATATTTTCAGAACATTTCCTTGATACCTTAACATTTGAAACGAAACTGTTTTATTTATTAAGTGTCTATGTATTATGGATAAATGTTCTCATACTGTAAGCGAAAAATCGTTATTTCTGATTTAAATGTACTACTATTGCTCTTCGTCCTATCCTTGGCTGCTATATAGAAATACATGAGAATGTGTTGTTTATCTGCGAAAGTGCAATGTCATTAATACTTAGTGAGGAATACGCAGGAAGGTGCAAATTATGAGCTTACATCTGTAGAAAATTTTAAAGATAAATGCTGTCCTTCAAGTTTTCTCAGGTACATTGATTTTGAAAAAAACAAGAAAAAATATTCACAAATTCAGCTTAGGAGATTTCAATAACATTCAGATATTCTTTTGTGCAACGGCAAGCAAAAATAAAATGTGTGCGTCAGTGTGCATAATTTACATATTCAAATTAAGTTAAAATCGATCAAAATTATTGTTGCCGGAAAAAAATCCAGTAAGTGTACAAAGCATCTCCTCCAACAGTGCTGCACAAATCAGTTGTAAAGCTCATTATATTCGGAATAGTAAAAAAAAATTTAAAGCGCATGTCAAAGAAATTATTATGCAATTTAGAAGTAATAATAATACCTTTATTCGTCAAAGTAATCTCCATTATTTTTTTGCACCTTCCATCTGACCGGATTGCAACATGAGGCCTTGCATTGAAATGCATGGAGAAATTTTCGGGCGCAAACCTTTGTCAGTAAATGGACGTTTACGATCGATTTCCTGCTTCATTTTTAGCAATTGTTGTTTACAACGCTATGCAGTTACATTTCCACCAGGCTCCAGTAGTTTGTAGGACAGTACTCTTTCATGTCCCACCAGACTATGCAACGCCTCATGTTGAAACTCGGTCAAGCACAAGTTACTAATGTCTGGATGGGAAGTTCTTTAACACCCGATGTATAGCCCTCACATAGCCTTTTTGACTATCGCCTATTTCAGGTGATGAACAATGCCTTGCTCTCTGTATACTTCCCCACATTGGACGAAGTACGAAAATCTATTGATGTCTTCATCGCATCAAAAGATCGATACTTTGTTGGTATTCGTGCACTATCTGCTAAAGATGCGGGAAAATAATGGAGATTACTTTAACGAATAAAGGTATCTATGTATATATAAATACGCTAAGCCAAACCTTAGTGTCCCTTTTGCAGCGCACTGCGCGAACGGACGACTGTGAAATTCGGCACAGTTAAAGTTCGTATGGAATTGTTTTTGCGAATGTTAAAATTTTTGTCTAGCATGCTAATACACCGTAAAAAATTAGAGAAGTCATTTGGCACGCAGTATTTCGCGCCAAGTCGGCCGATGGTTGCATTGTTGTGTGCATATTAAAATAACAACACTTAGTTTCAGCAGTACTATAGGGTTATATGCTATTACAACAAAATTTGCGAAAAGTGGAATTATTCCCCAGTTTGGTGATACGCCAATGTATAAAATGTGCGTTTGCAATGTGCTTGGCGACTTTTTTTAGACGGCGATAAGTGCGCGAAGTGTTGTAAATTCCATGTTTAAAAGCAGTGGAAAAACCTTAAAGGAGATAATAATATTTAGTATTCGTTCCGGGCAGGTCGGAATGTAAGAGACGCTGCGCAGAAAGAGGGAGTGAAAATAATAATATTATAGAAGTGTATGGAAATATTTCCGAAAACAAACTCTCTGATAACATATTGAAGTCAGTTATAATAGAACCTAAAAATGATGACTGAACTTTTATTAATGTTAATAATCGAATATCAAGCGCGGATCCAAGGTTAGGGCGGTGGGGGCGATCGCCTACTCCTGGGCGAAGTGCAAAAATCTGTTATAATCTGTAAAAATATATTATGAAAGTATAATGAAAATTATGTAGCCTTTTTCTAAGAGGTGTATTGCGGGTACTACTCCCTGTCCTTTTTAATCATCGCTCATATATAGATTTTATCAGTAAAATAATTAATATTAATTGGTATAATTGATTATATTAATTAATTATAAAATGATTTTTGTATTCTACCCCCCTGTTTCAGGTACAAAATCGCCCACTCTTTGAGTAATTTCTAGATCCGCCCCTGTCGAATATCTGATGAATAGAGAACATAGCACCGTAGCTACGCTAAAATAAGGGCAAAATAAATTTGCTAGGATGACCGTGAAATCAATAACTATCGAGTAGAGTTTTTAAATTCTTTGATTGTGAGTGGTTTGGTTTTTCTTTTCTTTTCTTTTCGGTTAGCCGGGAGCAAGTGAAAAATTGATAAATAATTGTGATCTGCGTGAAATTCTTACTAACCTAAAGCGATTTCCAGTACATAGTGGTTTATCCATTTTCATATTTTGGAAGTTTAATTTAATTTCGTATTTTTATTCAATTCCACACGTTTTCAGAAATTTCCCATTATGTAACCAATAAGCATACAAATTTCTTTTTAGTATATTGACATTTTTGTCTTTATTTAATTCTGTATCTAAGTACTATTTTGTATACGGATTAAAATTTCCGCCTTTTTTTTGGCGGGGGGGGGAGGAAAGGCAGTGTTTCAGAAGTAGTCTTTAAACGTTTCCCAGAAAAAACTGTTGGCGGGATTTTCACCTGGCTAAAAAAAAAAAAAAAAAAACACCATACTGTGTTTGCCACCACATAAATTAGTAAATTGCATCATTATACTAATAAGAAGCTTAAATACAAAGGAAGCATTAGTCCATGGAACAGGAATGCGCATCAAGTTTATACATCGTAATGCTATTGATTGAGAAGTTTGAACTGGAACCGCAGGCAATAAAAGAATTTTAATTCCACTTAGAAAATATTCTGGTACTATTTTAGCATATCCTTTCATTAAACTCAATTTCCAAATATACATGCATTTGCGATGATAGTAAATAAATCTCCACCGAAAAAAGGACAAATTTATTGAGGTTGCAAGGTTTCATACATGGTCAGTGGAACGCCTCAGCAAGTAAACTTGAATCACTCGACTTTTTAAGATTTTATAACTCCAAACATAATGGGTCTTTAGCCGAAGATAGTTCCAGGTTCAATTTTCGGAGGGGGCCACTAGACTTTTTAGATTAGGTTAAATTGTTCAAAATGCAAAGTGAATGCGGGAAATCCAGGATCGGTAGAGGGAGATGATCCTATGACCCATTCGCTGGAGCTGACTTTGTATTTAGCAAAATATGATAGAGTTTTTACAAAAACACCTTCACAGAAAAGTGTGGTGGTTGTAAAGTGAAATTGTACAAAAGTGGTCACTAAAGACAGATAGTCTCTTATCCAAGGAGGTGACTTTTGTAGGTTCCAGTGTATATGGAATGGTGAGACGTATTCTTTCACCGAAGAACTTTATTCACACTCAAATTAAAAAAAAAATAATGCTTTCAGGTCGAATTTCGACCACTGGCAGACAATTGGTTATTTTAAATCCTAAATTGCATATTAATTTCTTTGATACGCGCTTTAATAGTTATTGCTACACCCAAAAGCATACAACAATGAAACCCAAAAATCTAAAAAAAGAAGGAAGAACGAATGAAAGGGACCAATGAAAAGAAGGAATGAAACCAATAGTTGTTTCTTCTAAATAGGGCAATTCCGCCCAGATTTAAAGCGTGTCTATGACATATGCTCGTGCAAGCGCAATTTTTTTAATACTTTCAAATGCAGCTCTATAAAAAAAGTACAATTAAAAATGACAAAAAATGAGAGTAAGTGGACTTGACATGGAGATTGATTTGTCAGATTTAGATTTTATTGAAAGTGACAGGGAAGTGACTAATATCGGCGTAAATGTAGGTGTAATTAGGCGTGTTTTAGGAGAATCCCAATTCCTTCGTGCACCAGAAAATATGTCAGATTTATTTTAAAGAAACTGCCTTTTGGTTATCTTGCTGAAGTAGTTGACGTGTAAGCATTAGAATCAAGTGTATTAAATGAATTGATTAGAAAGTGCCTGAAAACGTCCGTAAATCTTTTTTCGATAACAATAAATTCTCAATAAACCTATAGAAAATGAGCATCATTTATAAAAATTTGTATCATTTCTTAACTGCTTGTTATGAATATGTCAGATTATTTTACATTCTTACCCTAAAAACATTAATTAACATTTCCAATTCCCAAAGATACAGGGTTATAATGTTCTGCAACTAAATCTTAACTTTTTAAGTGGTGCAATTATTTTTAAAATCTTTTTTTATTTAAAAAAGAGGGAGCTTGAAGTAGAATAGCAAACAATTTCAAATTTTAATTACTTGTTGTCTTATTTATTAATGATTATTTTTAAAACTTCTCGTGGAGCAAAACATAGGAAACATCCATTTAATCGTTCGATCTTAATGGTATGTAAGTACCGTCATCTACTGCATGGCATTTGCATTTTTCGTTTCATGTCTCTTCATTGTATTCTCCCAAAGCTGACAGGCAGTGTTCCAAAAAGGCAATGGTACAGAGACGTATATCTGGTTTTTACGGTTATTTGTAAGGTCCTCTCACTATCATTTGTGGAAATTAATTCTCAATTCGTATTCTTGCCAGATGGAGAACGTGTGTCTGAATATGGAAACTCTACGAAACTTCTAACGGTCAAGAAAACTTTTAGTCCCACATGCTTAACATAAATGTTCTGTGTGTGTAATTCCATGCCTTTTATTATCCCGGAAATCAAAAGCTGTTTCTCCACTCTGACACCCTCTCAATATTTTTTACAATCGTACCAAAGAATAGTATGCCTCCACACCAGAAAAATATGTTACCACATGAGTCCCCAAGAGACGTTCACTGCAATTAACCAGTAACAGTACATTTCTATATAAAATATTTTTATTCTTATGACTTGAAACCTCATCAATATCTGTCAAGCACATCGCGTATGTTACAACTAATTCCACTCATAAAATTTAAATCGTTCTCTAATCTGTTAGTGCCTCACCATGGCACAGTGGTTATGCCACTGAAAATGGTAGATGACCGAAGTGTGAAGGTCCCGGGTTCGGGTCCCATCGAGCGGCTGTCGATCTAACGGTCTGGAGTTTTGGTAGGTTTTCTCCAGATGTAACGTGAATACGCGTTAGAACCCCTTAGAAAGTCCTCCTACCAAGTCACCCCCCCTTTGGCAGATCGCCCTAGTGTAGCGTTGCCATAATCAAACAAACAAACTAACTAATCTGTTAGCCTGAAAGCATCTATTTTCACGTGGCAGAAGTCGGTATAATTTCACTTAAGTTTTGATATAACAATTTATATAAAAATTTTCTATGAACGGTTAGCATTGTAGAATCTCGATTTGCTGAGGTGTTTACTCCAATAATAGCTTGTAAGCGCTTTTAGTACTTCCTTCCCTATCTTCTTTCCTTTTCATCTTCTTCGTAGTATTAAAATGCTTTCACTCTTTAATATACTTTATCTAACAAAGGTTCATAAACATATCTGAGTAACCGAGGCCACAAACTTAGAAAATAAGTACACTGTCTACCAATAAGTATTTGGACACCTATGCAAATGACGATATCTGCGTTTTTGAGATACGTCACGGCCTCTGCCGGTAAATATCGTGTAGGAAACAGCATCGGCATTAGTCGCATGCAAGATGCTCTGCAGTTCGGAGCTCTCTGATTTCGAGAAAGGTATAATTATCGGATATCACAAATGTGGCCTTTTCTTATGGGACATATCTAGCGATCTGAAGTACCCAAAATCGACAGTGGCCTATGTGATTAAGAAGTGGAAGGTGAGCGTTGATTGTCGAAATGTGCCCCGAGTCGGCAGACCTACGAAACTGTGAGATAGAGACCGACGAGTGCTGTCCAGAGAAATTCGGAAGAACCGCACCCAACCGATGGCGCTAATCCGTGAGGAGTTTCAACAGGCATCCGGGAGTATTGTTTCAATGAATACCATCTGTAAGGAAGCACATCTGCTTGGTTTTCATGGTCGTGCTGCTGCCCATAAGCCTTTGATCACAAAGTACAACCGCGCTGCTCGGTTAATGTGCAAAGCACATCGAAATTGGACCGTAGATCAGTGGAAACAGGTTCTTTTGAGCGACGAATCAAGGTTCACCCTTTACCGGTCGGATGGCAGGGTCTGGGTCTGGCGTCTGCCTGGAGAACGTTTCCTGCCAGAATGCATTGTGCCAACAGTCAAGTTCGGCGGAGGTGGAATTATAGTCTGGGGGTGTTTTTCCTGGTATGGACTGGGACTCTTGGTCCTCATTCATGGTAAGCTCAACGCCGATGCCTATTGCACTATTTTCGATGACAATGTGCTTCCTACTTCTTGACAGTTTTACGGGTTGGACCCCTGTTACTTTCAGGACGACAATGCCAGTTGTCATGTTTCGAGGTTAACCAAGGCTTGGTATGGTGCCAATGGAGTTCATCGAATGAACTGGCCTGCCCAGAGCTCAGACCTGAACCCTATCGAGAACCTCTGGGACGAGTTGGATCGCCGAATTAAGGGGTGCACTACCCGTCCAAAATCGGTGTAGGAACTTCTATGCCTACTCCACGCCGAGTGGAAGAGAATATCACTAGCTGTAATACAAAGACTTGTGGAAAGTATGCCCCCGAGGGTTCACGCTGTAATTGCCTCTCGTGGAGGCTCTACCAACTATTGATTTTGAATACAGTTTTTCTTTTCTATCACAGGTGTCCAAATACTTATTGGTAGACAGTGTACAACAAAAAACATAATATAATAGTTTACTTTTAAATTCAATATTATAGGTATATATTTGATCAATAAGTATACTTAAAAAATCTTGAGTTCAAGGGTTAAAATTATTAAAGAGCTTTGTAAAAAACACACATGTTTTGCATATATATGTGTTATATGCGTTCTTTATTAATTTTATACGTTTGATTGCAACATTTAATTGTTATGTTGATTCACATACAAAGAATAATAATTGTCGTGTTACTTTTTCACAAACATCAGTGTTGAAATAAATTTGAGGAATATTTTTTAAATTGGCAAATACAAATGATCAATTTACTTCCTGAATCAAGGATAAAAATTTAACATTTACTTCGATACTTTTTGAAGTGTTTATTAAAGAATGCAAAAGGTATAACTGCTTTTAACAAATATGAATATTATACTCTTTTGAATAAACTGTCTAATCCCCATGCAAAAACCCTTAACTGGTTAAAAATTTGTGACGCAGCATTTTACTTTATAGCTCTATGAATTTTAAATATGGGTCTTAAAAATAATGATATCGAATTTTGAGTGACTCCCTGCTGGGAATTTTAAAGATTTGTTTTTAAATTCCATTGCAGTTACTTTCGTTTTATTTTCTAAATAAGATTTACGCATTTAAGCAATGCTTTTAATTATGAAATACACTGTCAAATATATCACACTTTCACTGAGTCTATATAATGTATTCAAATGAATTTATTTCAATAATTTAATTTATCTTTTGCGTCACGCTATCCAAAAGGGCAAGTAAAATTTACGTAAATATTTAGTTAGTGTCATAGTAACCAAACTAAGTGAAAAGTATATGAAAATTTTGCTTGCCCTTTTGGATAGCGTGACGCAAAAGACAAATTAATTTATTGAAATAAATTCATTTGAATACATTATAGAACTCAGTGAAAGTGTGATATATTTGACAGTGCATTCATTAATTAAAAGCATTGCTTAAATGCGTAAATCTTCTTTAGAAAATAAAACGAAAGTAACTGTACTGGAATTTAAAAAACAAATCTTTAAAATTCCCAGCAGGGCGTCACTCAAAATTCGATAAAGTAAAATGCTGCGTCACAAATTTTTAACCAGTTAAGGGTTTTTGCATGGGGATATCATTACTTTTTAAGGGTATGGTCAGAAGATAATAAATTAGTTTCAAGGGCGAATTTCGGAAGTTTGCTTGACACTAAGTTATGTAAATAAATATACAAACCTGTTTTCATGCGGTATCAGAGTATTTGATTAAAAAGTCACAGCAAGTTCTTTTGTAACATGTAACAGAAAATTGGCATATTTTTGTTAGAATTTTATAATAAGAGACATAATACTGATTATAATCAATAATTTTCTGAGTAATTTTCTATTTATAATTTAGGTCGAGTACAGATTAGTATCCCTGACACCATCTTTGATTTTATTTCATAAATTTGAATTCAGTTTAATGCTAAACGTAAGTTAACTTTTCTACTATAATTATATAACTATTGGGCCCCATCAGTGGCCGAACGCATAGCGCTCTGAACTGGGAGACGGAAGGTACCTGGTTCGAAAGCAGGTTGCGTCCGCCGACCTAATCGTTCGGAGTTTTCCGTGGTTTCCTCCAAAACAGCGTAAATACGGGTTAGGACCCCTTAGAAAGACACCCACGGAGGGCCCCCACGTCTCGGCTTAGAGCCTACGTGTAGCTAATCGGCCGTAATTCTAAAATAAACACAATAATATATAACTATTGGTTCTATTGTTTTAATGCATTGTGATTCATTAATTTGCATTCAGTTTAACGATAACCGTAAGTTAAGTTTTGTTAAAATTATTAATTTAATAATCTCGTTCTTAATTAATGATAATCTAGTTACTCGTTCTATTATTTTAATGCAATGTAATCTATTAATGCAATGTTTGCTTTCAGTTTAAACCTATCTCTAAGTTAAATTTTTAAGTATATTATGATACACTAAGTTTTTAACTAAGTTAATGATACATCTCAAAATTGTTGATTAAATTAATTAATGACTATAATCATAAATAAAATAGAAAATTACTCAAAAAATTATTGTTTATAATTGGTTTTATGTCGCTTTTTAGAAAACTAACTTCATACTATGTTTGTTTGTTTTTTTATCAGTTCATAATTTCATTTTTTAAGAGAACGTTTAGATGAACTACCAGTTTAAGAATAAGGGTCTTGCGCGGTTGACTTTCTTAGTGTTTCTGAAGCGTATTTACGTTACATCGTGAGAAAAACCGTCCAAAATTCCGAATTTTTAGATTATCAGCCATCCGGTAGACCAGAACCCTGGACCTTGATACTTCAGTTATCTACCATCTTCAGTATCTTATCAACTCGGCTCGGGTGGGCACAACATCTTGTTTTAGATGCCATCTCCGGCCTTTAAATGTCTAATACAAAATATAGTGCATGTATAAATTTAGATTAATTAATCAAATTTCTATCTGAAAAGCATTGAACAAAATCTGGTATTTAAAGGAATACAAAATAAAAGTGAGAAAAACGTAAGATTTGGAAAAAATATTGGTTTTTTAAAATTATAATTCAATAATTTCAATAAATTTTATATATACATGAAGAGTAAAAGAATTATTATTAAAACTAGTTAGTATGTAAAACTACTATTAATTTTCCTTTGAATACTAAATAATTATTATTAATTTATGTGAGCTTTCTGAAGAGAAAAAAATTCATTGAAATATTAATTACATATTGAATTTTCCAAGTAGAATTAATAATATTAGAAAAATAAAGACTTAATTTAATTAGAAATAGCTATCAAAATACTAGGGAAACGAAATACTTAAAGAAAAAGTTAGGAAGGAGTTTCATCAAAAAATACTTAAATTAATTATTTTTTTAATTCAAAGTCTTAACTATTTTTAAATTATTAATTATAGCAAAATAAATTACAGAAAAAATAAGTAAAGTATATCATAATCTGTTATTATTTTTTAAAGTGAAATAAAACAAAAACGACAGTAACACAAAGCTCATCTCGCAAAAGTGCGACATCGGGTACACAACCTAAGTTATCTGATCAGAAAGAGGAAGCGCATCGCACCAGCTGTCTACGACCGAACTGGTTTAGGATATAAGGTAACTTGTACAAATCTTGTCACGGATCTACAGCACTGTATTCCTGCTCCCTGTCTTGTTTACCGCCTTTGAAACGAGATAATTTTCCGTATTTCCTTACGCGGGTTAAATAGTTCCCTCTTTGAACTGGATTAAATTAAAAAAAAGAGTTTTCCTAGCTTAACCGTCGACGTCACTCATCGAATTTGGCACCGATTAAAATCATATATTAATTGTAAAAATTCGTTAGAGCGGATTCCGAGATCCAGAAGAGAACAACAAAGAAATTGGAAAGTTAACAGTAATATATAAGTGCCGCGAAGTTTTACGGTTGGTTGGTTGGGGCTGGCTGCGTCACTAACAGAACTGCCGTTCTACATGATATGAAAGTATTTTGATGCCTCGGATGTTGACGAAATCAGCCTGCTAAAAACAAGGAAAAGCGCTAAAACAGATTTAACTTAAAAATTTTCAATTAATGCATGCGTTTATTCTAAATTTTAATCAAGTACATAAAGATCTGAAACCACATTGTGAACTAACACTTCAAAAAATTAATAAAAGCAATAAACTGCAGAAATTTTAACTGCGTATCAACAAAGCAAAAATTCCTATGTTTTAATTAAATCAATTTTAAATTTACACTAAATGTATTTTGTCTTGTCTGAATATATTTTTTTTCAGCATATGAACGGGTTTTTTACGTTTGACAGTTGTCTTACTTTGATTTCCACATATCATTTTAAATACATTACAAAATGTGAGATTTTGAAAAAAATAAATACAAAACAATAAGAATTAGGTTATCTCAAACTCTAAGTTATAGCTTTAAAGTGTGTTTTAAAAAGATAGCGGAGGTGGTTTATGGAGAATTTTGTGGATTACTTATATTTTGTAAGAATGCTCGGGTTATCCTTTAGTAAGTAAAATAAAACGAAAGTAAGTTTTCAATTTCCTGGATCTTATATAAATACTTATCATATTACTTTTTCTTCATAGAAATAAAAAGCCATATCTTCTTTTAAAGAGAAAGTAATCTTATTCAAATGCACTTTTGATCTCGTTTATCAGAGGAGCTATCACGAAATAATATTTTTGGAGCATGTTTTAAACTTTTTTTCCCTTTTTTACAGAGCCCACTATATTATAAAAAAAGCAAAGTTTTAAATCTCTTTATGTTTCATGTAACTTTTAAGGTATATATTTTTAAAATTTCATTTAAAAATGCATACAACAACGACACTGTTTCAAGATATACAGGGTGTCGCAAGGATATGGAAAGACGGCTATATTCTTTATCTATTAGAGATAAGTGGGTAATATAAACGGAAAAAAAGTGTTCAAAATAAGGTAGTAAAGAAAGATTACTTTCAGAAAAAATTCCTTTCCTTTAATTCTCAAAAAGACACTTTTGAAATTTGTATACCACACCCGTACAAAAAATTTTCTATTAATAAAATAAACCCTGTATGTGTGTGTGTTTTAAAACTTTTTCAACGTTTTAAAACTTTTTAACATCATTTAAGAAAGCTTAAGCTTAAGATCATTTCTTAAGCTTACCTTGAATGTAAGCTTATGAAATGATCTGTTCTACTATAACTTCCACGCTTAGCTAGAGTAGAGAAAAATGGACCTTTGGCTTGCCTACCCGGATGCTCCATACATGTGTGCGACATATTTTCGCGCCAGTTCATATTTATAACATCGTCTTTATTTTTAAAATCATACCAATATCATTTTTAAGTTATGATTCAAAAAACTGTATTCGATACCAGTGTAGTTTGAGTGATTCATCAATTTATAGGATTTGCATCGGGAATATTATTCCATCTTCATTCCACATCGCTAAAATAACACGTATGAAGAAACTGAACTTGCAAATCATTCAGTGGGCTTGTAAGACGACACTATGATGGCCCAAAATAATAAAAAGTTCCAAGGTGATCACACCCTATTCATCACACGATCCCGTGTTTTATAAATTTTAATAAAAATACTTTTTTTCAGTACATTTCTTGACGTATTCTGTTTTATGTTGATTTTGATTAGAGTTTATTGTTGTTAATTCTAAAAGAATGTTAATGTGTATCAAACGAAGCATAAAATTAAACATATGCGATGTAATTAAGGTAAAATGTTTAATATCATGTTATTCAGAACACTTACATTTCATACTTGAATTACAAAAGTGTATTTGTTCTTTCTCATCACTGGAAGACAAAGGTCACTACCGCGTTTCCTCTAAGGTTGTAACGACCCTCGCATGATCACAATAGGGGTGTAATTCTCTATAAACAAATTCGCATGAACGTACTTTTATAAAACATATTCCCAAGCATTTATTCAATACTAGCTGCGGCCCGTTCTTCGCTCGGTAGGACATGAACATTTTTCTTGCATGTGTAATTCGAATTAATTCAAGTGCTGTGGAGTCTGAAAAAGGAAAAATTATTTGACTCTTGACGTAAAGCTTGGGTCATGAGTATTAACGTGAGATCATTGCAAGATCTTCACACAAACGACCATATCAATGCCATTCACGATCAAAAAATGAAAAGCTTGACGGTTTGTAGTGAAAACTCCTCAATTTAAAAATGTATTATTTCTACATCATACTGCTTTTTAGGTTAAAGTTGCTGCATTAATACCTCAGACACTACATCATTTGGACAGACGTTTTATTTCAAAATAGTTGCGCACCTGCTCTTCATTCTGGAAGAAGAGAATATTTTACTAAAATGCGATTATAACTACATGTGACAAAATATAATCTCAAAAACAAGTTCAGGTAAGCTCCTCTGTTGAAACTGCTTCGGGATATGTCAACGCAAACAAGATTTACTTATCGTTTAGTTAATTGTAAGACAGCAGTTGGAAAACGATGAATAGAACGCTTTTAATTCCATGAAATATTTATTAACGTGGTATATTGTGATTTATTCATATTATCCTTTCAAATCTACTAATACTATCTATTACTTATATTTTTACTATCTTCGCTTCTCTCTCTTTAATGCTTAATTTAAAGAAACAGCTTAGATATTTGGCACCAAGGGTAACTTTAGGTCGATTCCTACTTCAGGACCTCACTTATTGCTATTTGAAAAATCGCCATTTGTCTCTACGAGCTGCAACGTTCCAAGAGACACTACGGGAAGGAACACAGAAATAAACGATAGGTATATAAAATAAATAAATTTGAAAGTACTGTGAAATATTAAAAAAAAAGAACAGCACTTTTTTTAAACTAAACCATCTCCCAGTTACATTCCAATATTTTTTTTCTTTTCCTTTTGTTTTTAGAACGAATTTTCTGAGATCTATAGAGATTTTTTAAAAATCTAAACGGTAGAATTTTTTCTAGCCGCAATCCTATCTTAGTTAAATCTTTATCAAAAGCACATCTACCATGCACTTGTAAGAGTAAAACAAATCATTTGACATCTAAAACAAATTTTTAAAATCTAAGTGATAGAATTTTCTTTCAGACGCATTTATACCTTAGTAAACATAGAACCGAAGATCAAAATGGCGGCTTTCACAAGGGTTGCCATACATTCACATGTCACTAAGGTTTCATCATTTATGCATTTATCACCACCTTGGTGGATTAGGGTCCTAAAGTAGGAATCAGCCAGACCTGTTTATTCTAGTGCGATTCTTTGCAATTTACGTATGAACATAAATATTAATCATCACATTATGGTTGCCATTAAGGAAGCTCTCCATATATATTTAATTTATATATAATTCTTGTCAGATTGGCGTATTTCGCACAGCGAAACATTCCATCTCGTCGTGGTAGAAAATATCCAAGCGGTACCAAATTAAATACACACGTATCCAATATAACGACACCTTATAAATCCTGCATCGTTCTGCCTCGTGAAAAAGATCAGTCTAATCTCGAGGAGCTATTTAGAATCGTTTTAATTGTGAATAGGACGTTAGTGTTGTAGAGTCTACAAATTTCACGCATTTTTTAAAAATTTATGACGTTCAGGTTTAACTGCCGTAAAAGATATCCCGGGAATTTAGGCAATTAATCCGGCTATTTCGCACAGTAGTTTTCAAGCGGTTGAAACTTACACGACGTTGAAAAATTTTTGCTTTATATAAGATCGCTATGGAGGAACGTAATTCAATGTTAAAATAAAACTGCATTCGCTACATGCATATGTTAGGAAACATATATGGATGCGGCATAGTTAAATGCCAAAAAAAAAAAAAAAAAAAAAAAAAAAAAAAATAGAAAAATGTTAATATATCGCGCTTTTTTTAATATGAATTTTGTAATCTTTTAAATGACGAACATTTTCAGCTGCTTTAAAACATTTCAATTTTTAAATATAAGCTACGTATTAAAATACCACTTATAATAATAATCGTGAATGTCTTCCTTTAATCTAGTTCTATCGTAAGTTTTAATCAAAATGTCGTCTTCTTGTATTAAAAAAAGAGCGGGAATTAAGTGCGTTAAGATCGTGGCATAATTTTTACGCATTTACAGTACAGGAAATTTTTCAAAACAATTTTTTTTGTACTGTGGCGTCGTTCCCTAACAGCCACAGTATAAACATTTTTCAACCAGATAGCCTTCGTCAGGGAACTATAGTAGATTCTGATTCGTGACAATAAACGAAGAAAACTCCAGATTTTTCTAGATTAAGCTTATATTGAAAATACATACATATTTACAAAAACTACAATGTTTGGGAAACAGCCTTTCCCAGGCTTACAAACTTCCAGTCACAGCCCGACTCGTGAGCAGGATCTCTTTTCATCTCTCGGGCGACTTGTCTTCGTGTCCAAGATGATGTAATTTAATTTTGGTGATCTCCCATCCAGCCGACACCCCTTTCGGAGGTCAGTCTCTGTCGTCCACCTAAGTGGTCAGTTCGTCATTTTCCACATGGCACACCTCGTACGTCATTTCGGGCTGCACCTGCTAGCTGGAAGTAACTCGACGAGCAGTCTAGATCCAGACGGAATGTCCAGTCTTTGTGTACAGTAGACAAACAGCTGTCAATGTCGCACTCCTTAAAGATTTTGAACATCACAAGGCACCGCCTAAACGCATGCGCTGAGTGCTTTCATACCTTTAGGCAAGAAGGCTCACATGGGGACTCGCTTTGCCACAGTATCTTAAAGCACTTGGCGTCACAAAAGTAGATCTCATTTGCGATTTGAAAATCCGGTCTCCCGTTTACTGTATCAATATGTTCTGTCTGTGGCAACCTAACATAAAATATCGTATCACGACTGACTTATATAATGGCCACGAAGCAGAGGCGTAGCCAGACGTATTTCATGAGGGGGGGGGTTACGACTACTGAAACTCACTTATTTGTATACGTCTGTGTGATGAGGGAGAGAAGAATGTGCATTTTGTATGGCAAAAAAATTCCTCATGGGGGTTATGACCCCCCTAACCCCCCCCCCCTTGGCTACTCCCCAGCCACGAAGTTAAACTTTTTCACGCAGATGCGATTAAATTCTAAACATTACGTTACATTAAAATTCGTAAATAATCAGCTAATTTTTGTATTTTCTTCATTTATATTTTAAAAGAGGGCGAAATGAATATTTTATCATTTGTCAAAATATCGAAAAGTTATGACGGATAGAATTCAAGATGCGGCTGTTTTAAAATTATTTGACGAATATTTTCGTTAGAATTGATCTTTGTTAAATAATTTTCATTTTTAAAATTATATAACATATTTAGAAAAAACTGTTTTTAAAAGAAAATTTTCTGCTCTATCTGCTGATACAAATGCCGTTTTGCTGCAAGCGTAATTAAAGCCGTTATTAATCGTCAGGTGAGAAAAAATGCGAAAAATCGCATAAAACAAAATTTTTTAAAAATCGAATTCAAATTTTCAAAAAATTGCTTCAAGGTGCATAACTTGATGTTTAGATTTTCTTGTACCAAATTCGGTAATTCTACGTGTAGCCGTTTGTCCGTAATGTCACCAATAAACAAACAGACAGACATGTTTTATAATAAGTAGAGAAAATAAAATCACTCGACTAAATAAAATACTTCTAATGCAAACGCTGTATTTAATAACAGTACTAATTTTGAATCAAGCATGAAAGAGTAAATATGTTTAGAAGAACCCTTAACTTTTAGAAATTCGAAAAAAAAAAAACAAGCGCTAAAAGCCCAAAATTACCACGAACTTTTAGAATAAAATGCCAAATTTCATTAGATTTAATGAGAAAAAATTCAATACAACGCACACTCAACTGAGGAAAGGATTTATGAAGACACTTTGGAAATACCGAAATTCATTTCGATCATTTCAATTCATATATATGTTCCGCCTCAAAGAATGAAAAATAGAAATTCAATCAATATTGATTTGGAAAACTTTCTTCGTTGTAGAAAAAATCAATTTAATGTATTTTCTTTATATGCAAATTCTTTCATCAGCTACTTTATTTTAAGAGAGATTTTTAATATCAGATACCTTAATAACATGATTAACTTCTTTGTGATTTTCCATAATCCACTGTTTATGAAAGGAATGGAAAATAGGTAGATCTAAATTTATAATGTTCTTGCTCACCTCAGACTAGGATTTTCGGGGTTTTCGGTCTATACAAAATTTTTGAATGAATAGTTATAAGAGCTTTTAAAAATATATGCTATATGATTTTGACTATTGATACAGGTAATATTACTGCATGATCTTAATTCTTCATGAAGACTACTACAGGAATACGCAAAATATGATTATGCAACATAAAATATGCAGTCTAAATGTGGTTTGCCATAAACTCTGTAAGCTTTCTAAATATGAAATGATTTTTATTCAATTAAAAATCAAAAGGTTACATCTGATAAAAGAGCGAAAAATCAGGTATCGTTACTAGAAAAATAATAAGAAAAATTGTTTTATTAAATACATGTACATAGATGCGCATTAAATAATAGTTATTGATATTTAATTAAATAAAATCCGACACTGAAAATATACATAACTAATTTGTATGGAAATTACCTTCGAATACACCTCTAAAAAGTTGTACTTATATTTCGAAAAACAGAATTTTTTTTTAATAAAAGAACAATAAGTACTCATAAGAAGTATTGCGATAAAATAATAGGTGTACTGTAAAGTGATGTCGTTTTTTAGACTAACTTTAAACAGACACATTTTCACCAGTTTTTAATTAATTGGAAGACTGCAATTGGAAGAAGCTGGTTGGTTTGGGCTCGAATCCTACCTAACACCGTGGACCACCTTGTATATGCGGTGTACGTGCATGTAAAATCCGTGATTCTGAAAATTCACTACAACGAAATCTAGCAGTTTCCGAGAGGAGCCGATATTTAGAAGCTCCTAGTTTTCAGGAGTGTCCAAATTGCGGTGGGAAACTCTAGGACTGACGCAAATAGCTCTGAACGACAAACTTGGAGAAGTGAGCTGTTCTCTCGTAGCAAACAAACTGTGATTAAAACATAAGATTCATATTTCTTGCATTTTAATGCAAGAATTTTGTTGATAGTTTTCTTTCGTTCAAAAAAAGATATGTAAAAAGAGGGTGCGGGGGGGTCTTCCCTCTAAGGAACATGAATTTTTAAATGTTGTGAAATTTTTTTTTAGGTATTCATGAGTGTTTTGTTTTAGAGCAAGAATTTTATGGATATCTCTTATTTTGTTTGAGGTAGAGAGAGGCAGATGTGAGAAGAGCGCTTTGTCCCCCTAACCAATGGGTTACGATCCTATGGAAAATACTGTCAAATACAGCCCCCATGTTAAAACACTCACATACATGCCAAATTTCGTATTATTAGCTTCAGTAGTTTTGGTTGGGCGAGGTATTGTCATAAAAAAACGCGACATTAATTTCGTTGTCGTTATATGAAAACAAATATATATATATATATATTATATAATAAAATTTTAACCTATCAGTCAAAATTAAAGAGCTTAATTAGTATGTGTTAGAACTATTATTAAAATGTGGACTTGAAACATAAAAGTATATAATAAATAAGCATGTTATTGTAAAAATAAAATTAAAAGAATAATATTATTCGAGCTATTTCCTTTCAGAAATATTCATTCTGTTCACTATTTCCGTTTTTTTTTCCATAAGTGTTTTCTATTTGAAGTGTGGTGCCAAACATTCGAAGAAATGGAGTTAATAAAGAAAATTGACTGTTATTAAATTAAACTTTGATCGAAATTCCTTGAATCCTATTACATAAAACCAATTTTCTTCTACAGTAAGTTTATTTAGGTTAATATAAATACCGCTATAGTTCAGTTACAATAGCCTCATAGCCTCATTATGACTTAGATAATTTTATGGCCTTATGTGTAGCGATAATAATACGCACTATTTAAATTTCTGTATTAGAATAATGTAGGGTTCGTTCTAGAGAATAAAATAGAATTTTCTTTTTAGTTACAAGTAAATACACAAAATGAAATGTATTATTTATTCTTCCATCGGGGATTTAAATATAAATGTATCACCGTCACCCCAGCATGAATATTATACAAGACATATGAAATTCATTCTAGCGTACTTCGGAATAACTGTCTGGAAAACAACTTGTTATTTCCATTATATTTATGCCTTGCATTCACAGATCCACTGAAAAGGATCCTGCATTTTATTGCTCAATGGGGAATTAACCTACCGACTTTATTTTCAAAATATAGAATACATTTGAAATGAGTTCTTAAGAATAAAGTTAGAACTCTCTGCAAAATTTAGGAACAACGTCTTGTCGTCGAATACGTGGCTCTCGTGTTCTCAAAATATTAAAGGAAAAGATCACGGTATTTTTGAATAAATATTAGGGCTATTTCAAATTGCTCTTGTTATTTAGAGTCTCATGCTTTAAAAATATTCTCAATCGTTTAGCATCAATTTTACTTTCTGCAATCAGTACTTGAAAAAAAACCCTGAAAAAAGACTTTCTGCAATCAGTACTTGCTTTCGGTCTTTCTTAAAATTTTATATTCAAGTGTGCCCGTCATAACAGAATAATATAGTGCTACTGCTGCGTGAACTCATACAAATACCGTTAAAAAAATAATTGAAACAAGCAAATTAAATTTTCGAAAATATGCAAGTTTAGGAAAAAAAAAACCTTTAATATTGCATATAGTATAATGATTGTAGAATGCGTTTTTTGGTAGAAAAAAATAAATAAAATGACGTCATGAAAGTTATTCTTACTGAATCATTGGATGGATGATTTCATGTGTATTAAAGGAAAAAAGCTCAGTCAGACTTAATGCTGATTACTGACTCAGATAAAGCTACCATATTAAATAAGAATTAATAAACCTCTTCGTAGAAAATTCTTACTGTGATTTATTTCAAAATTAATTAATACTCATTTATGCAGAAATGCTAACCGCGTCTGCAATTAGTCCTGCATCTAACTGTCCATTATGATAATGCGCTATTTCATATTTAGCTTTCAAAAATGAAAATGTTTAATGGTATGATTTGATGACTTTTTTTTTTAAATGAATTTCATCACATTCACAATTGTATTTTTATGCACCCATCGTAATAAAGTATGAAGCTGCTCAAGCCCAGCTTCTACGCATAGGAGACGTAACACCCTCTCTCCCCCTACTCCCCCAACCAATGCCGGAAATCCAACAACATGTGCCCCGCTGGACACTCCACACGGCAAATGAACCGGGACCTTACCAAATAAAAACGGGGACGGTACATGAAGATGTCTCCAAAGGCAGAAGACTTTTTACGGATGGCTCCAAAGGATCTGAGGGCACAGGAACGGCCTTCGTAGCTTATGAAGAAGACACCGAAAAGTACTCCACAAAGATAAGCCTGGCCTCCTACAACAGTGTCTATCAAGCAGAGCTCACCGCTATCGTAGAAGCCCTCTCCTGGTCGCAGAGCAACTGGCAGGGCAGCAGAGTGCAGCTACTCAGCGACAGTCTAAGCAGCCTGAATGCCATACAGCCTGAATGCCATCGCACCAGAGACCCCTAGTACTGCAGGCGAAGCAGCTCCTCTTCTCCCAACACCAAGTCAGGCTGCAACATGTAAAAGCACACGCAGGAATCACGGGTAATGAACGTGCGGACGAATTAGCCAAGACCGCAGCAGGGCAGGAGCCGACCTGTACGGTGCCAGCCCCGCATTCATTCATCAAGAACCAAATAAGACAAGCACAGCTCCAGGAGTGGCAACAAAGCTGGACAGGTTCAGACAAAGGTCGCTTAACTTATTACTTCCTTCCAAAGGTGAACTTCTACAAATACGACCTTGATGCACCAGCAACGGCATTTCTAACTGGCCACGGGCCATTCCCGATTTATCTTAAAAAAATCAACCGGCACGCAACGGGCAACTGCCCATGCGGGGTAACAGGCTCCCGCCAACATTACTTATTCTCTTGTGAACTAACCAGTGCCAACCACTTGAAACAACCAAATGAACTCATAACATCAAAGTGGACTCACAGGGTATTACGCAGCAAATTAGCGCGCAAAAAAATGGCTTATATAGTTGGCTTCCTACTGGACCTGTCAGATAGAACCTAGCGACGCACAAAGAGAGTATGAACTCTGCCTAAGTTAGAGCCATACCTCATTCCAAAAACTGATCTTACCCAGTATCCAATGGAGAAGTAGGCCGATGATCGTAAAGAGACGAAAGGTAGGTTGGTCTATATTGTTGTCACATATTATGGAGAAACCAACATTGCGTTGTGTAGAATCAAAACAAGGCATCGAGCTCCGTAGAGAGAATCAAGATTTACCTGTGAATGTAGCGCAGTTGAAAAGATTTTTGTTTAATCGACATCGTAATTATTTCACTTTGAATACGAGCAAACTAAATCCGATTCCATAGGAATGAAAGAATCATAGCTGTTTACTAAGCACAACAAAATGAAGATCCACACACTTGAAGGAGTGGGCCAACAAAGTTTTGACCCATACTACTGTTGTGGCGAGAGACATCCATCTTTTCGCTCGTCGATTCTCCTACAGTGATGGAAGGAACACTGAACCACACCACAAAAAAGATGAGATCGCATATCACTTTTTTTTTTGGACGTAATTTTTTTATTTGCTCAGAACATCAGATTCATTTGACTATTGAAAACTTGAGAAAGATACACACATAAAAACATGATGACTTGGGGGGAGCATCTTCATAAAAAATTACAGTGTTGATGCGTGTCGGCGGGCAAAGCCTCCTCACGCGAAGTGAGCGGCTTGCCCCACCGAAAATTACTCTCCAACTGCTAAAGAAAAAACCGTTAAAACATGTGTCTATGGAAAGAGCCCGAACTTTCTGGAACAATTTTAGCAGGTGTTTTTTCGAGCAATATGCTTCTTGCACAGCAGAGGAAAACCGCAAACACATCTGTTTCAGCGGAGCAGAGAAAACATATGCGAGCGAAGAGGTGTTATGATTATTCTTTTAGCCAGCGTCAACTGTTATTTTATTTCAAAACACCTGAAAGGGAAATGCTTTAGAAGTACGTTAATGCGCTGTAATTGAGAAGGCCAAGAGGAAAAATGAAAGCTTTAAAGGATAGTTATTGTTAAAAACTTTTAAATTAGATTTAGAATAGATTATTAGTTTAATTTTAGACAATATTAATTAGGATTTGTATTAATAATTTTTCATTAAAAAATATGCACGTTGTGTGAACGTGACACCCAGGTAAGAGACATTTCGAATAAGCAGGTCCCCTTGAACAATCTCCAAGGGACTGAACCCAGAGCCTCAGGCCCTCCCACTCAACCAGTATGCCCAAGAAACATTGTAACACAAAGCAATCCCTGTAATTCAAGTAATCATTGTTTAGACATTGTAAATAAGAATTCACTATTATCAAGTAATCAAATTATCCTTGTAAATCAGCACTCAACAATCATGCTTTTGTATCAATAGCTCACAGGGGGCAGTATATGGCAGTGCTCCTGCGAGAGATAAACCTGTCCGGACTCCCTCCTCAACGTGTTATTTGTAGTTGTCATATTTCCAATAAACTAGTTCAGGGACCGCATGCGCCAAAGTGGAGGTCTCGGCCCGTCCTCTCCCTGGCCCGGTGGGGGCAGACCTCACGTGAACCTCCACACGTTCTGTAGTGTCCCCCGGGGAGACCACGAAACGCTTAAAGGCGGCTATGCCGCCAAGCAGGTCTCTCACGGTCTCCAATTGTATTTTATGCATTTTATTCTCAAAGACAAGTATGTAATTTGGCTAGGCTGCAGAGAGATCGTTTATTTTAATTTCAAGGAATAATACTCACCAGAAATTGTGAGCTCAGTAAATGCTTGTATTTTGCAATGTTGCAATGTTTAGTGTAAATTCTATCATTTACTTTAATTATAGCAAGAAAGTAAAATCCTGGAAAATGTTCCGGCTATGAAACTGCTTCCAACACAACTTCCTTACTTATAAAGTCCTTATTCATAACATCATGATGTTATAACTAACTCTTCCTTACTTATAACATCAAACTGCATGAAAATGATGAAAGTAAATGGAACAATCCCACTAAAATGTTTATTACAAATAGTTCCCTTAGGAATGTTGTGAACTTCTATAAGAGAGCTATAAACTGTACCGCCTCTCTTTTCCACTTAGATCTTCTATAAACCTCAGTAATATATAATCATTTTATTGTTCTCGAAATTGATTAACATCTCTAAAATTCATTTTAGTCAGTAAGTACTCATGCATTAAAATTATTTTGCGTGGTTTTGTAAAATAAATATGAATGATACAGCATTTTTCAACTCAAAGTGTTCTTGAATTGACCCCAATAGCATATACCAGTTTTTTTTTTTTTTTTTTTTTTTTTTTTTTTTTTTTTTTTTAAATAGCAAAACATCTATAAGGAAAAAAAAATCATGAATAGTCATTTATAGGAATTATTTTACGTACTCCTGCAGAAAAATTCTGAAAAATGTTCGCACAAATTCCAGAATCATACATGGATACAGAAATAACATATATATATTTTATAGAAATCTATGCATATTTAAGACAATTAGAGGATGTACAGGCACAAATAATCATAAACACTTTTCAATTTTGTTAGTTTGTTTTAGGTTAACTGAAATCTACGCGAGGACTATCTGTCTGGGGGGGGATACCTTGGGCTGAGGATTTCTTAGGAAGTTCTAACGTGTTTTCAAGTTATATCTGGAGAAACTGCACAACTCTCCAGACCGTTAGATCGACAACCGCGAGAGAGGCCTGAACGCTGGAACTGCACACTTTTTCTGCCATTTCCCAATGTTTAGTGTCTTATACACTCGGCCATTGGTCGGCTGGAAAAAATGCTAAAACTATACTTAATGGTTTAGACAGATTAAATGAACTGTATGCAGTATCTATTTTGAACCGGGCATCAAAAATGAAATATTCTTGAGGAATTAACTGCTTTTATAAGTTAAATCAAAATTATTGAAATTACAAAAGCTCTTAGCTGTCAAATTTCGTTACTGTACCTAAAGTTTACTAAAACCAATGGGACGTCATGTTGAACAAGAAAACTTAATACATAAACTAAAAAATAATATTTTATGCCCGTACTGAATATTTATTAAGTAAGCCTAACGTAAATGGAAATAATGTACACCCCTTAATTAAAAGGTTATATGCATTTCCGTAATTAACTTAGAGTAGGCAATTTTCTACAACTTTTTCCAGCGTTTGGGCTATTTCTAGACTTGATTTAGCGTTATCTGAACATTTTGAAAACTTTACGGCAGTCTACACTCATCATTGTTCCTTTATTACTTGGAACCCGATCTTCTGAGGGTTCGGCCTCACCATGGCACAGTGATTATGCCACTGAAAATGGTAGACGGCCGAAGTGTGAAGGTCCCAGGTTCGGGTCCCATCGTGGTGCTGTCGATCTAACGGTCTGGAGTTTTGGTCAGTTTTCTCCAGATATAACGTGAATACGCGTTAGAACCCCTTAGAAAGTCCTCCTACCAAGGCAACCCCAATCCTTGGCAGATCACCCTAGCGCAGCGTCGTCGTAATCACACAAAAACAATCTTCTGAGGCCTCATCCTCTTCTGCTTCATTGGGGAATTTCTACTGACAAGGAGGAGGCACGGCCGTGGGGAAACGGGTTTCAATTATCTTTGGCACGGTAGTATGCCATGAGAATATACTACTCGTGCTATGTCTCAGAGACATAGCACGAGTATTATTATGAAATTTTTGAGACAGTGGCAGACGATAGGCGAAAGAAAAAAAATAATAAAAATGTAAATTTGAACTCTTTTGTGGTCGCAGACGATAATTTGTGGCAGCACTTGCAACTCATCTGCTGTAGAATAAAATTCAAAAGAAAGGAAAACGAAGTTGAGGCGAGAGCATTAACCGGCTATAACTTTCTATGATTTCAAAATGAAGTTACATCAACAAAAATGCCTTCAGCTTCTACAATTATCATTTGGAAACAAAGCTCCATCTCGTGCTATTGTATTCAAATAGTTCACAGAATTTCGTAGAAGTTGAAGGTCTCTCCTTTATGAAGAAAACACAAGAAGAATCTTGTCAGCTGTAGTCCTGGAAAATGTGTCTCCCATACAAAAAATGTTAATCGATGATAATTGCTGCAGTTACCAAATAATATAGAAGGAACTTAACACTGGATCCGCAGCTATGCATTGACTTATTCATGAAGAAATGCACATGAAAAAAATCAGTTTGTCGTTGGATCCCCATAATTTAACATAATACCAAATAGCGGAGCGTGTCAAAAAGAAGCCCTAAAACTATGTAACGATGGTGGTTACCGCCTTATTTCTAAAATCATAACTAGTGATGAAACGTACATATGGTTTTTTGACGTTCCAACACTTCAAGAAAGTAAAGTATGGGTCTTTGAAGATGATCCCAAGTCATCAATGGTAAAGAGACAACGAGCAATGCTAAAAGTAATGTATGCTGTTTACTTCAGAAGTACAGGATTGGTCAAATCCATCAAATTGGAGAGACAGAAGAAAGTTACAGCTAACTGGTGCAACACTAAGTGTCTTCCAGAAAATATTTAAGAAGTTAATGTAGGGGATCTCATGCTTCATCATGACAATTCATCTTCTCATACAATAAGATTGGCAGTGGAATTTCTTGAACGAAAACACATCAAAGTGATAAAACACTCACCCCATTCAACTGATCTTACTATGTGTGACTTTCGGCTATTATTTAATCTAAACAAAATTTACGTGGTCGCCGTTTTCACTTCGAAAATTAGATTGAGTCTGTAAAAGCATATTTTACATCGATTACAAGCAGGGGCGTAGCCAGAAATTTTTCATGGGGGGGAGGGGGTTATGACTACTGTAACTCATATATATGTATACGTGTGTGTGATAATGTAGAGAAGAACATACATTTTGTATGGCAAAAAATTCCTCATGGGGGGGTTATGACCCTCCTAACCTCCTCCTTGGCTACGCCTCTGATTACAAGAAATGGATGGCTTAAGGTTTTTAAACTTTAGAAAATTAATTTGAACACTCCTAAAATTTGGTAAGCTTAACTTGTACCATTTGGCCGGATCTCAAAGATTTCAGGGTGACCCTCGTATAATGTCTCTAATATTGCTAATTTCAAACCTGCGATTTAGCTCTTAGTTGGGAAAATGGAATCGTCCAGGGAAATTTCTTTTTTGTTCATTTTCAAAAGTTCACTGCTTTTTTAGACAACGCTTTTATAGATTAATATTGTGTGATTGAAATGGAAAAATACAGACCCTCTTCTTGTTCAGCCAATTAGCAGAGGCAAAGTGTCTAAAACCCTTCTCTCATTCATTTGTCCCCCTCTTCAGCTCAGCACATTAGCCTGTCAATTCACCTGCATTTCATAACAGGCTGTTAATAATCGATTTATCTCTACTCGAAAAGAAAAGAGACACCCTTTGTGCGGGTAGGCATCAAAGAACATCACCTCAGCCGTTTCTGGCATTTAAAAAAAAAGTTTAATTTCAAACTTTACTATAACCGAAGTTGTGGTTCACTAAAACCAAACAGTTCTATGCATATTTCTAATATATATATGAATCGGGAATAATCACTTGCGTTCACTATGGCCGAAAGTTCATTGTATCGGGAGTTCCCTGCACTTTTAGAAAACTCCGAATTTCGAAAATCTGTTTAAAAATATTTTCCGGTTTATTTAAAAATGTCCCCTTTCGAATGATTTAAAATGCGCTCCGTGAATAGTTAGAATTCAAAGAGCTACAAATTTCAATTCCCAGAATATTTTTAATATATATCATTAAAACTATGCATTATTTGCCTCCTCTTGATCTCTGTAGAATATCTTTTAATGATTTGCATTCATTTACGGAAACGCTGTATGAAATTTAATGATTAGAAAGGGTTTTTATGTGAAAGAATCTACTGTATTTAATTTTAATTTAGAGATATTGCAATTTTTAAGCAACACTGCTATAGAAGTAAAAGTAGAAAAAAATCAAATATAATCTTTTACATATTGTATATGCGCTAGAGTTTTTCATGGTGTCTGTAGAAGACGATCGCAATCCAAATTTTTACCGATTAATATAGCGTTATTATTTTGCAAAACAACCTGTGTCGTTTTTTATTTCGGAATCAGGTCCTGGAGTGAACCAGTCGGTTAAAGTCAGTTCTCGTCAAAACATCGAAAGTGAAGCAGCGCAGGCTTTGTCTGGTGCATGAGAGGCTTAATTACTCCCTGAACTGAGACCATTGTAGACCGCGTGGGCTAAAGGTAGTTAGCGCGCGTAAAATCTGCCTATGACCTCCATAAATCTGGCGTGACTCCTATGTCCTCCATGCCCAAACAAAGCCTCTAAGGTACTAACCCAAGAGCCAGGCCTCTCTTCTAGAATTCAGTCAAAATTAGGAGACCACTTATGGGAGGATAGGGTGACCTGACCAATAGGGGGCTTCGTAATAAAATGATCAACATCGCCGGCAATCAAGATTGTAGTTTGCTCCTCATCCCGCCTTTGGAGAGAAAAAAAAATCAGAATTGGAAAAACGTTCAACAGTACAATTTTAAGTAATCTGAATTTCTTTACGCGTGTAACAGTTTTTAGTTCTGCAGACGACATTTATAAAAGGTAATCATAAATAAAAAAAGGAGAAAAAAAATCTTTCAACTCACTCTATTTTGAAATTGCATGAATTTCGTGTGTATAAAAAAAAGAATGCTTTATTTCAGAGGTTGAACATTAAAGTGTGTTTAGAATTTTGAGTTATAATATCAACTTATTATTTCCGGATTTGTCCGGAATTTAAATTATTATAATATTTTTATTTTAGAAATTCTGAATTTGTTAAATGTAGCTGATATTAAATAATTTTCTTTTAGAACAACAATACGTTTACAGAAGTTACCGCCCGTAGGTAACACCTTTTGGTCGCGAAGAAGCCGTCGGCGGACCAGCTGGTAGCCGGATGCGGCCGCTCACCGAATCGTGTGAAAGCGGCCTGTACGTTGTATAGGCTGGACGTGAAGCGGTCGGACCAGCTGGTTGCCGAAGGCAGACGGCCCGTAGGCTGCAAATTTCGGTCGCGAAGAGGCCCGTGTGCCGTAGGTTGCACAACCTGTAGCAATGTGGCCCGTGTGCTCTAGATTGCACATTTTGGCCGCGAAGCGGCCATCGACGGCCAAAACTGGTCGCCGAAGGCAGCTAGTAGTTATTAGTTGTACTACTACCGGCCAGTATAGAATATTTCTAATGTATAATTTACAGATTTATTTTTCCAATGCGCGCAACTGGCACTTCAAGCCTTGGTTCAAGTGTCGCCAAAAATGCAGGTTATTTGTGCAATTTCACACAAAGGGTTGCCATCGGTAGTCCTAACAAAGATACCACAGACATCCAAGCCGGGAATCGAACCTGGAACCAAAGCGTTGTATAGTGATAAGGCAAAGCTAAGCAAGGGCAATATGCTTAAGGTGCTATCACACGAGAGCTCTACGCACTGCAAAATGCACGTACAACACTTTTGTACTGCAGTTTTGCCCTTCAGTCTGGCGAAAACCGTTGTGTGATAGTATTACCCCTGACACCGGACTGTTTCGAACAATGTTGAAAAACGTTTGGTATGAATGGCGAAATCAGCCAATCAGAGCTCTAGACACTGTACACACCTTCATTCAAGATGGCGACCTCCATGCCTGCATTGTGGACGGCGGAAATAGAAGCCGATTTTATTTTCGAAGTGCAAATCAAAAACCATTATAAACTTTTTTACTGTATTTACTTAAAAATGAACCTTCGAATTCCACCGTCAATGTCAATGTTCGAATGCACGGGGCGCGACAGGACGAGTGATTTTTGTGACAAAAACAGCGATGACGTAATAACTGTTTTGTCGCAAAACGAGCGATAACGTCGCCAAATCGGCAACCCCTTGCCAATCCACCAGATTGTTTTCTTGCCTTGCAATACAACCCTATACCTTGCTTTTGACAAGGAAAATGAAAGCCGAAAGAGTTGTACGAGCATTTTGAAGGGCGAAAATGCGTCGTCTGATGACGGCTTTAGAAGGAGGTGCATTGGGCGGATGATTCTTGAAGCACCCAAAAGATGGTAGAATTATTCGTTAGCCACTATACTACCTGTGGGGCTCATAGAATACGATTTAATCATTCATCGTTAATATAACAAAATAATCAGAAAAGGGTCTTTGTTTCTCTTTGGGCTTTCACAAATTAACATTTTTTAAAATTAAATTATAATGATACATGTCCAACGTGTTTTGTATTAAAAATAAAATTTGCCTGTAGTATTCAAGAGCCAAATTTTAGTTTTTTCTATTTTATACAGTATTCATTGAAAATATTACTTATTATTCATTTTTGATAAGTTAGTTTCAAATAGTATGTAAAAAAAATCGAGTTCATATTGAACTAGAAACTTTGTGCTTTATAATGTAGATAATCTCTAAGACAGAAGATAAAACTTAATACACATAATCATCTAGAGTAATTACAGAAGTTGAAACACACTTTTCCTTTATATGTATGTTCCAATGCAGACCTCAGTATTATTTATAACCTAAATTATCGCTTTAGTGCAGATAGAATCGGCTCTAAATTATTCCTTGGGTCCTCTCCTTTTCAGGTTGGGGAGTGTATTATACTTACTTTCTAACTTTAATGATACAGTATATTGGCCATTTTTTTATTTGCGAATTTCGCTAATTATATAGAAGAAATATTTCTAAAATAGTCTTGTACTGCAAACGTTATACAGGGAGTCTCAGTATAACGTTTCAGATCTTCTAAGATGGTTAGGGTTCATCTCGACGACTCGGAATGATATAACAGTCTGAAATGTTTTCCAGTCTCGGTGGTGCATACAGAAACATCAAAAATAAGATGCCACAAAGTGAATATTAATTTCGCATGAACCTTTATACCTTTTAATATTAAATTCGCACGATAATTCCTTTTAATATTAAATTCGCATGAACAAAAGTAGCATGGGTCAAAGACAGTGTGCATGTGTTCCAAGTTTCATCCAGCGAAATTTCCGTTCGAAGTTTTCAATGCAGGGCTCAGATCTATGGCGTATAGAATTCGAATATTTTGGGATTTTCCAAATAAATCTCGAATTTCCCCCACCGGTTGATGCGATTTGTGCAATCTCCTTGGCGTTGTCGCCGGGAGTGTCATAAATCAGTATCTTCGTATGTTCCCATAAAAGGAAATCAAAACATGATAGGTCCTGTGACCAAGTAGGCTGACACACCAGCCCACCACGTATGATTGATTCACTGCTAGCCAAATCTGACGTCTAGGCTAGTTACGAAAATAATGGCTAAAATGAACAGGGACCCCATTGTGTTGGAACCACATTGTCATGGATATGATTCACGATGAAATCTATTCATTGCGAAAAATTTGTAGCACCACCTGCTGCAGAAAGATCGAGTAATGTGACTATCCGATAAACGAAAATGCAACAGGTATGATCCGATGAGGAGATCTCCCTTAATGAGTTCGTAACTAACTACATGTTCGTTTAATTAATCACTCTACGAACTCTGTGTTTTTGTGCGAAATGGCATGTTTTTGCAAGAATGCTTGTGCTTTCACGCAACGCCATCTGTCATGACGAAATATCATTTAAGACTTCATTGCTCTACGATTCCGAGTCGTTGGGATACACCCTACCTCTCCAAGTGGTTCTAAACGTTATACTGAGACACCCTGTCTAGTTGCAATGCATAAAAGAATGCAAGCCTCACATAAAATTGTCATAAATGTCCATCTATCAGAAGTATTCAGATGACTTTTTATTGTAACTTTCCTTTATATGTCTATTTTAATTTGGGAATAAAAATATATTCAATAATCACAATATACTCTCAATAAATCTTCTCTCTAACTATACAAAGAAATATTCCATCATTCATAATGAATGCAAACGGGAAATCATAAAACATTTAAAACTCGGAGGAAGAATGTTGACAATGCCTATTGAAATTACAGTAATGGAAAACGCATATCTGTTATTGTAATTCGAAATTTCACTTATGAATGTATTCATTTTAAAAGAAATATCCTCAGTCTGTTTAATATTTATAAAATATCATATTATTGAATGACACAGATGTCCTATCAACTGCAAGCAAAACTTGGAATGTAATAAATTATTAATTCAAATCTTCTCATACAATATAGTAACTACCAAATAAATACATTTACTATAGTTTCAAAGATGAACAAAGAAAGAAAAGCCATATTCTTTGAAATTGAACTAACTCTTTCTGGATATTGATTTACACATTTAATTAAAATTTTATTCGTATGCTAGATTAATAGGAAGTGTAAATAAATATGATACGAGGGCTTTTATATGATATTTGAATGTGGTTTCGTTTTTTGAACTGAGAGAATGATTTCCAGATTTGAACTGTGTCGATTAATGGTGGTATAAATATCATAATTAAAATATTATAGTTATAATGATTGCGTGATGTTTGCCTATCTTCGTTTGACATAAATATCCATAATTTAGTTGCAAAGCATAATAAAGACCAAAGCATTGCGTTATATTTAGCAGAATTAAATAAAACATGTATGTATCGATTTTTAAGTTTACCAAGCACTCAATCACGCGTCTGTTAGATTGTTATTGTGTCTAGGGGCGGTTTGAAGCTTATAGCCAACATATTAAATATAACTTTGTTACTAAATCAAATTTAGAAATACATTGTAATGCAGAGGTCCATGACAGAGGTCCAAGCAGTTATTTTTTATATCAATTTTTTCTTAGATGCTAATTAATAGCTATCAACTATTTTTAATTAATTCATTCGTAATTTTAACCCCTATTCCACCAGTTCATGTAAAATTTAAGATAAATTTCTTTAAGGTGAGGAGTTATATATTTTGGCATGACTTACTGTAGCTACGCCCCTTACAACTCAAAAACTTGCATAAAAAATGTTCACAGCGCAATTATCATGAACAGAGATTCGCATAAACGGTTTTAATTGTTAAATCAAATATAGTCTCAGGTATAACATTTTGAAAATCTTGCAGCAATATTCAGAATAAAAATACTATATTTTTTATTTATATTTAATAGCATGTTTGTTAGACCATGTAAACAAAAGAAGTTAATCAATTTCCACCTCTGTAGTAACGGTTAAGAAACTACTTATCTCATTATATTTCCTGATATGTATGTATTAGAGTGAGTATACATTCGAATTGCTAGTTAATACTATATCTGAAATTTCACTCATGAGATTTTGTGCGAGCAATCCTTAACAAACATTTTCAGAAAATGAAGTTTAAAAAAAGTGTTTATACAAAATTAATCATTATATTTGAATGTTTTTCGCTAATTATGGTAATTTCGCTAATAATAGGATCCCAAAATATCTAAGTTAGTTTCACAAAATGAAATTTTCGGAGATTGAATCCAAAGAAAACCCTTAAGCATAAATTTCACGTTATTCATTCTCTAAAGTGCTTCTATCAGAAAAGTTTCGTAACCAAAAAGTTGAAACTGACCTGAAATTTAAACACTCAAGAGGAAAACAAAAATCAGAAAATGAACCTAACAGCGATTGGTGGCGTATACTAATAAAGCTCATTTGAGAACCTACCAACAGTACATGGGCAAATAGATAAATTGTAGAACCTTCATTATAGTACTACAGTCAGTGCTTATAGCATTTACGTTTTGAAATATCCTTGTGAATGAAGACGATTCCATTATTTATGACTATTTTCCGTCAAATCTTGAAGTATACTTCTTTGCAAATGTGAAGAATGCAGCTTACCATCGATTTTCTATAGTTCGATTTCCAATAGCTACACAATGCTAGAATATATCCGAGATTTCCCACTTTTTTAACAGATCATGTTGTCATGTGATTAGCAAGTTATTTTGACTATAATTTGTTACAAGTTGTAACTAATAATGAACTCTAATTATGATTTCATTTTATTAAACTATCGAGTGGTTTTGCAGATACCAAGAAGTCCATGCATTCAAATATATATGAAATTTATGTGCTTTGCATTTTTGCATTTCTGGATAGCTGAAAAAACTCTCTTTTCTTCGTGTACGGGGTGATAAAAAAATTCCTAAAAACTTTTAAAATTCATTAAAAAAGAACAAATAATGATCCAAAATGGTGGTTTTGATAAATAGGTTTAGTGGGTGATCGGATTTTTTTAATGCCAAGAAAATTTGCAGTCGCAAATTTTACCGATAGGTGGCGCTGACAAACACAATGGGAAACAAGTTTCCAATTTAAAAAAAATGCGAAATCTCTCCAATTTTTTTCCATGCAAACCGCAATTTTGTATCGTTATTTGTTCTTTTTTAATGAATTTTTAAACATTGATGCACCCAGGATGCTTCAAAAGCTCTTGAAAACTTCAAAATTTTATTAAAAAGGAACAAATTATTATAAAAAATTGCGGATTAGAGAGAGGGTTTTTCTTTTATTGAAAACTTGCTTCCCATTTTGTCTGTCAGCACTACCTATAGGTAACATTTGGAAGTATAACCTTTCTTGTCATTAAAAAAAATCCAATCAACCTCTAAACCTATTTGTGCAATCTGGAATTTTCCATCATTATTTATTCTTGTTTAATGAATTTTGAAAGCTTTACGGACTTTTTGATTACCCTGTATATTTAATTTAGTAATATTTATTGATTACTGAGTAAGAAAAAAATAATGTATTAGAAATATTAAACATTTAAACATTACTTCAATCATATTCGTGAAAATTCGTTAGAGATGGCCATACGACAGAGACAGCCAGTCGGAATACTTTTAGATACATTCACTAGTTACAGCTGTGTTGCAATCAGTGCACTTCGAGCAACGATCGGGAGAAACTGATACACAAAAGCTATGAGAAAATTTAATAAAAAGTAAGTAAATAAGTTTTGATTTTATTTAGTATCGCTAAAATTTTACAGTAGGCTCATATAAGGTGTCTCAAAATGTCTTTGTGAAACTTAGGACCCGATTCAAACGAAACGCAAACAATCCTCTCCGAAACGAACGCTTTCTCTCCCAGAGTTCGATCACTTTGTCAGACGACAGCAAACCAATATTCGAATGAAACGCGAGAACGCGAGACAGCAGTTTGATTCTGTAAAGTTGACAATATTCCAGCATCACGTAAAGTATTCGCAGCTGCTGGCAAGAACTTCGTTGCAGATAACACAAAGTTCTTTAGTTTATGATTCTTCTCTGTTAAAATAAAATCCCCCTTGTAAATAGTTGATGTCATACTTTAGCATTTTCCTTTTCTTCCCACCATGAGCAACATATTTTCCTTTGTTTCTAGCTAGGTGCGGCGGTAGCTAGTAGCAGTTTTCAGAATCATCACTCTGTTTTGTTCCGAAATCAAGTGACGAAGTTGAAGAATGAGCAATGGACTGCTTGTGACTAAACAACCAGTTCTTAACCATCTATTTATAATAAAATTACAGTGTATTAGTAAAACGTCTTTAGGAGAAAA
Organism: Cheiracanthium punctorium; assembly: GCA_038373885.1. NCBI lineage: Eukaryota > Metazoa > Arthropoda > Arachnida > Araneae > Cheiracanthiidae > Cheiracanthium > Cheiracanthium punctorium. The sequence continues at coordinate 132,584 of JAWZYV010011819.1, forward strand.
ACTTTACTAAATAAAGCTCACCGTAGCGTATTATTAATCGGAACTAAATCACACAAGGCCTAATTAAACATTATGTACTAGCAGCCATCCTCGTCTCATTTAATGTATTTATTTTTGAATTATTAACAAAGTATATGTATGCAAATTTATTATTTAAATATTTTTTTACGATAGCGATTTAAAATTCCGCCATTACAATGTTATTTCTCCGAACCTCCTTTATTCATCTCGCGAATCCCGAGGGGTTCCCGAATCACCGATGGTCAATAGTACACCTCGAAAAATGCTTGGTACAAGATTGATGGTGATCAGAGAGGAGTAATGGCACCAACATCAACGCTTCAGGATGAAAATGAAAAAAAAAATGTCCAGTTGCATGAATATGATGCAAGAAAAATGTTTTCTATTAAAAAAAGAGGATGTGAGAGTGACTACTTTTAAGTTTGCTGAACAGTTAAAATATAAAACACAAATTCAATTATACCAAGGAAAATGCAGGTTATGGTTCGTTTCAAATGTTTTTGTGAATAAATCCTAATATTTTTTGAGGAAGTCTGATGTGAGTATCAATGGCCTGGTGTTAAGAAATGAACCGGGTAGAAGTAAACTCTTACTTAAAAATGCTTACTTTGGAAATAGAAAATGCTTTAATATCCAAGGCTGTTGCGTATTTATATTATGTGTATATAAGAAGAATGGCTTAAAACAATCAGTAATCATAGGAAAGGGGAAAGGGAAAGGCAAATCTACAACAATAGTCATCTGTGCCGTTCTACTATGTCCAACTTATTCCGATATAATAGGTGAGATGGCCAGTAGTGTAACAAATACTTTTTTTTTGTGTCGCTTAAAAAATAAATATGGCCATATCTAACAATTTTACCATACGGGCTAGCTGACCTAATCAAAAAGCACTTTCAAAGTTTGTTTAAGAGAAGAATTTTGTTTTTATGTCCTGATACGTTACTTGAATGCAAAGCTCATATATATATATAAAGATTGCTTAATGCCTTTACACTAGGCAATCAATCATCAAAATAAAATAAATAAAATGTAGTTTGGTATCATAGTTCAAGATTGATACAGTGTGCACTTTATTCTACATTACTTCCCTAAATAACCGCATACTTACTTCAACCACTTAGTGTCCATTCCTGAGGGTTTAAAATTTTCAAAAACCGGCCCTGTTTTGAAATCCAACTAAAGCCACTTATATATACGGCCTATTTGACTTTTTAGATGTATTACTAAACTAGTTGAGAGAGTCATACTTCAGAACTACATGTGGTGCATCATATACATCGTACACCACTTTACTTATTTCCTGAGGAAAGATAGAATATAGAATGGCTATAAATGCGAAAGTTTGTATGATTTTACTCTTTCAAGCTGAAGCAGCTGAACTTATTTCGATGAAATTACGAATGGAGATAGCTTTTACTGTGAATTAACGTGATTCAATAATTAGTGATTTACTTATAGTAAGCGAAAATAAAACTAATGTTACGGTGTAAAATACTAATTATTAATACTGAACATAATTTCATTCTAATAAATAATAATTATTTTTTTAAGTGAAATCTTTAAAAGTTAACTTGAAATGCTTAGCAAAAACATAGCTTAATACAGACAAAACATATACGGTTAGAAATGGGAAAAACACATGGATATAAAAAATATGTGTTTTTATGAAAAAATAAGACAAACCAATTCATCAGTTATGGAAATCAGCTAACATTTTTTTTTGGCAAATTGCACTTTGAAGCCTTATGCATACGGCACTATATAGCTAGTATAGAATGTAATAAATATCCTGAAATAAACAATGTGGAATTAGAAACTAATGGTGTTTTTTAAGTATTGCACAAAACACAATTCTGGGCTTTTAGCAACTCACTGGTTTCATTTGCAGAAATTTCCAATTAAATTTCTTGATAAATGTTAATTTTTTTTGTAACTTCAAGGCACAAAAAGTATCTTTTTCAAATGCCAAAATCAAAGTCTTTCAGTGTAAAATGAAAATACTACTTCTAAGAACTAATGTTTCTCGTTCAATATTCCTGTTTTGATTTTGTTTTTGTAACACATTTCTTCTATTTATGCAACACATTTTTTAAATCCTTGTTCTGCACTAACGTGTGTGAACGTTATTGCATGAACACAAAACAATAAAAATTTTAGATGTTAAGATAATAAACGATTGTGAACATTTATATCTTCTTCAACTGTCTGACCAGAGCTAAATGTAATAAAAAGGCTCCCAATAATCTGTTTCTTTGAAGAAGAAAACACAATGTAAAAATACAAAACTTAAAGATGTCAGTCCATAAACTAAAACAAGAATATATAATATACAACAGAAAAATATCATAAATATGAATTTTTTATGTAAAATGCAATATATTACTCAACTTATTCAACATTCCTTTGAAGTTTCCTTCCAACATATTTGGCTTCAATCATCAAGATAATCAATATCCTAAAGTTTTTGTATGCTGACGTGCACAGACATTGGGCGAAAGTATTCACTCAGAAAAATGCATTCATTTTTCACAAAATAAAATAGATTAAATGTTTCACAAAGTATGACCCATTAGTTTTGGTTGTTAGACTGAATTTATAGAAAATTATTCAACAAAGACATCCATTTGTTTCATTTGGTGCTAGAGAAAAAAATCATTGAAGTAAAAAAAAAAATGAATTAAAAATTTGTTTCTACTGATCACTCACTATACTATGATAGAACATTATAACAGGCCACCTTCTTTTCTCTACAAAAAATCAAACGTATACTTAGAAATCAAGTCATTCTTCATTAATGATAACGAATGGCAAACGCTCAAAATGAGGTCATACGGGAAAATTATGTGTCAAAAAACATCTTAAATTTTTCTGAAGTATGAAAGGTTGCCTTAATTTGGCATTAAGTAAGCTTAAATAATTCAGACATTATTCAAATAATTACTTTTCCTAAAATTGAATTACTGTTTATTTTATTTAAATTATTGAATGACAAGAATTACCCCGGATTTGGGCAACTAAGGATTACATATGGGGTAAATACGGGTAACCCCTTTTTTATTGTAATGCATTTCAAAAGTTAAAAAAAAAAAGAAAAAAATATTCTAAATTATCACTATTTAGCACACAAACAGATTTTTCGTTTATTTAATGTATTGTATTGAAGGAAAAAATTAATTTAAATAATAAGATTATTTTTACGAGCCTGTTACACTTTGCTTTCACTCTAAGCCCACAATTTCAACGCCACAGACAGAATTTCTTGTAGCATTTGTATATTATGTTTATCCTGTTACTATCATCAACAAAGGGATTTTTTACATTTAAATTAACTGGCCCGTAGAATATGCACTTGTTTTGAATTAATTCCAAAAGATCTTGTTTGGGACAATGAAAATTTCCGGCACCTTGTATCAGAAATATCATTTCTGCTTTTCCATGTCCAAAATGTTAGTTATTTCCCCAGTGTAGAATGGGTCATCATCACAATACACAGCAAAATATTTCTGGTCTTCAAGTACACTATGAATTCCTTGTAGCACCTTCTTAGCATCTTCTAAGGAAGAATTTTTTGCAACTTTTTTATTGAATCTTCTTCAATCTTATTTTCATTGTCATTAGATAGTTCTTTAAGCAGATCCAAATTAGCTCGCTTTGAATCTGGGGGACTTCTATGTCTTCTTGCGGTGATTTTACACTTTTTTAAGCAAGGTTTCTCTTAATGTCTACATTTTTATGCTTTGCAGGTTTCTTTTTTCTTCTTTTTATTTGATTTCTCTTCTATTTCTTTCTCTCTTGCAGTTACAAAGAAAGTATGATTTGTTATAACTGCCTAATTGATATTGATTGATCTTCTTATTTAAGAATTCAGTACTGGAAATGCACTCCTTAATTACTCACTTTGTATTTTTTCAAAGCTTGAATTGATTTGCGAGCCAGAATAGTGTGAAAGTTACAGTTAAAGTATAATATAATATAATATTATGTAACAGCAAAGTATAACAATTATAGTAAATACTAATATTATTTATTATATATCAATAAAAAATGCACCTAAAATATAAAAAAAATCACTGAATTACCCCTCGAAACTAGAGGATAGTTGAGTATACTTTAAAAATTAATTTAAAAAATAATGAAGAAAAATATATGTAGGGTAGGTGGGGGCAAAGGTTCGCGATTTTGAATTATAACTCATATCTGAAAAGTTGCAGCAAGTTATGAACCTAAACTCTCTCTCTCTTTTTATTAGAATATAACTCAGACCTCTACCTGTCGTCTTAAATGATCACTTTTATCTAAAATGTAATACATAAAAACTGGAGTTGACTTTTGCAGGTGTTGTTATTTTCGGATCTTTGCCCCATCTAATAGGACAAAGGCCTGCGGTGGTGGACTTTAGCTTCACAACACAAATCTCAGAATGAAACCCACTTGCAAAGTTGTTTTTGCTGCAAAATTATTTTTTGTCAGGTTCTGAGGTTGACTGCTATCATCACCTTCAATAGTGGTGGACTAGAATTAAATTTTTCTTTATTATTATTATTATTATTTTATTTATTTATCTATTTTGTTGTCAACTGAATGGAAAATTTTGATTTAATATCACAATAATCTCTAAAGTATGTATTATGAACTTAACAGATAGACAAAAAGAAAGAATCGCTGGCAGTTAAATTTATCTAGACAAACTTACAAAACAGAGAGAAGGCAGTTGGCCTGTTACAAAATTAAAAGATGCTCAAATCTCTAAGGTCCGCGGAAAAAAATTATCTGTGGACATCACTGGATGACACCATGTTAACTAAAATAAACTATTTCTTCAGTTTTTGGAACATCATTCGCCTCATTCTATGTGATGTTCTTTTGAATATCATGATCATAGGCAGGCACAGGACTTGACACAAAATGCAAATATCAAACAAACAAAGCCATGACACCCCCAAAGCATTAGGGGCCAAGATCCGCATTCGGATCTTTACCTCATCTCACATGCGGATTCATGCCCCATTTAATAATAATATGAAAATTGCTTTAACGCGGTTTTGGTCAAAAGGCGTATCACTGGAAAAACAATGTAATGAGATCATCATTAGGTTAGCTTCACATACAAAAAAACCCTAAAATTATAAATCTGAAAAATTGTAAGCAAAATATATGTTTAAAAATTTTTCAAAACTACATCAAAATGCAAGTAAAAGTAATTTACCACACTGTGTGAAAACTGACAACCGCACATCCGTGATTATTTTGTTTGCAAAACCAACGCTATCTAGCGAACTTGTGAAAAAATAAGCGTGGCTAATTTAGATTTCTATAATTTAAAAAAGTGCATGCGGATCTTTACCCCGTGCGGAACTGTACCCCCACCTGCCCTACATATGAAAAGCCTAGACCATTTACAATTAAAAATCAGCAAAAAAATTGTTTTTTCAAAATAATTCACAGACATGAATCTTTGTCTCTGAAAATCATGATTTTTTTTATCTTTTTTGAAGTTGTTTTTATAGTAGAGTAAAAAGTCCTGTTCTCTCCTCTTATTTGCTTCACAGTTACATTGTTTTTGAACTTGATATAAGAAAATAGTATGTATAAGGATGAGTTGGCATAATTTATTTGTTTTGTAAAAAAATTTAATGCTATAAAGTTAGTGACCATTATTTGCCCCGAAAAAAGAGTTACCCATAATTTCTCCATGTGGCCCTAGTAACTAAATCTTTTTTATTGTATGCACCTGTTTATATCAACATGTCAATTAGTTTTTCAATTAAATTTAATAAAATGATAAATTAAAAGGTTAAAAAATACATAACATGAAGTACGTGTGATATATACAGGGTAGTCATGAAAAAGAACCACTCCGATACATAGCGTGGAGCCGGTTTTGGACAGTTTGAATGGAAACTGTGTTGACAGTTGCCGATCGAAGGTGTTGTTCAAGAAGAGTAGTAGCATTCATATTTGGTGTCTTCCAGCAGTTAGCGTTAAATATCAATCTTCATTGAGCGTTGTTGAGCATCTACGACTTGGTTTTCGGATTGCATTTCCAGTCTTCAAAAAACAGTTCCAGATCCGAGAATTCAGACTTTGTGAAACTCTATTGGCTTCTGCAAATTCAGATTTTGTTGCGCCCCCCGTCCATCTAACTGACCAACAACTCTCAAAGCTTCTGAATAGGGTAAATATCTCGTTTTATTAAATCGTTAAATATCTCGAGACATCGCACTAATCGAAACAACGTACTTACGAAATATTCGTCATTCTTTTCCGACCTGTCTTTCATTAAGTTAACAGCCAAATTTCATTCGATGCCGCTAAAGCGTCGTTTCTGACGTCAAACTGAATACTCCGAACGTTTAAAACCCAAGAAGCATTCAATTTATAGGTATATTTTGTCTATATGTTCATTTTCAGAAGTTATACGATTATGTTCATGAATGTTTATAAAAAGAAATAGGAGAGACAGTTTATTCTGAAAAGCACTATCTCAGACTCAAGTAATGATGTTATAGTTTGCTTATTCCCCTTAAAATCTTATTTACCTTTTTGACTGAAACATTTTGCTTGCTTTTATTACTTCCTTTAAAGACCTTGCATCTAGAATTCTAAAAATTCTGAATGTTCATCATTAAGATAATTAGAACAAAAATGTCAGTCTTTGTAATAATTGTTTTGATTAGGGGATGTTAACAATGGAAAAAGTAAACTGTTCTTTTTTTAATCGTTTCAAATTACCTGGTTTGACAAATTGAAGCTTTTAAAATTCTAAATACTGAATAACTATACAAGTTTTTTTAATTTGTGAAAGCATCTAATGTAAACTTTTTCGTTGCGGGGCTCATGGACTGTCTTTCTTTGGATGAACTGAATTTTATCCCTAAATTTTCAAGCAATTCTCACGAATAATACGGTTTAATTATTCAATATAGTCTAAAAGTTTTGAACGTTTTGCCTAAAGGAAAACAATTACGAAACTGCAATTATGAGAGAAACGATATATAAAATCTCCTAATGGTGCATATTATTTCTAAATGTCAAAAGTATAATTATAAGTTATTTTGATAGCATTTACATCACATACACCCACACACAAAAAATGAAAGATCTAAACAAGCTTTTAAAAAAAATGATTTAGAATAATTTTATTAACTTTCCTGTAAGTGAATTACGATACATATTTTTATTAAACGAGCTACTCGATATATCATTCATTATTTTCCATATTTAAGACTTTGTTAAGCACTTAGTAGAACACTTTCACATCAAATATGCATTGCTCTCATAAATTGGTCAGTCTAAAGATTGCTTTAAGAGAGTTAAATTATTCAGCTTGTCAAATATGATTTATTAATGCATAACTGCATTGAATTTGAAACCACAACAACAACGCAGTTAGATAGTTTAAGCGAATGCGACTAAAACAGTGTCAGAATTTATTCGATGCCGCAGATAATAGGATAAGGCAAAGACCTCTTTAAAGTATTATAATGGAATTTTCCCTAATAACTTTGTGCATCTTGTTCTAAGATTTATTTAACTATTTTTGAGGAATTCAGGATTCATTTTAAAATGTATAACTTATGGTGTAATTATACTATATCAGGGTGCCACAGTAAACTTTTTATTTCATAGAATCCATAATAGTTGTTCCTGCAAGGGGGCTAAAATGCCTTTTCACTTCTTTTAAACCTTGGTTTAGCATTGTTTAACAATTTTTTTTCTATTGTTTCAGAAATGCGACAGAGAAGATTTACTTTTACAGTCGATCAATATTTCTCTGCACTCATCCTTGAAAGACCTGGACATCTAACGACACTAAAATAAAATAAAATAAAAACCTTTAGGTAAAATTCTGCATGCGCTACTTCACTTGACTTGACATGTTCCCCTGTGAGGGGTGGACGTTTTTGGAGATCTGTGGTTTACTGCATTTTATTTCACTTTTTCTCATTAACTGGACCATTACACATATAATTTGGCAAACACATAATACAAAATAACAGGAAAGAGGGCTCAGGATGAAGGAAAACAGAAAGAAAGAGAAAAAAAGGAAGAAAGAGAGAAACAGGAAGAAATAGAGAACGGAAAAGAAAAACCTAAAGAAGTAAAAGAAACAGGTAGAAGATGGTGTACTACATGCAGAGAGTAACGTGGCCTCATCGAGTACGAAACTAACTTATTATACCATGCACTACTTGGATATGGAGAACAATATGTTAGCAATAATCAATAGCCAAAGTATAATATCATCCCTATATAATGTACTAAATATCATTATATTTATTAGAAGACAATGGAGCATATTGCACAAAATATCATTATAATTATTAGAAGACAATAGAGCATAATGTACTAAACATCATTATATTTATTAGAAGACAATGAAGCATAAAATAATTTCTTAAGTGAAAAAGTACAGTAGAGATTTGATCGAAATAACTCCGAAACAGTTTTAATAACATCGAATAAGAATTTTGTTGTGGAAGAAGTTACTTCAATGTGTTGTTCATGCCATTGCTAAATTGCAATAGCTTTAACCCTTTGAGGCTGGTTAATTGCAATAGCTTTAACCCTTTGAGGCTGGTTAATTGCAATAGCTTTAACCCTTTGAGGCTGTGCTCGCGCACAGCCAGCTGCGTCAAAAAAGGGTCTCCAGATCTGTGGTACGCGATGAATGTTTAGATCGTCCGCCATCTTGCTGGTAGTTAAGTCGAGCGATGGCAACGGCTGCCCATTTTTCAGCATTGGGCAATCTATCCAGCTGTTCTTCGCATTCTTCCATTTTTCGGCAGATGTCAGTGCTGTTAAAAATAATCGTGACCATTTTTTTTACGGGAAATGACGTGCTAAAAAGTAAAGGATTCTGATGGAGCTATGTCACCCGGAACTATTTTTATAGAAATCAAATCTATTCTTCGTGACTGGCAGTAGTCAAAACGTCAGAGTTTGGTGTTCCCAGAGCGGGATCAACGCGCCTTAAAGGGTTAAAATAGTTATTGTCGCATAAAATGTAAGTACGCATATTGACGTTACTTCTATGACATATTGCTGTGCAATATTTCTTTAGGATTTTATTTTTAAGTTTTAAACCATTTTTGTTTTCCATAGTTATTTTGCATGGAATAATTTACTCCTTTTCTTTATAATCTATGATTCTCATCGCGAAAATTATATGAACCTGTAAAAACATATGATAAAAAGATACACAAAGGCACATCATTGATAAATATTATTGAAATACATTATCTTTTGAAAAGTTTACTTCTATAAAAAATTTCAGTTGCGTACTTACATACAGCTTTTTTTCATCGAGAGAGATTTTGTTTTAATTATTATAATCAACTATGGTATTTTACTAGCAAAATACAAATCGCAACCAAACATATATTTAAAAAAGTTGATAAAAAATATAAAAGAAATAATATTTAAGAATTACAACACTTCAGAAGGTGGTACTTTATTCTGACGCTCACAGTGTTTTATCTATTCATTCTTGTAATTAACCGTAGTTAAAATAAATTTTATAACGTTTCCAGCAATTTTATTTTTATACCATCGAACACTTCAAATTATAAAAGCTTTCCAGTTCAAGTGCTCCCGTTTAAAATTCAAGATTTCCCTCAAACCTTCCATTTTACATTTCTTTAAATTTGTCTGAGATATGAGGTAACATTTTTTTTCCATCTGTGAGTTATGCAAGAAAGCGTTTTAAAATACCATTCTGATATGCAGTCGATCAAGGCATGCCCCAGTGCCAGGTAAATACACCATTTTTACATATTTTTTTCTGTATTTATTACATTTATTTACTTTTTTCCTAGGCACACATGAAGTTCTCTCGACTGTCTTTGAAATGAGTAAGAATCCAACGCCATGAAATTTTCGCATAAATCAAATATATATTTTCGCATAAATCATATATATTTTTTCTTCTCACCTACTTAAACAGACATGTATTCTATTTAAGTAGGTGAAATTGTGATAAATGTTCGAAAAACACGATTTACTTATAAGACGTTTTGACACTGTGGAAAAATATGTTGTAATTATTCAAGCGTCTTTTATTATTAGAAAGAAATGATATATTTTGAGGTTATTCTAGAACATGCATTAACTTAATAATTCCTTTTTGTTGATAGAACTCAAACAAAACCATGCTCGTAAGACATTCATTATGTTTAGAAATTTTTAGCCAATGTATATTTTTATTGTTACCGCCTAGGGGGTGTAGAAGTTAAAGGACCATTCTATCACAACTTGTGTCTGGGTTCGATTCCCGGAGTGGACTTGGATGCTTACTTGTCCGTCCCTTCAAAGGAGGTAACGCTGGCCTCCCACTGGGTGCCCCCATAATAAAGTGGCCAGTAATTCGGTTCTTTATTGAAAAATATTATATTTTTTGTCAATTATTGCTTCTATTTCATTTTTATTTAAATTGTTGTTATTTATTAATAACTAACAACAATATTGATAAATAACTGTTATTTATCAATAACTACAATTAACGTTTACTTAAATAATTCAATTGAATACAATCATCCAAAAATTTGAATTGATTTTTTTCTTGATTGTTGAAACATCGGGGTTTTTCCCATTGAAATACATTACGAAAATCCAAAGCTGTCAGGCAGAAGGGGGACCTGTCGCAGAGAAGCTAAGCTCGTCGAAATGCTCTGTGGTGGCTGAGAGCAGACATACGACCGGAACTGTAAAACAGCTTTGGTGACTGAGATTAGACGTACGACCGCAAAGAGTTAAACATCCACACAATGAAAATCCGCCAATGCAATCTCAGGTTTTCGCGGGGAACACACAAAATCACATCATCAAACGATGACTTCGTCTTAACAAATCACGACTTTATTTCCTACGCTTTATCAAGTAAGGATAATACGACTTCAATCTTTCGTCGTTTGAAAATGTGTGTGTTTGGTAAGTCTCTCGTCATATGCGAGTCAGGTAGGGCAACAACGTTCTCTATAGGCAACATTTTTAACAAATTCTTTTTATAACGAAAAAAAAAAATCCAAATCTCAGGTGAACGCCATGAGCAAGCCGCACTTCCATGCAACAGTTTCGTTTGCACAATGAGTTTTTAAATGTTTATTACAATTTATTATACACCCAGTAATTGTAAACTTGGCAATTTCTATGATATTTTTAATAATTAGCAACTTCTCACGTTCATAACTGTAAGGATTATTTTGTTGCTTTGTACTTAGTATAACAGATTCAGGTGAAGCCAGTAATGGGTAACATATTGCTCTGTCAAGCCAACTTCTTCAAAAAAAAGATCCTTGATCTGGGCAAAGTTGGCTCAGCCTTTCAACCCTTCAGGGATTTTCAATAAAAGGAGAAGCAAGGTTATTTGTGGAGAACTGGACTCTAGGAGCTCCACGTCTGACTGACCAACTGGTGGAAATGCATCTCTACTCTGAAGCCCATGGTCGAAAATGAGTGTCTAAGTACCGTAAGCCTGGTCCAAACATGGGCTGTTGTGATACTAAGTTGAGGTTATATTTCGGAACATTTTTTTCGGACTTTTTAAGAGCCCTCTTATAAATCCTCGTCGAGTAAAGTGGACAACACAGTGAAAGTTTTTACTGGCACAGAGAAAGGGAATTTTTACAACCAGGGTAATGGGTGGGAATCGAACCCACGACCGTGCGCTTAAGCAACGGGCGTGAAGTAGGACAGGATATCAACCTCTAAGCCGTGAGACCCCAATTACTGAGTTTAGTTTGGATCCGTTTCAGGTGTAGCATTTTGTGTATAAGTTTCTTTTAGATACAGAATCTTAAAATACATGATATATATGTTTATAAAAGCAAAAATAATGTTTATTTCACGATATCCATGGTATAACATAACTTAAAAACATGATTAATCTTAGATGCAAACATCTACCGAAGTGAAATAAAAATATTGTGCCCATCTCTCAGTGTAAAAGAGCGGTTTGGAAAATTTTTGGGGTAAATACTGTATTCTAAATCACTGGTTCCACTAGCATTTTGAAACTTCTTTTTTTTTATTTAAAGGAAGTATGTTCGATACATATTATGCAACGTAATCACGTTTAACTTGACAAACCTTTATTTTCTCAACTGTTAGTCTCAGATGTACTCCCAATTAAAAAAAAAGTGATCAAAATTAGATGCAGAGTAAAGATACTAAAAAAAGAAAAAGAAAATGTTGAAACGAAAGAAAATTGTTTGTGAAAAAATACACCATTTAAATTTGTACCCTGCCTCCAGGTCCTACATTCATATTTACTGAAATCTCCCCCCACACAAACACACATTTCAAACACAAAAGTACGACGAGTAAAAAAAAAAAAAAAGGATTCTAAAGTATTTAGATTCGGTGATCGAGGAGGCCATTCTACCATACTTCCAAAACCTATATATGCTGTCTTGAAACATACTACTTTGAAGTGCTTAAGAGGTAGCTACTTTTAGGTGTCACGTTTTCGTGAGGTTTGGTAACGAAACATGATGATCTAGGAAGTCGAAAAATGGTCCACATAACCGATCCGTTTTTTTTATCTGTTATTACTGCTTAACGGCATATTTTTGGCGGCTGGAGCGGGTATAGTACTCGTGATATCTCTTATTAACGAGTTCAATATCCACACCAAACTTCAGAATCATTTCCCAATAATTTTCCAAACAAAATTGTCTTTTTTATGTACTTTATTTTATGTACGGACCCCGAAAATAAGTAAATGACGAGATGTGTAAAGTGGGTTATGTCCCTAATTCCCTATTTCATTTGTCGATGAATACTGATCATACAAATATCGAACTTTTCGCTTTTGCACATTTTTGTATAGGCAAGACTTCCCTAATTATGAATGTACAGACCTTGAAGATGCATACAATTTTAATATGGGTATATTTCCCGCTTCAAACTTTCAATATCTTCACTCTACATCCAATTTGACCATTTTTGCAATGGAAATATGTATCTAAGGACTAACGGTTGAGAAACTAAAGTTCATTGAACTTAAAGTGGACACATTGTAAAGCGTTAGTGTAAATTAACGAATTTTCTTTGGGGATATTGTGTTTATTACGTAAAAATGTGGGCAAATAAGTATAATTTTTGAAATGAAGTACGTTTTATATACTTTAATGGGATGTATTGTAAAAACATGTATTAGTGGGGATTTTTTCACTTAAGAAAGAACCGGCTATTAAGTGCATATCTTTTAGTAGTATCGTGACAGGAATAACATAAACATATTTCAACATTTTCAGGTTCTTTATACTCGAGTATATTTGGCTAGCAATTGTTATTTAAGTTGAAATGCTTCTATTTTTCAAGTATAGACGTCAACCGTTCTCCATTAATGAAGATGATTTTCAGAATCCGTTGGAGACTGTCCTCCTATTGTCACCCATTTATGCACTTGTCTCAGTAAATCGATGTATTTCTGTCAAATTGATTGTTACTCAGGCGTATTTTTATTTTTATTACATAAAGATAAACAAAAAACGATTCGTGTATTTGATTTATCAATTTAATTTGAATAATAAATATGTTATGTTGTAAACATAAGAAAGAGGATATTAAAACAATACCGTCGTGATAAATTATGCAAGTATTTATATATCGAAGCAAGCAAGCTTGAAGAAAAATAATATCTAAGTAGATAAATAGGAAAATTAGCACGAATAATTTATTAAATAATATAGTATAATAAATTAAAACCTTAAACATTTTATACATTTTTATGCAAATTGGTAACTTGCGTTTTCTCATATGCTTCTACGTCGTTTTTTGCAGTTATACATACCTTTTTAGAGGACAATTTGAAATCAATTTCTTACTTTTTATTTATTACCATGCTCGCCATTCTATTTTCATTAAATTTTAATGTAAAATATGAGCAGTATGTAAGCAGTAAACAATATATTTTATCAACCATGCGTTTCTTGTTCGAATTTCCTTGAAATACTTAAAAATACAATTTTATTGCAAATAAAAAAAAATCACAACTGATTTCAACTTTAAATAAGTAGACAAAAAATAATCGGTCAATGTAAAATATGTGTGTACATTTTTTTGAATCTGCATATGTGATGATAGCACGGTTCTATAATATATATATAGTGTAGTTATAGTTAAACTTCCTCAATAAACATCAGTTGAAACATGTTGCAGTTGTGCAGATTGCCACCAACTATGGCGTATGGACCACAATCGAGATGCGGTCTGAAGCTTTCAATAAAATTTTAGCTGAAAAATTTCCAAGAGGTTGCCCTTTGCATGGATAACCAGTGAATTCAGCATAAAATACTTCAAAATAATAAATTAATGAACTATTGAATAAATGTTGAAATTGTACATTTCGAGTTAGTCATTTCTATTGCTAAATTTGTTGTTTTTTCATGCAAAGCTCCACCTAATGGGCACGTTTTAAAGTGAATTTTTATAAAAAACTTTCTTCAGCGTATCTCGTCAAGAGTCCATATGCTAAAGTTGGTGGTAATGTGCTCACCCATTTAAGTTGCATAATACTGTTTATAGGGAAGGCTCATTTATAACCACCTTCTTTATACCGCCACGCCACTGGAAAGGTAATTACTTAAAAACTATAGAAGCAAATATTATCACTTTTAACGACATCCTCAGGTTAGTATGTATATAAAAGTTGTATGTTTGTGAGAGAAAAGACTTTAAAACTTTTTGAATTAACGTCAATTTTACGTGTGAATATGTATTAAAGTAAAAGTTATAAAAATGTTTTCCTAACATTTCTTTGCCTTTTGAATTATTTTAAAACTTATGCAAAAATTTATAAGAAAAAAGTGCGTTCCGAACTAAAAGCATGGTTGTCCCCCTTTTGGTATGCATTTACGTATTTCTTTATTCTTTGTTAAACATTTAAGAAATAACGCTGTAATGTATACATTTTATAAACGTGTCAATGCAACCTAGAAATTTACAATTTATTGTTAAGTATTTTAATCTTTGTTAGATTGCTTAATTACAATTTATTCACTTGCAAAACTCATACATTACAAAGTCAATTCATATATATTTCTAGTTCTATACAGTAGCAGTTTGCATCCAAACAATATGGTAAAAGATTTTCACATTAAGGTATTTATCTGTTGTAGGGTGTAAAATCTGTCAAGCGTAGAACTTATTAGGTCTATAGAAGTGGCGAAAACAGTGATAAATTGTTTTCGCAGAAATATGTGGATGAGCCCTAAAAATAGTAATAGTAATATTATAGCGGTATCGATGCGCCTCTCGCCTGCAATATATTAAATCAGAAATTTTGCACTTTAGCTCTAAGGCAAGTTCTAACGCATTTGAATATATTTAATGTATTTGAATATGTATATGTCTGTTTAATTTTCTTACTGTCAACATGGCTGAACACTATTGCATAAGCTATTGCATAAGAACTCCTTATATACACACGGAAGTTAAAATGGGTATTTATGATAATTTTCTCTAATTGTGATTCCGAGAATGCAGTATTTTCGGAAAATCGAAATTGAAATTTATGTGATGATGGAAAACACGCACACAAGCATAAATCACAATACAATATACGGTTGAAATTGAAATGATTATTTGCTAGCGGGCGTTTCCTTTTAGAAAGGCATCAGCACATTTTGATTGTGAACTCCGTAAATGTTAAAATTCCACAAGTATTTCTACAACGAATCACAGAAATACTTGATGCATTGCAGATTATATGCACTTTTCATGAATTTAAAGACGGCGTCTACGCTTTCAGTATACGTGACTGGATTGAAATACAGGAGGAAATCCAAAGAATATACAAAAAAAAAAACAAAATTCTATTTGCGAACTGCAATGAAGAGTGATCGTACCTTTTAAGATGCATTCACTAATAATAAGAGTAAGTATGATTCGTAACTGAGCTGGAACTTTTATTTGGAGGGCCAGGGACGTAGTTGCAAACCGGTAATGGGAAATATAGCTTTCACAAGTAAATAAAATCTCTTGTAAATTCTTTCAAAATTTCACTTAATCGCTACATTTAAGACACATTTGTTCAGTGGCGGATCTGGGAGAGGTACCTTGGGACTTCAGATTCCCTAAAGGGCATTTTTTAAAACATTTTGCTCTAACGAGCGTTCTTAAAAAAATCACACAATTGAGCGATATATTCCAGTTTCTCATATTTCAAAGAAATTAACATCAGTACATAAAAAGTATGGTAAAATTAATGTTTTCGTAATAAATTTGTATGAATAAGAACCTCCAAAGAAAATCAATATTTAAGTATTATTATCACGAAATATGTTAAAGATTTTGCAAATGTCTAAAATACGTTGAAACATTTTATTACTTATGGCCATTTATATATACAGTACTAAGGATAGTTTTCAAAATTTACGCTGTTTAATCATTTTTAATGGATAAATAAGGATGAAAGAGCGCGTTAATTTGTATTATAGTTTATTTTTAACAATATCCTTTGGTTATCTCTTATATAAAAGTATTTCATAAAATACTTTCCAGGCATCATCATTATCAGTTTATTGATGGAAAGAAAGTTGCATTACGAATCTACAGCAATTTTCTTTAGACTTCATAATTTTGAAATATTTTAACTGTAATGAATATCTGTTGCGCTCTATATAAAAACAAGTCAATGGCTTTTCGAATTTCGCTTACACCTCTATTAATTCCTTCCCTCTTTACTCCTAGTATCTCTCTTATCTGTTAGTATTAAATTTTGCTCTCTAACTTCATGAGAGAGTTTCGAGCGTGATAAATTGTTTCAGGGTATATTACGATGGTTGTTTTATGGTTTCGATAGTTACTGTGATAGTTGGAGGGCAGTTTGTTTATCGAATCATCAGCATCACGAAACAAGGACGGATTATAGGGGGATGCGGAAGGCCGACCGCTCCAATTGAGAAAAAATATCCTATTTTACTTCTATAAAATGCATGTATATGTCAATCCCTAAGTAACCGCACCCACAGACAAACTAACTGCCCCACCTCCGACGAAATTGCATTAATCCGTCGCTGTCACGAAAGGTTCACATATTGGACTTCTGTGAAATAAAACTTGTAACATTTCTTTCTCCAATAAAGTCAACTTTGCTGTTGTATTGGTGATATGTATTTTTTAAGCCTTCCAAACACGGGAGGGAATTGTGATACACCCTCTACTTTACTTACAGTGATGAAAGCGAGATCAAATCTACTTAAAAATTGAACCTATAAGAGGACAATGTAAATAGTGTGCATAGTGTGAGGGAGCTATAACAGATTGTGTGTGTAAATATACAAAACACAATTTTAAAAACGTGATTTGAATTACAAAGAATTAATAATAACAATTTATATTTTACTTTCTGTCACAAAATACATTAACAGGTTGAATTACCAATCAAATTTGTATTTCGATTTTCCCGGCATACAATAGCCTTTTCTGAGTATTTATTTCAGTAATCCACAATGAAATTTACGAGGAAAGACTCAAAGAGGCCTCCTTGAAAGTATTTGATAAATGAAATGTCAGTGAATCTACTCATTATATTATGAAGCAGAAAAAATATTTATCAACTAAAATCTGTATGCATTAAAACAAAATCTGACCGATTTAATAACATCTAAGCTTGCGCTACTAACATTTCAGTAGTACTAAATCGTAAATGATGAATGACGGGGAAATTGATTTTTTAATGATAAATAAATGTTACAGCTCTAGCAATAATTGCACAGTTGAAACTGAACATTTTTCCGTGTATACTTTTCCTGACATAATTCTTTTACAAAATATTCTCTACTTAAAAGCTGCCAAGATTCGTGGGACTCACAAGACCCGCGACCAGTTTGATTTAATGCAAAGGTACACGAGCCTAGGGACCTGTTCTTCACAAATCCTTTATCCCAAAATGTAGCTATATATTTTCTTATTTAGGGATGTCTTTGCGAGGAAAAAGCTGGAATGTGTAGAAAATAAATTTAAACTATCCAGAAAAACCCATCCTTTATATATATATATATATATATATATATATATATTAATTTAAGGAGGCAAAATCCCCAAATATTCGATTTCCCCCTAGCCATAAATGTTTCTGTTTTAGGTTCTTTCACCTATGAAGCCCGACAAAAGACATTTAACGGTTAAAATAATTATTTCTCTTGACCTTCCAAATCAAATCCATGGCCAGAAAATTACCGAAAACTGAAAAAAAGGGGGGAATGGCCGTTCTGAGAAAATGGTGGGGTGATGGAGCAAAATAGGGGTCATATTCGGATTTTGGATTTTAGATAGGAATCAGCCGGAATGGTATCAGTTAGAGAGAAAAAAAAGAGGGGAGAAGTGTTTGTAGTGCAGTGTTAGATGAGTTGAGTGAAAAAGTATTATATAATACTAAATGCATTTTTTTGTTGCATGATGAGTAATTTACACATATTCTTTCAAAAATTTCTAGGACGACTTTTACGAGTCTGTTCCTTTTTAGAATAGTTGTCAGTGATTATAAATGTTTCATTTTAAAGATGTTTAAGTCTGAGAAAGTCTGCTATTTAATCGATATTAAAGCCGTCTCGTTTTAGAAAACATACAAAAAAATTATTACTTCTTATAATTTTTTCAAATGTCTTGTGAAATATTAAATTTCATTCAAACCGTGTTTAGTTTTAAATTTAATTTATCTGAGCATATATAATGAATTTATATGTATTGAACAATTTTTCAATATCAGCACATTTGAAAATGTTACATAACAATTCATAGCACATTTGAAAATGTTACATAACAATTCAATGATCATTTATGTAACCGTAGTTTCCAGATGATTATCCTCGGAATATCAACTATACGAGAATTTATTCTGTGAGTATCACGCACGGCTACGTATTACCAAGTGAACTTTTTCCTGAAACTTTCAGATTTTACAGTTAAAAGATATTACATAAACAAAATAAAAGTTATTTCAACTTTTGCAATAGATTACGACTCTGGAAAACATTTGATTTTGATAACCAATCCCTTTGCGTCATATATCCGTCAAAATAAACTTTTATTTATACAACGAAACTGTGCTCTCGGCCTCATAAACCTAAGATTCATTTCAATGCGTGAAGAGGTCTCTTAAACAATAATAAAAAATATCATAAAAATTTCATTCGACAAGGATTTTAAATTTGTTTTTCATCAGAACTCTGTTTTATCTAGAGTACTCTATATTAAAATTCAGTGGCCGGCTAGGCTATATAGCTCCTGTAGCCTCCCCTTTTAAAGATCCGCCTCTAGAATCGTTCAATAATTTTTCTGTTGAAAATGCGAATTTCCTTACAAAAAATACTAAATTTTTCTGAACGAAAAGTCTTAATACTCATAAAAAACGTTATGACTGGCAACAATTACAGAATAATTAATTTAATAAAGCATTGTGGATAACACTTACTGTGATAAATACCCTTTAGATTCCTTCCTTATGTGCGCACAGTGTATAAGATGAAAAATTCAAACAATGTTTTTCGGGGAAAAAAATAACTCGAAAGATATATTTTGCTAAAAGCTTCGGCTGAAAAGTTCTTTCCTATTATAATATTTTGTTTTTCTTATACATATCGAAATGTATGATGGATAATCTAAGCAAGTTAAATAATGTTCTGAAGTATATTTCTATCCATCACCGCCGCAGTACGAAATTTCGTGAATGCGATTTTGTTAAAACTGTGTGTATCGACAGTGATATTTTTCTCTTCAAGAGACACCTTTAATTACAAGTGATAATTCATATACATTATAATACATTTTGATGAGAAAATTTTTGCACTAAACAGATCCTAATTTTAAAACTGCGGTCACCTATTTTGGACAAAACATCGTCAAATTATTTACGGATTATCTAACGAAATCTTGTTAATCTCTATGAAAAAGAGCACCTGTGTATTATTAGTTGGAAATTACGGTAGTAATAATTAACAATAATTCAAACTGTTGATGCTTACGACAAACGATTAAAACTGAAATATTTTGCTTCCAAACCATAAATTCAAAGAACTACATTCAAAGAATTTGAGAGAAGCAGAAATTCGCAACTTTCTAGAAACAAAAACTATATAAAAACAAGTAAATAAGAAACATTTTAATCATTCTATAGATATTAAATTTTTCTAAACTTTTTGCATCTTTTAACTAAACTTGAAAATGAAGAACCGAGTGGGAGAAATTGTTACCTTCGTTCCGGAACTTGCATTCTGGAGAGAATTTTAATATGTGATCTTTTTAGAAAAAAAATCATATAAAAAAATCTAATAAACATTTATTACCGCATGGTTCAAAATTTAAAAGAGGGAGAAATAAATGTTCAATCAGCGGTAAAAAGGTGAAAAAATTTTGCCCATTAGGTTTTTCGATGCGACAGTTTTAAAAAAGCATATTTTTAAAAGCAGTACATTTTCTTCGAAACAGGATTTCCTAAATTCCCAAAAATCGGCAAATGTAAGTATGATTTTATAACAAATTTTATTTGAAAAAGAAAACTCTGTAGTTTCCGATAATATAAAAAATATAGTGCTTAAATTTAGCTCGTGATAACGTAAAATGCGAGGAAAATGGCCAAAAACCTTACAAAACATAAAATAACTCAAAAACTATTAATCCTATTATTTTCATTTTTACGGCATTAGCTTTCTCTTGTCCTATTTAGTCAGCGTGCCAAATTTGGTCCAGATCCGTCGAAATGTCTGGACGCGTATAGCGAACAAACAATCAAAGAATCAAACAAACAAACAAACAAACAGACTTTCCTCTTATATATATATAGATAGCTCACTAAAGTCAATCATTATCTGAAATTTAACTCAAAGATTTGTTTTATTTTGTTTTTTGGAAAGAGAACTAATGAAAATAACTAAATTTTAAATACACAAATATATACCCTCAGGTTCACAATCCATTTTAAAAGTTACATCCTGCCTGATATCAGAAATTCCGCCAGTGTTCCCCCACCCCTACATCTTGTTGCTATGGTAACGTGCGCCGGATTGGCATTGCGAATGAAGAACCCAAGAAAAATTAGCGTTTTTCCCCTTCATTCACGGGACGCCCATTTTAACCTGTGATCTTTTCAGAAAAAAAATCATATAAAAAAATCTAATAAACATTTCTGCACTGTTCGAAATTTAAAAGAGGGAGAAATAAATGTTTAATCAGTGGTAAAAAGATCGAAAATTTTTGCCCAATAGGTTTTTCGATGCGAAAGTTTAAAAATCGCATATTTTTAAAAGCCGTACATTTTTTCGAAACAGGATTTCTTTTAAAAAATTCCCAAAAATCGGCAAATGTAAGAACGATTTTGTAACAAATTTTATTTGAAAAAGAAAACTCTTTAGTTTCCGATGATATAAAAAATATAGTGTTCGGACGAAAATTTAGCTCGTGATAACGCAAAATGCGAGAAAAATGGCCAAAAACCTTACAAAACATAAAATAACTCAAAAACTATTAATTCGATTAATTTCATTTTTACGGCATTAGCTTTCTCTTGTCCTATTTAGTCAGCGTGCCAAGTTTGGTTCAGATCCGTCGAAATGTCTGGACGCGTATAGCGAACAAACAAACAGACTTTCCTCTTTTATATATATAGATCAACATAGTCAGGTAATGCACTGAAAATTTCTTTGATAGATTTTAGAATACCGCATCCAGAAGTTGATGGAGTAAGATAAGGAAACCGAGGTAGCCATACAGTTGAAAAATAGTGTCTAATGACTATTTCTGAATTTCTGTCATAGCATCTACTGTATCCACAAAGCAATGCGTCGAGAGATATCATCTAGCAAGAAAATGATTTTCTCTAGGCATTATCTTTGCTGAAGTGCTGCAATGGCAAGGTCGTTGAACATTTCGCGATATTTCTCTCCTGTAACAGAACGAATTGCCGGTCCTGTCTGGGTAATATCTTCACAGAAGAATGAACATACGATGCGAAACCACACACCAAAAAATGCCTTGAATATTAGGGAATTTCTTTGACTGCATTTGGTGATGTGTAATCCCGAATTCGGCGATTCTAGGTATTTATAGTTCCATTCAGGTAAAAGTGGGCCCGTGGGCCTCGTCTTCCCATAAGATTTTCCACGGTGAGGAATCATTCATCTTCACTCTGCCAAGAAAGATGAGAGCAGAAATCTATTGTTTCTATTGGTTGGTGTGACGTTACTTTTGTGCAAGGCTAATCGTGTATTGATAGAAGTTGATAAATTTTCCTGAGATTTTCCATTCATTAACGGATGTACTGGAGGGTACATCCAAATTCCGAGGTAAAACCCGAGAGCTCAAACTGGCAGCCATATTCTCTTGTGCTCTGTTGGCAGTCTCCGTTGCAACTTCTTTGATTGGTACCTCAAGTACTGGTTTTCATCCTCTGCCCGACTAAAACCCCACACAACTTATTTTGTCAAACATCTAAACCAGCGGATCTCAACCTTTTAACGTCCAGTTCCCCCAAGAAAGGCTAACTTACGGGGGATTCAGTTTTTTAATCTTTAACGATGAACATTTAGTCGAATTTTCTACAAAACAAGGTTACCAGTAAGTCAATGTTATCAGAATGAACATTTTAAGCGAAAATGGATATATATTTAGTAAAAATGAGAATAAATAAGACGATTTTTTTAAAAACATGCATCACTACTTGCTCTTTGGTTTTTATCCCGCCCCCCCCCCCTGCAAACGCTCTGCGCCCCCTTGGGAGTCACGCCCCACAGGTTGAGAAACTCTGATCTAAACCATTGATTTTAATCCATTAACTGAGACAAACAGTTACTTTATGCATTTTGCTGTGCTTTCTAAAAGCACGAAGAGGGGGTGACGCATTGCACTGGTTTAGGTAAAAGTATTTGACAGGTAACGCACGCACGTTTGACTAAAGAGGGGGGCACTATTACGCTTAACCTTCAATCAAATTGTTTCGAAAAGTAGCACATTGCCTTTTAAAGCTAGGAAATTATCACCGTGACTAAGAATGATATGTAAAAATTGAATAAGAAACTTCTGCTGCTTTCTATGAAACTTACTAAGTGAATCTGCAGATCGAGATTTTATTGGTGTTTATGTTTTTTTGAAGGCGTGATTCTCTAGTTTGAAGAAACCGTTTCTTTGGATGATGCACCGGGAAAGAAATGACCTGCTACTGAGCCAACAATTGTGGATGAAGTTGCAATTGCAACAGCTGAAGCATATGCAAGGTATTTTAAATGATACTGTAAGTGGCCAGTGAGTAGCATGAACATTGGACATTACGTGGTCAACCTTGTGGTCAACCGTGGTCAGTTCTTGATGCTACAAAGTGTCTTTACTTCTGCCACCCGATGGTGCTGTGTGTTCGTCTTTATTCATTCTTTTTAGCTTGTACATTATTCTGTAAATAATCACTTAACCTCTTGAAGCCGGCGGTTCAGCAGTTGTACCAAAAAATAAATTGGACTGGAGGACGGCGCTGGTACAAATGCCTTACCCGAGATTTCTTTCCCCTCTTCGGCGGAGAAACCCATTCACCCTTCATGGAAGATAGATAGGGAATTTCGAGAGGTGGGAATCTATTTTGTTATACTGTGGGAAAGTGGGGAAAGTCACAGGGGGGGGATGTGGTAGCCAGTTAATCGTGATTTGGCATCCAGATTTGCATTTTGTTTGGCGACTGGTCAGTGATATTTTCCCCTTCTGTTACTGTGGCTTCCACATACTACTACAAAACAATTTTATTTTTTCTCATTCGCGCTTTTTTCTAAAAGTATCGAGGCTGTCTGTTTTGCGTTCTTCTTGTTTATTATTTTTGTTAAATATTCTTAGTTATTATTTCTAGTAAATATGCCTCCACGAACGAAAGGCCTTAGCATGGAAGAAATTCAAAAATTGATGACTCAGTTAGATGCAGAAAATTATGCTGATAGCGACTCAGAATGCGAGACGGAACTAAATCAGACGGATTTAAAAATTACTGAATTCGTAGAAGAAATAGAGACAGAATTATTAAGCGCAAATTCAGACGAAGTAGAAAGTACAAGTTTCAAGTACGATTGGAAAATTCCCGAAGAAACAAATTCAGTGAATATTTTGAATTTCACGGGAAAAGTTGGGTTGAAACCTGAATTTCACAATCTTACGAATGAATATGATTACTTTAGATTATTTTTTTCTGAACAAATGATAGAACTTTTGTGCAATGAAACAAATAAATATGCTGAACAGATTTTGCTTGTGCGACCAGATGAATCTGGAAAACGTAAACATGCTCCCGAATAGAGTCCTACAAATCCTGAAGAAATGCTCCAATTTCTTGGACTTGTTCTGTTAATGGGACACATAGAAAAGGATTTAGTACGAGAGTATTGGAGCACAGATGAAATAAACGAAACACCGATTTTCCGAAAAACTATGTCTCGTGACAGATTTCTTTTCCTGCTAAAATTTTTACACTTCTCGGATAACAACAAGAAAATTGACAGAGACGCACCAAATTATGACAGGCTATGGAAAATACGAGACATTTTTGAAATGCTCAATTATTCTTTCAAGGAAGTGTATGAACCGACCGAGCATATGGCAATAGACGAAGTAATAGTAAAATTTAAAGGGAGGGTGGTGTTTAGGCAGTACATACCAAAGAAGCGTAAACAGTGGGGAATTAAAATTTATAAATTAGCGGATAAGACTGGTTATACTTATGACATGAAAGTATACTTGGGAAAAGATGCTGCAGAAAAGTAGTTGGAAGCATGGCTGAATGTATAAAAGATAAAGGCCATAAACTATTTATGGACAATTTTTTCAGTTCTCCAGAACTTTTTAGCCATCTTATGGAGAAAAAAATTAATGCCTGTGGCACTATTCGCCAAAACAGGAAGCATTTTCTGAGAGATTTATCTCAAATCAAATTAAAAAAAGGTGAAACCTCTGCTAGGTTTTGTAAAGAAATGACAGCGTTTCGCTGGAAAGACAAGCGCGATGTTTTTATGCTCAGCAATATGCACACACCTCATCATAAAACATCTGATACAGAAAATGACAAACCAAAAATTGTGGCCGATTACAATGAGAATATGGGTTACGTCGATTTGAGCGACAGAATGGCAAATAGCTACGGATTTGCAAGGCGTACATTCAAGTGGACGAAAAAGCTTTTCTTCCACTTGCTGGATTTAGCCGTTTTAAATGGATATCTGCTTTCAAAATCCAACAAGCAGAGTCACAAGGACTTTCGAATGAACTTAATAAAATGCTTAATTATGCCCAAGAGCAAAGCAATGTTACACAACAATACTGCCGTTAGTTGCAAACAGAGTGTTCCGAGCCATGGACATTGGCCTTTTGATATAAAAAAGAGGAGACGATGCGCTGTATGCTCTAAGAAAGGTATACAGAAACGATCAACAGTTATATGCAAGCTCTGTAACGTAGCACTGTGCATAGATCAAAGCTGTTTTGAAGACTATCACAGTAGCTCATGATTTGCAACACTAAAATTAAAGATATCCTTTAATTATTGCCACCACTACCATATATAAATATGTATGTAATATATCTGTATGTACATACTTTTGTAAACTAATCTCCTGCTTTTATTGTAAATTATCGTAGCTTAAGTAAAGACCATTTTGACTTTAAAAATGTTCAGAATTTTTCTTTTCTTTTCTTTCTTTTTTTCCCTTAAAAAATATACGTTTAAATACCTAAATACGTTTAATTACCTTAAAAAATATACAAAAATTAAAAAAAAAATTTATATAAGAAAGAAACAATTATCAGTTTCATTCTTTTTATGGCACATGGTGATCTAATTATTAATTTTCTTTTATTATTCAGATTGTTGGTTTTCACAAAAAGGTTTCGAGGATGAGTAACCTCTCTTCCTCTTAGGGAAAGGATTATATAAAAGCCTGATTTTTCCCTCTTCATACATTTTTAATCGTGGACCAAGGTTTCCTTGTTTGTCGAATTACGTCCGATTAGCTACGCGTGGGCTCTAGGCCGAGGGGTGGGATGCCCTCCGTGGGGATCTTTCTAAGGGGTCCTAACCCGTATTTACGCTAAGGTGGACCAACGTACAGTGAAGAAGAGTCGACTTTCGTGACTAGTATTTTTTCTAGCATTAGTCTTTGAATATTCTGCTAGGTTCCAGCATCTAGCATTGCGTTTTCAAAATTCAAGGGTTTTGCATAGCATTCAACAAACGTAACTGCTGGATTCCGCAGAGAGTTCAAAGACTCAATCTAGAAAGCAACGCTGTTATCGTAAGGGAAATATTTTTCGCTGTGTCTTTTTTGCGTTGTGAGATTGAGCAGGTTATATCTGTGCTAAATGGTGGGATTAAATCCCCTAACAACTTTAAAAATTTCACATTGAACTGTGCTCCTGATAATCACGATAGCCCTATTGTCTCTCTCCTTTGAATAAACCACTAGATCCATTTTTTAGAAAAATTTATCGAGTAAATCTAAGAGAAAATTTTAAAAAATTATAAATTTAGACTGTCCCTTTATTTTTTTTTAAACTTTATATGTATATTTAAACTAATGTAATTACATTTGTTCATGTAAATTCCTCCTACACCACTGGTATAGAAAATTCACCAGGGAAGGAATCATAAACTATAAAATTCATTAATGCAGTTAAGGAATATGCTATATCATTTATTACACATGAGTATTTACTTCTTTCCCCTTGCACACCATGTTTATGTGAGTTAGAACACAAAAAAGGACCAGCGGGATATGTACATGAAACAAGTGGCTTCAACAGAAAACAAATATACGCACATTATGCGATCGGCTATAGCTCTCATAGATTTAGGGTTTTAAAAACAGTGATTCAAAACAAAGATTTTAATCTCATTGATTTTAACCTATTCGCACACACCACTGCAAGGCCATGACGACCAGGGTTTTCGAACGAGCCCACACACTGCGCTACAACAGGTGCATTTAAAGACCCAAGTCAGGAAGCAACGACGGGTACAGAAGGGATAAACATTTTCGTCACATTCTTTCGGCGATTGGAGAGAAGAGGTTAATCATTTATTAAAAAATAGCAAGTAAAATCGTTAGTAAAACTTTTTCGTATGATTTGTTTTACTTGTTTCTCTCCACAACGCATTTTCAATGAACTGGTAAAATATGCATTTGAATATATACAGGTAGATCAAAATATTTATTACAGTTGACTCTCGTTTTTACGAAACCGTATGGACTACTCTAATAATTTGTAAATTCAATCATAAAATTGTCTACGGGAGTGTATTTGGTACTGTTCGCTAGTTCGTAAAATCGGAAAGGTTCTAAAAAAGAGGTTCGTAAATACGAGTGTCGACAGTAAAATGTTTCTTTAGTTAAGTAAATCATGCAATAAATAAATTTACGGCCCTTTTCAAGTATCGCCTATGGCACATGCTCAACCTGCCTTATCCTAAATATGTCACTGACTGGATCGTCAAATAAAAGCTTTTTATATGTTACTGAAATGTGCGAATAAATTTACTTTGAAATGAAATTACTCAAAAAAGTAATATTGCTTCACATTTAAATTCATTTTTTGTATTAATTTTAAAAACAAAGAAAGGGTACTTCATAAATAGATACTAGTATAAATTGGAGCATTCTAAAGAGCAAGTTTCAGAAATATCTGCAAATAAATATTAAAAGGAAAAAAAAAACATCCATATGGCACTATTTTAGCCAATCTGTCAACCTTAATGAACGAATCGGATAATCTCCATTATATACAACAACCTTTCCGGGGGGGTGGCGAGGGAAGGGAGTTTCCTCTCCTCTCACCTACCAAACAAAAGACATGGTATGCTAATCTGCTGAGAAGGAGGGGGATGAAATCTCAGAGATTCCGCCGTTTCCAAGGTCGAAATGTTTCAGGAGGGAGCCGACGCGAGAAGGTTAATCGAGATGCAGCTCTTGCTTGTTACGGACCTCATAAATAATGGTCAAAAATATTTAAGCTGGTCATAGTTGGACTAAAAACCTACATTAAAAGAAATTCAAAATATATAATTTATCCTGAAATATCAATTTTGAACATCAGCTTACGATGTCAGTTTGACAGAAGTTTTGATGCGCTTAGTTTTAATACAATATGTTCTAAAGTAGATTATATACGTATATTATAAGAGGACTTTACTTTGTTTTTTGGACATGATCAGGAACGAAATTTGTAGTTCAATGATTCACTTAATTTAACACACTGTTGGCCCACTTGCACCAAATGTAGGGACACTGGGCTACCAATTTTAAAAACTAATTATAAATGCCACGAAATTAAAAAAATTAATAAAGATCACCTTTATGCGCTTTATAAAAATGGAACTCGCTCTTTTGTGCTACATTTATTATTCAGGGAAAGAAATATTTTAGTGCGAAAAGTGGAATTACAAGAAGTGGAATTTTTACAAAATGGCTTATAATTATCTCAAAACATAAATTAAAACAATATCCTACTGTTTTTTCCAAGTATTGTGGAATAGGCATAAAAAAGTATAACAGATTATCTGTAACGGAAGAATTAGTGAAATTAAGGGGAAGGAGTGACCCACTTACCCCTCCTCACTCTATAAGCATGGGGATTGCCGATATATTGGCTATTGACAGTAGTGTCTTTCTTTCGACGAGGTACCTTTTCTCTCCTTCATTTAAACATGCATTTTTAACCTGCCCACGAGGATCAGGGAATGAGTTACGCTTTGTAAATATGCATTTGAGTATAGACTTTCTTAATACACTTGCTTCGTTCTTATTGGTTTGTACCGTGTACAGTTAAAGCGCACATTTACGGGGGCTTATTTCTGTGAGAAAACAATGTATAGTCTCTATTTGTTAAATAGCTCAATTTTCAGCTGAAGAGATGGAATTTAAAAAGAAATTGGGCAATTTAAGGTTATAGAAATGTTTAGACTGCTTCTTGTATGGAAAATGTATAGAAAAAATGAAATTTCTCAGAAAAACACAAAAGCATTTTATTATAAATATGAAGCAAAACTTTTTTCAATTTTTTCCAACAGTTAAAAATTACGAAATTGTACCATTTATTACTTTATTTTGCATGCTCTAGTACTCTCATGTTAAGATTTACTCTTATTCGACATTATATTTCATAAATCTATGTAGAATATATTTCTGTTTGTTCATGGACTGTAAATTAAATGCAATATAGTAAAAGTATTCCATCTTATTTTATTATATGCTGAAATTAGCTTTCTTATAGATTTTTTCTTAAAATTGCAGTGATAAATTGCACCAAAATGCAAAATTTCAGAACGATGAGTTAAAAAAAAAATCACAGACTTGAAAAATTTAACGTTTATGGCTGAAATAACTTGAAATCTTATTAATTATGAAAAGGTAACATTTTAAATAAATACGTATTTAATGCAGATTTAATTTAGCCGCTAATTCTTATTCAAATGATTTTTTAATTGATACATTTAGGCAGTTTTTAAACATTTTTTAATAAGTGTAATACCTTAATCACTTAAGAAATAGAAATTACTTTAAAAACTTTGTATTATCGTGAAGTAATCTTTTTAGGAAGTTCGTAATTAGTTCATGAATTTGAGAGAATAAATATATTTAAAGAGGAATTTGCGTGAGTTGCTACAACTGCAAACAATATTGTTATTATTTTTATTTTTTTTTTTTTTAACTTTTTCAGTCATTAAGGCATAAAAGCACCTTTTAGAGACTCTATGTTCTTAAAAAAACTTACTGTTTAACATGTACAAAGATAAAAAAAAAGCATGAAATTAGACACTTTACCAGCATATAATGTTTTTTATTGAATATTTTAGAGGTTTAATTAAGAAATTATACACAATAAGATTGCAATTAAAAATTTATTTTACATGAGTAACATTTACTTTAACGTTTATACTTTAAAATGTCAACAACGTTTTGAAGATAATGTAAATGGTAATGTTGTATGGTTTGGCAACTTCTTAAAATTTTGTGAATAATTTCGATAAATGAAGAATTTATTCAATCATATGCATATCGTTGGAAAGACTTGAGGAAAAGGAACACTGTTGCTACTCACTGCAAATGCATTTAAAAAGTGAAAAATACTGCGAAGATTCACCCCCTTTACTGTCAAGTTAAGCTGATGTCTGAAAATCGACGAACTATATGCTGAAAGTGTTGAAAATGCTTCAGGTAAAAGAATTGTGTAAAAGAAACACCTAGTAAGTGGAACTTTTATGTTTTCATTTTTTAAAATTAGATTTACTAAAAATTCAATAAATATTTTTCAAAAAACTATATTAAATGGCTTGTCGTTAAATGTGCGCACTTTAGATTCAGTTTTTCTCTCTGGACTGAGTATGCTGAAAACCTGAAACGAATATTTTGCTGTCACTGAAAGTTGTTTGTAATATCAGTGCCAACCTTGACGATATTCCCATATATAATATATAGTAATATTTTATTTAAGAATCTAGAGATTTATCACGATAAAAACAGTTCCAGCATAACAAAATTTATCTGAGAAAGCAGAGGCAAAATTAACATTGGTTGTTTTTATATTACAGTTTTTAAAAAATGTTCGTAAAATAACCGCAATGCTTATTATATTTAAATTCATTGTTTAATACAAAATAATTATATCTAAATGAATCTAAAACAAAATTAGTGAAGTGATTCTTTTGTTTTTGAAGTAGTAATGAATTTAAGAAAAGACAATTGCCTCAGCAAGGTGTGTTAGTGTTTTGCATATAAATTAAAAAAGGCTTTCATGGTTTATATACTTTAAGTAGACATTTTATCAAGCAAAAACTTGTGCTAAAAAAGAGTGGCGCCTGGTGTTGCGAATATTACACTTTTTCACTGTGTATATTTACTAAATGGCCACAGGGCTTTAAAGAGAAAATATTTCACACCCCGCTCGAATTTGTTTAATAATGGTTTTACTGTATATGGTATCACTTTACTTTTTTGTGATGTAATTATGATTTGATCTATTTTGATTGTTTCTGATATCTGATCTTCTAGGAAATTGTAATTTAATGTTCGTAAAATAACTACAATGCTAAATGAAATAAAATTTTAAAATATAAATACGGAATGCACCATCCACGATATAAAATAAAATTAATTTTAGTTTACCAGCTATCGCAGTAATATATATATATAATAAGTAAAACGCAAAGAATATTACTGCAAAAATGACATATCCCGTAGGAAAAAAAATATATATATATAAATAACAGCAGAAACAGAGGACCAGACAGTATGATATGGTAGAAAAACAATGAACCATAAATTATACAAAAATTAATGGAATGGAAATTATAACCTCGGAGACTCTCATCAGGGGCCATACCCAGAAGATTATAATTAAAGACTACAAAGTAGTGGTATTTCGGTTGTGTGGCATATCAAAGGTTATATTCTCTCCAAACATTTAGGCCCTATCCTACTATAAAACAAGAATCTAAATCAAGAAAATAAAAACGTAACTATTTTGAAAGCAAAATAATTGAAAAAACACTGCAAAACAGACATACTAAACATGAATATATACCATTTTTGCATTGTGAAATTATTATATATATTTATATATATTAGGGTGCTTAAAAATATTTTTTGATTTGTTTTGTTTTCACCCTGCAACATTTTTACATCATTCAAAAATATCATGTATGCAAAATTTCAGTTCGTTCGAATAATATTTAGAGGGCACGCAACACAATCGAATTCTGTTCAAAATTGGCAAAATGAACAGATGAAGAATACTGTATAATGCCATTACCCGAAATAATACTACATTCGAAAGAGCATAATTTCAGATATTTAACGAATCTACAAGGTAAGCAATGCCCATTCAGTTAAATAAATAAGATTTTCCCACTTGCACTGTCTTTCTTTGCAATCGTGCGTCGTGAATGCATTTCTTACTCACCTCGAAGTGGCACCCGTTTCCCTCCCAGCTCACCAGCAACGATTTTACATTTAGTCACTCGTCCACAAGACGGCAAACTATAAGCTCCGAACTCGCCATTAACGTTCAAAAAGCCTATCAATCTACGTCCTTAGTCCCCCTGATAGTGCACTGGTACGAAAAATTAATGCAAATGTTTCTTTAAAAGCAACATTTGCATTAATTTTAAATGTAAAAGCAAAGAAGGATAGCTTACTAGTAATAGTATCAGGACTAAACATTGATCATCACCTGTTAGGTGTTCCTAAATTACAGAAATTGCTATGGCCAATGCCGTTGCAGAACTGTTAGATAAATGGGCTTTTAGTGTGCTCATGCGGAGTATGGTTTTAATATGTGATCCAGTAACACAGGTATTAAAAATTGGAGAATGTTTGGCATTGGAACAAAAGCCAGGAAGGCAACTTTTTTATTTTCTGGTCGGTACCACATTCTAGAAATTGTGCTTTCTGCAGTCTTTACGGAATGCATCATCCACGTCCGGTGGACCTACAGTACTGTGTTTCATACGGCCATTTTGGAGTGAGTAATGCTGAGGTGCTGGTAGCCATTGAGAGCAAGCAATATGCAATCTGTAATGGAATTTGCTTACAAAGCAAACTTCTGATGTCACATGTAAGATAAAATTACTGGGAGATACTGGAGCTTGTTATAATTTTTCTGGGAGGAACACCTCGTGGTATACACTTTATGCTATATTCCATCATGCTAAATGTATGTCGAATATTCTTTATAGATTCAAGCTGTGGATGTTCCGTATCTAGTTCAAACTTGCAGAGTGAAAGCAAAGGTATTCGTGACATCTGTATCTTTATTGTAGTAAAAGGATATCTAAGAATTTGATTTACACCACCTCTTTCTGTGCAAGCACAAACAAATGAGTTGAGGCTTCTTTAGTGTCTTGAAGCATACAAAGAGGAAAATCATGAAATATCAGCTCTACTACCAACAAACTGTCACATACCCACTGATCTCCTCGGAGCACTTGCTTTCTTTGAGTCGGATGTTTTAGTGGAGGAAAATCGGAAGACGTTAAAAGCCACTCCTGAGCGAGATGGTGAGGATGAACCACTGATGAGAGCAAGACTGTAAAAGCAAGAGATTGATGAATTAATGACTGTGACATTACCCAGTTTTGGGACAAGAAATGGAGACATGTTTTTAACGTATTATGCATCCAGAGACAGTTACTGTAAATTGGTCTTGAGTATTGGTAACTTCAAGATATCTATGTAAGCAAGCCTTTGAACTAGTAAAAAGAAACTGTGAGTTGTGAACGACAATGTAGAGCGCCGAGAGTCCCTAATAGAAGTATCTGCTAAAACTACCGGTAAGAACAGTGTCGAAACAGTGTCTTCTTCAAATGCTTCAGGTACATTGAAAAGGTTCAAAGGTTGTAAGAAAAGTAACTTTTTAAAAATTAATTTCAGACCTATGTTTGTTTGTGTTTTGTGATGACACAGTGAGTATCTGCTTATGGCGGATGGGGATTAATATCAGGCCTAATGAGAGAGCTGTTATATATTTTGCGTATTTGATTGTGTTTCATATTGTGTTTCATATTTTCTCGATATTAACTTTTCTTTTATTATTTTTGAAGTGTCAGAAGTCCGTTTGGATCGCCGAAGAACGAATCAGTCCATGTTTAATACAAATATATTTATTATAACAAACACATCACATCACAATATCATGCTTACATAAAGAACAACAACACTCAGAATGAATCTCGACGCTTCGAGAGAAGCGCGTCACGTGACTTTCTTCCGGGAGCTTTAGCAGGTAGTCATAGAAACGAAAAAGAAAAACAATGCGTATGAACGCACAGTCCTTCAATTTCCCCCTGCGGATTTACGCATTTTCTTTTCTCTTTTTCTTTCAGACACAAATTATCAAAAATATTACATAGAACTTATATAACACACACATATAAAGATACAATCAAATTAAATTTATCTTTTCCATAGACCATAACATTTTATCAGATGATACTGCTTTCGTTAGAAAATCCGCAATCTTGTTGTCAGTAGATATGTATTTTAACTGGATAATACTGTTTTCAATCATGTCTCTTACAAAATAAAATTTTAAATTTACATGTCTCGTTTTGTTCGATGGTTTAGATCCATTTAACCAATCAATTGCTGACTGGTTATCAGAAAATATTACTACGAGTTCATTTACAAAATTATTACAATTAAGTTATTTCAATAAATTTAACGTCCAGGTAACATGTTTTGCTGTTTCAGAAATAGCAAACAACTCCACTTCACAGGTAGAAGTTCCTACACATCTTTGTTTATTACATTTCCAAGATACTAATGACGAACCAATCATAATTACTCCACCAGAAAAATATTTCCCTTCAGTTGCATTTCCCCAGCTGGAATCAGCACTAGCATTCACATAACCCATTTCATTGTCATAAATTAGCATTTTGTTTTTAGAACCTTGTAAATATCTTAGAACACGTTTTAGTAGCAAAAAATGACGTTTCTCAGGACGCTCATTAAATTGAGAAAGGTAACACATAACAAATGATAAATCTGGTCTTGTTCTGTTTGATAAGTACAATAGTTCACCTAATAATGCTCTATATTGTGTTTGATCAACTAGATCATCATTAGTTTCAATATTTTTATCCTCACCTTTACATAAAGGAATTTTAACACTTTTGCATTGTTCCATCCCGTGTTTTTGTAAAAGGGATTCAATATATTTTCTCTGAGATAACCCAATACCGTTCTCTAAGTGATGTATCTCAATTCCGAGAAATTTACCATTTTGTGTAGTATCCTTTAGCTCAAATATTTTCTCAAGTTTTAGAATTATTTCTTTACGCAAATTGTCGTTATTACTGAAGATTGCTAAATCATCTACGTAAGCGCAAATAATTATAAAATTATTTTTATCATTCAACAGAAAAACACAATTATCTGAAGCAGTCAGTCTCTTTAAAACCAATTTTTTGAAGTTCGGATTTAAATTTAAGGTACCAATTTCGGCCTGATTGTGGTAATCCGTAAATGCTTTTATTGAGTTTGCACACTTTATTATTACCAAACTCATTTTCAAATCCAGGGGGTACAGAAACAAAAACAGTTTCATCGATATGTCCGTATAAGTATGCAGTTTTAACATCATAAAATCTAACATCCCAATTCATTTTAGCTGACATTGCCATTAACATTCTCCATGATTCTATGTTAACTACTGGAGAGTATGATTCTGAATAGTCTTTGTTTTTAGTCTGATTATATGCAGCTGGAACAAGTCTAGCCTTAAATTGTTTTTTACCATCGTTCTCTTTTATAGTAAAAACCCATTTACTATTAATAATTTTCTCTCCCTTTAATTTTTCTACAATATCAAAAACATTGTGTTTCCCTAACGAGTTTAGTTCCTCCTTCATCGCATTTTCCCAACTTTCCCAATCCTCTGATTTTCTCGCCTCTTAGACGCTTTTAGGAGTTTCTACACAAGCCAAATTAGCACTGTATTTAACTTTAAGTCTTTCTGATCTCCGTAGTGGTTGTTTTAAACTATTATTTTGCTCTCCTACACTGTTTTCATCCCTTTCAAGCACCTCTGATGGTCTTTCGCAGTCACGGGATTCAACGCTATCGAAATGGCTGTTTTCCTCATCTACATTAATCTGCATGGAATTTAAGTTAGGATCTCTGTTAGATTTTTCACTATTAGTGTCGAAAAACAGCGTTTCTATATCCCAAATAGAGTCTTTTGAGTAATAAGATCTGTTTACTAAAAATTTACTTCCCATTACATGTTCGATGAATTTAATTGATCTTTCTTCAAGAACCCTTCTGCTTTCTATATCATAAATTCGATACGCTCGTCTTTCATTTGAGTAACCCAGCATAATACCACGCTTTCCTGGCACTTGTAATTTACTACGAGATTGTTTGGGAATGTGAAAATAAACAAGGCAACCAAAAACTCGTAAATAATTTATATTTGGCTTTTCACCATGCCAAAGTTCATAAGGTGTTTTACCTTTCCCTTTCCTATAAGTCAAATTTGTAACACGAGTACTGCAAGCAACTGCTTCCGCCCAAAAATTTAAGGGAAGGCCACAGTCATAAATTAAAGTTCTAGCACGTTCTAGAATAATCCTATTAGCCCTTTCTGCTTTGCCATTACTCTCAGGATTATAAGGGACTGTTTTCTCGTGTATTATACTCAGACAAATATTGATCAAATTCTTCATTTACAAATTCCCCGCCATTATCTGATCTAATACGTTTAATTTTAGCATTTGTAAGATTTTCGAATCTCTCTTTGAAACTAATGATTTTACTTAAAACGTCATTTTAATGCTTTACAAAATAATTACAAGAAACAATTACAAGAAAATAATTTGATCCATTCAAGGAAGGAACATGTATAGGAACACATAAATCCACATGTACTAATTCAAGAGTAGAATTGCTTTGATTCACATCTATAATTTTATGCGGTTTACGAGTAATTTTACTGACATTACAAGAGTCACATTCTTAATTTAAATTAACAACCATATCACCATTTTTAGTCATGTTCTCATTTATGATTTTCGACAAGTAGTTAGCATTTATGTGACATAATCTCTTATGCCACAAAACAGATGGAATCAAATTTTCACATTCAGTTTGATTAATTTCCTGCCATACATGTGAATTTATATCAGGTTGCATAACAATTTCCAGATGTTTACCTTTTTTAAATGCTGTTAACAATATTTCACCAGAACTATTTGTGATAAACACTCTATCATCATCAGAAATAAATTTATATCCCCTTTCCATTAATGTAGTTACAGACAACAAATTATTTCTTAATTTAGGTATAAACATTACATTTTCCATGGTAACTGGAACACATTCAGAAAAATTATTAGCTTTGGCTTTAACAAAACCAGTACCTTCACTAATTAAACAATCATTTATACCTGCTTGCATAATTTTACTACAATTAAAATCAATTTTATGAAACCATTTTAAACTATTACACATATGACAAGAAGCCCCACTATCAAGTAACCAAATATCAGAATCTTTACCTGTTTCATCTTCATCTGTAGCATTAAAAGCACAACTGCCATCTGATTTACTTACTTCGGAAGTGTAGTTCACATCTTTTCTTTCTGGGGTTTTGGGTTTTGAGTTCTTTGATTTCACTGTAGCGTTCTGAAAGTTATTAGTTTTTCTGAAAAAACAGTTTCTAGCTAAATGTCCCCTTTTTGAACAGACGTAGCATACCTTTTCAGTTTTTCGATCTCGGTTTCGCACTAAGAAGGCTCCGTCAACTTGCGATTCTTGTTCCGGAACAGCTCTCGTTCTTCCTCTCTCAGAATCTCCAAGATATCGTCCATAGTTTTGTCTCTTTGGGTTTTTAGAACTTCTCTAATACGGGAAAATTTTCCTCTTAATCCTCGTACGGTGTAGTATACCAGCTCTCTAGGTGATATATCAAGTCCAAGAGAAGAACATTTCGTTGCTAAGTCACGAGCTCGAGCTATTTAGTCATTTATATTTTCTTTATCATGAAGCTCTAAGTTTTTCAATCCTTGACCGGCGTCAATTTTTCGATCTTCGAGAGTTCCAGTAAAGTTATTCTTAATTTTATTCCACAAATTCTTCGCATTCTTTTCAGTAGCGTACTGTAGTGCTTGTTCATCTGCTAACGAAAGTTTGATATAAGCAACCGCTTCGTTGTTCCGTTTTTTCCATTCACTTAATTTCTCGGGTTCCTTGGGCTCATCTTCATCTATGACTTCACTTAAGCCTTTTATGCATAACATAGCTTCTATTTTCATGGCCCATGTGTGATAATTCACACCCGTAAGAACAGGAAATGGAAGCCGATCCATTCTTCGGTTGCTTCGTTTTATGCTATTTTCAGCTACTTAAGAATGTTTCTTTCCGAAACTAACCACGCTCTGCTACCACTTGAAGTGTCAGAAGTCCGTTTGGATCGCCGAAGAACGAATCAGTCCATGTTTAATACAAATATATTTATTATAACAAACACATCACATCACAATATCATGCTTACATAAAGAACAACAACACTCAGAATGAATCTCGACGCTTCCAGAGAAGCGCGTCACGTGACTTTCTTCCGGGAGCTGTAGCAGGTAGTCATAGAAACGAAAAAGAAAAACAATGCGTATGAACGCACAGTCCTTCAATTTTTCTATATACGGTTTTTTTTTTGTGTTTCTCTTGTATTTGATATTTTTTTTGTTACTGTGCATTTTCTTTTTTCATAGATAAAAAAATATATGCAGTAACTTTATTATTAATTAAGTATACTTGCGTGCATTGTTGTCAGTATTACGAAATTTGAATACGGCTGCGCAATCCTCTAAATATTAATATATTTTATCAAAATTTTACACGCATTTCATCTTCTACTATCATTTTCTTTTAGTCAATAAGTCTGTTATTACTTGAATAGTGCCCTCAGGTACGTTGTGAAATTTTCACTTGAAAATAGCAGACAATAACAAGTTGCGTGCGCATGTGCATACTAGTTCCCATCATGCCCTGCGGCCAACCACGAACTTCATTAAGCAAACCGTCCAGAAGTTATGAAGGTTTTGTTTCATATAGTTCAATAATTGTCGCCCTGTTTTTAAAATATATTAGTGTACCGCGAAGTAATGTTCTTTTTTCGTGCGTCAATATTTTGCAAAGCCAAAACTACTGAATTTAATAATATGAAAGTTGTCACGTATGTGAGTTTTATAGCGTAGGTGCTGCATTGGAGAGCATTATCCAAAACTCGTAACTTATGGGGAATAGAAGGCTAAAACCTCCTTTTCACATATATTGCGTGATCTCAATGAAGAAAAAAGCTATCCCTAAAATTCTTCCTGCAAAATACACCAATCACGAATACCTAGAAATCGATTTTAGAACATTCCGAATATAATTCTCCAAAGAGGGTAGACGTAAAAAAGGGGGAAGGTGGCAATTTTTCTCCAAACAAAAAACAACATAATCTATTTAATTCACGCTTTAAAATTTAACAGCTATGAGTCCTGTGCTTATACACAGCTTGTTTGCAATTCAATTTTTTTTTTGAAAATTTATTTGTTTGAATTTTATGTAACACAATGACATTACTTCCCGATACACCTGATAATTTAAAGGCGTATTATGTAAAACTTTTAAAGATATTTGAGAGCGAAAATGCACAATTTACAAGAAGGCTAAATATCTTTTTCGTATTTTATCACTTAATGCATATTTTATGAAAAGAATTTATATATATATATATATATATATGTACAAGATTAGCACAAATGAATGCCCGAATTTTGAAAAAGTATATTTTCTAAACTACCACTACACGTATTAAAGAGCGGCAATACACGGAATTTAAATTTATGTATATATATTTTTTTTTTATCAATAAATGCCAATTCATCCATAGAACGTGGGGATTGAAATCCTAAAATGGCGACAATGACAGAGAAAAATTCTCCCGCATTAGAATATGCAAAAGTTATATCGAAGACACTGTGAGCACTTCAAAGACGCATTTGTGCAGCATTAGAAGTTTTGATAGTGTGATTAACAAGATGTGTGAAACGAGTTTGACTACTAAGTAGATGTTTTTCGTGTAACAAAACATGATGGTCACGCAATAGGTTTAGAAATATAAATATTTAAAATTCGTTCATTAATTTTGTGCTAATCCTGTATAATGAAAACGAGACCTAAGATAATGTACCAGGGGATGAACTAATCTTAACTTTTATAACTGACTATAGGACTTTCATGGATTTTATTGCACAATAGCTATGATTCCGATATATGGAATTCAAAGTATCATCCTGCTCAGCTTCCACAATACCACTCAATGTATTTTACATGCACAGATTTTTTTAATATACAGGTTGCTCCAAAAATGTAGTAACACACCTAATATATAAAGAATAGAGATAAGTGATGTCTAATAAATACAGATAAGTGGGCAATGTAGGTAGAGAAAATGTTCAAAATGAGGAAGGAAATACGACTACTCTAAAAGAAATCAATCTTGTTCATTTTCAGAAAGTTACACTTTTCAGATTTGTATACAACCTCCCGTACAAAAATTTCCAATTACTGAAATGTGCCTCATGCACTAATGAGGTGATGTACAAAATGTCTGCCTCTAATCATAAAGCTCTTCAGAGACATCTATAAACAAAGAGGATTGGGGCCTATACATGAATTTGGATGTAAACCTTTACTGCTGGAGTAGAAAAAACTATTTCCTTTCGTAATTTCTGTACGAACCCAGAAATGGGATCATCCGACATTATTCTTACCGTCGAGAGCCATTGAAAAGTGGTTTATTTCACCTCATAGAATTTATCTTCAAACCAAATGACACTTTCAAGAATGTAATTCTCAAATTTGATAGATCACCTCACTAGTGTATGAGCAGATTTTACTAATTGGGAATTTTTTTTTGTACGGGGGTCGTATACAAATTAAAAATTGTACCTTTTCGAAGATTAACGAGAGGAACTTTCACTTGGAGTAGTCTTTTTTCACACCTTCTTATAAACATTTTTAAAATTTACACTGCTTACTTCAATTTACGCTGCTTACACTGCTATATTATAGATAAAGAAGTAACGCGGGTCACCACCATTTTGCGACACTGTTCATATATATATATATATATATATATATCAGTGGCGTAACTAGAAATTTTTCATGCGAGGGAGGGGTTACGCCTACTGGTGGGGGGGGGTACACGTGTGTACGATAAGGGAGTGAAGAATATACATTTTGTATGGAAAAAAAATTCCTCATAGTGGGATTGCGACCCCCCTATCCCTCTTTGGCTACGCCGCTGATATATGTATATATATATATATATATATATGTGTGTGTGTGTGTGTGTGTTGTGTATCTCGGCGTATAACAAGCACTTTCAACTTCAAAAAATTACTTCATTTTTTCTCTTGCGTGCTATATACCGAATATAAAATGAATAATAAAAAAAATAATAAAGGAAAATTACAAATATGCATTACATTACGGAAGATAATTATTATCATATGACATATCTTAAATTTATTGGGGAGTGTTATACGCAGGGATATACGGTATATATATATAACATATAAAAGTAAATATACTCTCAAAATTAAAATTTTCCATTAGCTTGCCACAAAATTCTATATGAGAGTAACAGTTTTGAAAGTCAACAAAAGAATTGTCTAGGGACCTAAATAAAAAAAAAAAAAAAAAAAAAAATTTGATGTATTTCCCCTTATTCGCTTGTCGCAT
The DNA here is from genome assembly GCA_038373885.1 of Cheiracanthium punctorium. Classification (NCBI taxonomy): domain Eukaryota; kingdom Metazoa; phylum Arthropoda; class Arachnida; order Araneae; family Cheiracanthiidae; genus Cheiracanthium; species Cheiracanthium punctorium. The sequence continues at coordinate 173,863 of JAWZYV010011819.1, forward strand.
ATCAGCACAGCTCTCAAGAACTTCGAGGGACTATACGATCTCGGCATTTTAATAGCTAATAAATGTACTTTTATGAAACCTCGTGATTAGCTTATAAATCATTTAAACCTCGGTAATAAAAGTGTAAGCACCGTCTCACCGTCGAGAGCGTAGAATATTTCGTGACCTGGTTAGCTGCACAAATCTCTGTAAAAAGCTTTTAAAATAAAAATGTGTTCTAAACGCTCGTTAATTTACGTATGAGAGTTGCACAGCCATGAGGATTGGGGCTGCCCCAGCGCTCCGCAGAATATCGGGAGGCCCCTGTCAGACTACAGCACTACGAGTGATGGTCGTCTGGTCATATCTCAAATAGAGGTCTGGGAAGCACGGAAATTCGTGGCGTGGGAAAACTTTTGAAAAACAGCATAGTGAAAATGGGCGTATGCGTACAAATACGCACACGCTTAAATCTATTGAGTAAAATAATAATCAAACGGAGTATATTTTTACTCAATTTTTGACTTTAAACAGCCATTCTCCCGATTGAGTAAAATTTGCTCAATTCTTCGACAAAAATCAATGGAGCGAAAAATTCTCAATTTTTGAGCATTATACAACAGCTCCATTTAGGCTAAATAACAATCAAAAATGAGGACTGTCTGTCCGTTTTTGATTAATATAACTGTACTCAATTATGATTATTATTTTAAGCTAGAAAAAGGGTGTTTTATTAAAATTTGCTGTTTTTGATTAATATATTGCATGATTCGTTTTCTTCATTTTTTATTATCAGAGCTGTAATCTATTATTATAAGCTCGAGAAAATGAATTTTAAATCAAGGCAAATACATTACATATATCTTAATACACTATAAAAAAGTATTTTTTAAATAAATAGAATATAATTTCACTGTAGTCTCTAGTTGTAAAACGAATTCACAGTACAGTCAGAATACAGAAATGCAATCATGGTTAAACCAGCTGTGAGATTTAATGAAAGCAGCAACCCAATTTATTGACATGAAAAAGGTAAAATACTACTTACTCACTTTGGGTGGAGATATCATAACTTCATTTGTTTTACAACAGCTTTTTATAATCCAATCGTAAGAAACTATGTCATTAAAGCGAAATCTTTACCTAAAGCATCTCCTCCATATATAGGCTGAATTTATTTCACAACTCTGAATATGAAAAAGATGCATTTGGTATTCGGATATAACGTAAACATACACAATTTTGCCCACGAATACACACACAACTATGCCCGCGTTTTTTACTATGAACCGTTATCCGTTAAGAGCGTTGGTCAGGTCACGTGATAGTAATAGGTTATGGGTCGTGGGGGAGAAGAGAGAGAATACTCAAATAGGCAAGATTTTTGCGGAAAATGAGTTAAATAGAATATAGCGGATGTGGAGTGCTGGGACGAATTGAGGCATTCACAAATTATTGCCTTGAATGAGCATTTTTCGGCGTAAAAGGATTTAAATCGGCCGATAAGAAATTTAATCAATAAATGAGTGTTAGTTTTAATCAATAGATTTAAGCGTGCACACACACACATATCCAACTATATAGTTACGCTTATTACTCTCTTAACAATTCCGAACAACCACTCGAAGACAAAACTTTTACCGCCATTACTTCTAAAAGATTAAAATGTTCAAAAAGATTAAAAAGCACAAAAAGCGTAATAACATCTACAACCGTTTGTACGATCCGTTTGAAGTTTTTTATAATTATGTATAAAATATAGGTCTCTGCGGTGCTTTAAAAATCTGAAAATCCACCCGTTCACTCATTTTTAAGTAGGAATGGCCACGAGACGGAAAATTGGCGTCTCGCGTCCCAGACAGCACAGCAAACTTGCATCAAACTTGTAGCAAGCTTCATTTATCAAGTCAATAAACTTGAATTAAGCTTGAAAATTTCAAGCGTGTAAGCTTAATGCAAGCTTGAATAGTAGTGAGAGATTGACAGTACTGCGCCACCCCAATCCCGGCGGAGCAGCGGAGCAGGGGAGCAGAGGTTACATAATCCACGATGTGCTAAGAGGGGGGTGGAGTTGAGTGACAGCTGATGGAGGAGAATTCGACCGGAGCAGGGGAGACGGAGTTGAGTGGCAGTTGGTAGATAAGACAGGAGGGTACAGATTTCTTTTTCTTGCATCATTCCTAATAGAGGGGACTCGGAAAAAAGTTTAATTTTTTTTCTAATAATTACCGACTACAACTATTTATGTAGAGACCGTTTTGCAAAGTATAAAAGAGATGTGATTATGAAATAGGAAGTAATTGTAAGGATGACTCTTAGAAAAAAATTTTAATTTGTGTTTTTTAGAATTTTGATTGTGAATTTTTCAGACATAGAAAATTATGCTGAGATACGAACTAAGAATATGTAAAAGAAATTATACAAGCTAATGATTTCATTATTGAAGATAAAAATTAAAGTTAGGTTTTAACTAGTTGAATGGTATATGTTTTATGCAAACTTTTACAGAATAGTAGAAAGAATTGTGTTTAATGTTAGGATAACGATAATTTGTGGGTTTTTTTAGGCGTAAAATGGTATATGTTAATTTTTCGGGTATAGAAAATATTGGATTTGTGTTTTTAGACTTTTGATTGCGAATTTTTCAGACATAGAAAATAAAGACATATATCCTAAATTGTCTATGTTAATTTTTAAGACATAGAAAAATTTGCTATAATACGAACTATTAATATGTAAAAGAAATTACAAGCTAATGATTTCATTATTGAAGATAAAAATTAAAGTTGGGAGTTGAATAGTATATGTTTTATGCAAACTTTTACAGAATAGTCAAAAGAATTGTGTTTAATGTTAGGATAACGATACTTTGTGTTTTTTTTTTTTTTTTTTTAGACATAACATGGTATATGTTAATTTTTCAGACATAGAAAATATTGGATTTGTGTTTTTGGAACTCTAAATGTGAATTTTTCAGACACAGAAAATTTTGCACAGTTATGAACTAGGACAAATTAAAAAAAAAATCATTATGGTAAAATTCTGTTTCATAATGAAACTTAGAAACTATTTTAGCGAAAGCGAAATCTACTGTATGGATTTGCCCCTAAAAGTTAACTTCACAGTACACCCGTTGACTTAACAGCTATACTGTAAAGATATAGCTATATTATTCTTATACGTGTAAAAATATCATGTCCCACCCTACAACCGGTACCACATTATCATGTAAACCTTTTACAGAATAATAGAAATAATTATGTTTAATGTTAGGATGAGACTTTGCGAATTTTTTCGTGATAAAATGACATTGGTTATATCTTTAAACCTTTTAAGCAAGTATTAGTATTGATAGATTTTTTAAAAAAAATCCTACAGTATTGAAAATAAAGTTTAGGTTTATACTAACCGATCAGGAAATCGTGGTTACATGGTAATTTCCTTATATGACTTTAGAACTTTACGAAAGCTTTTTTTAGAACTTTACGATAAAATAAGTTACAAGCAAGTAATTTTTTTTTTCTAATGGGCAGGCACTGGCCACAAGCCACAAGCAAGTAAATAAAATTGCAGTTTTAGATCTAACTATCAAGATATTATAGTTATAAAGTAATAATATACCAATTCAATAATAGGAATGCTTATATTTTAGGTACAAAAGTAGCATTTATACAGATACAGACTACACATGTGTTTCATTTTATGTTATAAGATCTCTCATAAACGTTAAGTATTATAAATTTAACTCAGAAAATATATCATTTTGATGGAAATAGTGTCATCGCATCTTGTTGCTGTATATTTTTACGTTTAATAAGGTATTTGAACAAAGATTGAACCACAAATGTTCAGCAAACATGCTTTCACTAAATAATGATTAACTTTTTTTTTTTCTAAATCATGTATCAACAAAGTACAAAACATTAAAAGTAACAAAAAAATTTTGCAAGTTTTACTAAACAAAATACTAAAAGGAATAACTAACACTAATAGTCAATACCATACTTGTAAAAATCTCTACGATTAAGCGAAATGCATTTTAGAAAATAAACATTATCAAGACATCATATTCAAATATTTACAAATACACTGAAAAAAAGTCTAACATAACTATCAAATAATAGATAATATACTTGCGTATACTACAAAATATTTAAACAGAAATACACTTACTTCATTACTTGAATGATCGATAAAATACATCATAAGTGTATTTTCATAACATGAACTATTTTAAATTAGGCTTAGTATAAGCCATTGAAAAAATGCATCCTACCACCACCACAGATAGAGTGAGAACAATTTTTTTTCATATAAAAATACCTTGTCAAACCAGTTCTGTTAACCTTAATCATGAAGCTTCGACCTTGAAACGGCATAACCTTGAAACGACCTCTTTGATGATCACGTGATTTATTTTATTTATTTTTTTTTTTTTTAAACCAGTGGGAAGACATTATTTCATCTATGTTAGATAAAGCGGCTGAATGCGAGGCTCACATTATGCTGTTAGTACCTTCACTTTAGACGTGTATTTCTAGTTTTATGCTTTAATTGATTTTTTTCACCGTGTTTTAAAAAAATGTCTTTGCTTGAATTGATCGAAAATACTTTTAACATTGAATACACTCCTGAGTTTTACACTCAAAGTGATGCTGATGTGTTACTTCAAGAATTATCGCAATTACCTTTTGATGCAAAGCCTCTGCAAACTGGTGAAAAGGATAATACTTCGACTCGGAAAGTAATTGCTTTCGCGGATGAGGGGATAAATTACAGTTTCTCTGGAGTGACTGTCTCTGTTTTCCCTTGGTTACCCATTTTGCAAAAACTACGTAAAGATCTACAGAAAACAACGAATTATGAATTTAATTTGGTACAAGTAAACTTATCCTCTGACGGGAAATCTAAAATGAAGTCCGAACGGTTAGGTCGACGGACGCGAGATGGGACTCACACCGGGGACCTTCACACTTCGCACGTCTACCATTTCCAGTGACATAACCACTGTGCCATGGTGAGGCCTCTATAATGTAAAAATCTTGGTATATTTTATTTGAAGTAACCGAGTATTTTAAATCAAACACTATAATTTTTAAATTTTTAAAACATCGAAGTATTAACTCAGGTTATTTTTTATCCATACTACTTGTTGAAACTTCGTAAACTTTTAATTTGGACATGTTTATGTGTTTTCATGTTATGAAATTATTTCCAGAAATAAACTAACAGTAACTAATAGTAATTCGAGTTTTGTAAATGTCATAGAAGTAGTACGTTTAAAATATTTTTGATGTGAATGAACTTAATTTTTTTGTTCTGAAGTAACATGAACACACTACATCTGCTGAAGTTGTGATCTTTTCATTTTACAAGTTACAAACATAGGAAAGAAAAGAATTTTTAGATAAGTATAACTTTAGAAAAGAAAAAAAATAATGCTTCTCTATTTTTTAATTTTTGAGTTATGTGTTCAAAATTAGTATATTTTGAATTAAAATTGTATTTTATGTTCTGGCAGGACATTGAATATTTTCATGAAATGAACTAGCACATCTGTACTTTGTTAATTTCATAGAAGGTATGAACTTTGGTATTTTCTTTAAATCTTAAGAACTTAATACTTTTTTTTCTGAAGTGCCAAATATGTTGACATGAATTTTTTAAAACATCGTGTTATTCAACTTAGTATATTTTAGTTAATCTTTCAAGAGAATGGACTTATAAATTTTTAACTTTTTAAAATCTCCATGAATGAAAATTAGTACATTTTATGTCTATACGAAATTAGACACTTACAATTTTTTTCAGAAATACCATGTAAAGATTTTTATGAAATATTTTGTAAACTGCATTAGCTGAACTTGTAATTTTTCTTTTTAGAAGTTTTGCACTTAGTATTTGTGTTAGTTATATTTTGTGTTCTTACAAGTTGTTAAATATTTTCATACAGTAAACTAACAGATCTACACTTTGTAAATTTCATAGAAGTGATAACTTTGATATTTTTTTAAATGTAACGACTTAGCGCTTTTTTTTTTCCTGGAACGCTAGATATGTTGAATCTTTTTTTAAAAACATTATATAACTTAACTCAGCGCATTTTAGTTATTTTTTTTTAATACCACATGAATAACTTGCTGCATAAGCAACTTGTAAATATTTCTTTAATATTGTTATTAAAAACTGTTAAAAGTATATCTACTACATAAGCAACTTGTAAATACTTTTTTAATATTGATATTAAAAACTGTTAATAGTATATCTACTAAATAACTAAAATATAAGATACCAAAAACTAAGAAAAACTAATGTTTAACTACATACCACAAGAAATTGTGAGAATTCTTAAAATTAACTGCTTGCATAAATGTTTGAGGTGTAAAATTGATCACCCCTCTCAAACAAGACGCACTTGTTTAACTAACTGCAAGCGATGGTGAAAAATAGCGTGACATTGGGAAAAAAAGGGAAATGCCTTCTAAGGTGACTTTCATGTTGGAATATTTCACTAGAAAAAAGCAAACAATCCTATGAAAAGGGTCGAACCTCGGTGTAGTCTTGTGAAACAGTCACTAATGTCTCTGTTTCACAAGACTCAACCGAGGTTCGACCCTTTTCATAGGATTGTTTGCTTTTTTCTAGTGAAATATTCCAACATGAAAGTCACCTTAGAAGGCATTTCCCTTTTTTTCCCAATGTCACGCTATTTTTCACCATCGCTTGCAGTTAGTTAAACAAGTGCGTCTTGTTTGAGAGGGGTGATCAATTTTACACCTCAAACATTTATGCAAGCAGTTAATTTTAAGAATTCTCACAATTTCTTGTGGTATGTAGTTAAACATTAGTTTTTCTTAGTTTTTGGTATCTTATATTTTAGTTATTTAGTAGATATACTATTAACAGTTTTTAATATCAATATTAAAAAAGTATTTACAAGTTGCTTATGTAGTAGATATACTTTTAACAGTTTTTAATAACAATATTAAAGAAATATTTACAAGTTGCTTATGCAGCAAGTTATTCATGTGGTATTAAAAAAAAATAACTAAAATGCGCTGAGTTAAGTTATATAATGTTTTTAAAAAAAGATTCAACATATCTAGCGTTCCAGGAAAAAAAAAAGCGCTAAGTCGTTACATTTAAAAAAATATCAAAGTTATCACTTCTATGAAATTTACAAAGTGTAGATCTGTTAGTTTACTGTATGAAAATATTTAACAACTTGTAAGAACACAAAATATAACTAACACAAATACTAAGTGCAAAACTTCTAAAAAGAAAAATTACAAGTTCAGCTAATGCAGTTTACAAAATATTTCATAAAAATCTTTACATGGTATTTCTGAAAAAAATTGTAAGTGTCTAATTTCGTATAGACATAAAATGTACTAATTTTCATTCATGGAGATTTTAAAAAGTTAAAAATTTATAAGTCCATTCTCTTGAAAGATTAACTAAAATATACTAAGTTGAATAACACGATGTTTTAAAAAATTCATGTCAACATATTTGGCACTTCAGAAAAAAAAGTATTAAGTTCTTAAGATTTAAAGAAAATACCAAAGTTCATACCTTCTATGAAATTAACAAAGTACAGATGTGCTAGTTCATTTCATGAAAATATTCAATGTCCTGCCAGAACATAAAATACAATTTTAATTCAAAATATACTAATTTTGAACACATAACTCAAAAATTAAAAAATAGAGAAGCATTATTTTTTTTCTTTTCTAAAGTTATACTTATCTAAAAATTCTTTTCTTTCCTATGTTTGTAACTTGTAAAATGAAAAGATCACAACTTCAGCAGATGTAGTGTGTTCATGTTACTTCAGAACAAAAAAATTAAGTTCATTCACATCAAAAATATTTTAAACGTACTACTTCTATGACATTTACAAAACTCGAATTACTATTAGTTACTGTTAGTTTATTTCTGGAAATAATTTCATAACATGAAAACACATAAACATGTCCAAATTAAAAGTTTACGAAGTTTCAACAAGTAGTATGGATAAAAAATAACCTGAGTTAATACTTCGATGTTTTAAAAATTTAAAAATTATAGTGTTTGATTTAAAATACTCGGTTACTTCAAATAAAATATACCAAGATTTTTACATTATAGAGGCCTCACCATGGCACAGTGGTTATGTCACTGGAAATGGTAGACGTGCGAAGTGTGAAGGTCCCCGGTGTGAGTCCCATCTCGCGTCCGTCGACCTAACCGTTCGGAGTTTTCCGTGGTTTTCTCCGAAACATAGCGTAAATACGGGTTAGGACCCCTTAAAGACCCCCACGGAGGCGCCCCACCTATAGGTCTAGATCCCTCGTGCAGATAATTAGTCTTAATCCTACAACACAAGATTTGCATTATAGAATACCTAAAAATTCCTTATATTGGTAACAATTGCACAAATCAAAAGTGTACTAAGTTTGAACGAGTATTATGTGTAGCAAATGCACAAATCAAAAGTGTACTAAGTTTGAACGAGTATTATGTGTAGCAAATGCACAAATCAAAAGTGTACTAAGTTTGAGCAGGTATTATGTGTAGCAAATGCACAAATCAAAAGTGTACTAAGTTTGAACAAGTATTATGTGTAGCAAATGCACAAATCAAAACTGTAGTAAGTTTGAACAAGTATTATGTATAAAAAGTAAAAAGACATTTATTTAAAATTTGTAAGTCTAAGTAGATGAGTCTGTAAAATATGTAACACGTGCAATTAGTCGATATTTTCCAAAAACAAAAAAATATATACAAGTCCGTTACTTTAGAAAAATTGCAAGAAATAATCTACGTTAATACTCTGATGTTTTAAAATTATGGTAACACGTTTTTTTTTATTCAGATTTTTTGAACGTAAAACATGTGTGGTAAGTTAAAATACTACGTTTTATACACACCAAAGTATTGTGGGAAATACCTTTTTTTTTATGTAAGTACATTTTACAAAATATTACTACTGTTGTGAATTCTCATGTGACAAACTTACCTAACGTACTTAGGTTTATGCTTTTAATCAGAAGATCACTTTATTTCTATACAGTTGCTAAATATTTCATAATATTAGTTTCAATAAGTTTTTGTCAAATTTCTAACTGTCTAAGTTATGGTAATAGAATTTAAGAGATAAGTATAAAAGAGAATCTGAAATCTTGTCTACGTATGTTAACTTTATCACTTTTTGTTTTAGTAAAATTTCAGAAGTATTTATTTTGCAAGTAATCAATGCACACATAAAGAAAACACATAATTTTTTTTCTTATATAAACTGATTTATTTACAAAAAAATGTATTTTAAACTACACAAACTATTAACACAAAAGAAAATAATAACTTTTCAATGAGTAATCTATAACTAAGCATACATAAGTCAGTAAAAACTCACTGCTGTAGAAGCAAGCATACCTTTTCTGTATAATCACAATGGTTTTAATAATTTTTTACAATTGTAATACTAGTTATACAACAATAACATCACATAATTACACATGATTTGGCATCCTTGGGATTAGAAAAATCTAAAAACGGTTGAAAAAATGAACGAAGAAATACATTTTGAAAATACTCTCCGTAGTCTTCGAAGAAAATGTTTGAAAAAAATTCTCCGTCATAATGACAAGTACATTTGTTCTCGCATATCTCTCTTGCAATATATGGCACTTCGAGCATAAACCATGCTTTAATGTTTATAAGACCATCTCTCTCATCAACATGTGTTCTATTCGAACAAGCATGTATCCTTTGTGAAGGATTATCCCGAACTCGGTCTATGCAATTAAATTGCTTCTTTAAACTTTTGTGAATTTCATGAGATACTATATCCATTAATTGATCTTTAGCCATTTCATATTCACAATGCGGTTCACGGTAACACTTTTGCGGCTTTAATTTTAGTGTCATATGAGGCAGGGTGGTTGTGTACAATGTTTTTAGAATGCATTCTGATATTTCATTTCTCATTTCACAAAGTTTTAATACTTGGTCATTTAAAAGTATCAAGGGGATTGGATTTAATGTAAATGAATCTCCGGTTTTGTAAATTTGTTGTAGGATGCATTTTCCATCGTCATTAAATACGGATAATTGATTATTACAAATAAAAGAGCTATTGTGATGACATCTAGTAAAATCTAATAGTTTTACAATAAATTCAATCCATGTTGAAGGATCCATCATGACTCCCTGACTGGTTGGTATATAGTCTAATTCAGCGTTCTGAATAAATTGTCTAATATGAATCTTCAAGTCAGTTTTTTCATCGTGGAGTGAAACGTAGATAAGTCTTTCCAAGTGCCATGTACTATTTACAGAAGCATGTAAGCTATGGTAAGCATGATCCGCCCAATAGTCCAACTTTGGTCTTTTCGGCGCAGGTTCATAAATGCATATTTTGACGAATGTTAGGTTAATGTGTGGATCTGTCACATGAGGCTCAGAAGGAATACCATACGTTAAAAGTTTGTTGGTTGGGGGATATATCTTACTCATTGAACCATGTTCTAATTTAATGGTAGTGGTTTCACAGTTCGCTGGTTTAAAATCTAAAGTTCGTTTAGATCCAAAACTTAGAATGCATACACATGATGATAGGTCCAGAGAAAAATCTTCGTAGTTACCGTCTTCAATTTTAGATTTCCCGTCAGAGGATAAGTTTACTTGTACCAAATTAAATTCATAATTCGTTGTTTTCTGTAGATCTTTACGTAGTTTTTGCAAAATGGGTAACCAAGGGAAAACAGAGACAGTCACTCCAGAGAAACTGTAATTTATCCCCTCATCCGCAAAAGCAATTACTTTCCGAGTCGAAGTATTATCCTTTTCACCAGTTTGCAGAGGTTTTGCATCAAAAGGTAATTGCGATAATTCTTGAAGTAACACATCAGCATCACTTTGAGTGTAAAACTCAGGAGTGTATTCAATGTTAAAAGTATTTTCGATCAATTCAAGCAAAGACATTTTTTTAAAACACGGTGAAAAAAATCAATTAAAGCATAAAACTAGAAATACACGTCTAAAGTGAAGGTACTAACAGCATAATGTGAGCCTCGCATTCAGCCGCTTTATCTAACATAGATGAAATAATGTCTTCCCACTGGTTTAAAAAAAAAAAAATAAATAAATAAAATAAATCACGTGATCATCAAAGAGGTCGTTTCAGGGTTATGCCGGTTCAAGGTCGAAGCTTCATGATTAAGGTTAACAGAACTGGTTTGACAAGGTATTTTTATATGAAAAAAATTGTTCTCACTCTATCTGTGGTGGTGGTAGGATGCATTTTTTCAATGGCTTATACTAAGCCTAATTTAAAATAGTTCATGTTATGAAAATACACTTATGATGTATTTTATCGATCATTCAAGTAATGAAGTAAGTGTATTTCTGTTTAAATATTTTGTAGTATACGCAAGTATATTATCTATTATTTGATAGTTATGTTAGACTTTTTTTCAGTGTATTTGTAAATATTTGAATATGATGTCTTGATAATGTTTATTTTCTAAAATGCATTTCGCTTAATCGTAGAGATTTTTACAAGTATGGTATTGACTATTAGTGTTAGTTATTCCTTTTAGTATTTTGTTTAGTAAAACTTGCAAAATTTTTTTGTTACTTTTAATGTTTTGTACTTTGTTGATACATGATTTAGAAAAAAAAAAAAGTTAATCATTATTTAGTGAAAGCATGTTTGCTGAACATTTGTGGTTCAATCTTTGTTCAAATACCTTATTAAACGTAAAAATATGCAGCAACAAGATGCGATGACACTATTTCCATCAAAATGATATATTTTCTGAGTTAAATTTATAATACTTAACGTTTATGAGAGATCTTATAACATAAAATGAAACACATGTGTAGTCTGTATCTGTATAAATGCTACTTTTGTACCTAAAATATAAGCATTCCTATTATTGAATTGGTATATTATTACTTTATAACTATAATATCTTGATAGTTAGATCTAAAACTGCAATTTTATTTACTTGCTTGTGGCTTGTGGCCAGTGCCTGCCCATTACAAAAAAAAAAAATTACTTGCTTGTAACTTATTTTATCGTAAAGTTCTAAAAAAAGCTTTCGTAAAGTTCTAAAGTCATATAAGGAAATTACCATGTAACCACGATTTCCTGATCGGTTAGTATAAACCTAAACTTTATTTTCAATACTGTAGGATTTTTTTTTTAAAAATCTATCAATACTAATACTTGCTTAAAAGGTTTAAAGATATAACCAATGTCATTTTATCACGAAAAAATTCGCAAAGTCTCATCCTAACATTAAACATAATTATTTCTATTATTCTGTAAAAGGTTTACATGATAATGTGGTACCGGTTGTAGGGTGGGACATGATATTTTTACACGTATAAGAATAATATAGCTATATCTTTACAGTATAGCTGTTAAGTCAACGGGTGTACTGTGAAGTTAACTTTTAGGGGCAAATCCATACAGTAGATTTCGCTTTCGCTAAAATAGTTTTTAAGTTTCATTATGAAACAGAATTTTACCATAATGATTTTTTTTTTAATTTGTCCTAGTTCATAACTGTGCAAAATTTTCTGTGTCTGAAAAATTCACATTTAGAGTTCCAAAAACACAAATCCAATATTTTCTACGTCTGAAAAATTAACATATACCATGTTATGTCTAAAAAAAAAAAAAAAAAAAAAAAAAAAAAAAAAACACAAAGTATCGTTATCCTAACATTAAACACAATTCTTTTGACTATTCTGTAAAAGTTTGCATAAAACATATACTATTCAACTCCCAACTTTAATTTTTATCTTCAATAATGAAATCATTAGCTTGTAATTTCTTTTACATATTAATAGTTCGTATTATAGCAAATTTTTCTATGTCTTAAAAATTAACATAGACAATTTTGGATTTATGTTTTTTTTTTATGTCTGAAAAATTCGCAATCAAAAGTCTAAAAACACAAATCCAATATTTTCTATACCCGAAAAATTAACATATACCATTTTACGCCTAAAAAAACCCACAAATTATCGTTATCCTAACATTAAACACAATTCTTTCTACTATTCTGTAAAAGTTTGCATAAAACATATACCATTCAACTAGTTAAAACCTAACTTTAATTTTTATCTTCAATAATGAAATCATTAGCTTGTATAATTTCTTTTACATATTCTTAGTTCGTATCTCAGCATAATTTTCTATGTCTGAAAAATTCACAATCAAAATTCTAAAAAACACAAATTAAAATTTTTTTCTAAGAGTCATCCTTACAATTACTTCCTATTTCATAATCACATCTCTTTTATACTTTGCAAAACGGTCTCTACATAAATAGTTGTAGTCGGTAATTATTAGAAAAAAAATTAAACTTTTTTCCGAGTCCCCTCTATTAGGAATGATGCAAGAAAAAAAAATCTGTACCCTCCTGTCTTATCTACCAACTGCCACTCAACTCCGTCTCCCCTGCTCCGGTCGAATTCTCCTCCATCAGCTGTCACTCAACTCCACCCCCCTCTTAGCACATCGTGGATTATGTAACCTCTGCTCCCCTGCTCCGCTGCTCCGCCGGGATTGGGGTGGCGCAGTACTGTCAATCTCTCACTACTTTGAATCAAGTGTTCTAGTTTACACTTGCCCAGCTTGCATTAAGCTTGACATAGCAAGCTTAAAAGATTTTCCTAAAAATACGGGGCGCCCGTCGGCGAACTCGCCCCACATATTTTATTTTTCCCCCTCCACGCTGAAATTTCAAGTTATTATAATCTGCTACCATCAAGCGTCCGCGGCTGGGATCGAACTCGGTATCTAAGGATTGGGAAGCAAGGTCCTAACCCCTCGGCCAACCTGAGTTGCGCTGATATGACTAAAGTTTGAAGTGACTGTTATGGTTATCACGCCGTTTTCCGGCGAGATCGATCAGTGGCCGATGTGTTGATCTGTTTCCTTTATTTTTCCATGGGATGAATCGAAATTAAAATAATGTTATGTGTGATTTAGAGACTCTACTAATAGGGAAATAAGCATAATATAAACTTAAAAGCAGCACACGTTTTAAAACTTTCAATATCGCGACACTCATGTTGGGCAATACTGGCCAAAATCGAGACAAACGACTGATTTTAAAATCGCGACCTGCTTTTGAACCAAGCACTTTCCGTCTGCCAGTTCAGAGCTCTATGCGCTCGGCCAGTGTGTGAGTTTGAAATTGTGGTACACGTTTAAAATATTTCTACTGAAAAACTGAAACAATAGATTTTTTTCAAAATCGGATAGGTTTATGTTGTTTATATCAGTGCTCCCCAACTTTTTTATTGCCGTGAACCGGTGAGTCTGATAATTTTATCGTGGCCTGTTGAAGGAGGGCGGGAGCTGTTTATATTTTAAGATTGTTTTCATTCAATTTGAATGTATTTAAATATGTTTTCAAAATAAAATGGTCAGAACAGAAAATTAATATAGAGATTTATTATTTTATGACTAGAACGGTAAATCAATGAGAACCCTGGACTTGTTTCTTTGCAACCAGAAGGTTCTATCTGAGGATAGGGACAATGGCACCCGAGGTATGTTGCTTATGTGCAGTTTATTCCGTTGTTTTGTTTTAGTTCCTTGAAATTTGTAATATTCGATAATGTTGATGTTATTATAATTTTGATGTATAAAAGACGTTACGTTTATTTATTGTTCGATAAAAAACTCGTTCTATTTATTTATTTAGTTTTTTTCAAGAAATCTCATTTATTTTCAATTCTATGAATGCGATTTTAATTCATAATCTTGAAATGTTTAATAAACAATAAACTAATATAACGTAATCACAATATTTCTTCGATTACGTGAGTTATAAATTGGAGACCGTGAGAGACCTGCTTGGCGGCGTGGCCGCCTTTAAGCGTTTCGTGGTCTCCCCGGGGGACACTCCAGAACGTGTGGAGGTTCACGTGAGGACAGCCCCCACCGGGACAGGGAGACGACGGGCCGAGACTTCCGCTTTGGCGCATGCGGTCTCTGAACTAGTTTATTGTAAATATGACAAGAACATATAACACGTTGAGGAGGGAGTCCGGACAGGCTTATCTCTCGCAGGAGCGCTGCCATACAGTGCCCCCACTGAGCAGGTGGTACAAAAGCATGATTGTTGAGAGCTGATTTACATGGATTTTTGATTTCCTGTTATCAATGAGTACCTATTTACAATGTCTAAAAGAGAACAATGGGAGGGTGAGCCAGTGGCTCTATGATTAGTCCCTTTGAGATTGTCCTAGGGGGCAAGCTTATTCAGAAATGTCTCTTGCCTGGGTAAGATCAGTTTCGGTATGAGGTATGGCTCTAACTTAGGCAGAGTTCATACGCTCTTTGTGCGTCGGTATGTTCTATTTGACAAATCCAGTAGGAAGCCAAATAATTTCGCCATTTTTTTGCACGCTAATTTGCTGCGAAAAACACTATGTCCACTTTGAAGTTATGAGTTCATTTGGTTGTTTCAAGTGGTTGGCACTGGTGAGTTCACAAGTGAATAGGTAATGTTGGGGGGAGCCTGTTACCCCGCATGGGCAGTTGCCCGTTGCGTGTCGGTTGTATTTTTTAAGGTAATTCGGGAGTGGCCCGTGGCCAGTTAGAAATGCCGTTGCAGGTGCATCTAGGTCGTATTTGTAGAAGTTCACCTTTGGAAGGAAGTAATAAGTTAAGCGACCTTTATCTGAATCTGACTAGCTTTGTTGCCACTCCTGGAGCTGCGCTTGTTTTAAATGGTTCTTGTTGAATGAATGCGGGGCTGGCACCGTGCAGGTCCGCTCCTGCCCTGCTGCGGCCTTGGCTAGTTCGTCCGCACGCTCATTACCCCAGATTCCTGCGTGTGCTTTTACATGTTGCAGCCTGACTTGGTGCTGGGAGAAGACGAATTGTTTCGCCTGCAGTACTAGGGGGTCTCTGGTTCGATGGGACAGTATGGCATTCAGGCTGCTTAGACTGTCGCTGAGTAGTAGCACTCTGCTGCCTTGCCAGTTGCTCTGCGACCAGGAGAGGGCTTCTAAGATGGCTGAGAGCTCTGCTTGATATACACTGTTGTTGGGGGCCAGACTTATCTTTGCGGAGTACTTTTCGGTGTCTTCTTCGTAGGCTACGAATGCCGCTCCAGTGCCCTCGGAACCTTTAGAGCCATCTGTGAAAATCCTTCTGCCTTTGGGAACATCTTCTTGTACCGTCCCCGTTTTTATTTGATGAGGTCCCGGTTCATTTGCCGGGTGGAGTATCCATCGAGGCACATTCTGTTGGATTTCCGGCATGGGTTGGGGGAGTAGGGAGAGAGAGGGTGTTACGTCTCCTATGCGTAGGAGCTGTGCTTGTGCGGCTTCATATTTTATAACAATTGGTAGAGGTACATGGCCTGTTAGTGTGCAGAGTGCCTGTGTAGAAACAGTTCTATATGCCCTCGAGAGTCTCAGAAATGGTATTCTCTGATAGCAGTTTGTTGCTGGCTTCCTGCTTGAGGGCATCTCCCCAGACTCCTGCCGCATATTTTGCTTTGCTTAGGGTTATTTTGGAGTACCAAGTCCGTAAGAGTTCACAAGATGACCCCCAGAATTTCTAGGCTATTCTCGCTTGACCATTGTTTATTCTTACTAGGTCCTGCCTCAGGTCATTTATGTGCGGCACCCACGTTAGGTTTCTGTCTATTCTTAGACCTAATAACTTCAGGGACATTACATGTTTGGCACTTCTATTATTGACGTGTATGACTCGATGTAGTCGCTTAGGTTTTGTAAAGGTTAGTGCCTGAGTTTTTTCAGCTGACAATTCTAATTTATTTTCTTTCAGGGATTCTGAGAATTGAATCGGTGAGTGCAGAAACCACCTCAGTCACAAAAAGGAAATTATTTTTAGGAGAGAGAAAAACATAAAACTTCATAAAACTTCATAATTTAGGTAATATTTGCATGACAGAAACATAAATGCATGTTATGACAGAGGGAAAAAAATAAGTTTAAATATTTGAAAATTTGAGGAGTTATGAAGTTTTTTCTCTCTCCTGACAATAATTTCCTTTTTGTGACTGAGGTGGTTTTTGCACTCACCGATTCAATTGTGGCAAGATCTGGGCTGCTTTCTCTTCGATGTCTTTCCTTCTTTTACCCGCTAGTAGAAAGGTGAAGTCATCTGCGAATGCATATTGCTCTGTTCCTGGTGGTAATGGAAGTCTAAGGAGGCCATCTGCTATGACATTCCATAGTATAGGCCCCAGACACGAGCCCTGCGGGCAGCCCTTGAACGCCCGATGTTCTTTTGTTCCTGCTCCCCAGTTAATTATGATGCTTCTGTTGGTTAGATAAGAAGATAGGGAGAGGTAGATGTTTAATGGGCAGCGGAGATCAGCTAACTTTTTCATTAGGATTGCCCAGTCCGCATTGTCGAAAGCGCCTTTTATGTCCACTGAAACGGTGGTGGAGTAGTGGTTTGCTTTTATATTGTTCCTAACAGCTTTGATCAGGGCAGATAGTGCTTTGTCGCAGGATCTATTGTCTCTGAACCCATTTTGTCGATCTGAGAGGAGGTTATTTTTTTCCAAGTGGTGGGTTAGTCTCTGGGCAAGCAGCTTTTCCAGCAGTTTGCCTAAGGTTGGTAGTAGGCATATTTGCCTGTATGACTTTGGGTCTGTAGGATCTTTTCCTGGTTTTGCAAAGTATACAACTTCGCCCTTTCTTAGGCATTGAGGAAAGTATCCTAGCTCCAGAGACTTATTTGCCCAACTGGGGAGAAGGTTCGGAAATGTATTTTGGAGCGTTCGCAGCATTCGAAAGTCTATACCATCTGGTCCCGGTGCTTTTTTGGGGTTTAAGGCGTATAGAGCTCCTCTCACTTCGTTTTTGTTGTATCGTACGTCATTCTGTTGACATTCCTGGACCTGGGCTGTTTGTGCCGTGATTGTTCAGAAAGGGGGGGGGACGAGAATAGGGCCTCTGTTAGGTTAGATAAGCTTCTTCTTTGGAGCAGGTTGGATTTGAGTACCATGCCTTGAGTTCCGTGGGTGTGAAAGTTTTCCCGTGTGCCACTCTGTAGAGCTCCCCGTATTTTTTTCTGGCCTCTGTGCACATCTTTTTCTAGGCTTCTTTTCTTGCTAGTGATATGTTTTTCTTGTATTGTGCTCTCTCCTTGCTTGCCTTTTTGATTAGTTGTTTTATTTCCTCCTCCGGCGCGGAGTTGTTGGCTTTTAGAGTGTTTATTCTTCGTGATATCGCTGTTATGCGGTTTCTTTGTGCCCTCAGAGCCAGTGGGTGTCCACCAGTGGAGGACTGGTTTTTCTCCTATGCCCTTCTACCTAAAGGATTTGGAGGCTGACTTCTGTATCTGGTTTCGCACCGTTTGTGTTGCTGTTCCCAGTGACTCTATGGTTGAGGCTTGTATTATTCTTGATTGCATATCTGCTAATAATTTCTTTAAGTTTCTTTTGAAGACACTGTGGTTTCCATGTTCCGTCTTGAATCTGGTTCTTATTTTGGTTATTGGGGCTTCCTGTATTGACATTCTTATATATCTATGATCTGATCCTGTGAAGCAGGTTTCTACCTTCCAGTTGCCCACGTTTGCTGCGGCTGCTGCATTTGCTAGTGTAACATCAGGCCAGTCTCTTCCTGCGTCTTCTCGCCCGTGCTTCATGAAGGTGGCTGGGCAGTCTTCTTCATTTAGCATGGTAAGGCTGCGTACTGCTAAGAATTCAATTAGTGCCGTTCCTCGGTCGTCTTCATAGCTGTATCCCCATGTGTGCGATCTTGCGTTTAGGTCGGCTCCTAGGATGTAGGGGAGGTTTTGTTGGACAGTGGGTTCTATTTCTTCAATCGCAGTTTCCAGGTTTTTGGAAGGAGGAACATACTGTGAGCCTATGTAGTTGCCTGTTGATAGAGACACAGCTATGTGTACCGAGGTGGGCGACTGGCTGTATTGTGTTGCTATTAGCATAGGGTTTTTCAATATTATGTGCGCTTTGTTGTTCTTCGAGCTATAGATGACCCATGAAGCTGGAATTGCAGTTAGGGAGCTGTCTTGGTTTATGTGCGCATCCTGTGTTAGCGCTATGTCTATTTTGTTTTCCTGCAAGTATGAAGCAAGTAGTGCGTTTGCTGCTTTAGTATTGTTTATGTTTATTTGCACTATGGATATTGTCGTCATTTAGTAAGAGTTTGAATTTGCTTTTCTTTTTGATTCTTTTTATTCTGTTTCCTTGGCTGTTATTCTCTTCGACTTACTCCTTCTGTGATATTGTAAATAGGTCGGGCAGATGGGGTCGTAGGTTTTGTGGTTTGTATTCAGGTTTGTTCCCTCTTTTATGCTCCGTAAGTTGCAATTACAGCATAGCGTATTTTTTGTTGTACATTCTTTGTGATTATCTGCACAGTTGGCGCACGATGGACGTGCAGTTTTCTGCGCTATGATCGAAGGCTTGGCAGTTTTCACAGATTTGGGTGCGGGGGCTGGGTTTCTTGTTGCTCTTGTGTAGCCCTTGGTTGGCCTGCAAATCCTCCTCCGCCTCTTCTACTAGCTCGTAAGTTTCTTCGTTTGCGTTGGGGCCGATCTCTTCAATTTGATTTACTATTTTAAATTGGTGAAGGTCTTGTATATATAGTTTAAAAGTTGGGCAGTTCGGGTCTGAGGCTTCATGGTCTGTTTCTATTAGATTTTCTTTGTTCTTTTTGTTATTATACTTGCAGTTTATGCACTGTGGCTTGTTGTTTAAGCAATCTTCTGTTTTATGGTTTTCTCCGCATCTCGCACAATAGGTGCTATTTCTGCAGGAAGCCGCTACGTGGCCTAGGTCCTGACAGTTATAGCAGCACACTGGTTTTCTGTACACCATTACTTTGCAACGCTTTAGACCCAGGAGCACCGTACCTCTTTCCTTTAGGGCTTTAGCTTGGTGGGGTTGTACCCGAAAGCATATATGATTTGTTTGTTGGCTTTGCGGCAGTTTTTTTAAAATGTCTATTGGCATTTCTTTTTCTTCCAGATCCAAGGTTTCCCTTAACGCTTCCTCCACTTCTCTTTCCGAGTAGAATGCGGGGACCCGTTTTAGTCTGAGGTTTGAGAGATGTTGTTTTTGAGGGCTTACTTGTAGTTTTTCTTTATAATCCGAGTTTTCAATTGCTTGTTTTAGTTCTTCCTCGGTGCCCTGCGACAGTTGTATCTCTACCGCGTTATACCTTCGTCGTATATTTTTAACTAGGGTTGGGCGGACTTGTATTTTTTCAAGATTTTTAACTACGTTGATGCTGTTGGTTGAAGGATCTTTTGGGCGTATTTGTATGGTGGTTTTTTGAAGCGTAGTCCTAGTGGATTATTAGACATATTTCTTTTTTCATGCTGGTGAATTTTGAGAGCCTCGCTGTATGTGGGTGCTGGGGTTGTTGCTTGGGAGTCTTTTTGACTAGTTAGCTCTGTCTTTAGTTGCTTTATTTCAGATTTAAACTCTTTGTTCAAGGTCTTAATTTGCTCTGCCATGATACTTAGTTCATTAGCTACATTCTGGTGTCCTTGTGCTAGTAGATTTAGGCTCACCTTGATTTCTCTGTTTTCTCTTTTTAGTGCCAGGGCATTTTCCTGGTCTTCACCGACGGCTCGTTTTGTTTTCAGGAGCTGCTGTATCAGCTTTTTTAGAAAAACGCATGGCTTTTTATTTTTTTGGCGTTTTCTTTTCTTTTTTTACAGTGGCTATGATATCCCTTATTAGAGTGCTGGTCTTTTCTGGGTCGTATAAGTCTAGTATTGTCGGTTGCTTGTTTTCTGGAGGCATGAGGGCCAGCAATGGCGGTAGTAACGTGTTTGTGTTAGGGCTTCCTTCTGCGAGTGATCGCAACTGTTTGGCTTCTTCTGAGTTGATTTGAGGTTGAGGGACGGGGGCGAGGCTGTTTGCCGCTGCATATTTGGATTTTAGTACTGATGGGGTAAGCTAACTGACTAAGCTAGAGAATGGGAGGGCTTATCGAGAGACTATGTGAGCTCTAGGGAAAAAGGCTGGACACCGGAGGAAAGTGGGTGTTTCGCCTTTGGGTGAACTTGGGTGCTGAACTTAGGTAGCTTTTAATAATATCACTTGTATTAGGTTTGAGCTGGGGGCATGAGCATTATTACTAGTAGTAGGGTATGGCCTAAATATTTAAACAATATGTAACTTTTGCTATGGCTTGTGCTTCGATAGCTTGGTTATAGCACCATACTACTCAAGATAGACTTAGATACAAAGAGGGAGATAATAACTGCTCTAGGGTTTGGTTATGACACAATACTAAGCGTGAGAAATTAAATTAACAATTATAATAGAGGAGAACATTGATAGTGAGTTATAAATTAGCACAAATCAGACAAAGTCCCGCAAAACCCAGAGAAACACACGACAGTAAGTAAAATGGAAATAATTTAGTATTCTTAAGGCGGCCCGGTACCATTTGATCCACGGACCGGTACTAGCCCGGGTCTTGGGGACCACTGGTTTATGTGACACATTCACGATACATTTAGTTATCAGTATACGATTGATACATAATTTGATTTTTAGCGTTTTTTTCCCTCACAATCTTCTCATCAACAATTCCAAACCTATTATGTTCTTTTGAGGAATAATGCAATGTTTAAACAATTTTTAAAGCAATTAAACTACGTCATTCACTCAAAATATTTAAACTGTATCTTGACAAGTTACTAGTGTTAACCTTTTATTGGCCGAATTCAGATCCAGGAATATTTTAAATTAATTATTTGCCTATTTTGTTTTCTAATCCGTTATTTAAAGAGGATATGAATGGGGGGGGGGTTATACAATTTTCACAGTGATCGCAATTGGGAACAATTGTCATTTCTGACTAATGACTTCTGACAAACTTTTACACTGATTTCAAAGACGGAATATAGTGACGGGTAGTTTAAATGATAAGTGAAATATTAAGAATTAATGAAAGATTTATTTTCAAATTTAAAGAAGGTATGAATTAAATTTGAAGAAAGGGAGGAGTGTAACAAGATAGCTCTGTAAAAATTTATGAAAATCGCTATTTTTATGATTTTCATCCAGTTTCCCACTAATGATAGTTATGCAACTTGTGCTTCGAAAAATCAAGTCATCTTTTAACTATATCTGCGATTTTTTTTTTAATTTGATGTTTCCGCATTGGCTGCATTGGTTTCCGCATTGGAAGCATTGGCCTGTGAAAGATAAAAAAGTATCCACATAAAAATAAGCAGTTGAAAGTTTAGGTGTAATTTATTAAAAAGTTTTGAAGCCGATTGCACGTCGCACTGTACACGGTAAAAAAAAAAATTCGGAAACGTTACCCCAAAAAATGGGGCAGCTCTTGTAGTTTAAAATTGCGGAAACGTTTCAGAACTATGCGGGTAAAGTATTTAGAAACGTTTCTGCATATGTCGGAAACATATTTGCCTATTTTCCTGCATTTTAGGTAAGGTTTCTGGAAAAGGTGGGTAACGTTTCTGTATATTTTGGTAAAATATTGAGTACCCTCTCCGTGTATTTCGGAAAAGTTTCCGAATTAACGAGTAACCTTTCCGAGTTTTTCAGAAAAAAGTAACATGCACTAGATGAAGCGTTTCGAGTATCTTAAACTAGATGGCAGCACCAAACTCGGTCGGTGAGGTCTAGCGACCAGAGCCAGAATAGAACGCTGGACCTACGCATTCGAAAGAAAGCACGGTACCACGACGCTGCGGATTTCTTGCCTAATTATGCTTTAAAAGTAAACTGACTGCTGCAAAAGTTATTTGTGGTACGGCTTGTTTAGGAAACTTAAAACTTTTTTGAAGTATTTTGTAAATGGAGAGAAAATATCATAATTAATAAATATAAATTAAAAATCTTAAATCTTTTTTCTTCCACATAAATTATTTTAAGGAGATAATGTGCTGTTTTATTTAAGTATTCATCCGGCGACGTCACCTGGTGACTGGTCACAAATAAACTTCACAGTGACCACACAGTGAAGTTACATTACTCACAAGTTACCAGACCCTAATTATTGCATGGGCAAATCAGGACTTTGCCCATGGCCCCCAGTTTCAAATGTTGTTCTGAAATATTCTTTTATATGTCAAAATATTATGAAAAAGAAAACAAATTTTATAGATGGGGACCCCCAAATTCATCAATGCCCGGGGCCCCTGTTGGTCATAATCGGGCTGTGCAAGAAGTTACAATGTGACAGTCCTGTGACAATCGTGACCCTCTGTGACGTCACAGCGACTCTTTTGTGACCATCAATGCTATTAGGGAAGACGCGTTCACTGATATCCCTCTGTCTCTTGGCACTTGGCGCATGCGCGCGAAGTCCCAAATAAAAATTTCCTCTCGCCCGTAAATACTTTACCCCGAAATATGGGTTATATTTCCGAAATCGTGAGTTCGAGTAGAGCATCGGTAGGTTACGCTATACTTTCGGAAACCTTTCCGCTGTGAGTATGTAACGTTTCTGAATTTTTTAACTGTGTACAATCGACGTTCTTCGCCGGCACGCCGGCATAGACCTCGGTGATACAAATACCCGCACTGGCATGGCGCGGCGGCGCAGACCTCTAGTCTTAACAGAAAACGCCCGCCACGACTTCCCTGAAATAAAAGCGAGTCTAGCTCAGGGCTCACAGCGAATGCCCCGACGGCCGCCCGTTATATCTATACAAAAGGTGTCCCAGAAACACTGATCGAAGCTTTTATACTTAAATATTGACCATAGACAAATACAATAAATTATTCAGTTACGTAAATAAAAGTTAGAAACTTTTATGGTACCGATTAAAATTTTCAGAAAATTAAATATAAATAAATACAAATTTTTAATTTTTGCAGGGCCTCTATACAAAAACAAATTCTCAATTAGTAAAATGTGTGTCATGTATAAAGTTTCAGCCTTTCTTCTTAAAAAGTCTCTGAGATATATTTAACCCTCTTATTCTGACTATGAGAAATTCCCGGGCGAAGAAATATTTTTTCGTTGAAATGCTATCATTTTAAGTCAAACAACGTAAATATAATAAAAAATTGTGAAAAAAGGTTATTTTTTATATGTTTTTTCAAACGGTAGCACTATGATTTTAAAACTCTTCAGAATATTGTAAATTTAAAAAACGTATCTATTGAGAAAGCATATCTTTTCTTAGATATAAATGGTAATAATTAATGTTTCTTCATATTAAATACTATTAAAATAGTAGGAAAACTTTATAGTAGAACATGCTACAAGTAGAACAAAAGAGTATAAACATATGTTACTTCTAAAAAATATTTTTATATTTTTCATACATTAATTCTGGCATATGTGAACCCAAACTGCTACTTTTATTTATTAAAGATACAGTTAATGGTTTTATGAATTCAAAAGTACATTTCGAAACATTTTTCCTGTAAAAAAATAACTTTTAAGGATGGTAGCATATTTGCTACTATGGGCATAAGAGGGTTGAACAAAGTTAGCGAGGGGCTATACATCACAAACAATGTATTAATGTATTATTCAATATTTGTTTTCCTTTGTAATTTGTGTGACTCCTGAAACGAGATATTCGGACGGGATTTTTTTTTTTTTTTTTTTTTTTTTTTTTTTTTTGAGTCATTGAAAAATGGTTTAAGTCAGCATACTTTTACATTCATATATCCGATACATTTTAGTGAAAATGCTCAAATGTTATACACTGACTAATTAATGTGTGGGGAACATTTTATTAACTGGAAAATTTTTTCTACGAAGGCCATTTTAAAAATTTAAATTTTGATTTAACATCCTGCAAAATTTAATCGATACCATAAAGCTTTCGTATATTTTTTTATGTAACATTGTAATTTATTGTCTAAAATCAATATCTAAGGAATTATTAAGGAGTTATTTATTTCTAAGATCATTATTTAAGGAATAAAAGCCCAGGTCAGTGTTTCTAGGACTCTCTCTCTCTCTATATATATATATAGATATATCAGCCATATAACATTTTATAATTGTTTATTATAACGTCCATGTTATTGTTTCGTTCTTGTCTTTGCATGCGCATAAAAAATGTAGTTTTCATTTCTGTTAAATTTATAGATTTACATTTATAATTTTAACAGCAGGAATTATAAGAAAAATATATTAATTTAAGAAAAATTCTTAAAGACCAGCGTGCTAATAGTATTAATTTTTATCCCTCATAGAATATTTTTGTTTATATTAATGTATTTAGACTGTCTCTCGTTGTAATATATTAAAATATAACTTTTTCATATGAAATTCATATGAGGGCGGAGTATGTTTTTTTCTAATGAAGACTTTTCATATTGTGTTTTAAAATATACTAAATCCCTCCATCAATCATACTAAAATCAAAATAAAATGTTTGTACAGTACGTTAAATTTTATAACCCTAAGTAGTATATCATCCTACATGGCACAAATAATGTCCAGTACCTAAATAATGATGGGAAGCATAAATTTATTGAAACCATGAAAACAAGAGTAGTCGGCTCATAAAAAATTTTTATTCCTTGCAGTCTATTATTAAGGAACATTCCATTTCCCTTAAATATTAATTAATTTTATGCTTTGAAATGGAATGTTCCGTGTTTTACTTTAACAACATGACTCTCTCGTGGAGATCAATTTAATACGCTTAAAATAACATGTTTTATGGTGACACGATATTTTCACTAAATTAACGGGAGATATAAAAATATGTAGCATAATTCTTTATGTTGGTACAGAGAAATCAGACAATGGTGAACTTCATAACAACATAGGAACAAATTAATAGTGTTCAAGTACCAGTGAACTTTCAGACTACGGTTTTTCAAAAACTAATGCATCTTTCACAGATTGCACTTGACAAAAATTGTTACCTCAGATTTTGTTTTTCAATACATTGACGAAATTGTCGCAGGATATCCTATTATTTATGAAACTTGGTTAAAAAATTAGAAGCACACTTCAACACTTCTTTCAAATCGATTATTAACAGATACATGAAGACGGCGTTTCTAACCCCACATTGCTATGCGTTTCTTAGCTATGTTGGTGTATCCTACCTCTCCTAAAAGTTTGTCTCTCTAATTTTGAATCATCCTGTATTTATACACGCACACATATATATAGATAGATAAATATACATATACAGGGTGAATCTGAGCTCTTGGGCAAAACTTTCAGGGGTGATAGGGAAGACAATGAGGAATCGTAATCATATAGCAATCTGGGGTGAAAAAACACAGTTTTAACTTACCCAGCGATAATCGTTTTTGGAAAAGCATTCAAGTGTCCGTCTAATTTGTTAATCAAGTTTCATAAACAATAGGCTCGCCTCCGTCATCCATGAAATAAACTTTTTAAACTATCCATTTTACTATTCTGTTTTCGGAGAAAAATACATTAGTTTCCGGCGAAACAATGGTCTCCGACCGTTGTTTCGCCAGAAACTAATGTTTTTTCGGCACTTTTTTCCAAAGTGATTATTAACAGCTATACGAAGACGACGTTGCCGACCACACATTGCTATGTGATTCTGATTCCTTATTATGTGCCCTATCACCCTTTAAAGTTTCGCCCAAGAGTTTATATTCATCCTATATATATATATACATTAAATATTAAATACTATTATAATTGATGACCAACAGTTACAACTTGGTAGTTGATGACATAACTTATCATAGAGTAGTAGTTCTGTGAGTAATGCTCAAGAGTCTTTGGAAACATTGTGAAAGTTTGAATATTTTTTAATCGTGAATTACAGTTTAAAATTCGTGAATTAAAGTTTAAAATTTTTGTTTAAAAGTTATACTCAAAATGAGTTTAAGTGTCCTGAAAATTTCAACTCCGCAACCTTTTCATTTGATGCTTGACACTAAATTTTTATTTTATTTATTTATTTACTTTAAGGTACCGATTAAAAGCAGTGACAAACGGCTTAAGCAATTTACAAGATTGAGCTGATATTAAAGAAGATTGCGAAGTTTTCTCGCTTTACAGAACATTACTTACAGGCAAATACAAGACAACTTTCTTTTTCTTTTTTTTGCGTTTTCAGTTAAAAACCCTAAAGCGCTCAACATAAGCTTCATATTTCCCCTTAACAGAAAACAATTATGAAATTGTGTAATAGCAGAAGAAGTGAAATAATATGCTTTTGAAGAATGCTAATGGATATTTAAATTTTAATTAATAATGTCTTAAGTTAAAAAGTAAAAAATATAACCATTTTAGTATTCCTTATGCTTCAAAGTAACTAACGTGACTGTTACATTATCAACCGAAAATTTCACTCTGTTGTTGAAATACCTATTCACGTACGTTGAAATCTTGACAAAAATTGCAGTCATGAATATCGAAAGATACCTACATATAAATAAATATATTTTCCCCCAATTTTTTTTATTATAAGGAAGAATCCCACGCAGAAACACCTACCTTTGTTAACAGCATTTATAAATAATTTTTTTTAAATGCCATTATTCCCATTAGAATATTTTATAATTCTAGGAATATGAAACTATTTTTACATGCAATACAAATATTTTCAGCTATATTTTCATAAACTTTCGCATTCCTGTCATGATTTATTGAGATTGAATATTTTTTTTGTTATGTTCCATAGAAATTGAAATATTTTACAATATATGTAATTAAAAACTGCTGTATTTCACTCTTACAAAATTAATGAACTAGCTGAAAATAATTTTACGAAAAAATAAATCGAGAAGTGTTTTTTTCTTCTTTATTTCTATATAATGATATTTTTTCTTACCGTCTGAAAATCTAATTAAAAATAAGTTGTTACTAAACGAGTGTAAAGTGTTCTAAACTAATTAATTTCCTTTTTTAATTTTAAGTCTGTTTTAATTGCTTCTGTTGTTTTCGGTTTTCATGGAAGCTATTTTTTCCTTCTATTAAAATAAAACAATTAAGAAGAACATTAAACAAATGTATATTATTAATGTCGATAGATATTTGACATCGTGATTTTGATTTGTGAATTAAAGATTACTAAGCTTCCTTAAGTAATTTATTTATCAAATAAAATTTTTAAGAGCACAACATTAAAAGTTTAGTAGGAAATTGTTTTAAAAGATTTTTTCATTTTTGTTGGGGGGGGGGGGTGTTATAGCATATATTATACACACATTGCATGATACGTTTTCTTAAAATACATCACGTTTCAGATTTTAACAATATGCAAAACGTTTTTGTTATAATGTGTTCATTGTTAATAAAAATTCAGTGTAAGGCTTTAACTAGTTTTAATGATGCATAAAGTTTAACTGACACTGAAATGGCTTTAATGATTATTCGAAGTATAATACACAAAGTAAATAAATAAGGGCAAAAAAATGTGTATATGAATTAGTTTTAAGAATTTTCAGTAATTAATAATTGCAGTGTCAAGCATAATAATTTAATTTCCAAGTAAATTGTTAGAATATTCCTCACTTTTGTATTTATAAAAGCAATCTCAGATATTTTTAGGTAATATGTCAGTTATGTGTGCGTGTGTGTATATATATACAGGGTGTGTCACAATCCCCTACCGGGTTTGGAAAGCTTATAAAAATATATATAAGCAATACAGCAATAAAGTTGACATTATTGGAGAAAGAAATGTTACAAGTTTTATTACACAAATGTCCAATATGTTAAATTTTCGTGACAGCGAAGGATTAATGCAATTTCGTCGGGGGTGGGGTGGGGGTCGCAGTTAGCTTATTCTCCAAGAAAGACATAACTTGCAATGTTTCTTTCTCCAGTAAAGTCTTCTCCAAGAAAAAAACATTGCAAGTTTTGTTTCACAAGTAATAGGCTTCCTCGTCGTTGGTTTGGACAAGGTTCTGCCGACGACAATCGCCTTCTTCCATGGCCACCTCGCTCGCCGGACCTTATTCCCGGCGATTTTTTTAATGGGGGTTGCATGAAAGATCATCTGTTCGTGCCAAAGACGAAATTTACGCAAAAGGATCACAACTGCATTTGTTACCGTGTTAAATTGAGTGTGTGAGTGTGGGAAGAATTTGATTTTAGACTTGATATCTGCCGCATCATGAAACGAGGACGAATTATAGGGGGGGCGGGGAGGAAAGACTACCGCCCCAATTGAGAAAAAAAGAAATTAATGTAAAATATCCTATTTTACTTCCATAAAATGGATGTATATGTCAATCTTCTATCTAACTGCCCCCACAGACGAACGAACTGACCTCCCCCGTCAAAATTGCATTAACCCATCGCTGTCATGAAAGGTTCACGTATTAGACTTCCGTGAAATAGAACTTGTAACATTTCTTCTCCAATAAAGTCAACTTTGTTGCTATATTGGTAATCTATATATTTCTATAAGCCTTCCAAACCCGGGAGGGAATTGTGACACACCCTGCATGTATGTATATATATATAATATGTATGTATGTATATATATAATCATAAAATAGCCTTTGACAATTTAATCTAAGTTAAAGTTATCTGAAAAATCATCTTTAATCTCTGAGAAACAGCGTACTTTCACTGTAAGTTTGTTTCTCGGCCAGATAAATATTACTTTCAGAGACAATTTTAAGAGCACTTCAGTATCAAAAGTGCAAATTAAGCTGGAATGAAAGGCATTTGCGGTTTGTGGTCGCCCAACCTAAAATTATTGAGCTAATTAAGTAAATGACATCATGGTGAAAAACCAACTATCTGTCTTGACTCTCCTCTTGCGCCCTAGTGAGAAGTTGAGGAACTAGTGAATGTTTAAATCAGGAGCGAGAAAATTGCAAGGACTTTCGCTATAATAAGTGCCACAAAAAGACACACAACAAGCAACTCGTGAGTCGGTAGGTCGCCGGTCCTTCTCCAACAAAGTATGAAAAAATAAAGAGCTGAACCTCGTAAACGCAGCGACTGCAATTTATTTCGGGGAGAGGAGAAGTCATCGCCAAGAGAGCGGCGAATTTCATCACATTATTTGCGTGTGTGTGTGTGTGTGTGTGTGTGTGTGCGTCAGTGTGCATACTCTAAGATCAAAAAGCACCGGAATTTATAGATTAAAATTTATTGCATCTCCTTCAAAAGAATCTCTTCTGACGCCAATGTCTTCTTCAAACATTTTTTTTAAACATCAAAACATGCCTTAAACTTGTTTTTGTAAACCACTTTCCTTTTTGTAGCCAATTTCCTTTTATCGAACTACTAGATTTAAAACGGTAATGGAGTCTGTTTATTTCTGTTAATACAGTGGGATTAAGAAAAAGTCACACGGTTCCATATCAATGTAACAGGGAGCTTGTAGAGCTTTTCTTCATGTTTAGTTATAACCTCCTGAATAATAACTGCACTGCGAGAAAGTGCATCATCTTGCTGCAAAACCATTGAGATTCCTTGCTGAATTTAAGGTTATTTTCGATAAAATTCTTCATTAAAAATGGCACGAAAAACTCAAATAATTATTTTTATCAGCTGTTTGGCCGGATGGTAAGAGTTTTAAATACATAACACTAAGACAATCAAGGTAAACAGTAAACACCACATTGATTTTTTGAGCGATTTTGTCGATATCTTTCGGTACCGCTCAGACTTTCAAATACTGCTGGTTTTGACAAACAGCGGTTTGAAAAACTTTTTGTAATATTGCAAATGTTTGTGGACAAAATTTTAATTCTCAGACAAAATTTAAATGCATGTATTTTGCTCAACGATATTTGTCATTTTTGAAAATCAATTTCAGTTCTTCAATACTGATGAAACATAGTCTATCTATGTGGATTCAATTCTGTAGTACTAATATTCAAATAAACTTTCGCAAACTACTTTACAAATTAAATTTCGAGACTGAAAATATCGTTTTATATATTACTTCTTTAAGAAATTCAATTTTCAGTACTCAGAAATTTATTGGAAAGTTTTATACAGCACCCCAGTTAAAAAGAAATCCCAGTTTGCTTTCTAAGGTATTTCTTTGTTGCAGTTCTCAGAAGTTCATTAATTTCATAACATATTAACATAATTTTCGTGTTGAATGAAATCTCTTAGTTATTTTTAGTGTATTTTATTTACGAATCCACCATAAATATTAAATATTAAACTCCTGGAAAACAGCTAAAGCATTCCTGAAAATATCTCTTCTTAATGAAGAAAATGCTTTTCAAACATTTTCGGAACGAATCATTTACTGCATTTAAGACTTTTAAAAGCTCATATTTTATTTTTTTAAACTAAGAAGTGATCATGAAAAGTAATCTAAGTGATCATTAAAGTAACTTATTTTACATTAACTCCCGATGAGAGAAAGTACTTTGTTTCTCATGATTAGTAAAAGTAAATTACTTTGCGTGTAGGGAGGCTCTCTCTTTAGATGTTTTTAAAATACTTAGCTAAGCATATGAACAATAAAATAAAATGTTGAATAGCTTTTTAAGAATTTAATACTTTGTTGTGTTATTGTGTGTGTTAACAAAATTATTTTGTCTAATATGACTTAATTTTTTTTGCTCGTGATACTACATAGCCATAGCACAAAAAATACATAATTTTAATACAATTTAAATTTTGCCTTGTTTTACTTTAAATTAAAATATTTTCTAATATCTTACTTAAGTTTAATTTCGAAATTTTTCCAAAAATACTTTTATATATAATTCATATAACAAATTTCTGATCTCGGATAAAATTTTTCAATCCAAAATTTTTTATAAAAAATAAATAATTACATATTATTATTCCAACAATATGATGTAACGGCTATAGGAAAAAAAAGTTTAATTTCTGTTGTTTCAAAAAACATTTGTAGAATGTAAAGTACCCAAATTGAAGGATAATAAACTAATACAGTTTTTTTTAATAAAAAGACAGTGATATTATATTTATGTAAAAGGACTACAGAAAGTAATTACTTATGTTCAGACCTTCTGTCCTATTCTATGTTTCGAAATAATTAAAATATTTTATTAGACGAAAGTGGAACTGCATATTAAATTTTAATGTAAATACTGTAAAAGCACTTATTTTTGCGAGCCGTTTTTTTCGCGAAAACAAAGATATCGGTCATTTCGTGAGCGGAAAATTTCGCGAATTACATATGAATAGAACCGAACGTTGAAAATTTCCGAAATTATCTAAATATAGAACCCCTTTTGCATGAGGCATTTTAAGGAACATTCTTTTGTCCGAAATATTCATCTCCCCATTTTGATTGTCTTCAAAGAAACTGGTATAATTGCTGTAAGTGAATGATCTGCATTCTATTAGTCATTATTCTTTATTATTGTTAGTATTATTGTTTTATATTCACGAAATAGTTGTACAGTATTCAAGAAATACTAGAGTATACAAGTTGTCAAGAAAGAGCTTGTAACTGTGCAATAAATCATTACATTTTGGTAAGTGAAATATTTCTGATTTTTATTATTATATAAAGAGAAAAAAATTTTTTTTTTGCCGAGAAAAATTTGCCGAGATTTTAATGTTCGTGATTACGATGGGCTCTCGAAAATTGCGAAAATAAGTGATTTTACAGTATTTAAATAAATAATTTCACATAATTTGTCATATATCTTCTACAATTCACATTTGGAGATTAATAGTAGAATGTTTACAAATATTATACGCAGTAAAAGATTTATATGCAAAATATGGAAAATTTCAAATTAACAGTTTTTTTTACTGTAGTTTTAGTACATTTTTGCCTCATAAATTTCAGAAAACGAAAAAATAAAAAAATATTATTTACTTTTGCCTGTTTGATGAATATGGGTGTGTTGAGGTAAAACCATTGCTAGGTGAGCACATTACATTGATAGCACAAATCTAGGTTATCACCCAAGATAACTTAAAGCTGATACGCAATCCAAAATGTATAAATTTAGTACAGGAGATACTAAAGAAAGATTGGACAACTTGTGTTACGTTGTTATTTAATTCGTTAAATGGCATTGTGAGAAGATTTTGATATTTATAAGTATTTTGAAAACAAACACGTATATTTCGTTACAACTGAAATCAGAATTATCATTAATCTGTTTATAAAAAAGTTTTCAAACTTGTTTTTTATGTTAATTTTTTAAACAAAATATCTATTTTTAAACAGAAAAGAGTTTGAAGGGATGCTGTATTTATTGTATTTATTTTTATTTATATTTACGTGTGAATGAATACTTAATTTGTTTTAATTCTAAATAGATATACGAAAATATACCTCATTTCTGCATTTTAAAAATATGAATGTAATTATTAATTTAGCTTTCTTATATCAACAAAAATTTTATGTAAATGCTAAATAATACTGAAAAGGACACTGCTCAAGAAAAAAATTATACGGCAGTTTTGAATTCATATTCCTGATAAGGAGTTAGGTCGCTTTACATGATTTCTACATATTAAGGTATGCGAATTAAAAGGTATGACAAAAGATATTAATTTTAGAAAAACCTAATTTGAATGAATTTCGAAATGAGCCTAAATAATAATTTGGCTTTTAAAAAATGAAGAATATGAACAGACGCAGACTTACAAATGGGAAAGGCTTCACCTCTTTGGGGGGTGAGCGTAAGTACGTCAGTTTCCCTAAGTATCCGAGTCTGAAACGAGAATATTTACAATTTATACATTTTTGAAAAATCTAACAAAAGAGCGCTTCTATTGTAAGAAAATCATTTTACCTGGAAATATGATTTCTTGGACAACCAGCAACATTGAACAACACTTCGTTGTATGAGGTCTATCGGGATATTAATATAGAACTGAGATAATCATTCATCAACCAAGCTCGATGTAAAGCACAATAGTGATGTACATTTATCGCTCTTTAGATGATGTCGTCTCTAAATTCTCCTGAGAAAGCAATATAGCAGTTCTAAATATAATAATTTTCTATCGCATCACTTCCACGTCAGACATCCACTTCAAATGTGGCACTCAAATACGGAGAGCAGCTCAAAATTTGCTTATTTGATTGAAAAGAGAAAGCAACTTACGTTACCGAATGTGCCGTTTAAAGGTACTAGCATTCTTTCTAGAGATTCCCGCACAACATAGATCATTATCAGAAAATCTAAGGACTCATGAATGTTAACACCCCTAGAAAACTATTAACCAATACTATACCCGGCTATTAACCGCCGAGACCAATTTTGAAACCACTGATTTAGCGTACACGAAACCATCGGTATACGGTGGTCTTGTAGACAGAGGATTCATCTTGACACATTTCGGTTACTAGTACAACATCTTAACCATTTCACTACCACGACCTACAGCTCTGAAGTTTTTATTCCAGCATTTTCAAATCGGCCTCTTATTTATATGAATATATTCTAGTATCTGTAGTGTACGTTCTTACCAGAGGAAATACGCCTATATCATGGACTGTACAACGGGAAGCGTCTCGACACAAAGAATAGTTTTCCATCAATTAATCCTTTAGCTCACATGCTCTTCTGCTCAGTTTCTATCGGCAAGACTCTTTATTGTTGCTATTGCAAATCATAACAGTAACCGAAAGCATACAGACCATAATAAGCCTACAGACCAGTAAGATAGTCTTGTGGCTTCCGGTACTACAGGTTGTGTTTCAATTTCTCTTCAAAGACAATAATTTAATTGGTTTAATGATTTTACTCTGATCTCACACTGAGCCACTGAGTGCGCAGTGTATTCACTATATTTCGATAATTTATCTTTTCAATTTCATCTTTCAATAAGATTTAACTTGAATTTTATTCGCTAACTGTAGCAAGGGATTATTTGCGTCATGTATTACAATTTTACAAGTCTTGAATTGTTAAATCTAAAAACTTGCAATTTTCTAATGTATCTTCATAATTTTTTTTCTTCAAAATGGCATTTTAGGTATTAAGACCAAGAAGCATGTACTCGTACTTATTTGTGCTATAAAACAGTTTAAGTTTAGTATTTTTGTTTTTGTTTTCTCCCCATACAACCTGAGAATAATATTTAAATATATATTGTGACTGAGAATAATATTTAAATATATATTGTTCTCTACAAAAATTAGTTTCAAATATCAAAAGCTAGGTAAAAAAATATCTCTATAATCTAAAAACATTTACTTATTGTAAGGTGATCCAAGCTACTTTGCATCACCTGTATAAAAATGTAAATGTCTTTAGATTATTGAGGTACATTTTTTATCTATCAAAGATGAAGCACTGCTTTAGCAGCTTCGTATTTTTTCTTCGACTTTTTTTGTATATTTCAAAATAGAAGAAAGAAATGCCCCTTTATCAGATAATTTAACATTGATGCTTCAGTAAATAAAGAAGAAGAATTAATAATTTATAAAATGCATTCCGGATTTCAAAGTTCATGGTAAGAATATTTATAACAGAGTTGCCAACACCTCAGGAATATAATTAACCAATTTTTGTAAACAGCAATTCTTTTTAAATATTGTTTCGAAATGGTAATCAGTCAACACGTTTAACTTCAAGATTTGCTGTTTTAAAAAAATGGGTTAATTATATTCAGGAGCAGTTGGCAACCCTCTTATGGGCCATTCCCCGTGAAATCAAACACAAAATTTGAAAAAGCTCACCACACCATTTTAGGTTTTCCCTAAATTTTGTGCAAATGATTAATAGAATAGGATAACTCCAAATCTCAATTTTAAAGGTTCTACGATAATTAATTACCGAGAAATTAACCATGCAAATTTTTAGGTTTTCCGCATGATCCTATATTTTTTTTCTGGATTTCTTAAATAACTCCTTACCTATAGAAACATACTGAAGTGAAAATTTATTTCTAAGGATAACTTTTTAAGCTGATTCCAAAAATGTTGATCAAAATTTGCGTATACTCTATGGTTTATGCATGAGCATTGCATGAAATCAAAACTTGCATATGTTCTATAGTTTATGCGTGAGCATTGCATTTGCTAAAAAACATCATGAATTTTTTTCGGCATGTTTGATCAGGAACACATGTTTTAAATTCGTACGTGTTGTTAAAATGGTATACCACTACATGCCAAAAAAATTTCATCTTGGATTTCTGGTCAAGAGATGAATAAAATAATTATTAATTTTCACGTGACTTTTCGTCTATTTTATCTAGTAATGGGTTTTAAAGGGCCTGTCAAAGAAATGAATATGCAATTTAGAACTTCTAATAATACCTTTATTCGTCAAAGTAATCTCCCTTATTTTCCAGTACCTACGGCATACGGTCAGGTAGCGCACGGATGTCAGCAGCTCTCTATTCAAAATTCAGGGCCTAAGGGGTTAATGAATTTTCTAAGTACCTCCGCCAATGAACGATCACCTAGGGCAGATGTGAGTGTTACAATTGGTATTAGAACTTGAAAATATTCTCAAATTTACTTTTTACCTTTCAGTCCAACTCTCAATAAAATGCTTGATTTTAAAAACTTATTTCTTGAACTTTATGTAAACATGCGTTAGTCGGTAAAAAGATACAGTGTACTTTAACACTGATATCAACTATTTCTTTCAACTATATCGATTGTATTATCCACTCTACAAGTCTAAAACAGCTCCATCTCACTGCTCCTTATTTGCACATGCCCGATCTATCGGGACTTTCTACACTACGTTGCCACTACTTTATTTGCAAACTTCGTATAAGGAATTATCAGCATGATTAGAGTATAATGTTAAGTTAAACTAAATATGTGAATACATATGTTCGATTAAAGAAATTTTTTTGAATTGATATTTATCAGGTGTTTTTAAATTTAGATTTTTTAATATGCTCTCAAATGCATTAATATTTATTGTATTCTTATAACACTTTAAAGATAATTCGATAACAGCCTTTATAAATCAATACGAATTAGCGGAATTCGAAAGCACTTCTTCTTAATTGCAATTTTAAATTATTCCAAGAAATATGCTTTCAATTATCTATATAGTACATGGAAATCGAAGTTTCGCCATTTCCTTCCAGTGTGCTGTGTTTCATCTGCATACGGATCCCCGTTTTTTATATTTTAATTTTCTAATGGTGATGAAATTTTGTTCTGAGAATCTATAAAAAGTTTAAAGAAAAGTTCAAAAATTGCGTGAGCTTCTTCTTAGTAAATCAATTCCGTATACTCAGATGTATTTTTCTGTGAATTTTCGCCATTGTGCAAGATTGAAAGAAAACAAAATACAAGAACGGAAACATATTTTGAACTTTAAAGAGAATATTCCATGTATATTTTAGCATATTTTCTAGCAATAAATGACAATTCACATAAAAAATTAAAGGAAATAACTATGTTGATAGTTCACAAAATTCTTAACACTGTTATGTCCTAAATTCATTGACAGAAAGCTGTTTACAATTTTTCAAATCAATTTACAAGAAGTCACGCTTAGAATAAATATTATCAGAAACTAGAAAAACGACGAAAGTTCAAAAGTGTGGCTCTGTTATTCTATAGAAGCTACTACAAGTGATTCTACAGAGGATAAAAGAAATATGTTTATAATCTTAATTGTGTCTATTTTTTTTATAGTGATTTAAAACACACTTTCTGATTATTTTAGAAAGTAAAAATAATTTTCCGCCAGAATAATTTTCTGAGTTTCAGTGATATAAGTAAGTGCAGCGTGTAAAGCTAGATGCTGAGGGGAAGGAAAGGCTTTTCTTTTGCTGTATCGACGAATTGTTAATACTTCTTATCATATGATTATTTTTAATTATTAATTTCTGTTTAAAGCTACAGTATTTGGACTTTGACAGAAATTGTAGCACTTCTTTCAAAATATTTACACGCTTAAACCCAAAGAGCGAAAAAAACGATACATTGCGGAGCGATCCGTTTCATTGGAAATCTACCGGTATTTCCGCAAAAGTGCTCTTTAAGTACTCTTTTTTCTGAGAATTACCCTACTAGCTTATTGTTATATTTCACTCCGCTCTTGTGATCCAAAAACGCCCCTAAAGGAGAAGCGCACTTTTGAAAACTGGGCCAAAAATCGCTCCGACTGATCGAATTTCGCTGGATTGATTTAAGCGTGTATATAATTAAACTTTACATTTTTAGTCACTATTTACTTCCACTGTACACAGCCTGTTCTAAGGCGAGTAATAGTTAGGTCTCTATTAGCGTTTATTTCACAAATCTGTGAGTATTTTTTAATGGACGGTACTTTGTAATCGCATTCACATCGTCAAAGTGACTTTAATGATATTTCCATCATTGAGATTTCTCCCTTTCTTGACAAGTTGATCTGCCATCTCATTTCCAGGGATGCTAACGTGCGCAGGCATCCACTGCAGAATACATATCTTGTTTAATTTGTCAATTTCTTAAAGTTGGTGTGGGAAATCATGGGTTAGCCTTGATTGACCGTTATTTAATGCTTCTAAGGCAGCTTAGGAGTCACAAAAGATGACAAGCCCATTAGCTTTCAGTATTGTTGAATAAGATCTATTCATGCAATGCATAATTTATTGCTCTAAGTTCACTGGTGAAATTTGAATCAATGGATCCAGTGCCCAATGAATAGTTCGTAGTTAAGCCGTTGGGCAATACAAAGTGTACACCCGCTCCTCCTTTTTGAATAGTTTCGTCAGCTGAGCTATCAGTATATGTATGGACAAGATTACTTTCCGACATTGCATTGATAGTCCGCATACCCTTTTTAAAAATATCTGATGTAAATTCCTTTTTGGAGCATGGAACAATGCGATTGGTGTTGACAGTAGTATTCCTGGGTAAGCACTTATAGACTGTGGGCTCTTCCAGGAAAACAAGGGTGCTGTGCTCGAGACCGATCTCTCGTCTTATGTGGGAATTAAGTTGTAAAGTAGATGGTCTTTTAAGTCTCTTGTTTTCTTGGACCAATTTTCAAAGGTTCTTCGTGAAATGTGGTCTGAGTCACGACATCATATTTTCTTGTAGAGTTTATGGTTTGGTACTTCCTTCTGTTTTTGAGTGAGGTGAGGCCACATTCTCGTACCACTTTTTCATTGTTTGTAGAGGAAACCGCGCCATTGATAATTTTGGCCGCTCTTGCCTGGATGCTTTCTAAGTAGTTGAATGTTGTGGCAGAAGAATGGGCCCAAATGGCGGTGGCATACTCAAGGTGTGGTCTTATCAGGGCTGTATAGGTGGTCCATGGGAGAACAAATTGTGATAATTAGCTCTTATTACCTGGGTGCCTGAACATCCTGGATGAGAAGAGGAAAGCGCACAACCTTATGCTTGAGGATGTAAGTGAGCTGCATGATTCTTTTACTAACCTCATTCTGTCCCCTTTAATTAACGATTTAATAGAAACTCAAGATTTCCAATATTATTGCAGTACTTCTAAGAAAACCGCTGGAAAAATGTTGAGTGAGAGAGGAATTAGCTTAGGGTAGTCGGGGGTATAGGTCCGCACTGGGCAAAGATCCGAATGCGTTTTTTTATTTTTATTATTATTTATAAATCTAAATTAGCCACACCGATTTTTTCCCAAGTTCCCTAGATGGCTTTGGTTATGGAAACAAATAATCACGGATGTGCAATCGTCAGTTTTTAAATTATGAGGTAAATTACTTTACGCTTATTTTGATGTAGTTTTCTAAATTTTTGAACTTATTTTCTGCTCGCAATTTTAGAGTTTTATGTTTTAAGGGTTTTTGTATGTGAAGCTGATCTAATAATGATCTCATTACTATATGTTTTAGTAATACGACTTTTCAACTAAAACTGCAGGAAAGCAATAATCATACCGTTATCAAATGGGTCAAAAACCGCATGCACGATGGGGTAAAGATCCGAATGCAGATCTTTTCCCCTAATGCTTTGGGGTTGTCACGGTTTTACTTGTTTGATTTTCCTATGTTGTGTCAAGTCCTGAGCCTTCCAATAACCATCATATTGGGCTAAGTTATGGACTTTCTAATGATGATGTCCATCAGGGCCGGAAAAATCCATTGCCCGACACGCAAGATCATGTAAAATTTTCAGCCAGGCGTGTATTTTATTTTTTATTGTTATTTCTTTTTTCCCAACTGATCGGTTTGTTATTGCAACATTTACGTTCACATCAGTTCGTTTTAGCAATATGATAAGTTTTTCTACGGTCCTTAGAGATTTGAGCACCTTTTAGTTCTCTAACAGCGAACTGTCTTCCTCCTATTTTGTAAGTCTCTCTTATTAAATTTAACTGACAGCGATTTTTTCTTTTTGTTAAAATAAGTTTATAATGCAAACGTTATCATATTAAATAAAAATGTCCCATAGTCAAATTTAATAAAAAGAAAATTATGCACCACCAGTATTGAAAGTGCTGATAGCAGGCAATCTTACAACCTAACAAATAATAATTTTGCAGCAAAGACAACTTTGCAAATAGGTTTCATTCTGAGTTTTGTGCCATGTCCACCAACGCGAACCTTTACCCCATTACATGGGGCAAAGATCCGAAAATACCAAAATCTGTAAAAGTCACTCCCAGTTTTTATGTATTATTTTTTAGATAAAAGTGATCATTTAAGATGATAGGTAAAGGTGTGGGCTATATTCCAATAAAAAGTTTAGGTTAATAACTTGTAGAATTTTTTCAGAAATGAGTTATAATTTAAAGTAGCAGACCTTCGCCCCCACCTACCCTAAACATTAGAAGTTTTCGTTCCGATAATAAGCATAAAACAATGAACAACAACGACCTACCACACGCTAAAAGTGCAATAATAGAAATTATCAAATCAGTAAAAACTCATGCCAAACTTGATTCGTTAGAAAACGATCATATCGGCGATATGGATGATGTCCAATCAAACGTTGAAATTGGCAGTCTTTCGCAAGAAAGTAATTCAAGTCAGAACAATCGTACTAGAAGCAATGCTAACATCGAAACTTTTTGTGAAATAAAAACAAACGTTATCAAATATTTAGGTAAAAGAAACGAGCTTCTAAATACTGACTTCGATAACTCTAAGCCTACCTCGTTGAAAATAACTTTTTATTCCAGTCAACGGATTCTAGAGAGCTTAAACCACCCAACAGTCAAATTCCCCATAAAATTTATTAATCTAATACCCCTTCCCAAGATATTGACGACTTCTTGCGTGAGCACAAATTTCAGATCCTAAGCATAACATACTTAACAATTAGGAAAACCAAAACAACCCTAAGTATATTTTCCATCTCACTTAAGCCCATGCCGAATCGTGCGGATATCTATAACCTTAGAAAATACTACCGGCTTGATATTACTGAAGACTACCGAAAGCAAACATTAAGCAATGTTATAATCCCCAAAGTTTTGGGCGCACGTCCGTGATTTGTGTCTTGACCCCTAAACGTCTAAAATGTGGGCTGAAGAAACTGTCCTACCAGCGGGAATGGCCAATGTAAATGTGCGAACTGCACTCGCATCCATACCGGGGAGTGTCCGAAAAATCCTGCGAATTAAAATAAGCATCCCGGGACTGTTATTGAATTCAAAATCAAACAAAACGTCCAAGCAAACATACTGGATAACTTACAAGCATTTACTCCTGCATCTATTCCAAAATTGTCAGCGTGTAAAAAATCACCACAAACCAAACCCAAGAGGAAGATCATTCCTACGCATAAGAAAATCTGGAAAATGCATCCAGTAAAAATAAACATAACCCTTCCACTACTATTCATATCACGTCTGCCGATGACTACAATGCAGCATCAGAGGCCGAAGAACTTCCTATAAAAACCAAACAAAATAAACCTGCCAAAACTATGGAAGCACCAAAGACAAGTTAAAAAGTGGCCCACGAAAGAATCACAGCAAAACACAACTGATACTCTTGAAACACACATATACTTAACAAACTACATGGATATCACAAAAATTAACAGAAAGATATCTAAAGTTAGTAACATAACTAGAAGAGATAGCTATTTCAAAGAGATGGATTCTAAAATTACCCAACATACTGATCCCATAAAACAGCTTTGGATTATCATGGAGCTCACTCAAAAATATTTTATTCAATCTACTAATGGTTAGCATAACCAAAAAAAATTCTAAACGCGTTCTTTACTGGAACGCAAATAGCCTTCACCAGAAAATGAATGAAATAAAAAATGTTCTTTTATTCTGTGAGTACGATGTCGTTTTACTACTAGAAACCAAACTAAAGAAAACACATGACACAATACCAGAAACTACATCCTGTACAGAAACGGCAGCCAAGGGAAGTTAATAAGCGAGGACACTGCCATTGACGTAAAAATGGCATCCTTCATTATCCTGTAACTGACTAAATTCACGAAACAGTTGAAGCCAAGTCTATAATTATCACAGGCATCCTCAAAAACATAGTTGACATCAGCATACGTTAGGCCCAGATATTCTTTCCCTATCAACGACAGACACAATATATTTAATTACCGAGACAGAAAGATTACAGGTGGTGAATTCAATGCTCACCACCTTGCATAAGACTCAAAATACAACTACCCCTTTGGTACATCTCGCTAAAATATATGATTAATAACAACTCTCGTATGGCTGGTCCACCCCCTACCTACTCATTACGTCACAAACGGCTCATCGTCCATTATTGGCTTTGCAATATACAAAATCTTAAATCAAACAATAGAAAGTTCAGTGATATATAAACATTGTTCTGCATCTTCAAAATGTTTGCTTAAAAATAAACTGGACAGACCACATGAACCAACTGCAAAGTGCTCCCATCTTCCTTCCTTGTATTCACAATACTGAAGACATCCCACCATTGAACTCGTTTTTAATTTCTTCGCTCTCCTCACATTAACGAAAAAGCGCAATGGGCTCTCCTTCTGTGACCAGTCTTGCTTCTCAGCTTGGATCTTTGAATGCTCCGCTGAGATCCTGCATTGTACTTGTGCAATCGCTCCAGTAAATCATTCAAGCGTAGCATTCAGGGACTCACTATGGGAAACAGTTCTGCTCACAGAAGAAACAGAACTGCTCACACTGTCTATTTTTGAAGAGGAGAATGAATACGATTAAACATGAAACCCATCTCTCCTACACTACAACGAGGGGAGGATAAGTATACTTCATTATATTTATCCCCCCCCTACACACTTTGAAACTTTTCTGACACTTAATTAAATTAAAATTTTATTTGCGCAAAATGTCCCGAGTTCTGTTTCTAACAAAATTCAAAGCTTTGTATAATTTTAAAACAAATGTAACTCCTATCAATCATACACATTATATTCACGCAGTTAAATACGCAGTTCTTAAATAAATTAATAAAAATTAAATAAATATATTTTTGGCGTCACATTATATATATACAGATTGAATCTGAATTTCTATTACTTCAAATGCCCATATGAAAATGAGTGAGTTATGAGCTTCCAAAATCCCCCTCCCCCTATGTTAAAATATTTTCTCGTACTTTAATTCATATCGCGTATAATATTAATAATAAGATATTTATTCGTACTAAACGACTAGTTAGTACGAATTCGTACTAACTATTCGTACTAAACGTATTATAACTAAAGGACCCAAACATAATTTACTATTATTATAATTTTAATAAAATAATAATATGAATAATGAATTATTACATTTTAAAAAAAAAATTATGAATAGCGACCTATCCAAATTCCGATGGAAATAGATGCTGAAAGTAATATTACATGGATGAGTAAAATTTCAAACTTTTACGTTCATTAGTTTAATTGAGCGGTTCTCAATCTTTAAACGTCGCCACCCCCCCAACAAAGGCTAAATTACAGTGGCGCCCCCCTCACATTTTTCAGCATACATTCAAATTTCTAATCGTTAACAATGAACATTTAGTTGAATTTTCTACAAAATAAATGTTATCAGTAAAGTTTGAATGAACATTTTAAGCGAAAATGGATATATTTTTGAGTAAAAATGATAATAAATAAGATGATTAAAAAAAAAAAAACATGGATCACTACTTGCTCTTGCCCCCCCTTAGGCTCTGCGCCCCCCCAAACGCTCTGCGCCCCCCCTTAGGGGGCCTGCCCCACAGGTTGAGAAAGGCTGGTTTAATTTATATTAAATAAAATGTGTTATTTAATAATTATTAAATAAAATGTAGTTATTACTGCTGATAAAAGAACTCTTATTATACCCTTGCTAGTCACTTCATTCATAATTGGAATTCATTGCAAAATACTGCACTTCAAATCTTAGGACGTAGAACACACGACTTTCACAATAACACTGGTTAAAGAAATTTATGAGTTGCTGTTTTTCTCCCGCTTTCCCCATTCCCTATTTAGAACGGGGTCCATCCTCATGATATTTTCCGTGAGTCTAGATCTGCAGGGTCACAGAATATTCCTTCTTGAAAGGGGGTGAAACTGTTGGCGATCTTTTGGCGTGCCGATGTGTGAGAAGTATTCTTTTAAATCCCAGTTGTTATTATAATTAATTTTAAATAAGTGTGGAATGCATAGCTAATTCTTTAAAAAAATCCACACCTTCAAATCATGTCCAAAGTAATTGAAGTTTTTCAAAAGTTACCTTAAAAGATGTTTGGGTATTTGTTTTGTTGTTTAACGGAACTAAAATTGACTATGAAGTTTGAGCACAAAATGTTCTGCTCTAGATGATCAATCAAAATAATTAGTTTGCAGTACCATAACAAATGAGTCACTTCTACTGTGGTGGAAATTTCATTCGAAAAAAGTTATTTTTATGAGATGAAATTATAAGTTCAGGCCATTTTTCTTTTAAAAGTCACTTTTGAATAAGAGTTCGTTTTAAATTCAAATTCATGCTAGATCTTGATTGATGCAAATGGGGTTATGCAAGATCCAAAAGTAGGGTTTTTTTATAAAAATCACCATCTTCTTTAAAACTTATATGTAAATTTTTCTGCACGAATCAATAAAGTTACTTAAATTAATTCTTCATATACTACACGCTAAAAAGTGCTTTGTTGAATTTCTCAAAACTTTTCTCCTTAAGTAGTTTTGTAGCTTTGTTTTGTTGATTTAACAAAAGGGTCATTCCACGTCAAATGAAACACAGAATTGGAAAAAGTTCAACACGCCATTTCATATTTCCCCAAAATTTTGTGTAAAATATTTATAGAATAGGATTACTC
Source organism: Cheiracanthium punctorium (assembly GCA_038373885.1). Lineage (NCBI taxonomy): Eukaryota > Metazoa > Arthropoda > Arachnida > Araneae > Cheiracanthiidae > Cheiracanthium > Cheiracanthium punctorium. The sequence goes on from JAWZYV010011819.1 coordinate 218,851, forward strand.
CGAATCTCAATTTTGAAGGCTCTACGCTAATTAATTACAGAGAAATTAACTACGCAAAATTTTAAGTTTTCTGGAAGATACGCCATTTTTTCTCTGAATTTCTTAAATAACTATTTACCTGTCGAACTTACTGAAGTAGAAATTAGTTTATGAGGGTCACTTTTGAAGCTGATTCCAAAAATGTTATCAAAATTTGCGTATATTCGATAATTTGTGCATGAGCATTGTCTTGCTGAAAAAACAGTATGAATATTTTTAGGCATGTTTGATCAGCTTCACGTTCCAAAACAAGTAAAGGACACGTTAGTAAAATTTGGCTGGGAAGTTTTGGAGCATACGGCGTGTAGCCCTGACATAGCCCCTTTCAGACTATCATCTCTTTCGGTCAAGGAACCATACCTTGCCTTCTGTACACTTCCCCAAATGGATGAACTACGAAAATCGATTGATTATTTCATCGCATCAAAAGATGAATCCTTCAGCGGTACTGGCAGAGCCTGATCATAGGTGGACGGAGCCCTGGTGCAAGAGGTTATTTTGGGCCCCTATCACAAGCATGTTATTTTTGTTTGCCGTTGCATTTTTCCGATATAAAAATTAACCATTTTTAAAGAATACTAAAATTGAATTAAAATTTGCTTATTTATTTATACTTATTTTTCGGGGCCCCGGGCTTTATCCCCGCATGCCCGTGTGATAATCAGGCTCTGGCTACTGGCATCCATGCAGTATCTGATCGTTGGCGGAAGGTGTTGGAAAATAATGAAGATTACTTCAGACGAATAAAGGTATTATTATAAGTTCTAGATTGTATATTTATTTCTTTGACACGTTCTTTAAAACTTATTACTTGACAAAATGCCCGAAAAGACATATGAAAATGTAATAATTTTTTCCTCAGCTCCTGAGCAGAAAGCGAAATTGAAATTCTTTTGGGATGTACTGATATACCACCTTAACAACCTATAAAAAATTTAAATATGTGTTTTTTGATCAAACATGCCGCAAAATGCAATGCTCATGCATAATTATAGAAGATAGGCAAATTTTATAACATTTTTGGAAACAGCTTAAAATGACCACTAGAAACAAATTTTCACTTCAGTGACTTTTACTAGTAAAAAGTTATTTTAGAAATTCAGAAAAAAATGGCGGATCTTGCAGAAAACTAAAATTTGCATTATTAATTTCTCGGTAATTAGTTATCGTAGAGCCTTTAAAATCGAGATTTGGGGTTATCTTAGCCTATAAATCATCTATATAAAAATTGGGGGAAAATCTAAGGTAGTGTGGTGAATTGCACTGTTTGATCGGACGTGTAATGACCCACAAGTAAGTTTAATTCAACCAAATTGATTTAACAAAATGTTTTTAATTTTAACAAGCCGTTTTTATTGAAACTCAGAACGAATGAAATTTGAAAAAAATATATTTATATGTGCATACATATACATTTCGAAAACATTTTTGTAGTTTAAGTTTTAAAGCGGAACACACATTTAAAAAAATCCATATTGGTTTTATGTAGCTATCAGTTTAATTTCTATACCACGCCGGAAAGAAAAACACTTACGGTTAGCACTCATCTTTTTTATATTTTTACTGAGGGAAAATACGTCCATTTTCTGAATGAAACACTCTAGCTATAAAAAATATTTATTAGCTTCGTATTACAGTAATCAAAGCACTTAAGTTCTGATAGCTAAGTGATCACATAAAGTCACATTTAGACAGCCGGTGTTTATTTGGTCTTTCCAGCAAAATGAAAGAGAGAGAGAGAGAGAAAGAGAGGGAGAGAGCTACCAGACCCTTCAAAATAGCTGACGCGTATATTTCTTTTGATATCTGCTAGAATTTGGATCAGTATTACTTAATGAAATAAACTAGATCTCGTTATAATGTAAATTTTGAGAAAATAGTACTCTATTTATTTTATTACGAACGCAAATGCGATTTTGGATTGTCTTATCAAGTTTTTTGTATGGAGAAAATAAAAGCCTTCACACTGACTTTCTAGATTTATAAAAACACTAAAATAAAAATATGAATTTTCATGAAGTTAATATTTTTATGAATTTCATGAAAATTCTAAATTATTCAGTCCCGTCTCTGAAGCGTGCAACCAACTGTTGTGGGCTAAAAATGCAATAGTCAAATCAACAAAATAAGTTTTGTTAAATGAGCCAGCACAGCACCAGTTAACAAAAAAATGTTGTTAATTCAAAGAAATTATTTGATAGATTTTAATTAAATTAATCATTTAAACAAATTGTTTGTTTAAATTGACAGTCTATTTTGGTTATTTCAACTTAATTGTTGGGTTAAATTGACAAAACGTTTTGTTGAAATAACCAAATAAAATTATCAAAAATTCAATTCAAATTTTGTTAGCGCTATTTCAAATAGATAATTTTGTTGATTCAACAAAACATTTTTTTTTCAGTGTATGTATTGTTTTCATCCCAGAATTTTGTTTTTGTGATTTAATTTGGGAATGAAATCCATTAAAGTTTCCTAAATTTATATTTATGAATGACGGGCAAAATTAAATGAATTTCGAATTGAAAATATTTATTTTATTCAATCTGGTAAACAAAATCTGGTAAAAAAAAAAACTTTTTTTTCTTTTCGCCTGATTTTTATATAGTGAGTGCATTTATTTACTTAAATTTTTACCTGCATCTAAAAGAATTTAATTTGTTCAAGAAAAGGAAATTTGTGTAGGAATTTAATGCTTCCACGGCAACATGGTTTCTTCACTTTCTAATCTAACGCAACAGGATACAAGAAGCAAAAAATATATTGTTTAAAAGCAATCGTTTAATACATTTTAAGTTAAATAACCAGCACTGAAAAGTAAATGGTCGACAAATAAAGATAATTCACACTAATTCTCTAACAAAGAAAATTCCAGCGAAAGTGAATTACCTAAAATATTATATATAATAAGAGTACCAAAAATTAAGCCCTAATAATGCTTTTCCGAAGTCTTATTAATGACGTAAAAAATTCTTTAATTTAGGTAATGATGAACTGTATCAATTATCAAAAGAAAATATAAATTTTTGAACGTATTCTCGCTCTAGCAAGAATTTTCTTTATTTCGTTCAATAGACAAGTTTCCTGTTTATAATCAACCCACTTTGATGAACCGATTTGTGTGTTCTGCCCACCAATTTACACTTGGTGGGCAGAACTAACGCCCCGGACGTTGGCAGAACATATCAATCACACCGGCTGATTTTGCCCATCCGCTCAGTTCGTGACGACTCGGGAAACTCATCTATAAGCGCCGAGTTCCATTCATGACCGTAAAGGAGGAGAAGCGGATGTCTTCCTGGAAATCTAGCTTTTCCATCCCGTGTATTGTGTTGGTAACACAGTAATTGCATTTTTTTACATCAAATTTAAACAAATAAATTTTCAGTAAATTTTTAATTACAGACAAAGTGTGACTAAACATAGGATTCATATTTTACATTTTAAAGTAGTTATTTTTCGTCCATGAAAGATGGCCGCCCTCCCCCTTTTTTCACGCCTATCCTTCTTGGAGGACAATATTCAAATTTTTCTGAAATTGATTTTTAGGTACTCGTGACTGCTGCATTTTGCAGCAAGAATTTCACGGATATCTCGATTTTCTTTGAGATGACGCGGGATATGTGAAAATAACCTTTTGGCCCCCCCTACCCCCGTAAGGTTACGAATTTTGGGCAATGCTCTCTAATCTAGCATCTATGGTAAAGAACTCATGCACATGCCAAATTTCATATTAATAGCTGCAGTAGTTTTGGCCAGGTGAAATAATGGCATGCGAAAAACGATATTACTTTGTTGCCAGCCCAATAAAATTAAATAGACTCTCCCCAATTCTATATCCACCTCACTCAAAGATATAAATTTACATATTATTATTCCTTTCTTTTTCTCTGAAGACTACGCTAACGTACACTAAAGCCAGTTCGGCGAACTGGCCCATCTCACTTACTGTTTTGCACTAGGTCACATTCTCAGAGGCCCTGTACATCTGCTCCCTTCACTTTTATCCCCCATTTTTTAATATATATATATATATATATATATATATATATATATATATAAACCATCAGGCAAACCGAGTTGAATGTTAGATGGATTTGGATATCGCTTATTTTTCTGTTCAGTGCAGATAAGGAAAGTTTCTTCAGTATATTTCTCTGGATATTTGTTTTACTACCTGGAACTATAAGCTCTGTTAGTCAAAAATTTTAAAACTGTCCAACTGTGCTTATTGCTGTTTAGTTATACCTGTTGCCTCCCATCGCAAATGAAAGAGCGGTAAGTTGTATTGTTAGTAAAGTATAAATAATACATTTTTCGTGTGATGCTGTGAATGACATTTTCTTTTACGTATTGGATTTTGTTTAGTGGTGTATCTGTATATATTTAATTACGTCCCAATCATGTGTGTAAATTCTCTAAGCACACCAAATCTGAAGATAATACAAAGTTAGGGACATCTAAAAATATGTGTTTTCAAATCACAAAATCGCCCGTTGAAAGTTAATGCATTTTTAATACCCTACTCTTAAGAGCCCCTACTGAGATCAGTAACTACGGTTAATTTTAAGAGTGCACCTGTTTTGTAATGGATTATATATTTTCATTTTACATTTTCTTCAAGCAGAAGAGGAATTGCATTTGACTAGAGAAATTTATGTATTTTCTAAGAGATTATAAAAATAAATAATGTGATTCAAGACTGCTTGTTATTAAAGAATGTCAAAATAAATCTTATATTCAAAATATGTAAACTGTACATTTTTAATAAATAATATCAATATTATATTGAAAAATGTTTCTATTTAAGTACTTAATCCAGTTTTGCATATTATTTGAAAGAAAAAAAATGTTATATATATTCTGTTACAGAATGTATCTTTCTTTTCTAAGGATGATTATAAAGTGAACCATAAAAGTACTCTAACATATTATAAATTATTTACCTGAAATATATTACTTCTCTCTGATGATAAATACGATTTTATTAATTGAATATGTAACAACAAAAGCCAACCTTATTTTGTATTATGAGATAACCTACAGCAAAATAAATTAAAGAGTTAAAAAAAGCATATTATATAAACTTAATATTTTTCCTTTTTAGTATGAGTGACAGTTTATCGCAGGAGCGTATTTAAGGGAAGGGGGTGGGCGAGGGAGAACGGATCCATCCGTAAATCCATCCGTAAGCAATTATTTAAAAAATGCTATATTAAAACATTTATAGTAACTATAGTAATTACAGTCATATGGGGGAATTACTGGTCAAACAACAACAACATCTTAATATTTTCTAAAGTATGAGAGATAAAATGATTTAATTTGGCATGAAGTAAGCTTAAACAATTTATAAATTATTCAAATAATCACTTAACTGAAAGTGAATTATTATTAATTATATTTAAATTATTGAGTTGGGCAATTATGGGTCAGATATGGGCTAAATATGGATCACCCCTACTTTTATAGATATGCATATCAAAAGTAAATAATATCCCCATGCAAAAACCCTTAACGGATTAAAAATTTGTGATGCAGCATTTTAATTAATAGCTATATGAATTTTAAATATGGGTCTTAAAAATAATGATATCAGATTTTGAGTGACGCCCTGCTGTGATTTTTAAAGATTTGCTTTTAAATCCATTACAGTTACTTTCGTATTATTTTCTAAAGAAGATTTACGCATTTAAGCAATGCTTTTAATTATGAAATACACTGTCAAATATATCACACTTTCACGCTTAAACCAAACGAGCGAAAGTCGATCAGTCGGAGCGAAAAGTGAGCCAGTTTTCAAAAGTGAGCTTCTCCCTTAGGAGCGTTTTTCGATCACAAGAGCGGAGCGCAATATAACAATAAGCGATGACGGAATTTCTCGGAAAAAACAGGAAGGAAAGAAAGAAATTCTCAGAAAAAAGACTACTTAAAAAGCACTTTCGCGGAAAAACCGGTCGGTTTCCATGGAAACTGATCGCTCCGCGAAGTATCCTTTTTTTCGCTCTTCGGGTTTAAGCGTGTGAGTCTATATAATATGTTCAAATGAATTAATTTTAATAATTTAATTTATCTTTTGCGCCACGCTATCCAAAAGGGCAAGTAAAATTTACGTAAATATTTACTTTGTGTCATAGTATCCAAACTAAGTGAAATGTATATGGATGTACTAACTAAGGATATGAATATGTATGTACATACTCTCAGGCCGTATTCTCTCTCACTTTCGCGTCCGCCAACAGAATTTTTATTCCTACTCCCTGCCTTCTTACCACATCAACGAAGATGATTTACGTATTTATATGCGGGAGTTAAATAGTCTCCCCTTTAAACTGCATTAAATAAAAAAAATGAGTTTTCCTAAATAAACAGGCGACGTTAGTCGTCGAATTTAGCACCGGTTAAAATCATATATTAAGGGCGAGATTCAAGTGAAACAAAATTCGAACGTTTTCCGCGTCGAACAGGGGAAACTTCGAAATACATCAATGTTTCTTATTCAACTGAAACAAACCAATCGTATTTTGATCACGTGTCAGCGCAATAGGTTTGTTCATTGGAAGCATTCTGGGAACTGAACTGGGAACTGGGGACTGAAAAATGTACGATTCGAACTCGATCGCCCGCGTTTCACTTGAATCTCGCCCTAAATTAAAAAATCGTTAGAGCGGATTCCGAGATCCAAATGGCACCGATTTTTAACCCCCAAACTACCTGCAAATATAAGTATCGCAGTATTTGGACGGTTGGTTGGTTGGTGTGCGTTGGCTGCGTCACTCGTAGAACTGTCGTTCTCCATGATTCTAAATTATCATTATTTAGCACACAAGCAAAATTTTTATTTATCTATTGTGTTGTATTTTAGAAAAAAAATTAAATAATAAGATTATTTTTGATGAAAGAATAGGAGACAAATTAGCTTTGTGTCCCCAATTCTGAAACAAAAATTGGGGACACTTTTCAAATTCAATATTTTTCTCAAAGTAGCTTCTATTTATTCAACTACAGCATTATTAAAATTCATAAAATAAAGGAAACATGATTGATTTCTTTTAAATTGGGAAGAAATAACAAATTTAATTAAAATTTTGTTCCCGATTGCTGTTTTACATTTTGGGGACAACCTGAAAAATGTTTGAAATATGGGACTGTCCTCGAAACTTTTATCTCCTTAATCACAATACACAGCAAAATATTTCTGCTCTTCATGTACAGTATGAATTCCTTGTAGCACAGAATCTTCTAAGGAGGACTTTTTATTGAAGCTTCTTCAGTCTTATTTTATAGTCATTAGGCAGTACTTTATCACTAAGCTGTTCCAAGTTAGCTTATTTTACAGTTGGGGGACCGTCTATATCTTCCAGTTAAAGTATAATATAATTTTGCAGTAAAGTATAACAGTTAAAGTAAATACTAATAATTTTACACGGAAATAAATTTAAAAAACACCTAAAATATCAAAAAATATCACTGACCAATAATTAACCCAGTGACCCACAATTCGCCCATTAAACTCAGGGATAAATGAGAATACCTTAAAAATAATTTTTAAATTAATGAAGAAAAATATATGTACGTATGTAAAACTTCGACTACATGCAATTAAGAAACAGCACCAACAAAATTGTTCTTTAGAAAATGTTTCACTGACATAAATCTTTAAAAAATCTTGATTTTCAGAGACAATCTTTCTTATAGATGTTTTTATAGTCGTGGAAAAAGTGTTTCCTCGTTTAATTTATAGTTGCATTGTTTTGTAATTCGTTGATGTAAGAAAATAGAATGTTTAAGCACAACTTGGTATAGTTCAGCTGTTAAAAAAAATTAATGCTATAAAGTGAGTGAACATTATTTGCCCAGGAAACAGAGTGACCCATAAATCACCCATATGACAATATAAAATTTAAAATACCGGATAACCCACCCCCTGCCAAAATGAAAACCAATATACGCTACTGGTTTATTTATATTTTTAAAGTGTTAGTTTATCTCTATTCTTGGCAAATATCAATTTATTTGGCTTCTTAATAATTTTTGAGAAAAAGAAAATCAAAACTACTGCTTCAAACATTTGTTTAGTGCAGCCTAATATTCTGTTTAAATTAAGTATTTGTTCAGGTAAACAACATTTCATTTTGAAAGAAACTAAAATATTGGTTGATTCCACAGAACACTTTTTAAATTAATCAATCATTTATATAATTCTAGATAATTATCAGCTTAGTTTCGAAATTAATAGGGTGCTTTTCGTTTTTTGGTATTTTATCGTTGCCGATGCTGAACTTACAGAGGAATGTTTTTTGTTTTAAAACTGGCGTAAGGCTGTACCGGCATCAGCCAACGCCACCTAGAGAGGAAACCCGCGGCGCTTACTTGTGACGTCACACCGAGTAGGTAAAGGAAAGCGTTTCCATTGGGTTTCTCCTCTCTCCCGCGCCTCGGGAGAGAGGAGAAACCCAATGGAAACGCTTTGCTTTACCTACTCGGTGTGACTTTACAAGTAAACGCCGCGGCTTTCCTCTCTAGGTGGCGTTGCATCAGCACGGGTTTAGCCGACAGCGGTCCAAAACCAACCCGTTAACCCATTAGCGCCCGACTTTTTTCATCACATTCTCCAATTTATGTTGACGCCAGATGTGATAAAGAAATTTCCGATAAGAGATAAGAAGCATTTCTTTTTCAAACATTATGAATAAAATTGTGTAAGATTCCCATTTTACTTTGTTATCACTGAGTATTTTGTGGAAATCAGATTTATTATTCGAAAATTTGAAATAGGAAAATAAATTAATATTTATTTATTTTTGCAACTATCCAATTTTGCGACCTTCCTAAAAATAGGACGCTGGACGTTAATGGGTTAAGACGGGCGACTTTTTCATCACGCGGACAGGATTTTCACGTATTCGATACCAATTACCCGTTCCGCACCAGTGTTGGTCCTGAGCTTATCCTATAAGTGTTTGCTGGCTATGTTGAACAAAGTATGGGAAGAAAGAGTCATTTAGAAAACAATACAATTTTTCGAAATATTGATTTTTTTTAATTTTATCAAAATGTCTTAATCTTTTTTTTTCTTTTACATTTCTAAATTAATTTTGCTACTATACACTATTTGAATTTAAAAAATTAACTTAATTTTCTACGCATTTCTTAAAATTTCTTCAGCTAATGTCTTCAAAATCTCCTTGATTTTTTAAATGTTATAAATAATTATCTAAAATGAAATAATTGTGATTATGTCGTAATCTGAAGAAATGGTAATCTGTTTTACTAAATTATTATTATTTATTTAACATCTGTCTAATACAATAACGTACGACATCATTTCAATGCAAATTTAAGCTTGTGAAAAAAGAAAAAAAATTTCATATTAACTTCATTTCGTTTTAATAATAACTGCCTTATTAAATAGATGAAGGCTATTTGTCTACAGAAATAGTTTATTTGTTGAACTTAATCAAGCATATGCTGTTAAAGTGCAATTTGCAAGTAAAATAAGTTATATCGAAACTAGAATTTAATTTCATGGGAAGAAGGAAAAAGCTATTGCAATGTACATAAAAAACGGAAATTTGTTAATTTCCGTAACACGAATTAAGATTGGGCTGAAAGAAACAAAATTATTCATTTTGTACAACGAGAAATAAAAATTGCTTTTAAAATATGAAGTATGAAATAAAAGATTTATCTTCAATAAATTACTTCTTCTTCTCCTCCTCCTTCCTTTTTTTTTTTTTTTTTTTTGTTCCACTGAAAACATCCCCTTTTATATTTCAGATTCACTTAACTCTCTCTCTCTCTGTCTTTGTGTTTCTCTTTTATTTTCAAACTTAGAATGTCACAAAAAAATTCTAATTATCTATTTGTATTTAAACTGTTTAGTATAATTCTTTTAAAATGAGCATGAGAAAGATTAATAATTTGACGCACGCATATGTAATACATGAAAAAATTGTGATTTAAAGTTTATTATAATTAAGTGTAGACAATCAGCTTTATGTAAATCGGATTGAATAATGACAAAATCAAATCGCTGGAAATTAGTGATTTTTCGCTCGTTTCTTTTTCCTTTTATCATATCCATGAAGCTTTACTACTTGATTATGGAGATGTGTACTTAACAGAGGAATTTTATGACTAAACAATACGAGTGTGCAACTAAAATTAATTGCAAAAGTGTGGATCTAGTGATAGAGAACTGAACAAATATTTATTGTTTAAGCTGAAGAGACTTTAGCAAAACATAAGGCAAGCGAGAAAAATATCGCTTAGTAATGAAGACTTCCAGCATTTGGGCATAATACACTGTACAAGCAGATTTAATAAGTGATAGTTAAAGAAAATCTAAAGAAACATGCTTTTATAGCAATTTGAACTCAAAAGTAAAAAAATAATCTTATGTTTTGCTCAACAGCAATATAATGTTTCACAACTAGGTATAACTTAACTTTATAAAATCCAGTTTAAAAATTGAATAACGTGATTGTCAAAAACAAAACACTTTAGTGTTAAAAAATAGCGTGGGTTGCTTGATATGAACTGTCTTCTTTTTTTTTTATTGAGAGCTATTCGTAAAGACTGTCTTTATGAAATGTAAGCGAAAAGCATTCCAGGATTTTTTTAAATCATAATAATAATAATAATAATATTTTTTTGGTTAGTAAATTTATTATTATTTTAAGCTTAGTTCAAAAAGTTACATTTATATAGTTATGATCATATTGTTGTTGAACAAAATCCTTATATTTAAAGATTATTTATAACTTTTTAGTCAAAAAAAGTATAAAAATAATCTTTAAGGCGGACTTCTTTTGTTTTTTCAAAGTATAATTTATTTTTATCTTTTAAATCTTAAAATTGAAGTAAGAAGGAAAAATTATGTTTTCGATCCCTAAACAAAGAAATAATACCTATATATATATATATATATATATATATAGGAGATGCCTCTCTTCTGTTTCTATTTCAAATTGACGGTATTAATGAGAGTCTCTAAACTCACTTAAAACAATGAATGTCCTTACACTATGAAATATTGAAACTCTTTAGAGTGATCCTGTTAAAAAAAGAAAAAAAAAATTCATGCTGTATAATGCTGTATAATTTTCAATGCTATTGTATAGTCATTGATTATTACTATTAAAGGTCAAGAAATACCCTGTACTTATATTAAAACAGATGTGCAGTTTTACTTAAAAGCATTACAGATAATAAAATAAAGTATTAGTACAAACTATTAATACAAAGACAACGCAAAACAGCACTATATTTTTTAAAAAATCGTTCGTAACAGCAACACAGAGGATAAACTTATGCTTAATATTCCGGTGCTCTTTCATGTAGACAACAATTTTTATTTTTTTATCTCAAGTAAGATTTATAATTAAAACACAAAAATAAATATACAGCTGTCAACGTGCACGGAATATAACTAACCATTAATTTTAAATAATTTAACTAACTATTAATTTTAATTTAATTTACCGGTAAACATTAATTTTTGGCTAAGAAAATAGCAAAATTACTCGGCTCACCGTGCGAGTTGGTTGTCATTGTGAAAAAAAGTTTAAAAAAATTACTGTTCACAAAAAGTGGATAGTAATATTCCGTACATGCTGGTATCTATACAAATAAAAGAAAACCAATAAAAAGGTCTATTTGCAATTCAATTACTGTATCCTGAAAATTGTATTTGTTTTCAAAGCAAATATTGTATTCTTTGTCAATTTGGTTTGCTGAGCAACTTTTCCTTTTACACTGTTGATGTTATGGTTATTAAAGTTATATGTTATACCAGGGACGCACAAATTTAATGATAGAAGTCCTTTCCCAGAAATTATCGGACTGTTGAGGGCCACAGCCCTAGTTTAGTTGGAAAGTGGCACAGCTCAATTATAAATATGTGTCTGTAATTTTTTACTGCATAAATGCTTGTTATGAAACCTAAATTTTCGCAAAAGCAAAACATTGAAATAAAAATCAGCTTTTTAAGAAAAATGCATAAAAACATGTAAAAATTGGAAACTAAAAAAGTTTCCGCTCCCAGAAGCTTTGATTCAATATTTTCAAAACAACTCAAGAAAAATAGTAAAAATACTCAAAATATCTGATGTTAATATTAAATTGAGGTAAATGACTTTGTATAGAAAACAGTCACATAAACATTGTGTAATATGCTCGTCTCGAATGGTGTGAAAGTTCCACCATTTTCAGCTGAAAAAAGTTCCAACCTTCGTATGAGCAAGAGAGTGAGAAGGTACCACCCAAAACGTACGTATAGCGATATTTTTATGTATGTGCGCTTTGTAAAAAATTACATTTTTACTTTAATTAAAGAAAATTGAAATTTTTCAACCAAGAAACTGGTAAACAGACTAGTCCAAAAGTATGATGAATTAACAAAGAAAAAGTTCCTGTAATATTTTGGTTTAAAATTAAATTAATTTTCACGATGTTAAAAATATTTTTAAAATATACATTGATCTTACTACACTGAATTGCTCTTCTTTTGTTGACAGGAACATTGGTGTGATAATTGGGACTGAACTATACTCGTACTAAAAATTTTAGGTCAAAGCACTACCCGATTCAGGACCACATTTAATTCCATCCTGCCCATAGCCAAAATTAAATTTTGCCGCCTATATCATGCGCCCTTTACTTTCATATCTCCGCTTCATGCATACTGCTAGTGCATTGTCAGTTTAAAAATGTATTCAAGAGAAAACTATTGACTTTAACTCGAAGGGCCATAGCAGGAATTTTTTTTTTCGGAAGCAATAAAGCTTGTACGTAGTAGAAATTTGAGCATGTGTAACTCACAAAAGTAAATAAAAAACTTTGTGAAAAACACACATAAGACGTCACTTGTAAGTAGATACGTACGTCTCTACCGAAAATTCTTTCGGTCTTCCTCAGTCAAAGCCATTCGTCATACAGAACAGAGGGAAACCTTCTGAGTGTCCTCTGTTCTGTATGACGAAGGGCTTTGACTGAGGAAGATCGAAAGAATTTTGGTCGAAACGTACGTATCTACTTACAAGTGGCATCTTTTGTGTGTTTTTTCACAAAGTTTTTTATTTATTTTATCGTTTAACACCAATACTTTGAGTGTTTTTTCCGATGTATAACTCACGTTGCATTGCGGATTTGGTACCGATAATTTCATCCTGGAACATGAGTGCAGACACTGGAATTGACCAGTTTCGACAAAATGAATGCATTCGTGGATAAATACTTTTTTAATGTGGAAAAAAAAGAATCCGGATTATCTGCAGACTACTTGCGATTTAAAAAAGAGAAAATACCGTCCTCAAAATTTTGATGCCTTAAGCCTAAGGTGGCCTAATTAGGAAGTCACCATTTCTGAACCATCCATTCTGCACCATTTATTGCACCATTCTGCGTTTGTCAAACATCCATGCTGCATTGGGGGAATGAAAGCAAAATTTCTCTCCCTTTTTGCTGGCAAGTGAACAAGCCAAATCGTTTCGGCACCATCCAAGAGTTTCTCAATTCGTTCTTTCTGGCTCGGTATTATATTGTGTATTTAGGCAAAGCTGTCTGAATAAGGAGGGGTGCCTTGTTCGAAGAACTTTTTAAGGTGTTCTAACGCCCATTCTGGCTCCGAAATGGGAAAACAATAAGTGACAGAGAAGAGAAAAAAAGTTTTTTTTTTAAATTATTAATTTGTTTTTCTTAAAAACAGTAAGGTACCTGATTCGTTAGATTGGGAGAGTAAAAGTTTAAAGAAGTCTTGATGGGCCACAAGTTTACCTCTCGCGGTCCATATTTATCCCGCTGGCCACAGTTTGTGCACCTCTATCCTATACGATTAGCCTTTTCACTAAGTTATTATCTGCGCTTTAAAGATGCATTTTTTGATAATAAAGGCTGATCCTAAAAGTACTTGTCTTGAAAAGGACTGAAAGTGGATTTTTGTTTTGACGTATGAAACGTAATAGTTATAACAGCACAGTTTTGAAAAACAGTTTGATAAAAATACATCACTAAACCTGAACTGGTTAATATGGCTTCAGTAATCATAACTGATGTGAAACTAGAACATATTTCAGATATTTAGTGAACACATTTTGAAGAACCATAATACATTAAAAATAAATATTTCAGTTCACTTTAAAATATCAAGAAAATAAATAACTGATTAAATACATGGAAAAGAACAAGGAAAAATCGCATGCATGTTTGCAGAAGAAAAAAAAGCAAACATCCCACTGTTTCATTATTGTAAAACATGTTTCACCGCAAAAGAAATCTTTCAGGCAAAATAAGATGTTTAAGCGATTTATAAGCAGAAAATTTTTATGCAAAAATGCATGTCATACAATAAATGGCCTCATTTAAATGCTACTATTATGGGGATATTATGGCTAGTCCTGCGACAAACATCCAGTTTTAAAATATTCCCGATCCAAGCTCGTATTTTTAAGTTTACAGTTTTAAAATAAAAGGACGCATTTAACAATGAAATATCATTATTAAATATGAATAAAATGTATAAATGATTTCATGAAATTGTTTATACATATCTGTCAACATGTTCAGAAAATAATTAATCAATTTTTGTTAATCGTAATTTTTTCGGACTAATAACCAATTCACATGCTTACCTCAGAAATTTTGCCATTTTCAAAGCCAAAAATTACTGTTTGGAAAAAGTGGTCAATTATATTTACGTACATGACAGCAGCTATGCATATATCTTTCTCTGTATACTTTAAAGCAGCGATTCTCAACCTTTTAACGTCGCCCCCCTCCCAACAAAGGCTAACTAACGGTGGCGTGCCCCCACCTTCTCACATTTTTCAGCAACATTCAGTTTTTTAATCCTTAATGGGACTGTTATATGAACGTTTATAACAGTTTACCTTTCAGTTAAAAGATTTAACAATGAACATTTAGTCGAATTTTCTACAAAATAATCCTACCAGTAAAGTTTGAATGAACATTTTTCGCAAAAATGGATATATTTTTGAGTAAAAATGAGAATAAATAAGATGATTTCTTTTAAAAACATGCATCACTACTTGCTCTTTGGTTTTTCTCGTGCCCCCCCCCCTGCAAATCTCTGCCCCTCCCTTGGGGTTCGCGCTCCACAGGTTGAGAAACGCTGCTCTAAAGTGCGAATAAAATTTTATAAGAATATTTTTTTAGGCGTGGCGTTGAAAATGAGAAACGTGGAATGAATGAGTAACGAAAAATTTCCCTTTTAAATTATGAATATAAATGGATTAAAAAAAATTGTTATTTATGAATAAATTTAACAGAAAATATTATATTATATATATACACTCACACATTACAATAAAAATTAGCGCACAGAGTCGTTAGAATGAAACGAAATTTTTCACACGTAAGTACAACGTCGATATAAGTAACTGATTAAAAATCAAAGCAAACTGATCATTTATTGCAGGAAAAACTAAAAATGAATGGAGGTTTCAGTACTCTCTTTAGCCACCTCTAGAGTGCATGCATGATGAGATACGGGCGGGTACTGAAGCATACAAGTCCCGTAGATGTCTTGTGGCATTTTCTTCCACAGTTACTGTATACGCGACTCTAATTCGACGAAACTCGTAGACCAACTTGTCGTCCCAAGTGATCCCAGATATGCTCGACTGGTGAAAAATTTGGGGATCGAGCAGGCCAGGCAAGGGTAGTAATGTGACGAAAGCAATCCCCTGACACCGTTGCTGTGTGTGGCCGAACTTTTTCCTGTTGAAAATTTCCTCCTGGAAGCCCTGGTATGAATTTCAGTACATGTAGTTGCAGGATGTCACGAATGTACTGCTGTGGTGTCATAGAGCCGCGGATCAATACTAGAGGTGACCGTGTGTCGCATGCGATTGCATCCGATTCCTTCACATCAGCTGTGGGTACGATGTGCTGTTTTAAGGCAAAAGCAGGATTGAGGTGTTCACCACGGGGCCTGATTGTCACGTACACGATTGTTATCACTGCAGCGGCGGCGACGTAAAGACCTCAGAAACCTGGCGGCGACGGCGCGCCGCGGCGTGGGAAAATTTTTGAAAAATATCATTATGAAAATAGGTGTATGTGTATAATCATACACCTATTTTCATCTCAGATCCAGGTATATTTTAAAATATTTTTTTTTTTTTTGCATATTATGCTTCCTAATCCGTTAATTAAAGGATATCAGTCATTGGAACAGAGTGTGTGGGGGGGGAGGGGGGGAGGTAGTATGCAATTTTCACTGTGTTCGCAACTGGGAACAACGGTCATTTCTGATTAATGACTTCAAACTTTTACATTGGTTTCAAAAACGTAATACAGTGATGGGTAGTTTTAATGATAAGTGAAATATTAAGAATTAATGAAAGATTTATTTTTAAATTTAAATAAAGATATGAATTAAATTTGAAGAGGGGAAGGACTGAATTAAGACAGCTCTGTAAAAATTTATTAAAATGGCTGCTTTTATTATTTTTTATCCAGTTTCCCACTCATGATAGAAATTCAACTTGTGTTCCAAAAAATCAAGTCATCTTTTAACTGCATCTTTCAATTTTTTTTTTAATTGATGTTCCCAACTGGGAACATTGGTCTATAAAATGTTAAGAATATCCAGATAGAAATAAGCATTTGAAAGTTTAGGTGCAATTTATTAAAAAGTTTTGAAGCCGATTGTATGTCGCGGTGTACAATCGGCGTTCTTCGCAGACTCGCCGGCCTGGACCTCGGCGGCGGCGCAGACCTCTAAGTAGGATCGAAGGGTATCTTTTCCATAGAGAGGGCGAATGCCGTCGTTCACCCGTGGCACAGAAAGTATTGGCTTAACCCTTTAACGCGCAGTCATCCCGCTCTGGGAACACCAAATTCTGACGTTTGGACTGTTGCCAGTCACGAAGAATAGATTCGATTTCTATGAAAATAGTTGCGGGTGACATAGCTCCACGAGAATCCTTTACTTTTTAGCACGTCATTTCCCGTAAAAAAAATGGTCACGATTCTTTTTAACAGCACTGACAACTGCTGAAAAATGGAAGAATGCGAGAACAGCTAGATAGATTGCCCAATACTGAAAAAAGGGCAGCCGTTGCCATCGCTCGACTTAACTACCAGCAAGATGGCGGACGATCGAAACGTTCATCGCGTGCCACAGATTTAGAGACCCTTTTTTGGAGCAGCTGGCTGTGCGTGAGCACAGCCAGCTGCGTCAAAAAGCTGCGTGTTTTCAATACACGCCAGCTGCGTGTTTTCAATACAGCATTTTTCTTTTCGCAAAAATGAAAAAAAAAATAGGGGTAAAATAAATCTACGTGAAGAACGAATCCTTAAAATTTCAACAAAATCAAAACTGTCAGCGATCCAACCGTCTGGCTCTTAAAAAAGACTGGTTTTTCAATACATTTTGTCTTGGATTATGAATAGTTCGGATAAACTGCAATTTGTGTTAAGTGAGTTCGTATAAATGAGTTATATTTACAGTAATTTAAGCATGTCGTATGGAAATATTTTTATTTTCTATATTTAAAATAATAATTATAACATACAGGAAAATGTCTCTCGGAATATTCTAATATATTATAAACATTCTAATATATATAGTAATGTTTAATATAAAGTAACAATAGTTAATAATTTGTAGTTAAATATTTCGGATCCATTGTTCATTTGACATTTCTGAAATTACTGATAGAAGCCTTTCTATAGGAGGAAGGAAAAATGTAATCAATATATTGACAATGGAATAGTATACTTTGCGTAACTAGATTTCCAATCTTAAAAGTAATAATTCATGTCTGGTGGAAATAATGGTTTAGAGGTTTTTAAAGAGTCCTCAAGTGCTATATATTATGTACACATTTTTCCATATAAGAAAGGTTTATTACCACAGCACCTTCAATGTATAGAAACTGAAAAACTAATATGAATTAAATTTCTTAAAAAGTGATAGATATATGAATGCAAGGAGATGGTATTACCTATCTGATAGTGAAGCCGAAACTGCAACCGAGTCGCCATATTGCCTAGACCAAAATGTTGCCAAATGACTGTGCTATTCTGTGGTGATAATTCCAATTTCATCCCTCAATCGTACCAACAATTTTAATATTTCTTGAAATTGTGTTAGTTTTTACAACTTTTTACGACCTTCGCACCAAGTAAATGGAAGTATAATTTTGAATAGTATAAATATTGTCTGGTATAAATACAGTCTAGCATAATTTTTTCCAACTGTCATCGATCTTGCCGAGCTTTTCCAAAATATCGCCGAAGTTGGAGCCAAAAATAACGTATTTGGCATAATTACGTATCTAATATAATTAAGTATTTAGCATAAATCTACAACTTTTAGCCGCAGAATATTGAGGTTTTGCACACCCTCCAAACACAGTATTCGAGTAAGAAATAAATTTCCTATTTTAGATTTGCGAATAATAATTGAGTTTTTGTAAAACGCACAACTTGACAGAAATATGGAAAGTTATATTTATACATAGCCTAATTCATATTCTATCATAAATAAAGTTTAATATACGAAACCAACGTAGGAAATTTATCTCTTATTCAAAAAAAAAAATTGAGGGGTGCACTTAGAACTATTGTGACGTATAATTGCACATCTTTCCTTTTTAATGCAATCTACTGGGTGACCAAAGCAAAAGACATTCAATACATGGAGGTTTATAGACACATTCAATTTATGAAAAGTCTGGTCAATCACCATTTCGGCGGTGTCCAAAATCTTGCGAACTAGAGTAAGCTTGGCGGCTTTTGGCGAAATATCGCTAAATTAAGTGCAGAAAACAAGTTTTGAAGACAAACTGAACTGAGCTTGAGGTTATCTGAAATGTTTTGCTAGAAATTGCTGAATCTTAATATTAATGCAGTATTATATTTCTTTCAAGTGAAATAAGTTTACATAAAATGTACCGAAAATATTTAAAGTGTACTGTAAACTATCGCAAGCTTGGCGAAATATCACAAAATTAAGTGCCAAAAGCAAGTTTTTAAAACTTAACCGAACTTATATCTTAAATGCTTGGATAGAAATCGCTGAAAATTAATATCATTGCAGCATAGGATCTCTTTCAAATGACTTTTTCATATAAAATTCTAAATACAAGCGGTATAACGCAATTATATAAATAATGTGAAATGTGTAAAAATACTATTCCGCCTTTAACGGCAAAATAAAAAGTCTAATTAATCTGTGAAATGGTGCATATTTCACTATTAACTAAAAAGGAATCAACTAAATGTTCCGCCATACTTAGACTAACTCAGTTACTTCATTTTGTCGAATGCTGAAGATAGCTAATCTCACCTCCTTGTATTCAAATCTGTATGGAAAAAATACACAATATTTATGTATAGACAATTCACATACTTTTATGTTTCCAATATGAAATAACTTACTATTATAATAAGATTTTCTTGCAGTATGTCACAAAATGGAGAAACCGGTATTTAAAAATGAATAATAAACAAACAAATAGAATAATTAAAGAAATTCTTCCAGGGAACGAATGTATGAATCAGGATTTTTTTTTCTTTTAACACTTTATCATGTCAGTACGATATCTTACCCACAGCTAGCACTGAGGCTAGTGCATTCAAGCGGGGTTACCAATTACAGGACGATATTTTTATACACCGGAATTAAATATCAGAATGAGCGCACACTTTTTGCTACATCTCTGTGGGAATGGCGGCACACTCCTGACAGGTTAATTACTCTCCGGTCATGCAGCTCCGGTGGTGTGATTGTATTTTAGCAGTAAACCACTTCCATAAATTGCCCTCCCCCCCGATATATATATATATAGAATAGCTAACTTACGTAACGTGAAATCCCGAGATAATCCATCGATGAAGTGAAAAAAATCTTCTATATAAATAAAACAAGATGTAAACTGTCCGTTTGTCTGTCTGTCTGTGTCTCGCGTAGCTCCGAAACAGGTGATCGTAGACCTACCAAATTTTGTACGGAAATTCTCCAAGTCGGGTCTCGACACACCTCGAAGCGATTTTTTCGAAATTCGAATTATTTTAGGAGATATCGATAAAAAAACGTGTCGCAAAATGATCATTTTTGTTCTCGCCATTTCGCAATTGTAACCCTGCAGTGGGAAGAGGGAGAGTTTAGCTATCTTGGTTGCCATGTTTGGCGAGTTTATTAAATTATTCATACTCTTGAAGTAAAAATAAAAGAATAACGATTTTTTTTTGTTTTACATTATTTGTAAGGTTATTTTTTAATTAAAACATCGTGTGCATGTGACATCAGAGCAGGAATGAAATGTTTTATACTCAAAAGAAAAATAGGATTTGGAAATTTTCCGAGACTAAAACGTGCAACTTTTTAATTTGGCAACAAATAAAATGGTTGATATACGATTTGAGATGTGATTCTAGCGCCAAGCGCTATTTATCGTCTGCTTCTGCTACTTGAATTATGAATACACCTGAATGAGTTTTTAAACTTTATTTCAGTTCGAATTGTGCATTTTTCTGCACAGCTTTTCCCATCTATTTCTAATGTATTACATCCAGAAAAAGGATAGAAATATCAATTTTAGTTCTCTTTAATCACACTCATGAATAATGATATACTTTCCAACTTAATGGAATAAGGAAAGAAAATAGGGAAGACCCATGGATTATAATACGCTTTTAATACATAGCGCTTTAGTGCGTATTTAAAATCTGAAAATGTTTCAGATTTTCTTAGCTTTTTTTTCCTTTCCATTTTTGATAAAGGCCAATACATCCAGAAGCTCTTCAGAATAAATAGAAGACGAAAATAATTTGTTCCTTTTTGCAGGTTTTTATCATTTTTAACCATCTTATTTTTGTAATCAGGGGCGGCCCGACACAGTAAGCAACACATCTGGGCGCCGGCTTCGAAGGGGCGTCATTTCGAACTCAAATACTAAGCATAAAAAGGGGCGTCTTTTTTACATTAGCAGGGACGACACTTACCGTAGGGTCGTCCATGTTTGTAACCATCTTAATTTTAAATTCCATTCAGAATCTGAGAGATTTGAGTGCCAAGGAAGCCGGTGAGGAACAGGAGTCTCTCCGAACGAGATTTATTAAGATGGCTAACCAACTGGTCGCCGGAGGCGGCTAGTATAAAAATAAAAAAGCAGATAGCACATGGTGCCAATTAACGAGCGTATTCCGAATAAAGTGCATAAAAATAGCCTTCTAAGCCAATGGAAGAGTGCATAATTTGGAAATAAAGCGCCAAATGAGATCAGGTGGGCTTTAAGCCTAACCACATGTATCCACATGAGTCGGATATGGAAAGGATAATTGAAATGGTGTGCTCTATTATCAGGCGCCACCGTACACACATTTCAATTTAATCGAAAAAAAATAATAATAGCTAGGTTTCTGCAAGTTAACTGACCAAAATTAGGGTCATTTTGTAACCTGGGGGCGCGACCATAGCTATTAGAAATAAACAACGAGGTAGTGAACCAGACAAGAAGATCGAAGCTCAGTTATGGAGGCAGTACTAGTGCATATATATATATATATATACATGTTACGCTGGCCAGTTCATACCCTTTCCTTTTGCGGTCGGGTAATCGAAGGCAATAACGCGGTTGTCAAGGTATTCTTCAAGGAAACTGAAACGTTTAGGCGTTCGATAAGGCCTTGTACTATTTTCACGAGCCAGGATAATGTTTCGTATACAACTTCTAGGGCATTATGGACGGCCACAACATCGTGTAATAATTCAGCATAACGACAGGAATTCACTGTATTCTGTAGGAAAATTAATCCAATAATGCATCTGCTGGTTAAAGCTGCCCATACAGTAATTGTCTTTGATTATCGCCAATTCTGCTTTTATTTACGAAGCCATCCTGCAAAAATGTCCTTCATCAAAAATCATATTTCTCTTGCATGAATGTTGCCTCCATCAATCATTTGCAGCATTTCTTTCACAAAATCGTTTCTTCCATGAATCGGAGAATTTTGTAGCACCAGCGTTTTCATTTTATATGAAAACATTTCCAGGATATTCGCAGTATTCTGTGCATAGTTGTTTTGCTTATCCCACATGCAACTGTTGTTTTGTGGACAGAGGTTTTCAGAGTGCGCGAGATGACATTCTGGACAGCCTCATCATTCGCTGTTGTTTTTGACGACCGATGTCGTTCAGAGGTCCTCTTGAATCCATACGCAATAGTTCGTTTTCAATTCTTTCGCGTAACTGCTATATTGTCTTCGGTTGCGGACCTTCCGTTACATTAAATCTTTTCTGGAAGCTCCTTCTTGCTGATGTCGCATTCTCACTCAGTCGATATATTCTAAAAAGATATAATGTCCGAATGCACCATCTTCAAAAATTTACTCAACGACTACTATTGCTTTCCTTGAACTGGATGCTACTTACCTTGAACTTTCGCTGAACATGTCTACTTCTGTCCGGATTTCACATGAGCCCTGTTCATTTATACAGCCATCAAATGGTGCTAAAGCGCCATCTGTCGGTAACATTCTCGCTCTACTAGCATAATAAAGTGTTAAAAAAATCCAGACATCTCATTCATTTCCTGCCAGAATTACTTTAATAACTCTAATTGCTTGTTTTTTATTCATTTTTAAAGCAGGTACTGCATTTTTAGATGCACTGTATATTTCGGTAAACATTAAAACTTTTATAAAAAGACACGAGGCATATTGGTTATTTTATCATTTAATAACTTACTCATTTAAAAAAAGTTGCAAAATTATACTGATACAAATTTTACATCTTATATAAACGTTACTATAAATTTTATTATTGTTTTTCAAATAAATCACAATATTTTTCGATTATTTTTGTTTCGTTTGTTTTAAAAAATTGCCTTTATTTTTTAAAATTAGCAATATTTTTTTTTATATTCTTAGTTTTGAAGGTATTCACTGACAATGATTTAAATTAGTAAACGATTAAAATTTTTATCTTTATTTTGTTGACGATTCCAAAAATTTTTTTGAAAGTTAAATGTTTTTACCCATTTTTAAATTTAAATTTTATAATTATCATTTTAATAAACTGCATTTTAAACTGGCCTTTTTCATTTCCCTTGTTCATACAAAAATATTGCTATTGCTGACTATTTAATTCATTAGATATAACTGCAAAATTGAATATTCGTTTAATTTTATAAATAAGAAAAGAGAACATAAAAACTTTAATCATTTGATAAGTTAAATCTATTTTCATTTTTATTAAAATTATGGCATTTTAAATTGATACAAATAGCATTTAAATTTTAATTTCACAGATCACAAATACTTATATCTATCGAACACGATTTATTTTTGAACGAATAAGTGGAATTTAATTGGAATTTCTTCTTTGAATCTTTTGTAATTTATCAAAACTTTAAACATTTCTAACGTTTACAATTACAATTCTCCAGACAGGCGAGGGAAGAATAGAATAATGTTTTAACGATTTAAAATGAATGAAATAATTTTGATAGAAAGAAGTAACTCGTATACTAATTTGTGTATGTGGGTGGCTGTAAGCCTAAGTTTAACGGTACGTTAATTATTCTAGGTAATTTCTAATTTATTCTTCAAAGCTCTTGTACAGAAAAGTATGAACTGTTGTTCTAGAAATATATAAATTTATTATTATATACATATCTATATTATTATATACATATCTACACTTTATAAGGAGGCACTAAGTGGTCCATCCGTTCGGTATGAACGCAACTAGGAGAAGAGCAAGAAACTGAAAAGTTATAAAGGTTGTCATGGTACAGAATAGGAAGTGGCAAGCACCAACATCCCAGCCCTCATTAAAATGACAGTTTCAAAACGCATAAATGCAAAAACAAAATTTAAGAGAAATATACATAATGAGTTAGATTAAACTTATTAATATATGAAATAGAAAAACTGAAAGCACTTAGACATTATGCATTATAAAATGAACTTCATGGATAGGAACATTTTCATTCAACAGGTAATACATAAATATATCTGACGTTCCTTTTAATTATTTTACCATCAGGGAGTTTAAAATTGACAATTCCTATTTTGTTATCTTTACCAAGAAAAAATATCCGCAATTCTATCAGTAAGCCATTTGGTACCTGCAAGGGACTCATTTTTTATTAAGACAAGAGTTCCAATTTCAACATTATTCTTGGCGAACTTGGCTTCTTTTCTGCAAATTATTTAAATTATCACTTTTACAAATATCTCATGTCTGTTGCGACAAGTTATCAGACCCTTTGCCATCTTGACAAAGATTTTTCTTTGGCATTTAAACGTTGAGGTTCTCCTATAGCATTTATGGGTCTACCAATCAGAAAGTGTCAAGAAGATAAAAGTATCGAAGCTGTCAAATTCTGATGAAAGCGGGGTTAGGGATCGCGAATTTAAAACTGCTTCTACTTCAGCAAGCAAAGTAATAAATTCCTGAAGAGTTAAATTTGAATTTCTAGGTACTCGTTTTAACTGAAATTTAAATGATTTTACTCTCTACTACCACAATCCACCTAAGTTTGAGGATCTGGAGAAAAAAAGTGCCAATCGATATGTTGGTAATTGAGATAACTAATTAATGTTGCAACAGGAGATATTGCCAATTCACGCAATTTTTTTAATTCAACATTTGCACCCAAAACAGCTTTCCCATTGCCTGAGAACAATTTAGAGCTCTTATCACGTTTCCCGTAGAACCGTTTTAAGCAAGCAATAAAAGCCTTTTAGAAGTAAGATCGGTGAAAAAGTCCAAATGGATCGCTTTCGTAGACATGTATACAAACATGTAAACATATATTTTATTAAGGACTCCTTTACGCTGATTTTTAAATTTGACCATATATCGCTCACAGAAATCTACACCACAGTTGTTGAAAAGGAAAGAGGGAGTTACCTTCTCCATGGGTAAGTTACCCATAATTTGATGTAATATAATCGATTTTTAAAACATGTTATGCAACTATGCCGAACTTGACCCGCCAGATCTCTACCATTAAGTGACCAGTATTTACTACGATTATGATACAGGAAGTTATTAGAACCAGCTTGAATGTATTTAGTATGATAATATTTTGTTGTATGATAATATTACTGTTTTTGTATGATAATATTACTGTTACGAGGTACTCATATTTCTGCAAAATTTTTATTTCAGTGGAAAATGCATATTTTTGGACCGACTGCAGGAGTTTAAATTTCGGCCCTTTCAAGCTCCTTGAGAGTAAATAAATCCTTGACTCTCACTACTAGAGGCTCTGGCATTCTTGGTGAATCTCAAAACAAAACTGATATTAACTCGAATTAATTTCCAAAAATTATTAGTAACAGATAAGATCTTGAGAAAATCCAGTTCGTTGGAAACTAGATTTATAGATACTGAGTTTTTAAATTATTTTTGTATCTCACAGTTATTGTTCTGGAAATGCTCAGCAACGTCAATTTGTGAAGGATCGGGGCCCTTCCACAACCAATGGGAATTTACAAGATCTGGACCATTCAAGCGCGGACTGGAGCTCCGATAGGTTGTTCACGGAAGATACATGTGGTCACGAAAAGTTTTCAGTAAAACTTTGTATTTTTGCAACTCTGTTGGCCACTAAAGTTTTGAGGAGGTTCGGTGACGTCTTAATCCAACTCAACGCAATAGTAGAATCTGAGTACAAATTAACCTAAGAAATGTTAATTTTCAGAGGCTGTCTAAACCTTGTTCACAAGTCTGGACAGCAGGAAACAAGCTGAGAGCTCTAACCGGCGTATGGACATGATTTCAAGAAATGTCACTTTAGAATTTCTCACTTCTGCTATGTGTGAAATACAGCATCTGCTACAGCTTCTGTGCTAAGCAGACTGTTATAAGCAAGTTACTGGTGTTAGTGCCTGTGGATTTTGTGCAGGAGATTGTTCGATAAAGTCCTAGAGGCAATGAAACTTGTGTTCCATCCTCACAAGTGGACTCATTTTACCGGAACATACACTGGACTTTAGAACGACGAATCCAAGAATTAAGCAGAGTTTTCCAAAATTGGTGCCAGAATCGGGGTTCTAAAGAAAGACTTAGTAATTTTCCAGTGAATGGAGTGGCCGAGAAAAATTGAGGATCTTAAGAAACTGTTAGAAGATATGAAAACCGGACAAAATGAGTTGAAAAGAGGACAAGATGAGATGAAGAAAGAGATGAAATCCGGACAAGATGAGATAAAAAAAGAGATGAAATTCGGACAACACGAGATATAAAAAGAGATGAAATCCGGGCAAGAACAGTTGAAAGCCTATTTGGAGAAGAAAATTGAAGCCGGACAAGAAGAAATGAAAACCGGGTTGGGTAAAATAGAGAAAAATCAAGAAAAGTTGGAGGAGAAGATAGAGAAAATCCAAGAAAATTTAGAAGAAATTAAGTAGGGCCAAGAGGAGACAGAAAAGAAAGTCGCTTCTAGAAGAAAAACAAGCGAAGTACGAAGAAAGAATTGAGGAAACGACCCAAAACAAATTAGAGGAAAAACTGATAGTTTATTAAATCTAGAAAAGTTACCTGAAAACAGCAAGACGTCGTCAGGCCGCCCAACAGTGAAAATAACGACCTATGACGAAAATACTCCCGGTGAAGCGTACAAGACCCAATCTTTGCCAAAGCTAATGGTTGGGACGACTTCCAGAAATCTAACCAACTGCAAAATCCCTTAGTGGAAACGCAATAAACGCATTTCTAAAGATTGGAGATTTTAACGCCATCGCCAGTACCTTCGAGCTCAAATTTGGAGAGAAGTGCCAGAAGGAGCATAGCAGAATACAAATAAGTCAAGAATGCAAATACCCGGTGAAACCCTCCAAGAACTGACTTCGGACATAGATAGGCTGTGTGATCTAGTCCACGCAAACTATCCTAATAATGTGCGAGCAGAAGTCTCAGTGTACCATTTTATTAGACTTCCGAGACGCGGAAATTCGGAAAGCATTGGTCTTGGCGGACAGTAAAAATATCAGGTCAGCCCTCGTATTCGCTGTGAAGTTTGAGACAGCTCAGTTGGCCGTAAGAAGAGATCGGCGTACTATAAGAGCAATGTTGTTTCAGGAGCCTACTGATGGAGAAATGCAGTGATTAGTTAATAAAATAAAGCGGCTTGAAGATCTTGTAAAACGACAAGTACAGTCAGAGCCAGGAAAGCGAAATGTTGGAGATGCGGTGGCGAGGGATATTTACGAAAATACTGTGATGTACAAAAGTACTGTCGGCGTGAAATTCTCCGATATCAGTACACCAGAGAACTGCATGAAGAAATACGGGAAGTAGATGACCTTGCGAAACGGAGGCTGAGGTATATTCAAGAGCCTCATTTGAAAGTCTTGCGGATTTCCTCAGTGAGTTCTGGCAGTAATGGACTCTATGTACTGGGATGCGTTAATGATTCTCCATGCCACGTGGTGATTGATAGGTAGCGAATGTAACCATCATTAGTACAGATTTGGCCAATAAACGGAATTTAAATACTATCTGGGCACCACTCTCGCAGACCCTCCAAACTGTAACAGGTGACCAGATTGAAGTGGGCGGAAAAGCAAGAGTAGAAATCACATTTGAAAATAATGACGATCAGTCGATCATGTGATATATATCGCAAAATTTACGGACTCTTTTACTCTTTTATCGTGAACTTTCTAAAATCACACAAATTTAGCTTTGACTTTAAAAATAATGACCTTCATTCAGACTCAGGGAATAGTTGCTTTCGACATTAAAAATGAAGCCGTTTTACCTGTTGAACAGATGATAGCCCAAACTGATATCACACTACCGCCAAGAACGGATTCTGTAATTTCTGGAACAGTAAAGGAAATCAATAAATTCTGGTCTTGATTATTCAGTCGCCCAAACAATAGTGATTCTGTCAGAGGAGTACTTGTGGGTGCAACACTTGTGGACTTGTCGAAAAAAATATTCTAGTTAGAGTAGCGAATGTGACTGAAATGCCGAGTGTGATAAAGAAAAATGAAGTATTGGTAACATGCAATCCTGTTACCTGCATTAATAAGAATAACAGTACAAAAACAGCTAAAGCGTCTAATGTCTGACGAAGGAACTACTACAAGACGCAGAACTAACAGCAGATAAGAGTAGAGCTGCGCAACAGTTTCGGAAAGAAAGTCAAAGAGATGAACCCCCCAAGAAAAACTCTTTTTTCTTTCCTTTCCTCAACTGTTTTCCAGGTTATTTTGGCAATGGTGAGACCTATATGCCCTTCCAGGCAAATATTCTATGTATCCGAAATAATAGCATTTTTTCAACAACAATAACAATACATTTTCAATATATGCATACAAAACAATATTTTTTCAATATGCATTCGTAAAAACTCGATTTTTTGAAAAATCGTAGTTGATGTTTTTTTTTTATTTCTGAGTGTTTTCATACCAAAATAAACAGAAATATCACCGAAGGCTTTTCGAAATTTATTAACGTCATTTATGAAACTACAATATTGTTGCTTTTGTGTCTCATATTTTATAAACCAGGATTCACACGTAGATATTATATATATTGTTTCCTTCTACTGCTATGAAGAAATTAAGTAACATTTTAACTTAATGTTATGTTTGGGTAAAATAAATAAAACCATTTGTAACATAAAAGAAAATAATTTTGCACTTTTTTCTAGTTTTTTCTATTTCTGTTTGATACGCTAATGTCACAAAAATATGTATAATTGTAAGTGTTTTACATCACCCTAATGATTCACCCCAATTAAGTAAGGCACACTAATAAACGTAAAATTCTAGGAATTTTGTAAAAAAAACATCACATATGCCTTTTGTTCCACTGTCTCCAGAAAATATTCTCCCTAGAGAACTCTTTAAACGTTATATTATTTATTTGCATACATATATTATGCGTCGCAATATAATACCACATTTCACAAAAAAGAATATCATTTATTAAAATATAATTAACATCATTTTTAGTTGTTTTTCGTATTGCCTATTAATGGAACTATATTTATAGTTAAAGTGAATAAAAGAGGTAAGCGTTTGTAATTTTACCGAATCGGCAGTCTTTGCTTTTATATACGGAATATTTGTGCATGGAAATTTTAGTTATTTCACTGAAAGTGCATTTTTTAGGAGCTCTAATTACTTCTCGGAAAGTGTAAACTGAGTGTTTACTTGAATTTTAAATTAGTTCCAACTTCAGATCAAGAGCTTTCATGGAAAAAATGTACATTTTTCAATTGCTATATAAAGGGTATGATATAGTTTGGTAATTTTTCTACACGTAAACAGCTGCTTATAGCATTTCTGGATAGATGAAAATGCCTGAAGAATGAAATTTTTCAGTTCTCCTAATGAGGAAGCTCAAAAACGTTAAACTTGCGCCTTCAATATCCATTTTAACTCGCAAAATTACACTTGCCTGATTCTTTAAATATATTAGATGCGTGACGTGGTAAATATCATGCAGACTTTAAATGTTCATTAAAAAGAGAAGTATTATGATACAGAAATGTTGTTTTCGGGAAAATGACCTCATGAACTTTGAATTTATTTTATCAATTAAAGGATGTATTGGTTTATATTCTCTTCAATCACCAGCTTTTCAAACAAAACTGAAACACATCCCAGAGTCGTAAAAGCAGCATACAGCAAAAATTGATATATCGGCACTACGGCGGAATGTATGGAGTTATTCATTTTCCCTAATGTGGAAGGAGAACAAAGGTGCAGTTCCGATTTCAAATACCATAGTTATGTTTTAGAGGACAAAGGATTAGGACGCATGGTTTTTATTGCAGCATGCAAACGGTGCAGAATAATGCAATAATGCAATATTGATCGGCGTTGACTGTTTGACCATGGTGCAGAAACCAATGAGAAGCAATTCTTATTGGTGAGAAGAAAAAAAAACGTGACTTTAGGATTTTAGTAATCCCTACCGCACGCCCCTTGCTTCACATGCAGTAACCGAGTGTAAGCCTATTTCTGCAGTAGTTATTGTCTTTCTTACATTTCGATCTGCCTCTTCACACTTTTATAACGCATACACAAATACAACAATTTGTTGCTACAGTTCTATTTTCATTTGATCTGCCTTTAAATAGGCAGCCATTGTGCACAAATGGTCTCTAACAAGTGTTTGGTTACTTATTCTTAC
The DNA here is from genome assembly GCA_038373885.1 of Cheiracanthium punctorium. NCBI lineage: Eukaryota > Metazoa > Arthropoda > Arachnida > Araneae > Cheiracanthiidae > Cheiracanthium > Cheiracanthium punctorium. Next base: position 249,032 of record JAWZYV010011819.1, read on the forward strand.
TGAAAGATCTGACACATTAGGAATTGTGCAATATTCGATAACGTCAAGTTAATTAGGTTGCAGTTTACATATTCCATGAGAGCGTCAAAATGTCATTTTATAAATAGTTGGGTAAGAAAGTGCACGATATCTAAATCTGTAACACTTTAGCTTAAATTATAACTTTACAGTAATTAAAAATAATTAAATCCTAATTACTTTAGTAGATGTAATTAATTTTGACAAATAGACGTTTCTCGTTAAACAAGACCAATTTTGTCATGTCAGTTTGAGAAATCATTAATTTAGCAAATCACACATTCATGTACTGAAACGACGAATTATCAGCATTTTAGGAAAAGTCAATTAAGTGGAGAATGAAATCATTAAAATATTATCCATTTTAATAAAAGTATTGATTACTTCTCTTAAATATCAGTGGAGCAATTATCATTGCTGAAGTCAATTAAAAATAAGATTACATAATGATTAGCAGTTGGACTGTAGATAAATAAATTATAATTTAATTTCACGTTCATATAGAAATTACAAAAAGCACAATATTTTAATTATCATTACAACGTTCATTTAAATATTATTCTAAAGTTCTCCCTATTGCTATACAGGAGTTTCGAAATAATATTTATCCGTAAAAACATAAAATAATGGTAATTTACGTGGTTATTATATTTACCTAGATTAAGGCAAAGCATTAAGAAGGGGTACTTTAACGCCATTTCTAATATTTTCTTTTGATAAACTTCAAAAGCTATTGTTGAGGTATACTTACAGAAATATCATAAGTTGATTTGCAGTATATATAAAGGAATCTCACGTTAGTTTCGTTTTAATATCTTGTATATGTTACGGTAAAAGCCCGAAGTCTCGCAAATCCCAGATTTTACCGGTAAAACCTGGTTTTACCAAAGTGGTTTGGTAAAAGTCCTAAGTGCGCTTTTATTTGATTACATTTCGGGCTTTTACCAAGAATTTGCGGTAAAGCCTAGGAGTTACAAATGCCTCCCGGTAAAAGCCCGAAATGAGGGATTACTTATGATAGGATTTTCTATTCACATATATATTATATACAGTCTGTCCCGTTGTGCACAAACCATTTTATTTTTTTGCAAATAAAATGTTTTACACATCTACAAAGTAGAGTACAGAAGAAATAAGTGTACGTGAAGTAGCAAAAAAAACTTTCTTTAGTTGGGAGACAAGGACTCAAGTGCAATTGTTCAAAGACGTGTACTACGAAGATGTGTTTGTACAAATTAGATGATCTACAAATTAGATGTTTGTACAAATTAAATGCCAACAACAAATAACAGCATTTGTAAGCAAGTAGTAAGCAATATTAAAGTAGTCGTATTAAAGAAGAACATACTACGTTTTTCTTATTTTTGAAATTCCATAACTTTTTTTCTCAGCTATTTGCTCACTAAAAATTAGTTCTCTCCTATACGTAAAAAATGCCCAATTAAAAAGCCATTAATGTTCACAAAAATATTTTGCAACCGTAATTTAATCGTCATCTCACTATGTGTAATCGTAATCGAAAAGTTCTTTTGGTTTGATTATTGTAATCTAATCCTAACCGACAAAATTAATATTTGGGATTACTGTAATCTGATCGTAGTCTCCACCTCACTAGGAAAAATAATAGTAATCGTAATCGACTTCAATGTCTGGTTCCATCGACATAGTCTTAAATCATACCTCATTTCCATCACTTTTACAATTTATTCTATCAATTAAAAAATTATATTTTGTTTTAACCTTTTTGAGATTCACTGTATAAAATATAGCTGTGAATGGAAAAGTAATCCCTCGTTTTGGACTTCTACCGGAAGGCGTTGGTAACTCCTAGGTTTTACCGCAAAGGTTTGGTAAAAGCCCGAAATGGAATCATATTAAAGCTCACTTCGCACTTTTACCAAGCCACTTTGATAAAAGCCAGATTTTTAGGTTTTACCAGTATAACCTAGGATTTGCCAGACTTTGGACTTTTACCGTAGCATATACATTTTGTGCCGAATTTGAATTGTATTCAACATAGCCATTTTAGCATATATCTAAATAAACTATTTTAATCAAGTAAAGGTAAAGAACAATTAATTTAACTTTGATTTTACAGGAGCAATAATTTTATAAATTTAAAAATTACTTCAAACTGGTATTCATTACATTTACTAAAGATAACACACATATGTATGTATATAGATGAAGTTTAATTACTAAACAGTTATTGTAGAAATAAAGATTTCTCCAGAACTAAAATTATTCGAAAGGAAGAAAAATATCCCTTTATTAGGTAATAACTGTTTATTTTAAAAATTGTCTCGTTACAATCACAATATTTATTCAATACCCATTGACAAAGGAGACTGAGACGTTCGCTCCGATTGAGTAAACTGAAATTTCCGATAATTGATTTAGTACTCATATCTTACGAAAATGTGAATGTATTTTAATGAAAACTTTATGAGTTTACTTTTATGACGATTAGTTAGTGTAATTCCGGGACTATATTTTTCAATTTATGTAAAAAATCCCAGGGTCAGATAAAATCAAATAAATTATTCTCTGTTAATTAATGTAGAATATAAAACGCGTATACTGTGACAAAAATATTTTTAAAAAATTAATATTTTTTAACTATTTCTTTCTAAAATACTCCACTACGGGTGAGACGCCGTTATTCAGGATGACACGTCACTCTTGTACGGGAGTTATGCCACGCTTGTCATAAGAACGGAATGAAATATTAAATAAAAAAATATTGAAAAAATTCTCTTATCTGGACTATAATTACCTATTTAATAACAAAATGATACTAAATTAGTATTAAGAGACGTACTAGCAGGTTTCATTTAATGTTAGTCTGCTAATTAGTTCACTACCAAAGTTAAATATTTAATTTTTAATTGAATTTTAATTATTATTTCATCAATAATGTAACTTCAGTATATTTGAGAGGGGAAAAAAGAATTTTATTTACTTTGTTTTTACATTGTTTTATTCTTTTATAAAACGTGGGCGTTTCTAATAAAATCTGTAAACAAATTTAAAATTTATCTGGTTTTTGACAACAATATTTCATTTAAGTCAGAATGTTAAATGTAAAATTATTACACATGCAATTAACGACTAATAACATGTCGAACGACAAATAACATGCCATCCCGTACAAAAGAAACTGCGGCATGTATACCAGAATAGTAATGCGGCATGTATCCCAATTTGTACGGTACAGGCATAACATATCAGTTGTCTGTATTCGCTACGGAAAGTGGCGTAACCATATACACAGTACCCTACACAGGTGCTACACTTAGTTTTGAGTTCGAAATCATGCATGAACTCAGTAATTCGCGTAAAAAAAGCACTGAAGTGTAAGGTGTTAAGAAGTTTGGATTGTGAAATAATGCTCTTATCTCAAAATAAGGATTGTATGGCTAAAGTATTGAGGGTGATTCCTGCTATACACTAGTTAAGGAAATCTAACTGCACACCTGCGCGTGTAACTGCTATCTATCGACAATTACAAGAAATTCAGGCGTGCGGCATCTGTCTCGGGTGCGGCGACTCTACCGGAATTACCCTAATGCAGTGGCGTAGCCAGAAAATTTTCATGGGGGGGGGTTATGACTACTGCAATTCACATATATGTATACGTGAGTGTAATAAGGGAGTGAAGAATATACATTTTGTATAGCAAAAAATTCCTCATGTGGGGGGGGGGTTATGACACCCCCCATCCCCCCATCCCTTGGCTATGTCACTGCCCTAATGTAATCAATTACACGGATAATTTACAAAAGCACTTTATTTTGACAGCAGTAATGAAAACATATACGGAGAGTCTAAAAAATAACATGAGGTGCTCAGAGCATTCGAGTGGAAAATCTGTTCGGAAAACGTAATAAAATGTGAAACACACTACAGAGAAAGAAATTGCTTTGAATTGTAAATAAAGCTAAAGCAGTTAATGGACAAGCTTTTGGCGCATCCTTAAAAAAGGAAGAAGATATGCATTATTACATTCTGTGTAGAGCAATTCATGGCGCACATACATTAAATAGCGGAAAAAAAGTATCTGTTTCGTAGACTGTCGACAGTGCTGTATCATCCCCGAATTATTAAATTACTGTTAGAGTTACAAATTAACCTATTTGTAATTCTGTAAGTGATTTATGCATACGCAAGTGCCAACATGTGCGGTGTTAAAAAAGGGATTATTAATTCTTCTTTTTATTATTAAACCAACAAGTAAGATGCCACTTACCTTCTATGCAGAGGGCTCTATGTTTTCTTTTCTGTAAACTGATTGCATGTTATGCTCTCATCTTTGGAGAGATAGGATCCGCAGATAGGAGAAATGGAATACAACTAACCACTTTTTACAAACAGTAATTTTTGTGATTTTTTTTGGGGGGGGAGGGGGGAGGGGGCGGATAGCAAACAACTTGTAGGTTTAGCCAGAAAAAATGTTACTATTTTCTAAGCCAAAAATTATTCTTTACAGAAAGTGTTTATTTACATTCTGTTCCCAGTTATGTAGATGTTAGCAAAACTATGTTTAAATATTTTTTTCTAAAAAAAGTGCTATATTTATTCCATGTTATTCCATTTCCCCTCTTAAATAGACAAAGCTTGAACATATTTCGGGCTGGGTCTCATGAGATATTTCTCATTTATTGATTATAAATCTTGCAAATGGATATTTAAAAATGAGTCATCATTTTGAAAGAAATAAACTTTCTCAGTATATGAAAAATAGGAAGCCAGAAGGCGCTTGCTTAAAACTCTTCGGATTTCTTCACAGGAGTTTTATAGATTAGCTAGTCATGGGATAGGGCACCCGTTTCTAGTATTAAGGAATGCATGTCATATCCATCTTTGGGCAAACAAACGGAATGACCTCTTAGGAAAACCGACGGTGTTTCGCCTGCATTTTATTCATAATATCATAAAAACGGTTTCTAAAACCTGTGCTATTCTAACAAAATAATTGCCTTTTATTTATTAATTATCTTAAATTTCGGGCTCGGGCTCTAAAAATGAGTAGGAACTTAACCGTCATGCTGATCAAACATTTTTAATTATCTTTCTAATTTAACATAGGGTAGGTGGGGGTAAAGGTCCGCAGTTTTGAATTATAACTCAATTCTGAAAATTTGCAGCAAGTTATGAACGTGAACTTTTTATTCGAATATAACTTGGACCTGTATCTATCAGCATACATAAAAAATTGGAGTGACTTTTACAGATTTTGGCATTTTTGGATCTTTACCCCCTCTAATGGGGTAAAGATCTGCAGTAGTGGACATTGCACAAAACTCAGAATGAAACGCACATGTAAAGTTGTCTTTGCTGGAAAATGATTACTTGACAGGTTTTGAGGTTGACTGCTATCAGCACATTCAATACTTATGGAGTATAATTAAATTTTCCCTTTTTTGGGGGGGCTAATAGCACAACCGTCCCCTGTGACTGAAATGCGACCACACAATACTGTCACAATAGAGTTACAAACAGTCGCCGCGACTCCGCAGCAAAGTCACCCCAGAGTTCTTATGTCCTCTCACTGTGTATTCACATTGCGACCCCTCAGAGAAGTCGCTTTGGGACAGTTTTGCGACAGCGAAACAATTCTGGGAAACAGAGTTACCGAGAACATGCACTAGATGGCAGCACCAAACTCCCAGGCAAGGAAACGCTCAGGTCCAGTATCGAACCGTCGACACACTGGTTCGTAGGCTAGCATCTTACCTCAACGCTGTTATTATCTTGCTCAGGTTGCTTTAAAAGTAAACTGATTGCTGCAAAAGCTAGTTCTGGCATGGCTTCTTTTGGAAATTTAAAAGTTTTCTGGAGTATTTTATAAATGGAGGGAAATTACCATAATTAATAAATATAATTTAAAAATCTTGGAAATCTTTCTTTTTCCACATAAATTATTTTCAGCAGATAATGTGCTGTTTTATTTAAGTATTCATCCGAAAAAACTAATGATTTATTGAAATTTTTTATTAGGTTATGAGAAATAAATTTGTAATGTGCGACATTTGAGTTTTGATATATATTAAGGTATGAGGGATAAGATTTATATTTTTGCTATATTTTGCCTAAAAGGGATTTCATATAAAAATAAATAAAATTAATTGGAGAAACATGCATTAGATAAAATAAATAAAGTATTTTTGAGACCCATAGTTTTACCTCAAATGTTTCCTAGTGGAACTGTCAAACATACCAGGGACGTATTTAATACGTAATTAATATGAATTAGGGGGGGGATCCCGGGCCCCATCCCAAAACTTAAAACAATTATTATAAAACAGCAATTTTGAGACATTTGTATTTACTCTAGTAACAATAAAGTTTAAAATACCGGATAGTCCCTCCCCCCACCCGAAATTTAAACCTACATACGCTATCGAAACATATATGCCATGGGGATATGACAGAAATTGTTAATTTTACTCACAGATACTTAGTTTTCACCATTGTGATTATAATTCTCAACTGTAATATTTTTAAGAATAATATTTTTTTTTTATAAATATATTATCTCGTTAAAACGAAATAATTTAAAAATTAATAAATTAAACTAAATTCCATTACTACATAACTGTGAGATTTAATTGATTTACTATTTTCAGATTTATTTATTAAATGTTTCACGAAAGAAATTGCCACAAAATATTTGAAAAAATGAGTCTGTTTCCAAAGTCGCAAAAGCGGCCAGTGCGACGTCATTTTGAAGTCCAAAAAAATCAGTAGTCACAAAACAGTCACACAGTGACTTCACAGTGGAGTCACTGAGCGACCGATCACATAGCAGTCACATGGTGACTTCACAGTGGAGTCACTTAGCGACCGATCACATACTAGTCACATGGTGACTTCACGGCGACGTCACCTAGTCACTGGTCACAAATAAACTTCACAGTGACCACACAGTAAAAGCACATCACTCACAAGTCACAATGTGACTAGTATGTGACAGTCCTGTGACAATTGTGACCCTCTGTGACGTCACATCGACTCTTTTGTGACCATCTGTGCTATTAGAGGGGTTATGAACTGCATGGAAAATTTTGATTTAATATGAAAACAATCTTTAAAGTATGTAGTCTAAACTTAGTTTAACAAAAACAGATACACACAAAAAAAAATCACTATCAGTTAAATTTAATTAGAGAAACTTATAAAATAGGGGGAAGACAGTTGGCTGTTACAGAACTAAAAGAAACTAAATCTCTAAAGGCCGTAGAAAAACTGATCATATTGCTAAAACGAATTGATGTGAACGTAAATTTTGCAATCACAAAACGATCTGCAGTGGTGGACATGGCACAAAACTCAGAATGAAACGCACATGTAAAGTTGTATTTTCTGCAAAATGATTACTTGTCAGGCTCAAAATGATCAAAACGATCAGGTTAAAAACGATCAGTTGCAAAAAAAAGAAATAACAAAAATAAAGTAAAATAAACTACATGCCTGGCTGAAAATTTTACATGAACTTGCATGTCGAATGGATTTTTCTGGCCCTGATGGACGTAATAATTAGAAGGCCAAGAACTTATAACTACAGTATGATGGTTATTGGAAGGTTCAGCTAATATCAAACATGCTAATATCAAACACGGAAAAACATTTTTAGTCTAAAAACCACTATTGTAAACCGCACAGCATTCCATCGTACATGGGAATTCTTGCTTGCCCCATTTGATGAAGATATGAAAATTGCTTTCCTGCGGTTTTGGTCAAAAGTCGTATTTCTAAAAATATAAAATAATGAGATCATTATTAGGTTAGCTTCACATACAAAAAATCCTTAAAACACAAATCTGTAAAATTGCGAGCAAAAAATAAGTTATATTAAAAAAAAAAAAAACTACAGCAAAATACGTATAAAAGTTAATTTACCTCATAGAAGGAAAAGAGACAATCGCACATCCGTGATTCTTTGGCCGCATTCGTAAACGCCAAACGAGTTGCACTCGTGCAACGAGTTTCTATCTAAGGTGTTCGTAAAGGAAACTGAGTGCTTTCAGTTTAAAAACTAGAGCGTTCGTATACAAAACTGGGTGCAATTAGTTTCAAACGAAGTAAACTGACAATGAATTAGGTTCGTTGAGTTTTACTTTCTGCGCGTTGTTTTTGTTTAGAAATGGCGTCCGTTGTTATGGAATTGTATGATGTTATGAAAAGTATTTTACGTTTGCTGAAGCTGCAAATATTAGTTTTTCGAGGAGGAAATTCAGGCATACGTTAGAAACTGCTACGAAGGTACATACTTTTTCAAAGGTAATCATTTTCTTGTGTTTTTCATTTTAGTAAATTCAAAAATGTATGTTTTAGTGTCGAGATTGAAGTTGATTTAAACCTTTATTTGCGAAATTTGAATTACTCTTGCTAAATACTTTTGAAAGAATGAAGTTTAAGTTGAAATTTCTAAATTTTAATCTGTGTACTTCAATGATGGCAATTTTTTCTTTTAAAAATCCTGTTGATTTTATATTGAGTATGTGGTAAAAACTTTCCTCAGCAAAGTTAACGTATTTGCGAGTTATAAACAAACACGTCTCCTAGGCGACGAAACTCAATAAACTGAAGTTGTTCGTAAAGGCACAAGAAACTGATAACCACTGACAGCACTCAACACACGCATTCCAGTTTTATTACGAAAACTCGTGCAACGAGTTTGTCGTTTACGAATGCACCCTTTGTTTGCAAAACAAGTGCTAATTAGGTAACTTGTGAAAAAACCAGTTTAGCTATATAAAATTTAGAGTTCTAAATAATAAAAAACCGCATTCGAATCTTTGCCCTGTGCACACCTTTACCCCCAACTACCCAATCTATCTATCTATCTATCTATATATATATATAACAGAAATCTTGTTTGTTTGTTCGCTATAGGACCATTCAACATGTCTGGACCAAATTTGGCACACTGACTACATGGGACAAGAGAAAGCTAATGCCGTAAAAATGAAATTAATCGGATTAATAGTTTTTTTTAAAGTTATTTTATGTTTTGTAAGGTTTTGGGCCCTTTTTTTCATATTTGCGTTATCGCTAGCTAAATTTCCGTCCGAACACTATATTTTTCATTTCATCGGAAACTGCAGAGTTTTCTTTTTCAAATGAACTTTATTACAAAATCATACTTAAATTTTCAGATTTTTGGGAATATCTTTAAAGCAATTCCTGTTTCAAAAAAATGTACTGTTTTTAATTTTTAAACTGTCGCATTGAAAAATCTATCTAGCAAAAATTTTCCATCTTTTTATCGCTGATTAAACATCTGTTTCGCCCTCTTTTATTATATTTTTTATATAATATTGTTTAAAAAGATCACAGGTTAAAAATCTCCCCCGACTCTCTATTCCGTTTGGAACAGAAGGAAGGAAGGTAGGACAAAGCTTCAGCTAGTGCCTTACCCCCATTGGCTAAAGCGCATTTCCAAGGCATTTAGGAAAGTATTCTTTTTTGTCGTGTGTGTAGGAGGGGGGGCAATGCGGAATACTTGGAATTTTTCTTAAAGGCACTTTGCGAAAATTACACTTTTTGGGGAATTTCAGCATTCATTTAAGTCATTTTGTCATTACGAGTATTTATGTATTAGAAATTATTTATATTTTTTTTCTGCAAGGGTCTCGAAAGATGGGATTAGAAGGCGACCGTCCTGTTCTTTTTTTGTTGTTGTTGTTGCAGCGAGAAGTGCTAAATCCATTTTTTATCATTGCAGTGCGAAGATTCACATTCCTTCCCTTTACAATCTCATACCAACGACTGGACTCGACTTGTTTTTAGTAGTTGCGTAGGTATCAGCGATAAATGACTGTTAAAACACAGCAGGGGCGTAGACAGAGGGTGGCTGATGGGGCTGCAGCCACCCCAAAATAAGCGAACATGACATTCGGAGAAAAATACGTATTCGTGGATAAATTTGAAACTTCCTCTACAGAAATTTAATGTTCAACTTTGGACCTAAGCTAAACTTTTCCCCCAAATTATATTTTTCCAACTGCAAAGTGGCAAACTCGAACTATGAATTTAAAAAAAAAAAGTTTTTTGCAAATATTTTTAGTCAAAATAAAAGAGTCCACCCCACCCTAAAAAAATATGTAATATTGATTTTCAAAAGTTATATTGGATACGAGGTTTTAAGTTCTCAGCAACCCCCGAAAAACATTCCTGCCTATGCTACTGTAACACAGACAGGTGAAAGGTGCAATTCCCGGTAACCCCTGTACGCTATCAGGTTACGTGTTCATTTTTTTCGTTGCAGCGGTAAGTCATATGTCCTTTTTTTATCTTTGCACGGGAGGATTCAAATTCCAGCCTAGCCACGTCCAACTGTCGGTAACGTCTGTACGCTATCAGGGGCCGTGTTCTTTTGGTGTGTGTGTGTGTGTGTGTGTGTCTCAGTGAGAAGTCCCATGTCCTATTTTTATTCCAGCGGGAGGATTCTCATTGTTTCCCTATACGATCTCATATCGACGACTGGACTATGTGAAGTATATTCTTTTTTGTTGATGTTTCCAGTGGTAAAGTCTAATACAAGTACCATTTAAGTATTTGGCCTGATCGTTAGTGGTGGTACAAAGCCCGCATTATCACAAGTCCTGCCTTTAGAAAATCCATCAATCAAGCAGGAGAACCTAACATAAATACCTTCTTCTAAAATTTCCTAAAACAAATTTTGCATAGCAAATTTAAATAAAGGAAACCAATTTAGAACTAATTATTTTTTATTACAGAATTCCTAATTATCATCAAACACATTTCACGCTACAACAAGTTATTTTCTTCATCTTTACTTTTAGCTTTACTTTTAGCTTTATCAAAATTTATTTACGATTGAGAAAATGTTATCTTTGAAACGGATAAAGGGGAGATAGAGTGCGGCTCAAATTATTTATCACATCATGAAATTGTACTTTCTTTTTCCATCATCCTCGATGTCGTTGGTCAGGCAGTTTGGCGGCAACCTTAATTGAAGATAATGACACTGGACTATGGCGTCTCTCTGTCGGGGATCATAACAAGTCTCTGCATCGTGCCCTAGGCATGGAGGAAGCCTCTGGCCTCAGGTGTCTATATTCCGGCAAGGTCAACTGTTCACCGGCCGCAAGAAATCTCTAGGCCGTAGGGCTCTCCCGGACATCGGACATCCTCGTCTCAAGACTCCTCTGCTTTTTTTATCCCAACACTCAGCTTCACTTCTCCAAAACTATCTGAGTCACTCCAACTCTCCCCTCCTTCTCTCTCTACTCTCTTCTTATTTCTTTTCTTTTTTACCTTGAAAAAAACCAATCCAGGAGCACCACCCGCTTTCGTGCATAATTTTCTACCTTTCTTCTCTTTGCTGATTCGTTCTTCATATTTTAGGGAGTTTTCCCAATTCCTTATTTGCTTCTTCGATTTTACGCAAATAGCTTGCTTGTCTGCTACGACCAGCTGTTCCGTATACATTTTTTTAATTTATTAGGGGCAATTTTGACTGTCTCTTGCTGACATAATCTGGATCCACTTTGTCTGTCGTCGTTAATCTTTCATTAATCTTGTCGTACCTTCCTGTGTGGGGTAATGTCACACTACACGCTGCTTTTAGTAGTTGCATAGGTATTAGCTATAAATGACCGTTAGAACACAGACATGTAGATGGGGAGAAGCTTAGTCATGTCCAATTCTCGATAACCTCTGCGCTATCAGGTGCCATGTTCATCTTTTTTCGTTGCAGCGGGAAGTTCCATGCCCATTTTTTTATCATTGCAGCTGGAGGATTGACATTCCAGCCTAGCTAAGCCCAATTCCCGGTTACCTCTGTACGATATCAGGTGGCCTGTTCATTTTTTTTTCGTTGCAGCGGGAAGTCCCATGTCCTTTTTTTATGTTTACAGCGGGAGGATTCACGTTCCTTCCCTTTACAATCTATATTTAAGGTCAATGTGTATTTTTTTTCCATTGCACGGGCAACGCCGGGCCACGCTGCTAGTAATCTTATATGATACATTTCTCTCACACAATCTCTCCCGGCTGGACTGCTGTGGGACCGTGTATGCTAATGTGAGCTGGTGCACGTAAAATCAGTTTGTGGCTCCAATGTCACCCGTGTTCAAACGATACCTCTAGGGCAGGGGTGGTGAACCTTCATGGATCAAAGTGCCATTTTTTCTAAAGAAATGTTTAATGAGGCCATAGTCGTTCCGTCAAATAATTTTGACTTAGTGACCGTCCGATCGTGATACTTCCTTGCTATTTTAAATTAAAATGCAAACCGTTTTAATCGGTGGCGTTCCCAAAATATTGTGTCACGTGCCATTGGTTCGCCACCCCTGCTGTAGGGGGTGCCGATCCAGGTAATAGGTTTCTAGGCTGAAATTAGTTCCAAACTAGGGCATCACTCATAGAGAGCAAAGTTTGCCTACCTACTGGGCGCCCCTATAGTGAAATAACCAACGTCGAAGCCTGTATTCGGCAATTGACTCGGGATTTAGAAAAAAAATAGTATGAACACCACATCTCCACGAGGCGTCAGTCATTTCTGTTCTAGAACTCTTGCGATCACTAGTGATATTACAATAAAAGCGTATCAGATTCTCTAAACATCCGACACATAAATATAAATGTATTAATCATGTGACATATTTTTATTTCAGATTCTACACATTTGTGCTATAAAGGTGAAAAAAGCAAGATTATATAAATATCGAAAACAATGTGTGATACCCATCCTCTTCTCCCGAAAAAATCTTATTTCAAAGGATTCTGCTATCTTATAAGGCTCTTTTCAATCTTTCACTTGAATGAAAAACATCTGCATATTTCACGTATTTCTTTTATTGGATTTTATTCAGAGAAACTTTAATTTTATATAAATCTGGACTGAAGTATTTTCAGTAAAAATAATTCGAATTTATTTTTGACATAGCGCAAATTAATATTCGCTTCACTTGTGAGCATGGTGTAGTTATCCAATAAAAGGCTAGATATACGATTTTTACAAAGGATGGATATACGATTTCTGGCTGAATTTTTTTATCAACATCCGATGGATGAAAAAGAGGAATTCACTGTCACAAGTTAGGTGAAATGTATAGGGTAACTCCAGGACTTATGCCGCACATTTTTTTGAATTTGTATAAAGAATTCCAGTATGCATATACAAAAAAGAAATCATGCTGTGCCATTTAATGTAGAATATAAAATATGTATACTGCAACACAAAAGTAAAAAATAATTAATATTTAAAAAAAAATCTTTTCTAAAACATTGCTCTGTGGGTGAGACGCCATTCTTGGGCGGGAGCTATGCCGCACCTGTCATAGGAACTTAATGAAGTAATAAATAAAAAAAATTAACTAAATATTCCTATCTGGACTATAATTACATATGTAATAACAAAATGATACTGAGTACAAAGAGAGGTATTAGTAGGTTTCAATCAATATTATTCTACCAACTTAGTTCACTACTAAAATTAAATAGTTAATTTTTAATTGAATTTTTATTGTTATGTCATGAGCAGCGTAACATCAGTGTATTTCAAAGGGGGTTAAAAAAGTAAATTAACGTTTATTTGGTTTTTTCTGTTTTAACATTGTTTTATTCTTTTGTTTTAACATTGTTTTATTCTTTTGTTTTTACATTGTTTTATTCTTTTATAAAATGCTGGTGTTTCTATTAAAATCTGTAAAAAAAAAATTAAAATTAATCTTACAGACATGATTTATAAGATCAATATTTCATTTAAAAGAAAAAGTTAAAATACAAAATTATTACAATTACAATTAACGGCTAAAAACATGCCCAACTAGGTGAGTGTGTGCAAAAGAAAGGATAAAAGATTAGTAATACTCAATTAAATCAAAAAATATACTCCTGTAACATAAAATCAAGAATATAAAAAATAAGAAGCGGAGAAATAAATTAAAATTTCACTTTAAGCGGCATCCCGTATAATAGAAACTCTGGCATGTATACCGGAATAGCAGTGCGACGTGCATCCCATTTTGTACAATACAGACGTAACACATCACAGTTTCCTGTCTTCGTAACGGAAAGTAGCGTGACCATACCATACAGTACTCTATACAGGTGCTACACTTAGTTTTGACTTCGAAATCATGCATGGATTCACTAATTAGCGTTAAAAAACCCTTAAGAGTAACGTGCTTAAAAGTTTGGATCGTGAAATCATGCGCTTATCTCAAAATAAAATTTTTATAGTTACAGCTAAATGATTGAACGGGATTCTTGCTATATACTGGTTAAGTAAATCTCATTGCACACATATACTGCGTGCGTGACTGCTATCTATCAACAATTACCAGAAATACAAGGGGAGCGGCATCTGTCCGGTGTACGGCGACTCTCCCGGAATAACCCTATAGTTATAGTTTTCGGTATCGTCCTGAACGTTGTTTCGAAGTTCATAATGGGTCTGGATGCTTTATACTATTAGAAAGTCTCTGAACAGAGCTTCAAAATAGCGTTAATTCTCATTTCAAAGCCCTAGTACTTGCAATCTCTCTAATGGTCTTATGTAACGGCAAGTGAATTTCAATTTTTCCAATATTCATGAATGTAAAGATGTCACAGTAGGGTGGTCACAGGTTATATGAGGGAATTTTTTTTAATGTTATTTTTTGGGTCACCCGGCTAAAAGTTTCCAATTGACTAGAAAATAGGATTGGTAAAATTTTAGCTCAATTGCATAATATTAACCCGTGCCGCATCGAGGTTGAATTCTTGAAGAATTAAGATTTTTGCCGAAAATATCTAATTTTTCCTTCATTCAGTATAAACTGTTTGCTCTACAAACCTGGTTCTTAGATTATCTCATAAAAAATGTTGTTGGTTTGATCTTTTACTCTAAAAAACCAATATTTAATGAAATTCACTGTTTTTTAGTTCAGTTTGTGAATCGTACTACCAAAATCTGTATTTTCGTAAAGTAAGTGAAAAAAAGAGAAATTAAGAATTTAAATAATGACCGTTTCTTGTATTAATTGCATCAAAAAACAAAAAAGCTGGAGTGACTCCACTCGACTTTCCGAACACTTACAATTATGATCATTGCCAAGCATTTAAATAAATTTTAATCAATGAATAATTCAATCATATATACCAAACTGAAGCTCAATCCAGTGCGCCGTTTAAACGCTAGCGCACTTTCAATAATTTCCCCCCATAGGCCATAATGTAAAAAAAATCTTTATCGTAGCCCTGTATAAAAACTATAAGTCCTATAGACATCAAAATCAATACCGGTCTTGCGACGGGGGTTTATAACATACATACCCAATTTGAGCTCAATCGAATGCCCCGTTTAGGAGCTATCGTGTTCACTCACATACACACAAACACACATACACATACACACACACACATACATACATACATCTCGTAAAAATAGCATAGATGAATTCAGAAGACCTCAAAACGTGTAAATACACCAAAATCTCCAAGTCGAATTTTTTCATGATTACAATACTTTCCTTACATGGTACATGTTCGGAAAGTAAAAATTAAAAGAATTTTCATAAAGGAAAAAGTAAAAGAATTTTCATAACTTAAACTGCAATTCGTGAAATATTTTTATTTATTTGGTATGCATTTCTGTACTTCAGATGAAGGATCTTGATTTCTATTTCAGTTGAAGCACATCTAAGAGAAACCTCACAAATTCTCTTAACCTCACAAATATTACAAGGCTATTTTTGTTATCCGTTATCCTTATTACTTTCCGAACATGTACTATGTAATGAAAGTATTGTAATCATGAAAAAATTCGAATTCGAGATTTTGGTGTATTTACAAGTTTTGAGGTCTTCTGAATTCATTTATGCTATTTTTACGAGATGTATGTATGTATGTGTGTGTGTGTGTGTGTGTGTGTGTGTGTGTGTGTGTGTGTGTGTGTGTGTGTGTGTGTGTGTGTGTGTGTATGTGTGTCTGTGTGCATGTGAGTGAACACGATAGCTCCAGAACGGGGCATTCGATTGAGCTGAAATTGGGTATATATGTTATAAACCACTGTCGCAAGACCTATATTTATTTTGGTGTGTATAGGACTTAAAGTTTTCCTACATTGATACGACAATGATTTCTTTTACATTTTGGCCTATGGAGGGAAATTCTTGAATTTGTGCTAGCATTTAAACGGTAAATTCGATTGAGCTCAAATTGGGTATACATGTTATAAACCACCATCGTAAAACCGATATTGATTTTAATGTGTCTAGGACTTATAGTTTTTCTACAGGGCTACGACAAAGATTTCTTTTACAATATGACCTATGGGGAGAAATTCTTGAAAGTGAGCTAGCTTTTAAACGGTACATTCGATTGAGCTCAAATTGGGTATACATGTTATAAACCAGCATTGTAAAACCGGTATTGATTTTGATGTGTATAGAACTTATAGTTTTTCTACAGGGCTACGACAAAGATTTCTTTTACATTATGGCCTATGGGGAGAAATTCTTGAATGTAAGCTAGCGTTTAAACGGCGCATTCGATTGAGCTTCAATTTGGTAGATATGTTTGAATTATTCATCGATTAAAATTTATTTAAATGCTTGGTAATGATCTTAATCGTAAGTGTTCGGAAAGTCGAGTGGAGTCACTCCAGATTTTTTACTTTTAGAATGGACACGAGTGCCCTTACGTATGAGCACGGAGAGTCTATGCCTCCCATATTATTGTTATGATTTACATACTGGTATAACGTAGAAGTGGTTTAACACTACAGAGGATGTTCACACATTTTTGTAAAGATTTTGATTTTCTCCGTGAAGTTAAATATTAATTTGAAAATAAAAATGTAAACATAAAAATCAAATTCTAATAAGTCTTATTTATCGTCTGCTGCATTATAAATGTTCTTTGCTTGAAAATGTCGCTTAAAAATAAACAATGGATCGGAGGCTATATTTTTGCGCTATCCGAAGAGAAATACTCTTATTCAGTTATTCAAAAAATGTGTCGAAATCATGGTTTTAATATTTCTACACTTAAAATAAGTGACATAATTAATATCAAAGGAAAGAAACGTGAAAGTTTATATTTCACTGGGGAAAAGACAAAAAATGCATACCCAACAAAAGTACGTACACCTCTTATTAAACTAAAGTCGCATCTCATGTTTTAAAGGCAAATACAACTACCCAAAGAACTATCGCAAAATCTTTAAATATCTCTGTAGGTACTGTGAACAAAATTATAAAATCCAATTTAAAGTTAATCAAAGCAAAAAGCACGATATTCATCGCCTAACGCCGAAACATATTTCTCAGCGCAAGACTATGTATAGATTGTTGTATGGAAATTATTTGGCGGGTGAAAAATGGAAATATGTAGTTACAATTGATGAAGCTTGGATACATTTGTCCGACTGTAATAGAAAAAGATCGTTTTACTCCCGCAAAAGAGGAGAAAAAGACTTAACAAGTTGGTTTAGAGAAAGCAAGGAAAGTTTTTCTAAAGGTTTTATGGTTATTACTGGATTTTCTTAACGGAAAACTTACTATAAGGAAAGCAGAAAAAAAATTCAAAATTAATTCGGATTACTATCAGAAGTATGTTTTAACACCTACTTTTAAAGAAGAAATTCCATCCTTTCATCTAAACAATCTTCACTGTGTTAAGTTCCATCAGGATAAATCTCCAAGCCATATATCTAAATCTACTGTTCTATTTGTTGATTAAATGAGAAATGAAACTGAAACTGAACCTATTCCCTTTAAATGCATCCCACCCAAGTCCCCTGACGTGTCTCCTATGGATTACTGTGCATTTGGACTTTTAAAACAAGCTCTTTATAAGCGGCATCCCGAAACATTGGGTGGACTCTGGAAGATTGTGAAGGAGTAGTGGAACAATATCAGCCTTGATGTTTTAAGAAAAGAACTTTTATCTTGGAAATCAAGATGTAATATGATAGTTCAAAGAAAGGGATATCAGACTGAACACATTAGAAAATAAAATTCTTATATTTATTTCTATATATATATTTGCAAAAACGTTACAAAAATGTGTGAACACCCTCTGTAATACATAATATCTTTCTGGTGCAGGGCCCTTGACGTGCAATAAGACTCCGAAGACAAATATTTCGAAAATAAAGAATAGATCTCATAAAAAGCAGGTTTTAAAATCTGATTTAGAGGATGCTGTTCACTGGGATGGAGAAATGCTTCCTCATATCTTGAATAAAGTAAATGTAGAGAGAATAGCGATTTTAATTAGCTGTGGCGATGAAGAACAGTTAATAGGAGTTCTTCAGCTTGAAAAGAGTATAAGAATAGCTCCAGCAAAAGCTGTGTTTTCAGCAGTTGAAGAATGGGAGGCAGTTAGTAAAATACAGGCAATGTGTATTGATAAAACTGGTTGCCTTAGGGGAACGTGCATTTTTTGCTGCAGCAATTACTGGATCGAAATCTTCTATATTTACCTTGGCGCCACCAGATTTTAGAAGTCATCCTAAAATCTGGTTTGATTGCAAAGTGGGCAAAACTACTGCTCCTCATCCAGATATTTAAAGAAAATCACATTGTTTGGCCTAAGTTGGACAAGACAAAGTACAAAACTTCTATTGAAGATGAAACTATAACATAAAAAATAGAAAATTTGGAAGAAATTTCAAATTTTCTTGCAGAACATTTAAGAAATCAACAGCTCAGGGATAACTATAAAGAATTAATACAACATTGTTTAATTTTTATAGCAGTCTCCCCCAAATAGAAATTTCTTTCAGAGTACCTGGTGCTCTTCATCATGCCAGGTGGATGTCTAAACTAATTTATTTTCTCAAAATACTTGTTTTCAGACATCAGGTCTCAATAACAGATTTAGAAAAAGGAGGTATTACAGACATTTCTTCATTTATAATAAATATATATGTAAATGTAAAGGCATGGTTCAACGCTCCCCCCCAGACTTAAAATTAGACTTAAAATCAAGACTTAAAATAATTAAAATCACTTGTTCAATACAGAAAATTTGATAAAGAGACCTGCAAACAAAGGCTGCAAATAAGCCATCTTTGGTATCTTAACTTGGAGCAAATTTCATTTTAATTTTTTTTTATTACACTTTGGCAAAAAAGTCAAAATAAGCATAGCTGTAAAATGAGTTGCACTTGAAAGAGAAAATGGTGATGATGATAAAGATGTAAGAGCAACAATGTTCCAACGATCGTTCGTTGGACAAAGTTGATTTTTTTTTATTTCATCTCAAACAGTAATTTTTTAAGAGATTTAATTTTACTATGCAATTTTTGAATACTGATCCCGATGCTTGGTGTGAAAATCTGTATTATTTGATAGAAAAAAAAATGTGAAAGCTTTTAAGGTTTTTTTCAAAAGCTACATTATCTAAGCCTTGTCACTTTAACAAAGAATTGTAAACAATAACAGTTTATTTTCCTTATAATGTGCTTCCTTTTTGATACATAACTTTAATAATCAAATATATCTGAACGTTAGTTGTTCTCAATTTTATGCCTTCTTTGACCTTATTTTCTGCTAATTCTTTTACTTAAATTTCATTCTTTTAATTTCAGATTTTTTTTTAAATTAAAACCTTCATTTTGTACAAAATAAAGAAAGAAAAAAAGGAAAGAATGATGAAATAGAATTTTTTGAATTTTCATAAAAAAGCCAACTTTTAGGATTCGGATCATATCTAGTCCTGAAAAAAGCATAGATCTATGCTTTTTTCAGGTCTAGATATGTTACCCTCTGAGAGTTTTGGAAATGAGCAAATAATCTTAAGTGTTTTTCACAGTAAAATTTGCATGGAATTTTTAAATTATAAAAAAATAAAATTTTTAATAGGAAGATTTGCAACTATTAAAAAAAAGGCTCATAAATTACATATAAGCTTATCTCAGTGTGATAAGTGATTAATATAATAGATGGATTGCAGTGAAACGTGGAATCAAGTGGACGGGATTTGACATCACAACCGCTTGGATTGTTAAATCTGTAAGTTTTTACATAAAAGCGATGTGTGGCTCATCAAGGCAGGAAGTTTTTTTATGAAAAGAGACCAACATTATGTTTCTAGACTCAATTTTATCCATTTCATGATGTAAAAACTGCTTTTGTGCAAAAAACCGCGGTTTTTCTAAACTTTAACCTTGATGCGGCACGGGCTAATATTATGCAAATGAGCTGAAACTCTACCAATTTCAATTTGTAGCCTATTGGCAACTTTCTGGGGGGTTGCCCACAAAAATACGAAAATTGATATCTTGAGACCATCCTAATGTCACAGTGACTAATTTTTCATTTTATACCCTACTAATATTTTTCGATTTCAAAGAGAAATTGCGAAAATGTTTTTAATGAAAATAGGAAAATTCTTAAACGACATCAAGTGCTTTTCGGTTTCTTTCGGTTTTAGAAGACGAGTTGTAAGACAATTCAACTGCAGATGGTTTCTTTAATTGTTTCTCTTGAGCAATATTGAAAAATATGCGAAAGCTCTTTTGTATAGTTTAAAAAGTTTCGTAATATGGTGTAAAGCGCTCTCCTAACATAAAAATTTCAGAAATATTTTTAAGATACATAGAATAATTTAGCTACATATTCTTATGTAGTTCTGATCGGTGCATTCTACCACTCGCAGATATTTTGAAAGGAAATTGTGAATCATCCTGTATATTGATTTTTAACTTTTCCGCATACTATGATTGTTATCATTATGGCAATACATATATGCCGGGGGATCCAAAAGTCAGTAGACTTTTTTAAGCCTTATGTTTATTAAACTATTTACATAGACACACACACACACACACACACATATATATATATATACAGGATATCCCAAAAGGTTGTAACGGGCTTTAATTCTTTATCTATTGGAAATAAGTGGGCAGCGTGATTTAAAAAAAAAAGGTTAAAAAAAGGTTAAAAATAGGACTCCGTTACGAAAAAAAATCCTCTCGTTGATTTTCAAAAAGGTGCACTTTTCAAAATCAATTCTCAATCATCTAACTCTGCCCCGTACACTAATGAAGTTACATAAACTGTTTGAGATCTATACCTTAAAATGTGTCATAGGTATGACGATAAATATAACGCTGACTTAAACCACTTTTCGGTGGCTCTCGAAGGGAAAAAATCATGTCGCATGATCGCATTTCAGGAGTCGTACAGAAATTACGAAAGAAAATCTTTATTCGATTCTATCAATAAACGTTTATATTCAAAATCATGTACTGTCCCCGATCATCTTTCATTAGAGATATCCCTCAGACGTTGTAGGATGAAAGGCTCAAATTTGGTACATCACCTCATTAGTGTATGAAACACATTTTATTAATTGGGACTGTTTTTGTACGGGCGACGTATGCAAATTAAAAAAGTGTAACTTTTTGAAAATTAACGAGAGGAATGTTTTCTTAACGAAGTTTTATTTTTGGCATATTTTTCAGTTTACACTGCCCACATATCTCTAATAGATAAAGAATTAAAGCCCCTTACAACCTTTTTGGGGCACCTTGAATAATCATCCGGCTGTTTAAAGTGCTTTTATTTTTAAGTGTAAATTAAAAGCACATAGTATTGTCTCGAAAAGTGTATCACCCATAATGTGCGCTCCATACCCTTGTTTAGGAAATAGAAATAAACGTAGACTTCTTATTTTATCTAAAGTAAAACAAATTTTACAATATTTTGAACATCTCCAGAACAAAATATATCATCTCTTAAATCTTATTATCAAAGTAGATACTTTGAGTAAATAAGTTATGGTTTTCATTTAATTAGAGAAAATTCATTATACAGCTTTTATATGTATTTTATATGTGTTTTATATAGCATTTAAAGCTCATAAAACATAAGGTAAGTGTTAGGTGTATTTTATAAATGGAATTTATAAGTTGGTGAACCTCGAAAAATTTAAATTGTGTCTTCAATTAAAGCAGATTTTTCAACAACTGACTGATAAAACCATTCTTTTTGTTAATTTAAATTAGATTTTGAAAAAACAAAAAGAGAACGAAAGAAAAACCTGCTTAAATGTATATTTGATATCCGATATAATTGTGCTTTTTTTCGGTCTTGTCATAATGTACCGAAATAATATAGTATTTTATTTTTATTTAATCTAACTAGTCAGTTATAATAAATTTAACTACTTCTGGTGTACGATAAACATTTCCATTTATTACAGAACTTAGGATGAGCTAAAAAGAAATTTTGGCCTTCATATGTTTTTTTTTTTCTTCTTTTTAAAATATTCTCACAAAATAACCCTATGAAACACACCCAGTGTTTACCCAAATCATATCAGAAATACGGTGAAAATGTATTACTATGGCTACTTCTTGGACAAAATTGCACTATATCCGAAAACTTTCTTCTGGTCGGCAAAGTCGCCACACTCGTCGCCAAATTATCAAACGTAAAAGTACCGCCAAGTTTGCCGTCAAAGTCAAGGGTTCATATGCTTATTTCACTTGCAGGAATGCCTGTACAACTCTCTTTGCAGCAACAGACATTGATGTAGGAAAAGAACATTACAATTTTGTAACTCTATGTTATAGATTTTATGTTTAAGTATCTTCACTAGTCGTGAACTGCGATCGTCCGTCATATTGTCCCAAAGGGTTTATGCTGCCACACTCCGTTATTAATAAATAAATAAAAATAAATATCATTTCAATAAATAAAGAAAAACAAATAAGAGTTACTTTAAAACTCTACTAGTATTTCATATTTTTTTATATTGTTAACAAAATTTATGTAAAATAAGTCATTACTAAAAGTTTTAGATTTAATTTTAAACCTTATTTCAGATATAGTAGAAAACCTGAGAGATGGTTCTTTCTAACTTAAAAAGTAAAAAATAAAGTATATGAAAAGTGAAATAAATACTGGTAATTAGGTATAACTTTCAAACACCGTATTCTGAAAATTCCGTAGGACACATACATAAAGGTCAATTAAAAAAAATCACTTTTATGAATGTGCTATTGCTCTTTCTATGAATAAACAAATGCGATCACACTTTATTTATTTTTTAAGATAGGTGGATCTGCAATAACATATGGCATGAAAACATTTTGTAAAATTTTTTATCTTTTTTTATGCCCATTGCATTTATTTTTGCCCATTTGTTGCTTTAACAAGCCAATTTTAAGGAACAAATTTTCCCCCGTAAATTTTGAGGGAAATTAAGCATTCATAAGATTTTACTGACACGCGGATAAATAAGACGGGCTCAGGTAGCGTGCTGGCCTGTGGGCTAGAACTCGTTCGAAGATTCTCGTCTGTTTGCTATGTAAACTAAAATATTTTTGGCTGGTACCAGTGTCGATTAAAGAAATGTTTCAAGGAAGAGGTGATAGTATGGTGAAACATTTCATCAGAGATAGGGGTCTTTTTTTTCTTTTTTAATATTATTTAAAAAAGAATATAATATTTTATTATTATAAATTATATGTATTATATATGCTTTACTGCATATATATATATATATATATCGTTCCTTCTATTCAATAATGAGAGCGAACAAGTTAAACATGAGTTCAAGATTGGCAAGGATATTAAATATATATATATATATATATATATATACATCATATATATATTTAATATCCTTGCAAATCTTGAACTCATGTTTAACTTGTTCGCTCTCATTATTGAATAGAAGGAACGGAGGAGACACTCCTTCGTTTTTTGACCAGTGATGCTTCCTAGTATAGGTCAATGAATGTCCTGCTGGGCCCAGTGATATGTAAGCACTATCATTGGAAGGAAGGAGGAAGAAGGTTTAAATACCCAAGAAGGGAAGTAGCATTGCTGAAAGAGGTAGAGTCTTTTCCGTTGCATCTTTTCATTTACGAGAGCTAACAGGTTAAACCTGAATTCAAGAGTGGGTTTAAGTGTGCTCAGGGGGAGGCGATCGTCCCATCACTTTACACATCACAGTGCATATAATATTTGTGGCAGGCTTACGAAATGCCGTCTTAATAAAATATTTAAAAAGGTCTTATATACTAAAGATATAAAATATTACAGGTCTTTAGAAAGGTCTTTCAATTAAAAACTGAAAAAGCGCAACAGAAAACAACACATATTAGCAGTATGTTTTGATCTATTAATATGGATAGCAAACACTCGCCCGCTGAGAAACGTCTTATGGAGAGCCAAAGGTACAGCTGCGGAAAAAAAAGTCCCACTTGCTCTTTGTTTCGCCGTCATTCGTCGTACAGTAAAGTTATATATACCATTCGTTTGCAAATAATGCGTACTTTAATTTACTATGCGTACTTTAATTTGCACCAGGGGCCATCTTCATATTTAATTCTGCACCAACTTCGTTTTTCTCAATGGCAACCCCGTATTTTGACTTCATTAAACGAAAGAAAACCTTCAAATTACCCAAATATTAATTTTCACCAATTTTCTACGATAATTTCCGGAGATATTGCGAATTAATTTTTGTGCGTTTTCAAGGGACTTTCTGCAAATTGAAAAACGCTATTTGTAGGTTCCGAACTTTTCGCCTTTCATTGATTTCGCTCGCGAGAGTTAAAAGAAATTAATATTATTTTCAAGGAAAATATTGTTTCCATCTCTCTTAATGTTTTTTGTACTGAGAGTATCAAGGGAAGAAAAGAATATTTAGTCTGTGGTCCAAATGACCCGTGAGTTCAGAACTTCCTTGGTTCGTACACATGATTTAAGGGAAAAATGCAAAATGACTGCTCACGATTTTGAAAATCTTTGGCGGTATTTTAATTTATAGTTAGATGAAAATTTAGACAGAAAAACGTGATTTTAAATGTTTGATAAAGTATGGGGAAGTCCAAAGACCTAATTTTTTCGATATTAAAAAAGGTTACATTCACGTCTGGAAAGTTGAGGATGTCAGTTTTTCAGAAATAGGGCGTTGTATTAGAAGACATATATCTACTGCATCTAATTCTATAGCTGGAAAATATTCTATTTGGGGGAATATGATAGCGGACGCAACAATACACGCTTTATAGAATCCCTATCGAACTGTAAAAACCTCTAACTCATTTGCTTCAAAATTTGATATTTTTTAATACTGGTATCTTTTACTGAGATTTTGCACAAAATAAATCAAATTTACGTTTATTTTATGCAATTTTCAAAAAATTTTCACTTAGTAAATTTATATATGGTCCCTTAACTCATGAAAATAACACATTTTATTTAATATAAATTAAACTACTGAA
This sequence comes from Cheiracanthium punctorium, assembly GCA_038373885.1. Taxonomy (NCBI): domain Eukaryota; kingdom Metazoa; phylum Arthropoda; class Arachnida; order Araneae; family Cheiracanthiidae; genus Cheiracanthium; species Cheiracanthium punctorium. The sequence goes on from JAWZYV010011819.1 coordinate 274,263, forward strand.
CCTAAAAATTTGAAACTTTGTACAGCCATGTAATATTAATTTCTGCATCTATTTCCATCGAAATTTGGCTAGGTCGCTATTCATAATTTTTTTGAATATTAATTTAATAATTCATAATTCATATTCATAATTTATTAAAAATCACAATAACATTAAATTATGTTTGGGTCGTTTAGTTCTAATAGTACGAATAAAAATCAGCTTCGTACTACCAATATTATATGAGATATGAATTAAAGTATGAAAAAATATTTTAACATAGGGGGAGGGGGATTTTGGGTGCTCATAACTCACTCCTTTTCTGTCCAAATTTATTGAAAATTGGTGTCCGGGGTTAAAATGAGCTAAATATTTGAAATATGAAGTGAAATCTAGGGGTTGCTATTGAGAAAAAAAAAGTTGGTGCGAATTTTAATATGTAGATGGCCCCTTATGCAATTTTTATGCATAGCAAATTAAAGTTTACGTCAATCGTAAACGATCGGTATCTGTAACTTTGTTGTACGACGAACGACGGCCGAAAAAAGTACAAGTGGGACTTTTTTTTCCGCAGCTGTACAAATCATTCTCCTGCTGAGAAACATCTTGTTGAGAGACAGCGGTAGAAATCGATTAGGACGACTAACTAGAATTGAATTTTAAGTCACATTATTAAGAAATCGTAAATGAATCGTGTAGGCCGTATTGGGGATATCGCCGCATTGATAAACGGATCCTTTTCTCCGAGCTGTGAAGAGGGTATGTGCACGGAACTGGAGAACAAAAATGACGACACAAAATGCAAGTATTAGGATGACGCAAAAAAACGACTATTTTTTATTTTTAAATCTCGAGTGAAAAAATGTTAGTTTTTGGTGTTTTTAGAGCCCCCTCCAAAGGACAGCTCCAAAAAAAAAAAATTTTAAGAGGGCGCTCCAAATTTTTTTAAATTTCAAAAATCGTCAAAAATCGAATTTTTTTCTTTTTACATTTCTTTTCTCGTTACGCTATAATTTTATAGACAAAAAAAATAAGTTTCTGAAAGTTTCAGTTCAAAATTTACAATTTTTAAAAATTTATTAGTGCATTACTTTAGATTTTTTCGAGCGACCTTTTAATATCCAAATTGAAATTTCATACATTTTTTTTCTTTTATTTATTACAATAATCGATAAATAAGCACAACGAGATGAACTAAAAATCAAGCACAATATAGAAAAGTTTATTTTTTTAAATTTAATAATTTTATTTAATTAACTACAATATTTCAATAAGCTTGTTATTAATTCTGAAACCAAATTTTAAATTTTAACAGGTTTTATTGATTTTTAGTTTATCTCGTGGTGTATTTTTATCAATTATTGTACTAAATAAAAGAAAAAAATGTATGGAATTTTAATTTGAATATTAAAAGGTCGCTCGAAGAAAATCTAAAGTAATGCACAAATAAATTTTAAAAAATTGTGAGCGACCTTTCGAAATTTTAATTTTCAACTGAAACTTTCAGAAACTTGCTCTTTTCTTGGTCTATAAAATTATACCGTAACGAGAAATTTTTTTTTAATTCGAATTTTGACGATTTTTGAAATTTAAAAAAAATTAGAGCGATCTCTCAAAAAAATTTTTTTGAGCTTTCCTTTGGAGGGGGATCTTAAAACATCAAAAACTAACATTTTTTTTTCACTCGAGACTCAAAAAAAAAGTAGGCGTTTTTTTTTTTTTTGCGTCACCCTAATGAGAAGAAATCAGCTTAGCAACATGAAATTGAGAAAAATTACTCGGTATATTTTATTTGGGTGTCCTTTTTTCAAATTTTTTAATGAGTTTTCCGAAGTTCAATAATTACTTAAATTCTATATATTGTTGACAAACGGACATATTAGTAAAGTTTTGATTTCAATATAAGTTATCTCGTTATAATCGGGAAAAAATAAACTACTTGAGAGTCAGAAAATATTGTCTTCACTTTCTCTTCTACGAGACCTTGATGCACGCTTCTAGGTGCATGGATGATATCTTTTTAACCACTGATAGTTGCTGGCATAAATTACTGAAATAACACTTGAAAATACGCAAAATGTACATCTAATTAAATTTATTTAAATCAATCATACAAAACATTACAATTCCAAAATATGTTTATGTTTCATTAAGGTAAAAGTATAAAATAATCTCATATGTGAGACATATGAGGTACATCCTTTTGAAATCAGATATATAAATCAAGGCTGAGCAACAGGACGAATTCTATTAGCGTCTTCAGGCATGGCAACCATCTGGATCTCTTCAGCACGATCTGGAGCATTTTGTCCAAATGGAGAATCAGAGAAATCAAAATCCGGATCATAACAAGGACAACATGGGCAAAAGTTCCTACTGAACCTTAGAGAAAAGAATAATTTATAAAAATACCAGTTTAAAATTCTATCAGTTACATTTAGAAAAATGTTGTCCTAAGAAAATTAATTAAAAAAATCCCATGTCTCTAAATGAAATGCTTATTAAGATATTTAATGTTAAATTGGACGACTCATACCACTTACAAAAAGTTTTAAAATATCCATTTTAAAGCATTCAATTATAAAAATTTTAAGATCCTTAGCCTCATTACGGAAGTTGAATTTCTTATCTCAAGATACCCAGGAATTGTAAACATCGTAATTGCATTCAGAACTTCAACGTGAATGACAGAGATAGACATGCTACTGGGGTCACACCCGCTTACAACCAAAGAGTGATGTGACCTAAAAGGTTTGTGCAGTTAAGGCAATGCTACACTTGGGTGGTCGGCCTAGGATGGGGTGTGCCTTGGTCGCAGGAATTTCTAAGTTGTTTTAACGCGTATTCATGTTAAATCTGGAGAAAAACGACCAAAACTCCAGACCGTTAGATCGATAGCGCGATGGAACCCGAACCCGGGACATTAACACTTCAGCCGTTTAACATTATGAGCCATGAAGCGTCTTAACCTAAAAGAATGTGACCACCGAAGCTTATCTGTCTCGTCATCCTCGAATGCTAGAACACTTATTTAAAAGAATCCACCTTCTTAAAGAAAATCGAGCGCCTTGAAAGGAATCCATACTTATGAATTTCAGTGCTTTTTCAATAATCCGACTTTGGCGCTTTTAACACTCCGGGACAATTCCATAAGAACATGTGTGGGCGTGGACATGACCATTGATTTTTTTTTTTTTTTTAATAAATTGTGCCGACCCCAATACGAGCAACGCACATGCGCTAATTTTGGAATGCCCAATCTGAGTTAATTAACAAAATTAAAAAGAATTTTTTCTTCCAATTTTGACAGGTTTTTCTCAAATATATTCCACAAGCAAGGGGTTAACGCATCAGGGAAGAAATAGTGAAAAAATCTTGTATAAATAACTTTCTAAAGAGTTAACAGATTTTTTTTCAAAGAAAAACATTACATTCATAGCTAAATATATATTTTTTTAAGTTTCACGTTTTGTATATCTAATAATTATAGTCTTTCAAAACTCTGTTATTGCGCCGCATACAGGGTGTCACAAAAATGTGGTAACACGCTTTAATTGTTTATCAATGAGATATATGTGTGCAATGCAGTTTGAAAAAATGTTTAAAATAAGGAATGTATTAGGAAAAAGGACTATGTAAAGAAAAAAGTCCTCTCCTAAAATTTCAAGCCCGATTAGTGGCCGGGCGCATAGTACTCTCAACTAGGAGACAGGAGGTGCCTGGTTCAAACCCAGATCGCGTCCGTTGACCTGGACGGTTCAAAGTTTTCATAGTTTTTGTCTGAAACTCAGTGTAAATACAGGTTAGTACCCCTTAGAAAGTCCCCCCACGGAGGGCACCCCACTCGACCTAGATCCCTCGTGTAGGCAATCGGCCATATTCCGAAAATCAAATCAAATAGTAAATTTTCGAAAAGTTACGCTTTTGACTGGATGCTAACTTAAACCACTTATTAAGGGCTCTCGAAGGAAGAAAAATTACGTTTGAGGGATTGTTCAGGAATTACGAAAGAAAATAATTTTTTGCACTTTAGGATTAAACATTAATTTAAAAAAAAATGGGTATATCTTCTGATCATCTTTGTTTAAAAATATCTCCGTTTTATAAGACGTTTTATAGTGAAAGGCTGAAATTTTGTGCATCACTATATTAGTGTATGCTGCACATTTTACTAACTGGTAATTTTTTTTTGTACAGGGGTTATATGCAACTTCAAAAAGTGTAACTTTAAAATATAACGAGAGGAAATTTATATTAACGCTGAATTTTTTACCTACCCTATTTTGAACATTTTTTGAATATGCATGGCCCACTAATACAACTTATAAACCTGTAAAAACTGAATAAACTAAGTTTATTTATTTGTCAAAATAGAAAAAAACATCATATTTAAACAACTGATCACAAGAAAATCCTTATTTTATAAAAGTTTTATTTGTATTTTATTACAGAGGTGGAGCTACATTCAAGGTAGGCAGTACTTAATTCATGGATGAAGAGTTAGATAGGCTATGGTGGTCATACCACTTCTTGAGAGATGTGACGACTGTAGCCTGTCTACCTCGTCAGCCACGGAACAGTAGAAGCTGCGTGGCGAAGCTTTAAAAATCTAGCAAATGTGAAGAAAATCTATGAACTTACCTTGCGATTTAAGATTTGGCCAGTGAATACCGCACCATACTTCAAGAGCACAAATTCAGAGAGTATAAAAAAAAATTCTTTTGTACTTACCTTGTGATGGAAGTGACGGTAAATGTGCCGTACCCTATTTCAAAAACTCTCAAAGCAATTATAATTGCAGCATGATGTTATGTTTTGCAATTACGCCAAGATAGAAAAATATGTACCATGTACTAAAAAAATAAAAAGCGGTGTAATAATAAATGGGTTATGAAATAAAAATAATGAAGGTACTCATGATTCTTCATGATATTCCCGAAAAAGTACACTTGTAATGAAACAACCTACGGAAACACATAAAACGCTGCGAATTTTTTTCAATGATTAAGTTTCTTTATTTATTGTAGTAAGCCTACACGAGGGGCATCTGCCAACGGACGGGAGCCTTGCCCGGGGGACTTTTTAAGGAGTTCTAATGCATATTCACGTTACGTCTGGAAGAAACCGACCAAAAACTTCAGACTGTTAGATCGACAGCCGCGCGGCCGGGCCTGAACGTGGGACCTTTCAGCTGTCTCACCACACGTTTAATAGCTTATCCACTCGGCTACTGTGGGGCCTGACAAAGATGAGAGTTTACTGAGATTGTGTTTACAATTAGAGGAAACATGAATCGCTTAGAAAGCGCACTTTTCCGAGTGCAAAAATTATAAACTAGCCTATTAATCTATTTATTTACTAAAATTAAATGCATGAATACTACCACACTCCGAGTTCGTTGGGCTTGGGTGTCATTCTCATTTAGTCCTTCCCTTCATAGAAAGCAACGCCGGTCTTTCTATTAGGTGATTCCATACTAAAGTGAACAGTATTTCCGTTCTAGTAGTGGCCAATGTCTACAAAACACTACGGCAGCGATATATATATATATAAATATTTGCATACATAAACACGTGAATTGTTTGTTCTTATCTCATTACACATTTTAAAATTAATTTACAGTCAAATTATTATTTTAAAATTCTTATTTCATTAATTTTTTTTTTTACTTTAAAATTTTGAAATACACGCATAGTAGCACAGATAGTTCGAAGAATTACTTGAAATGATTATTATCATTTTAAAATAAAGTATAATGCATCTCATTAATCAATTTTTAATTGACTTAAATTTTTATTTAGTCAAAAATTTTGTACAGTTTACACTATACACAGAGTGTGCCATTTGAAATCGTTATTAAATCAAAATTAGAGAAAATAGCATAATTTAAAAGTTTATAATTGATCTATGTTTAAGTAAACATAGCAGATAACATATACAGTTAAAAGTTTAGAATTCTTAAAAATACTAATGATGCTTGTAATTTGTTCATAACCTGCATACATCTTCTTTCGTTAACCTGTTAAAATATTGGATTATTTTATCGTTCTAAAAAAAATTTATTTAATCGGTATGTTAATCCAGTATAGCGACGATATATTTACTTCAACTCAAAAATATATTTAATTGAATGAGAAATTTACTATTAAAATTTAACAGATAATAATAGATATTTCCTGCCAAGAAGATGCATTATTTATAAAACAAACACAGTCCTCTAAGTTTTCTTAGCTATTCGCGAAATCTTCTAAAGAAGTTTGAACTAAACAAGTATGTAAGTTCCGCGGTAAGCAAAGCTATTTACAACATATGTACTTACCAAAACATTAGTTTTACAAAAATAATAAAGGCAACTACACCCAGGGCGAGCAAAGCAGCCAGAGTTTTCAGGTCCACATTTAAATACGACATCTCTTCACGAAAATAAGCTCAACTTACGACCAAAACTGAAGCGCACAACCTACCTCAACGAACAAACAGCGAAAAATGCTTGCCATCTTAACGGTAAAAGTGTTAACACCTCTTCTGCGCATGTCCAGAAACTAAATTCCAGACATCTGAAAAATCAAACATTTTTGATTAATCCGGGAATTTTTCATAATTCTCAGAATTACGGATCTAGCTGTCATGTATAAATCACAGCGCGCGCATCTATGAATCATTGGGTTCTCTTTAGGGAGCAAAGCAATGCTCTCGTTAACGCTTTGGTTGAATCATTGTTTACGTATTCAAGCAACGCATTAACGAGATATTGAGGTAAACACTCGTTTTTCAAAGCAGCATCAAAAGTCGAAGAAAAAAGTATTTGCTTCATATTTCTCATTTATGAATGGCCAGTTACTGTCTTCATTCCACAGATCCTGTCGTTACCTCGTAAAGCAGCGCTCTTCTATAATATTCATTCTTATTACGAAGAGTTTAAGAAGTTAAGAAATTATATTCAGAAAAAATACTTAAATAAATACTAGCTAGCTACTTTTTTTTACATTTTACAATGCGATTCTGTGACGAAGTATTTTCTTTCATTCGGGGTTGCATAAGTCATACAGATTTATCGTTTTAACAGTGTAAAGTGCTTGTGAAAAATATTCTAAATATTTTTTGCGTCTCTAACGCACTAAGTTTACCTTTAAAAGTATTCAAGAGCCATGCGATGTACTCTTTTCTCAATGAACAGCCTTAAAAGTACAAACGACAAGTAATTTACTTCTTTCAATTTCTTTCCGATGATATTTTTTTTTTCGGATCTATTTATTTCAATCTTGTGGGTGTTACACTGCATCTCAGGTGATGTTCAGCAGATTTTCTTAGTATTCGCATATATTCATTGTACTATCATTTATATAACCAGTTTTTATTGGATTTCACTATTTTAAATCATCATTTAAAGAATTTTTTTGTTACAAACTTCTGAAAATTCCACATTTTTTTAAATGTATATTCTAAAAGAATATTTTATTTTTTCATTTGGAGGGATATTTACAATGCTGTGCTTTTTACGTAGCATGATCATCATGAGGAATTTTGAATCAATTATGTTTCCACGATTTTTAAATATTTTTACTTGAAATAGTCATCTGCATACGTTGTTTTATGTAATAGTTTATCGTATTTTTATTTATAGCAGAACATATTTATTCTTCAGTCTACGCTTCTTTTTCCAATTGCCACAGTGTCGCGATACCTTTAAGACACATCTCGTTAAAGAATTGCACTCATCACACAGCTGTTTTGCAATTTAAAGAACAAGCAAATTATACTGGAGGCTCGAAAAAATTCATAATGTTTCTTCACAAATTGTACTGTCTTAAGGAGCAAACCAAATTGCCTTATTATTGGGGGGAAACATTGTAATGTAGGATTTAGACCAGAGAGTACTTGCAAAATTGACTGACTAATTGAGAGAGAGAGAGGACCCGTCTTTTTTTTTTTTTTTTTTTAATCTTGCTAATTTCTGTGTCTTTAAGATTTTTTCCCGGATATTTAATAACTCTTTTCATTTTCTCATTCCTAAGTATGTGTAAAGCAAATTGGGACAAAAAGCTTGAATTACAGCTAGTTTATTTTTTTTTGGGTAACCCTTGAAATTTTGCACTATTTCTGAAAAGAACAGCCTTAAGACAACTTTGTAAAAATCACATAAGTTGTCTAGGTTTACCATTTATATGAGCTCATAACATAGCTTGTAAAAAAACATTCTAAGTTGTACTGAATGACATAACTAGATTAAAAACATTTTCCAACAAAATTAAAAAATGTTATGAATACGGTTTGTCTGTCTGTCCATCCATGCTCTAACTGCCTTAAGTATTCACCAAACAGCCCTAAATATTCGCCAATTACTATGAAATTTATGTGTTTTATTCCTATTAATTTTACCGTGTACCCAATAGAAAAATGTGTATGTAGCATTCATATTTCTTTTACAGGAGCACCCAAAAGATTTCTGAAGCTTTACGCTCTATGGGCAGTCATTCTTTAAAGCATAATTTAAAAGTATTTTTCTATTTCAAAAAAAAAGTTATATATGTTATTAAGGATTAAAAACTAATGTCCTCTATCGAAAATAGTTCATATAATATTTATAGTTCTTTTACAGGTGCACCCAAAAGAATTCTACAACATTGCGTTCTATGGCAGCTTACAGACCTTTAACCAATTCAAGCGCAATACCGTATATAAACGCCAATAGCAGCTCACTCTTCATTTAAAGGATGGAAGTAATAGTTAATTTTTTTTTTTTTACAGGGTCTCTCAAAATAGCATTTCTAGTGATATTCAGGTTTATTGAGGCTATCTCTTTAAGTTTAACGCCGATACATCGTGAAATTTGGCACCAAACAGAGTGGTGCTGGAAAGTGTTTTATGAGGTTAGATTGATTCATTTTTCGTGTTATTTTTTAAAAATTGATGTGACTTCTTTTTTTTTAAAACCAGCCTTAATTGTTTCGATCTACGATTTTAGTTGTTCGACGTATAATTTTTACCAGTTCAAATGTCGCTGTAGGCGCTGTATTGATTCTAGGGAAGATCATAGTCCCACATTGAAGGTACTTGTCCTATACCAAACTGAGATATCCAGTTTGTTGATTTTATACATAAGTTCTATACCACCCTATGAGTCTTGTAATTTCTTTTCATGTTATTTTATAGCTTACTATGTGTTGTATACTGTAGGTCAGTTTCGATTAATTTTACATGTAACTTTTTGAGTAATCGTCATGTTTGTCATTTTTCATTAATTACTTATGGCCAGTGTATTTTTAACGTTTGCCATTCATCTCTACGTTTTGAAATTCCTAATGTTGACTTTTTTCATATATTAAAAATTAAATATTTATGGTAACAGGGAGAAAAATTAGAGAAAGACTGGATTTTCCAATATTTTAAGCAGGCAAAAATATTTTATCACTCTTGTATGTATGTGTATTTTGTAACATATTTCCATAAAACTGTTTTTCATGCGCATGGGCAAAGCTTTTACGGGAAGGGGGTGATACAGCGATAAGGATACGATCATAACAAAGTTAAACTGTTCTTGTAGACTATTTTTGTACATGTTCTTCCTTTGAGAGGAAGATTACGTTATTTCATAAGCACCGTTACATTATTTTGTGGTATATACAACGCGACCATTTATTTTTTTCCTTTCAAACGGGACATCTACTACATTTTTTTTGGCAATAGTGCATTTATTTTCTTCCTCAAAACGAGACATCGACTGTTTTTAAACTAATATTGTAGGGAGACTGAATTTACAGATCTGGGTATATTTTAGTTGTTTAGAAAACGCGCAAAAAGCTTATGTCAATGTTAATATCAAAATAAAATTAAAAAAAACTTTGCTTAAACACGCATATACTATAAAAAGTAGTGCAAGACGTACGTTTCGGGTGGTACAAGGGGTAGACTCTTCTTTGACTTCAAAAACACTATCCGACACAAAGCAGGAAGGTAGGGCAGTGAGAAATTTAAACAAAAGGACACACAGAAAAAAGGAAGTTGTCATTCGGAAGGGAAAAAATTCTTAGAAAACCAGAATGAAAAGGGAAAATAAAGTGGAGATCGGGGGAGGGGGAGGAATAAGCAAAAAAGGAACATGACTCGGAAATAGTGTTTGAAAAAAAGAAATAAAAATTAAATAAATTGAAATAGTTGACAAAAAAGAACTTTAAAATAACAAATACAAAAACAATATATCCCCCCAGAGAGGAGAGGGAGGGAGGTCAGTTTTTTTTTTTTTTTTTTTTTTTTTTTTTTTTTTACAGACACTGCCGTTGAATAATTTTTGATTTTTAGCCGCCTTTATCGAAATCGTTACCGTGGGTTGCTCTCTTTCTAAAAAGGGGACATTGAATGAGACATTTTCTAAAAACGGGACATTACGGTGTCCCGAAGCTGTGCTTTGGGACAACGGGACAAGCCACCTAAAAACGGGACAGTCCCGTTCAAAATGGGTAGTATGGTCACCTCAGGTATATAGGACAAACAGACCTAATAAGCTGAGAGCTGAGAGAGTTTTTTTCTATTATTTAGAATAGTAGACATGAGTGTTGTTCTTCTTTGGACGAGTAGAAAACAATATGCAACAACTGAGGAGCATGCAGAGAAGTTAAAGTAGACTAACGGGAGTAAATATATCAAAATTTTGCATTTGACTTAATAATAACTCAAATAATATATTCTAGAGAAACTAGCAAATAAATAGGAACGAAATATTCAATGGTCACCTTCAACTGACCAAAAAATTTTAAAATTGGATGATAAGGAACATGTATGTTGATATGCAGTGCAAGCACTTTAAGAATGTGTATGCAAAAAATATTGTACACTTTAGCAACACACATACAAGGATTTTTTCGAGAAAAAAATGTGTCGATGTAAAAAGGGTATCAGACATATCTTACTAAATTATAAGACAATATCAGCAGAAGAAAATTTTACAAAATATAGTGTAGTCTTGATTGCACAATATTCTGAATTATTTGAAGCACAAGATTTCGCATCGATTTACCAAAATTTTTAGGAGAGATTCCGTAGCTTTATCTTATTTTTGAGTAATGGCGCCTTCGAATTAATATACGCAGTGGTAAAGCTAGTTGTTTTCTTAACTTTTTTGAAAAAATAATTCGAGAGGTTTCCTGCAAAATTTGGAATAAGGCTAAAGCATTTTTTCTCCCTAATGACCAGGTCAGTGGCTTATTAGAGGCTTGACCTCTACGAGGATTGACCTTTACAGATGTTGGTCATTTCATTCTGGGGGCGCCCATTAGTCAGACAAGCGTTGCCCCTACGAGTGGTCTAATTTTGAACCAATCCTCAGACCTAGCACCTGAAATTGGCAACCCCAGAGGTATCGTTTGAACGTTGTGAACATTGGAGCCACCGATAGATTTTAGAGGCAGACCGTTCCACAGCAGACCAGCCAAGACAAGCTTTCATCCTCTCAAGCCAGTGTTTCTTCTCAATTTCTCACTTTCCGAGCTCTTATGGGAACGGAGCATAGCGACTAGGCCACTGCAGAACATGCTAAAGCTTGTTCATGATGAAACATCAACTTATTCGCTTTTAGATCATTACTTGATTGACTTAAATTCAAGATTAAAAGTATTATCTTGTTTGGACTTCTATTCCTACTTGCGTTAACTTTTTGCAACTGCGTTTCTTTCATATGAAAAACAATATCGGAACAGCCTCTCATCTGCTTACTTCTTTATTTGTCTATAGTGCTATTTCCTGAGTAGACTGATAGTTTTTGTCAAAACTTAAAAATTTCACCTTCTGATAGCCGCTTTTTGAAGTGAGATGTATTCTGTTTTTACAATACAATTATTTTTATTTGTAAAATATGGAAGTAGCAATTTTCGAATGACAGAGTCTATTATTAGTTACACGTCCGAACAATGCATTTTCCATTATAGACCCAAACAGGTTTAACTGGGAGCTTGATTTTCAGCATTTTTCAAAAGTTTCCAGCTGATTTAGATTACAGCTGTTTGCCAAAGTTAAACAAAAGCTTTTGACAATATCAGAAAAATAAAAATTTCCGTATGTTTTTGAAACAACTTGATTAAGAAAAACTTTTTCCATCAAAATATTACCATATTTACTCGCGAAATAGTCGTACTGTTTTTGCCAAATTTTCATGGTGAAAGTCTAGGTGCGACTATTATGCGGGAAAAATTTACTGCATAATATTGTAATTCTAAAGCTATTTTTTCTGCTTCAAAACGGGGGAGCGACTATTATGCAAGGGCGACTATTACGCGAGTGAACACGGAATTCTTTATATGGTTATTTGCTAAACCATATCTAAGTGATTCAATTTTCTCAAGTTTCATACGCTATCTTTGGAAATCGTACTTTTTATTCAATAATTTACAGAAATGCAACTGGTCTTATAATTTTGTAACAAAATGCAAAATTTACTTAAAACGGAGAAAACTATAGCATTAAAAACATCAACGAAGACTAAAATGCAATCCTCAAGCAGGAAAGTGCAATGAGGTACGTAAATGTACATACTTTTTTTCGTAAAACTAATTATGTATGAAACATCTGAGCAATTGAGCATGTTAGATTTGATATTACATGTTCTAATGAAAAACCTTGCATAATTTTTATGTTTATAAATCTACCAATAAAATGTTTTACAATACCATGATCCCCACTAAAAATAATCTTAAGATTTTCTTCAGAAAATGCCATATTCTTCAGACATTCTGAGGAAATTTTATGATAATTTAGAGATTGAATCTTTTCTTCAAAATATCTGCAGATTGTTTACAGACATTTTGCAGACAGTTTGAATATCTTAAAACGACAGACATTTTTCTTAAGAATCTAAAGACAAATTCGCAGATTCAACTTTATCTTCAAAATATCTGTAGATTTTTTTTGCAGATGTCGAAATTTATCAACAGACATTCTACAGAAAGATTACAATTTTAAGAAAAAATTGCAAATAGTTAAATTTTAGTTTTGAAAATTCTGCAGAAAAAGATATACTACACGGTTTTGAGTTTTTTGGCGTAATTCTGCAATAATATTTTAATTAGTGCTTTTTACCTAACATAACTTGTGCTATTTTTTATTAATAAGATATTATTACGACATTAAATATTTTAATGGATGTATAATTTTATAGCAGTCATAATAGTTTGAGGTTGAAAAAATAGATAATACGAATTTGAAGGATTTACTTATATTTTTCGTTTCATATCGTGTATATCATACAAAACTTTATAGAGTGCAATATCTTTTATAAATATAAATCTGATGAAGATATAAATTCATCGTTAATTAAGAAGCGGACTGAATATTTGTTTTTTTATGAATAAATAAAAGGTAGGATAAATAAAAGGAATTAATGAAATATTAAAAGCTTTTCACAAAATGCTAGTGCAGCATTTCACAATAAAAATGAAAACCTATAAAAATTGTCACGATGCTATATTCTCGCGTCATCTGTCCCTTTTATTATTTATTCCTGGAAATACTTTTTCTAAAGTCGAACCGTACTTTCTGCATTAAATTATACTACTGTATATGCTGGGGTACTCGGTTCAATGAAAGCGACATTGGACTTCATTTCCCCAAAGAAATAATCACCAAAACGATTTTTCGTTTTTTTGTTTATTAAATGTGAATCTGCAAATCATTAGCTTTAAAATAAAACAAAAAGTATGTCGATACGATAGTTAAAAGTAATGTTATAATTAGTTCTAAAATGTAAACAAACACGCGACTACTATACAGAAGATTCGACTGGCCTTAATCCCACAACAGTACACACACTGAACATCTACCAAGTACAAACTCTGTTTGCATTTTTCTACATTATCTGAATCTTCATCTAGCTGTTCTCTTGATTCCAAAAGTCATCTTTACTCTGGACATCAAACTACAAAATAAGGTAACACTGACCGAAAAACAGTCGTCATGATATTGAGTGATGCATAGTGATCTGACAATAACACAGGGGGATGCAATACTGCAACGGGTTGAAGAAACGTCCAAAGAAAACACATTCACACTAGCTAACACCAAGCGGTATAACAAGATTTTGTGACTGCACCAACAGACATTACTCTGCATACTGCCTGTACTTCATTGCAAACTGTGTACTGTGTTAACTGAAAATTGTGAAATTGTAAACAATAATTGTGAAAATTCTTTTCTACTCTTCCTAAAAGGAAAAAAAAAAACTGCAGGCATTAAAGAAGATCTAAAATGTGTCTCAATGTGATCTAAAGAAGATCTAAATGTAATACTTTCCTGCATTTTTATATGATAAATAAAAAAATAAGCATTTTAAAATAATGGATACTTAAGCTTTTTCATGAGGTAAGAGCAGAAAGTTTTCATTTTCTGTTTTGGACCTCTATTTAACGAACAAAATTATCGATCCCAATGAATTCGTTAAATTGGTGTTCAACTGTCTCATTAAAATGCAAATTTTATGATAATTCTTTATTTAGTTGTTATTTCAATTTTTTTAAATTCTCAAAACAGATTTTTCGAACTGTGGTTAGAAATTCAAAATGTTCTATGTGCTTGAAAGTTTGTTGAAACTTACTATATTTGGATTAAAAGATCATTCATGAATGTTCAGATTGTTCGAATTTTCCAGATAATTGAGTCTTCTCAATTTTCCTATTATCGAAAATTATATATTCATCTGAGGTTCTATAAGAAAATGTACTTTTTAAAAGTAAATATTCTTATTTAAATGTGATGACAGCAATGCATACAACTTTAAATAATAATTAAAACACAATTTCACTATTTTTATTTAGTTATTTTTACAAGACTTAAAATGTTGTTTTCGCAATGGGTTTTCAGTACTTATGTAGGTACTATCCTGTTGGTCTGCCAAGACGAGTGATTGGCAACAGTTTCCCAACACATTTGACGAAAAAATAGTTTTGTGGGAATGACCTCCGAGATAATACGTTACCAGTTTTTCAAAATGATTTGTGAAACTCAAAAAGATCCATGCACATTAAATTTTTTGGATCTTACTGAACTGTGATAAATAAAAAAAATCATTCGTGAATGTTTGAGTATAATTTAGAATTAGTTTTATTTGGTTGTTTATGAAATCCTATTTTTTTATGTTTTTGTATTTTTAGTTTATATTTTGCCAAAAATCATATATGTATACCAAAATAACTTTTCTTTACTAAATTTTCCATTGTGAAAATAGAAAACTAACTTCAGTTGTAGCTACAAAATGCTGGCTTTAAAAAAAAGGTATATATATGTTACAGTGAAAACCCGAATTAACTAGGGAAAACGCGTTCTAACTGAGAGCGTTAGGCAAAACGCGTTCTGACTGACAGCGCTCGGGAAAACCCGAATTAACTAGGGAAAACACGTTTTATTCGGGTAGCGGTAGAACATTTTCGAGGGTCCCCTACAGCGGAGGCCGGACCCACGGATGTTTATTTTGGGTCTCGCAAAGGGCGTATTTTCCAGGGGGTCCCCTAAAGCAATGGCCAGACTCATTGATATTTTTTTGGATCTCGCAAAGAGCCAGCGTTAGCATATTTTCCAGGGGGCCCCTACAGAAATGGCCTGACCCACTGATGTCTTTTTGGGTCTCACAAAGGGCCAGTGTTATCATATTTTCCAGGGGGGCCCCCTAAAGCGATGGCCGGACCCACTGATGTTTTTTTGGTCTCGCAAACGGCCAGCGTTATCATATTTTCGAGGGGGGAGCAAGATCCAATTTTTAGTGCATGAAGCATTAACATTCCGGAATTCACTGGGGAAAACGGGTTTTCCTGAGCGCTGTCAGTCAAAATGCGTTTTGCCTAGTTAATTCAGGTTTTGCCTAACGTTCTCAGTTAGAACGCGTTTTTCCTGGTTAATTCGGGTTTTGACTGAATTCGGGTTTTAACTGTAACATATATATATGTCAGAGGCAGAAATTGATGTGCATGAGACTTTTTTCTATAATATCATTAATTAGCATATTTTAATCATTTTCTTAACCCGGCAGTGCTCCCGCAGGGTATAATATACCTACTATGCTTTTGTTTTGGATGTGCCTTTCTAATTTCTTTTTGAAAATGGTTTAAACTTCCATGTAGCTGTGGTCATAACCTTGAAGGGGAAAAGTTTGTTTTGAAGTTCAGGTTTTCAGATATCGCCACGCTGGGTGTGTCATAACCTGCACGAGTACTTATGCTATTGTTTGAAGCTACCTTCAGTTTTTTATGTACTTTCCTAACTTTTTTTTAAACTGATGAGTTCTGGTACAACTAACTTTAAGGTCATAACCTTAAAGGGGGAAGAAAACAGTGGTTGAAATTTTCAAATAGGGTTTTAAATATTGCCACACCAGGTATGCCACATCCTTCAGTACTTCTGCTATTTTTCTGAGAGAGGCTCTGGTTCTGAGTATATAAACATGTTTTTATATTGTTCCTTGAAAAGTACTTATAAATGTAGGGTTACAGTTATATTTATTTATTCATTTTTTTACCTCTTTGCGCATTGGTTTTACTGCAAAAAACATAAAAACACTATTTGGTATGATATACCTTCACGAACAATCGCAGGTTAATTAAACTATTAAATGAACTTTGATTTAGTATTTTTCGTAATCATCGACATTATGTCAATGTACAAAGTTTTATGGCATTTGACTTACAAAGAAAGTTTTTTATGCTCCATTGTCGCCTTAAAGAACAATAAAACTAAAATAGCTGGAAGCATATACATATATGTATTACAGGAAAACGGGATCTCTGAAATAACATGGTTTACATAAATTGTTCATTATAAGAGTTACATGTAGTGTTAACTGAAGTATTTTTTATAAATTATTTCAAATAATTGCAAATTTTTAACTATACCTTTCCCCTTCTTATTCTTTATTCATAGTATGATCTCATAACTTTAGCTATATTTTTAGCGGTCAGTTTTAATAGCTGACTTAGTTTTATAATCAGAAGTTATGTGTGTATTACCGGCTAAACAAAATAATTAAAATTATGTGATAAAATATGTATCCAAAGTAAAAAAACAAGGGTGCTTTTGTCCACTGGCATACTAAGTATTTCAAGTTTCAAGAATAATATTTTTAAAAATATAAATGTGTATGAGTGAAATATAAGAATGGACCCAACATCTGTGTAAAAATGGGGGCCCATTACGGGAACGGTTTCAAGATGCATCCCCCATGTTATACCTGAAATTTTTGCAGAAAGAGCTTATTGTCTTTGATTTGAGTAAATATGATAACACATACTTGTATGCCTATAAGGTAAGTGATATTTGGTTATTTATTTGCTCATTTATGTTCATAAATATGTACATTCACTTAGATAACTTTTCTATATACTTAAAACAATTATAAACACAAATTGTTATTTTATATTTCTTTTAAAATTACAAAATGTGTACCTTGGGTATATTTTGACATTTTGAATAATTGATTTTAATAGCTCACTAACTTCTTATTTGAAATTTTGATAACTGCAATTTTTTTCAATTAAACAAAAGAATCAAAATTACATGATGAAGTATCTATTAGTAATCTAAAGTAAATTTAACAAGGGGGATTATCTCGCCACTGCTATAACCAAAATTGAATATTTCAGTTTTCATGTCTAATGTAAAATTAAAAAGTATGATAATATATTTTAAGAAATCTGACTATCTAATGTGAAATGCAGCATTTTAAAAAATGAACTGCCTGAAATTAGAATTGTTTAGTTTAAAACTACAATCTTTAAAATAATGTATAATAATACTGCTGTAGAAAATCTTATTTGGCCCATTAAATTCTTAAGAATATCTGCAGAATAATACAGCTACTAAAAAAACTGCAGAAATTCTTAAGTTATTTGGCCCATACAATTCTTAAGAATATCTGCAGAATAATACAGCTTCTAAAAATCTGCAGAAAATCTTAAAGTTATTTGGCCCATTCAATTCTTAAGAAAATCTGCAGAATATATTCTGCAGATTTTCTTAAGAATTGAATGGGCCAAATAAATTAAGATTTTCGGCAGTTTTTTTTTAAAGAAAATCTTAAGATTCTTTTTAATGATGGTGTTTTATAGGTGAGAAACGTCAGGTTACGCTGTCAACTGAAAAAGGATTTAAGCCAAAAAATGAAATAGATTTTCAGTTATGTGAATAATTCATTGGATTTCCGTCGTAAACTTTCATTATTTTAAATGGCATTATTATTTTCTTTTACCAGAATAATTAAATATTCGTGAATTAAGCGATACAAATATTTTTCAAATACTGTTTTTGAGGAAGGAAAATGTTGTAGAGTATAAGCTGACATTTTCTGAGAATTGTATTCAGCGTGTTCAAAATTAAAATGTGTAGATATTAACAAAATATTGCATAAAATTCTGAAGAAGAAAATCTACTGGGAAAAAGGGTTTTTTTAATTTTTTTTGAGTCTTTTGATTCGCTAGAACATTAAAATCGAGAAAAAGAGAATAGATTTCTAGCGAGATCTAAATTTGTGCGAACGAGTATTGAGAATAATGGAAAAAATTAATTTGTACTTAATTCTTTTAAAATTTGTTCGTGTTAATTCTTTGAAATTTTCTTTCTTTTTAGACCTAGAGAAGTTCCTTAACTCAAGTCTTGCTTCAAATCTACCAAAACTAGCCTAATAAAGTATACTGATTGATTGGCCGACCGTATTGTATGGTGCGTAAAGCACCGTACTGCGGTTTCGGATTCAACTCCGGCGGTCGGGGTTCGATCCCCGACTGGGCGTGGTTGACATTGTCTGTCCCTTTAAAAGGGGCGACGTTGGTCCACCTACTGAGTGCCCCCATAATAAAGAGGCCAACAATACCGGGCTGTTGTAGCCAAAGCCTTGAAGGGATCGGACGGCCATTGGAAAAGAAAATATTGATTGATTGACCCCGCTACTGACAAGGTTGTGATGCTGGGGTACTTGAATTTCTGGATCTATACTAAAAAAAGAGACAGTAGCTGTTAAATAGTGTTATTCCCTTAAAACTGAGCAAATGCATTTTTAAACTACATAAATTACATCCACGTTCAAATGTCGATCGACCAAGAATTGAAACTAGATCTACCAATATACAATTCTTCTCTATGTAGAAACCGGGGGAGCACATCCTCACAGAAGGATAATTTTTAGAGTAAGTAAAATAAATTTTGCTTGATCACTTTTAATATATCACTGCGAATAAAAATATATTTAAAATCTTGCAAGATAATTGATAACTAAAGAATTAAGTCTTGTTGATTCAGGGAAAAAAATGATACTAAAATTCTTACAATGTAGAAGAAATATTTGCAAGCTAGAAAAGAAATATTAATGTAAAAGTTAAAAAAAAATACCCTTAACATATGAAGTAGATAAAACAAACTTGTTATATTTAATTACACGAAATTTAGCGCAACGAATATGAATAGATATCGTATCTAGTAAACATTTTTGTTTTGGTAATTCTAAAAGTATTTCTATTACTTTAGTCTATTTGTACTCGTAAAGGTTGTCGCAAAAACTGCAATCTATAAATAAAATCATACTTCCGGTAAACATTTTTTTTTTTTTTTTTTTTGGGTACAGAAATTAAATTTGTAAAGAATTTTTTAATATGTAAATTCTGTCACGTTAGATACTTTAATTTTTTTTCAATGCTTCGTAACACTCTCTAATATTAAACTTCCAGCAAATTAAATTTACTTCTGTGAATTTCTATTATATTCTTCGTCATTTAAGGAAAGGTAATTGGATAATTCAAAATTTAATTTAATCCTTAGAGTTTCTTAATACAACTTGCGTGAAGGATAATTTAAAGTGATCTCCTAAAACTTAAATTAAAAAATGATCTCCTAAACTTTTACAATGATCTTTCTTAAGTGTATTGATATCAATTTTTTGGAAATACCTTCTAAGAAATTTCAACCGTTTTTAATCAAAATTTTGCGTTACTGAGCACTAAGCATTATTTAAAAGTTGTTAAGAGTCTGTTTGTGAGTTGCTCAAGATGCATTTTTTTTTTACTCTGTCGGAAAAATCATCATTATTTTATTGAATATATAAATTTGTATTCAAGTATACCTGATTAACTGTTTAGTGAATAGACTGCGATGAAAATAATGATGAGTGAGCTTAAAATGTGTTTTATTACATGCACCCTAATAAAATATTACTTGATTTCTAAATAAGTGACCATTTTGCTATACAAAAAATAATAACAAGTAGTTTTACAACAATGTATAAGCAAAGAACAATTGAGAATAACTTACAGGGAGAAACTTAACACTGAAAGTACATGAAGTTTAGGCCCTTACCTTCCAGATAAATTAAATGACAACTCCTTGAATAAAGCTGTTAAATCAATAGCAGTATTATTATGTATAAAAAACTTAAAATATTAATCTATATAAGTTTTTTTTTATAGAAATATTATTGCTTTTCATTACGCAATTCTTACAAGTCCTTTTCACATGTCAAGAAACCTAGTAATGCGATACCTCCGGAAAAAGAGTGCTAATAAAGAATATTTACGATTCACAAATGATACTTTGAGCAAATTTTCGTGTTTAATATTACACTTAAAGTCATTTCCTAGTGCAGTAAATTAATTTAATACGTGGGGTGCTAACTTTCAGCGTTAATAATCCCATTATGGCTCAATTAGTTAAGCGGAATGATTTATTGTTAAAACAATGATTATTACAGTATTAAAAGTGATATGCACTACTAATACGATTGCATTAGCATGATAATTTAATAGATATTTAATTGCATCGATACCATAAAATAGATTTTATTCCATACTGAATTTTATTAAAGTCAATTAAAAATCAGTTTCACTATGAAGGTATAATAGAATTTTTGGTAGAATTTGAAATGGTTTAGCAAAATGTATTTTGAGTTGGCTGTGGCTAATCTCCTTGAAAGTTTAGAATAAAAGACTTTTTATTTTAAAGCAGACGAATTAAAATTAGGCTTATTTGGTAAATATATAACAGGGTCATTTCACGGAAAAAAAAAAAAAGCTAAAATTGAAAATGTTGTTTATTACTGATTATTTAAAAATAAGTTACCAGAATATTTACAGCTTTACAGCATACGCGATAGGATCATAAAGAAACAATATTTTATATTTTGAGACGTAATATTGGTAATTTTGATTATTTAAGAGGTGTGACTTTAGCCCTGGTTTCCAAGAAGCGTCG
The DNA here is from genome assembly GCA_038373885.1 of Cheiracanthium punctorium. NCBI lineage: Eukaryota > Metazoa > Arthropoda > Arachnida > Araneae > Cheiracanthiidae > Cheiracanthium > Cheiracanthium punctorium. Next base: position 295,446 of record JAWZYV010011819.1, read on the forward strand.
AGCGGCAAGAGCTCGTTCGGACTGCTGAGAAAAACTGCCGACATCAGTCGCATAAAAGAGATTTTATTCCATACTGAAATTTATTAAAGTCCTAAATAGAAAAATAGCTGAAGTAATTGGTTTCCAAAGACTGGCACGCAGCATTTTCTGCGAGTTCACGTTATTCCGTGACAAAGTAAAATTTTCTAATCAAGCGTTCGTAAGTGATTATTTTCTAGTAAATAGAAAAATTTTCTGCCTTTTAATTATTCTATGTTAACTATTCTTTAACATTTATTTAAAAAATGCTGCAATTATCTTAAAAATTAACAAACACAATAAAAGTATTAATAAGTTATAATAGTTATAAACAATACTCATATTTAGATTTTAAAAAAATAGCTGTAATGTTTATCATTCCATTAGATTCAACGCATTAAATATATTTTTGGGTATTTTGGGTTTTTAATAGCATATTATTTTGTACTGTTATTAATTTAGCATTGTTGAGGAAAATTAAAAAATAATTAGCATTTTAAATGTACTTAATATTTTTATGTTTTCATTTAATAATGTGGGACCCAAAATTTTTTATCCCTTGCTTTCAAAATACCCTATTCTACAAATGTAATTATTAGGTGTTTTTTCTTATTATTTAATTATTTTAATATAATAGCTGAATCAAGAAAAATATACATACATATGATTGCATAGCTGAAAAACCACTTGAAACTTGTACACCCAAAAGACACTGAAGAATCAAAGAACATTTCTAGGCAAAATTGAAGCATGATTACTTATAGTTTTTGCTAATTTTGAAGTACGACCTTCCCTTGAATGCAAAATGAATACGTCTAATTAATCATTATTTTTTCAAAGAAAAAACTGTAAAAAATATACTATTATATTTTCAATATTTCATTCGGCATATGTATAATAACAAATACTAGAGTTTTTATCATAGATAAATATTTTTCATTTGTATCATGTAATGTGTACATTATGATAGTGAAAGCATTGTGATTTATGAAGGTATAAAAACGTTTTAATCAAGTATTCAGTAATAATAATTTTCTACTAAATGGTGGGTTTTGGCACAGTCGAACTATTTAGGTTAGTATTTATTAAAATTTATTTTTTAAATGCCACAACTGTTTGTGGCTATCTATAAAATTAACAAGAACATTAAAATGTTTATCATACATATAAAAACAATACTCATATTCAGATAATTAAAAATAGCTGCAAATTTTTGTTACTCCTTTGAAATGAAATAGGATTTTAGATAATAACGAATGTTTTTTGTCTTTGGCATGATTATTTTGATTTTAATATTTTACATGCATATGATTTGAGAATATTTCAATGAAACATATTCCTTATATACACGGTCTTCATAATTTGTAGGTTCTTTAATGTGCAGAGCAAAATACTTTTTTAAAATCAAAACTACGAATTTTAACGTGAGTGAAACTCCTTTATTCTCTTGCTACAAGGGGCATTCAAAGTGTAAGTTACACTCGAACAAAGTAGGTCAAAAAACACTTTTTTGAGGAATGCACTACAATACAATATGACACACATGCAGCGCACAATTTCTCTACATAATCTCCCAAGTCGTTGCACACATTTGTCGTAACGTTCCACCAATCGTTAGAGGCCTCGATCATAGAATATCGCTCCTTGATCTCTCGGAGCCAGCTTAGAACACCTGTCTGAATCTGGCCATCGTTGGAAAATTGCCTTCCACCCAAATGCCATATGATTTTCCGGAACACGTGAAAGTTGCAGGGCGCCAGGTCGGGACTGTACGGTGGATGCTGCCAGACCTCCCATTCAAAGCTCGCACAAACTTGCTCTTCAAGCACGCGCAGCACCAAATCCTGTGTTGTGCGTGCCTTTCGAGGTCCTGCATTGTCATGCGGGAGGACAATGCGTCTGCTTGAAGCGTTTTGCCCACAAAAATCGTACTGTACCGCTTGCTTCAACGTTGGAGTAAGCTTCGAGTTTACGCGCCATTTACTTCTCGTACCATGCACCAACGGTTGTCACCAAGGGCGGATTAAAGGGGAGGGGTGGAGGGGGCGACGGTCCTCCCCCGAGAAAAAAGAAATTAATGTAAAAGATCCTATTTTACTTCCCTAAAATGAATGTGTATGTCAATATTCTAACTAACAGCCCCAACCGACAAACTAACCCTCCCCCAAGAAACTTGCATTAATCCGCCACTGGCTGTCACTCTCCGAATGAAATTACTACCGTTGGAAGCCGTAGAACTGAACTATCCTCTGCTCAAGCTTCGGTCTTGTTTCGCAATGCTGCCATCTGTGGAGGAACAAGTGTAATTTACTTTTTGAATGCGGCTTGTACTATTCGCATGCGTTCACGAGTCTTCGAAGGCATTGCAAGACAGCGGTACGCGGGAAGACGGCTTGTGACGTCAGAATATCAATCTCCAGCTTTAGAAATCACCTTCACAGAAATGTATGCTATGGATAGGAGATGTGGACTAACCACACCCAGGCCCGTCGAGAGACAAACTCGGGCCCGGGGGGGGCTTTTTTTTTCACTATCTGGCATTTTCAAGTTTTAGTTTAACCCCTTAACCGTCGTATTATTTTCAAGAAAACGGTCATAAAAGTGCTTATTTCTTTTATTCCAGAAAATTGTATAAAACAAGTGTATATATAGTATATTTGTTCGTTTTAAGGTTTTAGACATTTTAAGCACTAGAGAAAAAAAAAATAATTTTTAGGAAAAGCCAACATTCAGGGTCATTGTGACTGAATGTGTGTTTTGTAGTAAGCAGGGAATCATTAAAAATATATATTTTAAACACTAAAAAATTTTATTAAACTTACTACGTAAAATAAGTAAATATTTCTAAAATTTTCTTTGAACATAAATTAAAAAAAAAAAAAAAAAAGTAAGCTAAGATTGCATAATGCATATCACAAATACACGTGTGTTTGAGTACTGCTACCATGTATTTAAAAATAAACTATCTCCGAATTAAGTTAAAAATACTCTGGAATTGTCATCTGTTGTGTAAAATTATATATTACAAAAAAATCCGTGCATCAGAATTGGAACGCTCTTATCTTTCTGGCGAATTTTTTTGAACAGTATTGCCCGGAAATTTGACGGGCACGAGAAATAGAGGGAGAAAGCTTAGCCCGTGATTTTGACGGGAGCGAAGGTTAAGGGGTTAAAAAGACGCTTCCATTAAATTGTTTAATGTTGATCTTTATAATACGAATAACTGGATTTTTTCTTTGCAAAATCAAAACTATTAAAAATTAGCTTTTCTCGTTCTTTTTTTTTTTTAGGCGAAAGTATCAATAATAATTTTAAAGTCTAGTTCTTTCGCTTGTGACGACTCAATATAAAGATGTTTCTAAACTGGAAGTACGTGCTTGAGTCGAACAAGTGCGGTGGAAGTTTCTTATTCTCTTCAGCACACTGAATGAACGCTCAGTACTAGCAACCGAAACGGGTAAAGTACAAAAAATACGCAAAGCTATGCAAATGTTTGGAAAAATGGCATCGAGATTCCGAGAAGAAATAGAGTTCGGTAGTCCAAATGGTAAAATACTCTTCATAAAAGAAGCTCTTCGGCTTCGTGAAACGCTCTTCGCAAACGCTCGCGCCCCCTAGGGAGGCGTAGAGCGTTTGCAGGGAGGGTGCCACGAAAAGAGACAAAGAACACGCAATAATACATGTTTTGAAAAATCATCTTCTTATTCATTCTCATTTTTACTCAAAAACATACCCATTTTCGCTTAAAATGCTTGTTCAAACTGTACTGATAACGTCATATTTAAAACAGGCGACTAAATGTTCACTGTTGAAAAATAAAAAGTGAATATATTCTGAAAAATATGGAGAGGGGGGGGGGGGGGGAAGGCGCGACGTTAAAAGTTTGGCAACCGCTGCTCTAATTAAATTTACTATTACAAATATGCAAAATAAATGTTCCGAACAATTTCACTGGGATCTTAGGCAAAATTAATAGTGTGCTAAACGTAAAAGATTTAAGTTAAGAAAACGATCTAATGAATTCTTTATATATAAAAATAAATATGTGAAAAGCTTTACAGAATCACTACCATAAAAAGCTTCAATGAAATGTTTTATTAGCAAAAGGATAATTTTAACCTCAAAAGTTTGCTGTGAGAAACAGGCGCGTAGCCAGGAAAATTTTTCGGGGGGGGGGGGATATGAACTTATTTGTGTATAAATAGACGGAATTTCATCACTAATCCAAAAATTTTGGGGGATGGGATATATCCCGATATCCCCCGCCCCTGGAGAAATTAAGCCTATTCAAGAAGCACTGACGACATAAACATAATTTATAACTAATAATTATTAAAAAAAATAAATAATCACTGTGATAATAAGTGTAAAAGTGTAAGTAAAGTCACCGAAAAAAACTGAAAAATCCACATTCCGAGAGCGATTCTGAACAATTTTATTCCAAGAACATTTTGGGGATGAATGAATTTTCCCGCGCTTGGAAATTATGTTTGGAAAGTTTGCACCTGCCGGCCTGGAGTTGTCCTGGTGATTCCCCGGTATGAGAGCACAAAGGGTGGTGCGTTTGCCCCCTCACCCCCCAAAAAAAATAAATAAGAGCCTTATTATCGTATGGGCAAATCGGGACTTTGCCCAGGGCCCCGGCTCGAAAGGGCCCCCCCATATCAAATGTTGTTCTGAAATATTCTTTTTTCTATAAAAATTGTATGAAAAATAAAACAAATTTCATAGATGGGGGCCCCCAAATTCATCAATGCCAGGGGCCCCTGTTGGTCATAATCAGGCTCTGAATAAATAAATAAAAGAGCGTACATGACGTCAGCAATCCAGTTTCGTTTAGGACCTCGTCTCGTCTTTACTTATTTTAGTCGGTGTTGGTTTTCGCGAATTTTATTTCTGTCTATACAGAATTTTGGGGGGGAAAGTTTAGCCCGGGCCCCCAAAAACACGGGCCCGGGGGGAATCCCCCTCTTCCCCCACCCCCCTCTCGACAGGCCTGACCACACCGCTAATGTTACCCTGCGGAAGAGCGCCGCTTACCGCGCTTTCGGAAACCACGGCTTAAAATGACATCCAGTAGTTTCAATGTTACGTTAGTCACCACGGAATGACCCAACAGCTAAGGTACTTTTAATTCTGAATAAATGCATTAAAATTAATTCGCTTAAAAATAATCTAAATATACTCCTGTTTGTAAAAAATGCAATAGCATGAAAGACAAACTGAGCTGACGTTTGACGCAACTGAGCTGAAGTTTTCAGGAAATGCAAATTATACTGTGTAAATCAAATAATAAAAATTTCAAAGCCACTACGGATACGTGGGCTGAGCAGCGCCTTCTGTACTGCTGCTGAAACCGTATAAATAAAGGGCTGTAGCGGCATGTTTAAAATAGCCTGAATTAATCTGTTTGTGGTAAACGTGAAATGAAACGTAACTATGCCTTGTCGACGGCAGAAGGCGAAAGTTGAACAAATTAAGCTTTTTGAACGGTTAAGAAGCATCGGCTTTCGTAAAGGAGGAATTTCCAATCGCGGAATAACAGCTCGCGTGCAGCCTAACAGCAACACAGTGATGCGAGTTTGGAAGCAGTGGAAATACGAGAACTAGACAACTCGAAAATCCGGGAGTGGGCACCGAAAAATGACGTCAATGCACGATGATAGACACTTGGTCCGCATGGCGCTGATGGAGAGAACAGCTTCATTCAGACAGTTGGCAGCACATTTGGCCACCTCTACAGGTGTATCACTGTGGTGTGTATCACTGTCGTCACTGTCGTGACAGGTGCATCATTTGTCGACGTCTGCTTCTTCGTGGGTTGCGTGTACGATCTTTTTTTACAGGATCCCGTCACGTCACGCGAAACCAGCTACGCTTGCAGCTGGAATGGGCTCATGAACATAGAAACTGGAGTTCAGATTGACAAAATGTGGTGTTTTCGGACGAATCCCGATCTAATTTGTGGCAGCATGATGGCTGCATTCATGTTAGACGCTATGGTGATGAACTCTACCTTCCGGAGTGCATTACCGAACCCGGAGTTATGATCTGAGGTGCGATTGCGAATCATAGACGATCTTAGCTGCTACGAACTGTGGGTAATCTGAACAGCGACAGGCACATCAGAGATGTTCTGGAGCCCGGATTCGTTCCTCTCCTACAAGTCATTCATGGAGCTATTTTTCAGCAGGATAATTCCCGCCCACATGTGGCAAGGGATATGCAAGACTTCTTTTCAGCAGAAAACATACAGCTTCTTTCGTGGCTTGCTTATTCGCCGGATATGTCACCTATTGAACATGTGTGGGATTTCACTAGTCGGCGTCTCGCTCGTGATCCTCGTCCTACAGCTTCAGCAGATGAACTTTGGGTACGCCTAAAGAAAATAATGAATGCTCTTCCCAAAGCGTACAATCAAAATGTGTTTGACTTTATGCCACGTCCTATATCAGCACTTACTGATTTGCATGATGGCCACAGCACATACTGATTGCGGTCACTTAATATTCCTTTTTTGCTTTGAAAATTTAATCATTTATTTGTATTAAAACAAGTCGTTTGTGAATTAAATTTCATTTGATTCTGAGGATTCCTTTGTGGTGTTTCATTTTTTACAAACAGGAGTTTACTAGGGATGGACGCGAGACGCGAGAATTCTCGCATTGTCTCGCGTTCTCGCATTGTCTCGCGAGACGAGACAGGCATTTTTTTTGCGAGACGAGACGCGAGACGAGAAAGAAAATATTTTGCGGGACGAGACGCGAGACGAGACAGAGTCTTGTCTCGCGCGAGATTTCTCGCATTTTTTTCCGTCTCGCATAAATACGATCTGAAAAGCGACCATTTGCCTGAAGCCTCTACCGTTTAACTTGCGTCTCCTTCGTTTTCGGTCCTGGTATACTATCAGCACTCTACAATACGCACAAATACGTAACATTTAAAATTAGAACAGACGAGAGATATACAAAACACACAAAGGAGAGGATAAAGAAAGAGGCGGAAAAAAAAAGAAAACAGAGAAGAGTTGAAATAAAAATAATAAGTAAATAGGAAAGGCGGTACGGTATGTTCAAATCTGACCACTTTTAGACGGAGCCCGGGGCATTAAGTTTGGGGCCACCCTTACTATCCTCTTTTTTACGCATTAAGCCCCTTTACTGAGCCCCCCTTTTTTAAGCATTTTAACCCAGTTTTACCCGCTGTTGTAATCGAAAATTGCATTTCAGTTAACTGTAGTTTTTGTACTTTAATCAAATCGTATTTATCACCCCAAAAAAATATCTCTTGATACTTGAAACTTGATCTAGTGATAGACAATTAGGTAATACCTATATTATAGAGGAAATTCAGTTTTTCCCCACAATTACTATTTCAGTACATATGAATTTATAATTTAGATAATCGGGATATATATGGGCCCCCTTTTTCTTCAGGGGCACCGGACTACCGCCCCCCCTTGCCCCTGTGATAATCGGGTTTCGGGTATATCAGAGAGAGATTAGAAGTAGAGCAACTTGCATTCGCATTGATGCTTAGTCTGAGTAGGTTGAAATATGGTTGAATATCCTTGGTTGAAATATCCTTGTACCGATCTTATCCTCAAACTTTCCCGCACGTTGCGGCGTGCGTAGGGGGGGGGGAGCGCCCACCCTGGTAACAACTTTCTAGGGGCGGTTAAATCCCTATTGTTGGCCTATTTTAAAGAGATTAAAATGACATTTTTTATTCTTATATATTAATATCGTATGGAAAGAAATGCAAGCAATTTTTTTAAAAACTATTTCTCTTTTCGTTTACATTATCATGTTTTCCCTTCCTTCGGCTTGCAAAACTTTTATAAATTTTTTTCCTCCCCATCATTTTATCTTGCAGTTGGGTTCCTATTCTAAAATTATCTTCGCCTGTTAGATGTCTTTTCATTTTTAAAAAAAATCCACACTGGATATACATTAGGGGGATTATGCTTTAATTTTTCTGTAAACAGGGCGACCATAACGACTGTAGTACTATCGCTAAAAATTATTGTGGAAAAGTACAAACGGATAGTCGTCAACAAATTAACTGTTCAGTAATTTAAAATATAAACAAAAAATAAGACGTCTATTAACCAACTGAGATACTATAATGAAATCTAAAAATGCACACACGGTAATGTTATTGGAAATATTAGGCAAATAATTATAATTATCGTTAATATAATCTTGTTTTCATTAATATAAATATTACACATATTTTAGAGACTTGAAATTGACGTTAAAGTAAATAGTAGAGATTTAATAAAGACTAAAAGTGTTCTGTTTATAATTTTTCAAGGGTTATCTTACAACCAACTGAACAATAAGTAATTCTAATTTGTGTTAATATATCCCGCAGTAATTTCAACAGAGGAGATTACTTGAACTTTAAAAAAAAAATCTGTTTTGTCTCATGCAGATATGATTTTAGTAAAATATTCGCTACTTCTCGTATGAAGAGCGGGTGCTCAGCTATTTTAAAACAAACGGTTGTCCATTTCATGTAGTGTCTGAGGTATTTAATGCTACAACTTGAACAGTATGATGCAGAACTACAGTATGATGTAGAAATAACACATTTTGAAAGTCGGGAGTTATCTGCAAACCGCTAAGCTTTTCACTTTTCTGATCGCGAATGACACTGACGTCGTTTTTTGAGTCATTATATTGCAATGATGCCAGGTTAATACTCATGACGCAAACTTTACATCAAGAGTCAAATAATTTTGCTTTTATTTTAGATTCCACATCACTGGAATTAATTGAAATTACTCATGTTAGGAAAATTTTCGTTTACTACAGTGCGAAGAACGGGCATGCAGCTAGTAAATAAAAATAAATACTATATTTTCGGTGTGACATTATATATACGGATTAAATCTCAATTTCTTTTACTTCAAATGCCGATATATGCTGATATAGTTATTAATATATCTACTAATGTGGCTATATGTAAGTAATTGTTATTATTAATATTAATTTTCAATAAAATCCCAATAATAAGTTAGTATAAAATGGTAACGAAATCGCAGTCCTTAATTTTGCGAGACTCGCGAGACGTCTCGCGTCTCGCGCGAGACGAGACAGCAATTTCTTTGCGAGACGCGAAACGAGACACAGTGTTTGCGAGACGAGACGAGACGCGAGACGAGACAGAGGTTTACCACTGCGAGACGAGACGAGACAGCCCCGATTCTCGTCTCGCACGTCTCGCGTCCATCCCTAGAGTTTACTTTCTTGTGTGCTTGTGCATATTCTTATTTTAATGTTTAAAACATCTATGTATATATAAATACGCTAAGAAAAACCTTAGTGTCCCTTTTGCAGTGCACTGCGCCAACGGATGTCCGTGAAATTCGGCACAGTTAAAGTTCGTATGGAATTGTTTGTGCGAATGTTAAAACTTTTGTGCAGTATGCTAATGCACAGTAAAAAATTAGAGAAGTAATTTGCCACGCAGTATTTCGCGCCAAGTCGGCCGATGGTTCCATTGTTTTGTCAGTTTTGAAAGAACAACACTTAGTTTCAGCAGTACTATACTGTTATACTATTACAACAAAATTTGCAAAAAGTATAATTATTCCCCAAATTGGTGATACGCCAATGACTAAAATGTGCTTCAGCAATGTCCTTGGCACTTTTTCTTTTAGACAGCGATAAGTGCGCGCAGTGCCGTAACTTGGGTTTAGGAGGCCCAGGGGCGAGAGTGAATATGGGGGCCCTTTTAATCTTATATTTTAAGAACGAATATAGGTTAGAACGTACATGTATTTGTATGTACGCAAAGACAGAATTAAACACTTTCAGTTAATAACACATATGATATAATATAAGTATTTATTTTTTTTTAATTAAAAAATCTACCTCTATTTTAAATAAATAAATTTTCTACTTTTGAAAAATTCACTTTAAGAACACAATTTACAACAGGCAACATACAACACTAAATAGAAGTCAGTGGCGTACCTCTAAGCTATAGCAAGAAAGGCGTGTGTCATTTATGACACTTGAAAAGGGGTGCAGATTTCTACTGCTGGATGACGCAATAAAAGAAGCGTTTAACAAGTACGATCTCATCGTTGCAAGGACGTGACAATAGCTATTCTCTCTTCTGTACCCATTGTTGCTTCCCGTATGAGTACTTGAATGCCTATGATGTTGCTCAACGCAAACGCTTTCTCGATACAAGAGCATTGAAACATTCAGGTCTGGTAGCAACGATGAGAACAGAAGAGAGAATCGCTATACCGTCGCCTCTTAACGATGGGAGCGAACAGATTAAAGTTAATAAGACACTACTTATTGTGACCAAACTTTTTGATAGTTTTTTCATTTACTTAATCAATGGCCACAAAACAAACTATGGAACAAAGAATGGTCATATACAAACGAAGAGATCGGTGTCGTTCTTACTAAGAAAAAGTAAGTGCAATTTTGTTGCCTGTCATGGGCACTACTTTACCTGGGTATGCCATTGGGAAAAATAAGAATTATAATGGTTAAATACATTTACTAAAACCTACTGAAGAAAAAAAAAAACAGAAAACACTAGTAATATTCTATTAGTCTGAAAATTATTCTTTTAATATAATTTAAATTACTAAAAATTACAGCAGCAACACCAAACGCTTATCTATTCGTCCTAAATTTTAGCAAGATTATACTACTGAATTGGTAATTCATTCACTCAGCTAAGAAAAGAGTAAAACACAAAAGAAGTAAAACACTTGTCTTTAAAAAATTATAATCGGATAGCAGCAATATTTATTTGTTGCAAATTTCATTCATATTAAAATTCTTTATTTACCAATAATAATATATTAAGAGTAAAATGTTTACTTAAACTATAAACCTCACAACATTCTTATCTTCCTTGACATTGCATGTAAAAGTAAATATACATTTTATTTTCGTACTTTGGTATTAAAATATTTATAAGTTATTAATATTAGTTTTATTACGTAATTAATATTATGATTATTATAAGTTGTAGTCTTATCGAAGAAAAAAACAGTAATTAAACTAACAGCTTTTACTTTTCGGGTTGTAAAATATTAAAAGCCCATACTTTATATTGCATCCAACATATTAACTAATGTTTTTTAATAAAAAAGTTTAGTGTTAAATTTTCATATTTGAACAAAATGGATATGTTTTTATTCGAAACTTTAAAATTTAATAAATTATAGCAGTAAATAAACACATTACTATTACTTAAAATAAGTATCAGATAGGAATTGTAGAAATATTGAAAAATTAAGACATGATTTATCGATACAATTAATTATAGATTCTGTTTTTTTACATACAGTGCCATGTTATGTGAAATATAAAATATGAACTAACCTTTTAAGAATTCCACATTATGTTGCAAAGTATTTTCATCTTCTGATGTTGTATTTCCAGACGCTGAATTTTCTGCATTATGCAGCGAGTCAGAGCATTCAGCTAAATTAATATTGTCTCTGGATTTTTCTTCCGAATGTATTAAAATTTCATTTGAAGAGAATTCTCTTAAATTTTTTTTTCCTTAAAGAGTATTTCATTTGGAATCTGTCGCAATAGATCTCACACCGGAAGAATCTCTATCTCTAATCCAACATGCCAAACTTTTCGCATATTTTGTTGCCTCTAATTTCAGCTCAGCAACTCTTTTACGCTTTTGAGACCCACTTTCAAAAGTCCTTTTTATATTGAATTAAATTATGTATAAGGAAGCTCTGCAATGATTTAATCCTATGAAATAAACTGTTGAAGAATTAACAACACCAAACTTACTCCCAAATTTTACCTAAAATTTAAGAAGTCGGAAAAAAAACACAGAATACTCGAATATCGCACTTTCATGGCAACCTCTGTCACAGTGTTCGTTAGAATAAACTCAGCTCCTAGACTGCAGGCACTTTCCATGTGTTAAAATAGTCGGCTAACTTTAAAAGGTTCACCTTGCAGAAATGAGAAAAAAAGATCAAAGAAAGCAGATAAAACTTAGTTTATGACTGAAATGGAAGTCTGTTCACCAGAAACATATCGTTTAGTTAAATTAATGAATTGAAAGTAATGTCCCTCACCCACCGCCAGAGAAGCGCCGCTAGCAATTTTGGGCGGTCTGTACTGTTAGTACTAAACTATCTACAAGTCTTGGGGTGGTCTGATTCATAGGACCGATACTGTTCTTAGGACAGTGATTGATTGCTTCGGAACAAAATAAAAGGAAGCTCTTTGGCGTTTTAAATAGGCAAATATATTGAAACCATGTGTGATCCATTTGATGCCTACAATTTTCAGACCTTGTTAATTACATCGTCTGAGTGGCGCGCAGCATGGGTGCCCATAAGATGAGAATAATTTAGGAGAGAGGGCCTTGCATTTGTGGAAAGGGACTCATCTCAGGCTTTGAAATATTTTAGAATGAAAACAGAACAAAAATATAAAAGAATTCAGAACGCCGTAAAAATGCTCATTTCGCAATCCCCACAGTGCTGAATGAATTATTTTTTAAATGACATGAAGTACTTTCTCCAATCCCTATTCTTTTTTTTTTCATTTGAGAACTAAAAACCTTTGTTTTTTGACTTTTTATACAAAGAACGGGCAAAAGTGTATACTTGTAATAAATAAGTCACTGACTAGAAGTAGATGAGTTCCTAAACTTTACAAAGTTATTTTTCCTCACGCTTCGTCCCTTTTCTCGTGGAACTTTATGGTCTCCCCATCTTAAATAGTTAAAAATTACATCATAAAAAAATTAATAAATTAGGCCCCATCATGAACGAGTCAATAAAACACTCAACATGCAAAATAGTAAGATGGTTGAAGTGTGAAGGTCCAGGGTTCTGTCCTGCCGTGCGGCTGTCGATCTAAGGTTCGAAGTTTTGGACGGTTTTCTCGAGATGTAACGTGAATACGCGTTAGCGATCCTCAGATCATTGCACTCCTTCTAAGCAGATAACTCTTGCGTAGCTTTACCTTAACACAACACAACAAAATTAATAAATCATCAATATAGCTCTTATGTGTTCATGATACATGTTAGTAAGTATTATTTCTAATAAAAGCGTTTGCAGCCTTTAATCGAGCACTTGATTTGTAAAAAAAGAAGGTATTTTTAATTTCATATAATGAAGTAATTAATGGATATCACATTCTGGCTGAAATGTAGCATTTATTTTCATTTTTAGTTTGAGGGTTTATACGAATAATTATTGAATCATTTGTATAATGAATGTAAAAGAATGTACAAATCGCTGATTATTACACAAGTAACTGAAAAGGACGACCAAAAAATATTAAAATATTTTGCAAGAGGGGCTCAGATCGTTGGTTTTTAGAGGAGAAATATTAAAGGACATAGTGTCAATTTAAGTAGTTTAATTTTGAGTTTTTGGATATGCGAGAGAAAGCAGCTCACGCCATTTGGCATTTGGAATTTTGTATGCCATGCCATGTCATTCCTATTTTAGATCCTCATTAAAGGGAAAAGGAAATTTTCGAGCATTCACTTCACTTACTCTAGAAAACTGTGGAAGGAAACTTCAACTCTATATAGTTACTATGCGCAGTGGCGTACACAAATGGTGTGTGGGGAGATTCAACATCCCCGCCCTTTGTCCATACATTTTTAACATAAAGTCCGAACATTTTTAACATAACATAACTTCTCTTACAGGAAGTCAGTGAAAAATACAACGGATTATGCATCTGTACATTCTTTTCTTTCTCTTAGTGCATAAAAATGCTTGTGAATAATAGTTACAAAAAAAAAAAAAGAAAAAGCAGGCCTTTTGCTTGAAATTACCTTAATGATATGATAATTTTAAGAAGTTAGAGGGGGCCCCCAAAAGGTATGTTTACTTCAGAGTGGCTTTCTGAGGCCCAGATCATGTTTTTCTAGAATACAAATAAAGGGAACACAAGGTCATTAGTTAACCCATTTATGCCTAGCGTCCCTTTTTTGGGACGGCATTTTCGCTATCAGTCGAAAACGTTATTTATTTTTCCTACTCAAACGTAAAGAACACAGGGAACTCAAGTTCCCTGTGTTCTTTACGTCGAAGGGCTTGGACTGAAGAAGTTCAAAATAATTTTTGAACGAAACGCGTATCCTCTTTCCTTTTACTTCTTATGTGTGTTTTTTACAAAGTTTTTTAATTACTTTATAATTCAGCATAGGGTCAAAAGGAAAGGTAATCGCTGGTTTTTCCTCCATACCGAGGTCACGTGATTTTGCATAATTTGACAGACCGTACAGGAAGCAGCGCTTTCGAGTCCATTGGTGATAAATGACAATTACGCCAAGCAGGGGTGTAGTAAAAAGGGGGTTAGGGGGATCATAACTCCCCTCCCCATGAGTAATTTTTTGCCATACAAAATGCATATTCTTCACATCCTTATCACGCACATACATGCATATATGTGAGTTGCAGTAGTCATACCCCCCCCCCCCATGAAAAATTTCTGGCTACGCCACTGACTCCATGACAGCTCGGCTCGTCAGAAGAAAGGAACACTGGAAGGAAAATTGTCCCTGCCCTTCAACCTTCCAACCCAAAAAATTACGTGATGTGCTGTTCAGAATTCCCATACCTATTTCCGTTCTATCCCTAGCCAAACTCTATGGATAAGCCATATACTGCGTGACATCAGATCTTTTCCCTGTGATGTTTCCACTAAAACTTATTTTTGCGTCAAGAAGTTGTAAAATGCTTGTTCTAGAAGCTATTCTATGCTAGCTAAACTTTGTGCAGTGGTTGAGTATTTTTCTTATAGTATTACAATGGATAAGGGAACCCAGCTATCACAGTTCGAGAAAGGCCAGACAACAGCTTTCACGGAGCAAGGTCCTTCAACGAGACAAATATCGAAGGAATCATAAAGATCTAAAACCGTAATAGACAACTTTGTGACTCAGGGCAATGCGTACGGTTATAAAATAAAGGAGACTTACATGCAGGAAAATGACCTCCGTTCAGGAAACAACATTGGTTACTTGTCTTTCACGAGGTGGTATATCCCTCAGAGAATTAGACAAAGAGGATTCTTGTGATAAAACCAACCCTGTCACGGATTATAAAACGTACAAGTAACTTGAGCGTACAGTATAAGAGAAATATCTTCAAACTTGGAAGGACTAGTGACATCGTGTTATATTCACAGATGAGTAAAAATTTAATTTGGGTGGCCCAGACAGCCTTGGAATGATGAAAGGATGAGGAAAGAAGAGGAAATCTACAAAAGACAGCAAGGGAGAAGGTCGCTAATGGTGTAGGGAGGCTTTGGCTATGGTGGTAAACTCAAACCGGCTTTTCCCTTTGGCCACTTAAATGCAAGTTACCACGGAATCCTGGAAACCCATTTACTGTCATTTGCAGAGAGAATTTGTGACCGAAATTGGATTTACCATCATCACAACGCCCCATTCACACTGAAAAATCCTTCTGGGAATGGCTTTTGGATAATGGGGTGCATGCCATGGATTGGCCTGCCGCTTCTCCCAATCTCAATCCTCAGGGAAAAAAATGTGGGGTGTCTTTGGTAAAGCTGTTTATGCTAATGGCAGACAGTTTCAGTCTGTAGCAGAAGCCATCATTGATGGCTTCTGCTGCCTGGGAATATATTGATACTGCTGTCCTCCAGAGATTGGTAAATGGTGCAGCATCGTATATTCCAAGCCATATATAAGGATCGCAGATATATTGTCTATTAAAAATAGCGACTTTATATCGGTGGGGCACCTTTTTCTCTCACATTTAAAAATTTACTATTTTTTTCAGCCTAACACAGCTAGAAAAAGTCTGCACTTTTTTGAAAAAAGTTAGATTGTACTCAATCTGTGCATAAAAGTCGATATTTTTGAATATTTTGAAAGTATACACTTTTTGTGCAAATTATATGCAGTTTTTATGATACTAAAAAGTGCATATTCTATATTGTAAAAAATTGTGCTCAAAAAGTGTATACTTTTCAAAGTATTCAAAATATCCAGTTTTTATGCAAATTTTTGCAAAAAAAGGTGCAAACATTTTGTGCAAACAGCTAGCTGGGATTTACGCAGTGTGAAACAATTTTTGCGAAATCTCAAAATCTAATCCAAATTATAAGAAACTCTACGGCCATAATTTAAGTTATATGGCCACCTATCGTGTTACTAAATTTCGTTTTCTTCGCTCAAGTCGTACGTGATGCGCAAACAAAAATTTTCGCAGTTTGAAACGATTTTTAGAAAAATCTCAAAATCTGATCAAATTAAATAAATAAATAAATAAAAATCAGACGCCTATAGCTTAAGTTGAGTGATTACCTATCATTTAAACCAAATTTCATTTCTTTCGCTTTAGTCATTATTACGTGATGTGCGATCAAAAATTTACGCAGTTTGAAATAATCTTCGAAAAATCTCAAAATATAATGAACATTTTTAAAAATTTGACGTGGGATTTTTTTGCAACAAGCTAAAATTTAAATTCTTAAAATTAGTAAACACAAACGTTTAAATGATGGAATGAGGTGAGGGGAATCATGGGAAGGCTGGCTCTAAGGTGAGCAGCCTGAAGCCCAGAGAGTTGTACCAACTGCAACGTACCGCCCAGCGTCGTGTCAAGCTGATAGAAACTGTGTCAGAAGACACTAGCAACTTGCAACTTTCCTGAGTCTCTTGAGAAGCCGAAAAATAATGTTTCTGAACGAGTGCCACCATTTTCTACAGAAAGTTATTTCCAATTAAAATCGGGATTTAATGACCGTATTTCTCTACGAAGGAACATAACCGCTAATAGCACTTTTTTGTTCTTATTCTGTTACTGAGTCATACCTTCTGATCCCGAAAGTGTTATGCGCAATCATTCGTATATATTATAACGCATTAAAAATAGTGGCTTGATTTCGGTATGGCACAAATCGAATCGGGCCGTTATTCGTGTCCGTGCACCAAAAATACGTCACACGGACAAACATAACTGTCTCTTTCCATGATGTTACTTTGATCAAACCGTTTCCAGACCTCTCTCCAAATCAAGTTATTGAATATTTGGTTCTACTGGTATAAATATAATAAATACTGGTGACTACAGCAACACATTGATGTTGGATTATATTTTAGATAAGCATTTTCTTTTATGAATAACGTAATTGTAGCTATACAGTAAGTCAATACATTAATTCATAATAATAATAAAATTATTTCCAAATTTAAAAATAACAAAGAATGGTTATTTTTATATATACCAACCTGCATTCAAACCACATTTCATTAAATCTCTTACTTCTTTGCCTAGTTCTGATAAATCTCTTCACTACTGTAATTTAAACTGAAAAATTCATGAATATTTAGGCATTTGCTTTATTTGATATATTAAAGACATGCGGGGGAAGGTGCTTCTGCCCATTAAAATCGATTCTGGCCGCGATAATTCTTCTTTTTTTTTGTGTGACTTATATAAAATTTACGTATATATATTTATTTCAAACTTCAGTTTAAAGGGAAGTTAAAACTTACTACAAACATGCTATCGATCATATATTTTATAGTAAAGAGCAATGACGTTTTCTGAATATCCCATAACATTATCTCTATTTATTTTAATAAAGAATCTACATATGGCACCAGCTGGCAACCATAAATATTTAAAGCTGAAGATTAATATGTTTGGGAAAGGAACATATATTTTATTCCATACTAACAACGAAAACTTCCGCACTTGTAGTTTCTGCAGCATTTTAATTTATGTTATATGTTTTCTCAAAAATCGTACGGTGTCAAATAAAATTGCATAAACGTTGACAAATAATATTTATATCCGAAATCATTTCTTATCGACCTTGAATACTCAAACAAAACTTTTATATTACTTTAATAGAATTAATTAACTCTAAACCTCAAGAGTTTAAAATTGAAATAATAAGCTTAGCTTTTAAGTATAGAAAATTTTTGCCATCAAGCAGAAACAAAAAAATATCAGTAAGTATGGCAGTCTTTATTTCGTATTTTGTAGCAAATAGATGCAAATACAATTTACACTTGGCATATGCTTAAGACTTTTATCACTATGCGTCATCTTTCGCTGATAAATTACTTGATTAACAAAATACTCCTGAATAATTGGCAGAATCTGTCCGACTAATTTTGAATTTGTTTATTTTTAAATAATAAAAAGTATTCTGGTTCTTATTTACTCAGTCAGTAGCATGAAATTCTGAAAAGGACCTATATTTGATTAAGTATATTTTAAGAAGTACAATAAGTTGGAAAACTGCTGTGTCGAAACCAAAACATAATTACTGCTATGTAAGCATGATTAAATTGTTATTTTTTGGTAATTACCTATGAAACGCCGTGATCTCTTTCTTTAAATGAGCAGAATGTGAATTTAAAAGCTTCCTTTTGTAATTATCTAATTTGTAGTAAGGATATTTATAATAACATACTTTTCTAAAGGTTTATGTGAGTAAAATAAAAACAAATTTTGTTAATGTAAATAATATATTTATTTATTAGCTAATGCGCTTCGCTATTAGTTCTGTTAATCATATCGATGTATTACCTATAAAAAAAATTGCATTTATTTAAAAAAAAATGTTTAAAAAATTGTTATATAAGTAGAGAGGATTATAGTGAATAAGTACACTTAAAAGACGGGATATTTAAAATGTTTTTATAATACATTATTATTACAGAAATAATAGTGACTACAGTAAAACGTTGATGTAGTATTTTAGATAAGCATTTTCTTTATGAACAACGTAATTGTATTTATACAGTAGGTCAATACATAAATACATAAACGTCTGGCTTCATGTTACGAAATGTGTACACAACGATGTTTACAAAACGGCAAATAAATCCTTTTGAATACGGACAGGATAATACTTCCTATTTTTTATATCCACACCGTTTTCTAAAAGAGTGTTTTTGATGTGTCAAAATAGATTTGAAAAATAGCACCGTTTAAATCTATTATATTTGTTTTTATGATATACTGTGAGACCATCAATGCATAAACGTTATTTAAATTTTCCAGTATTTTTCGCAAGCTCTTGAATTTTCGAAATTATTTCAATTTATACCATTAGCTCTTTTGTGCGCCGTAATCATTAAGCAATGATTAAGTATGCCTTTTAATAAAAATCGAATATTAAATTAAAGATTCAACAGTTATCTTGAAAAATACATCCAATTAACGCAAAATTTGCTTTTGTTCTTCCCGTTTCTGTCAAAGACGAGATTGTTCGGAAAATGGGTTATTGATTGATAACGATTTATGAAGAAAATTGTTTAAATAACCGTTAAGTAACATATATAAGTTGCATTTTTATTTCATAGAATTAAAAATTCATACGAAGTAACAATATGGCGATCGTATTTTGTAAAAGAAAAAGAATTCAAAGACGTCGTTTTATAAAGAGAATTAAAATACTCTCTTTATAGAAGTAAAATTAAATATCAACGAGATGACAGATCGTAAACGGTTCTCTATCAAGCATCTCAGTCAGACGATATGTTCAAGTCAGCTTTCCAATAAAGCCTAAAATGTAAGAAAAATAATTATTACATTCAAGTAGAAAATTTCAGAAAATTAACCTGAATATTGTCTGATGAGTGAAAATGTTAATACAAAATAGAATATAGCCGTTCAGGGAAAAAATGAAAAGGGAGAAAACGGTAAAAGGCTGCTGGTTTAAAGACAGGAAAAGAACGTTCAGTGGAAAATTACTTCCCAAAATGATTCAGTTAGCTCAATCAGAGACAGTGTTATATATCCTAAAAAGTCTTCTTCTGTTCAGCATCTACGTTATGAAAAGAAACTTACAGCACGTTGCAAATATCTCTAAACGACACATTTGATAACGTCAGATGGTACCTTCTTGTAAAATAAAGCGAAATAAAAAATTACGACTGGTTGTTGTTGTTGTTGTGAACATGTATATCGTATTTGTTTGCATGGCTCGAGGCTCGCTTATAAATCCTCATCAGAAGGTCAACACAAAGGTGGGTGCCCTCCGTGAGGGTCCGTCTAAGGGGTCATAACCCGTATTTAAGCTAAGTTTCGGAGAAAACCACGGAAAACTCCGAACGGTTAGGTCAACGGACGCGCGATGAATTATGACTTATTTAAAAAAATTAATTCGTTAATTAAGTAATGACGATAGGTACGGAGCAGTGTTCTGATATCAATTGCTTAATTTTGTGAGTTCGAAAGCTAAGGGTGAGTATTATTCAATGATTTATTTTTTTACAAATGAAGGGGAAAATAATTTATACCAGCAGCTACTTTTAGTAGCAATAAATGAACTATCGCAACTCCGAGATCATACAAATGTTATAACAGTTTTTGAAAAATTGTAGTGAACTTGTAAGCACTTTCCTCTGTATAATGCACTGCAATTAGGGAAATAAAAAAGTTTTTTCACAGCTTTGTAACACTACATTTATCTACAAAGAAATCTTTTGCTAAGTTTAAATTATCAAAAGAACAGTGCAAAATAACATTGATCAACAAATTTCAGAAAGGTAAATGTCAACATGCAGAGCTGTCACATACATAAAGAGTTTTTTTCTTATTACATGAAACTGCTACGTTCGATTAGTCATAATTCAGATCGTTTTCAGTCTCTGATTTACTTTAGCAGAATAAAGTACAGTGGTTTACAGAAATTAAGCAACAGGTGTTCTTTTTGCACAACCCCAGGAAAAATTATCTGATAGACATGGAATTCAGAAATGAGAGTTTTGTATTTAAACGATGACAAAAACATATTTGCGTAAAAATGAATACAATGCATACAGTATGGAATCAAACAAAACAAGGGCTTTATTGAACCAATAGTATTGTCACGTATTAATATCTGTTCAAGAAGAAAGAAAAAGCATATGTTCCTTAGTATAGGATATGCCCTCCCATTACTGCAATGGTTGCTTCCCACCGTCTCTCCATACTTAGCATCATACTAATATCCAGCAGTTCTTGAGCTAAGAGTGTTCATTCCTCAATAAGCATCTGTTTCAGTAGTTGGGTGTTCCATGGAAATATAATCGTGCCGAAAGGGATCTCCCCAAAGCATTCCACTCCATGGGATTTAAATCAGATGAGTACGCTGGTCAATCACTTCGAGTGATATCCGCTCTTTCCAGTAGCTCCTGAACATCAGGAGCCTGGTGTGGCCGTGCATAGCCATGCATTAAAAATAAGTCTGCTCCAATGGCACCTCGGAAGAGACGCATATGGGGAAGAATCATCTGACAATAGCGATCTCCGGTTACAGAACCTCTGTCGAAAACGTGGAGCTCAATCTAGCCGTTCAGCATAATGCCTCCCAAGACGGAAACTCCAGGACCACCGTGACAGTCTCTTTCCGTGATGTTACTGGGATGAAACATGTCCCGAAAACCGTGTCCCGTGCCACAACAATTCTCAACGCCAAATTAATTGGCGTTGAGAATTGTTGTGGCACTGAAACGACTCTCATCCGTAAAGAGGATAAGACTTCATTGATGAGATGTCCAGTTTTTGTGTACCTTGCACTACTCTAAACGGTGGCGCCGACGGCCAGTTTTCAAAGGGATTCAGCGCTCAGGACGGCGGGCGAAAAGGCCACCTTTGTGAAGGCGTCTGGACACAGTAAACAACGACACTTGTCGCCACGTTGCTGTACACAGTTGCTGAGCAATGACACTTACTGACTGGTTTCGAGCTCTTTTCCCTTGCAGGACGATATGTCGGTCATCCATTAAAGTTTTTTTCCTGGGATGGCCACCACCAACCTTTCTAATAGCTGTACCTATGGTTTGGGAGGCTTTCCAAGAGCGCGAAATGATACTTTTGTTGATTCCAAACTCTTCAGCAGTACTGGTCACACTACGCCCCTCCCCCAGCTTTCCGATCAATCTTCCGTGTGTGAAGTCATTCAGGAGATTTCTTACAGCCAAATTTTACGAAAGAACTCGCACTTGCAAGGAATGTCTGTAATTGCGTTTCGTCCTTCCTTTTATTGTAGTCTTGAGTTGCGCGCCGACTGCACGCTTCTTGCCTAAGCTCACGTCACCTGTGATGCTTTATTCCTGACATTTGGAATTGCATGACCTTTCTACTTAATTGAGTGTTCATGGTACTGATCGCAAGAATCCCTTTACTGCAATTTCATAGCTATCTGATTAAAAATTTGCATTTTTGTTTAAGTTTTGCACTCTAGTGTATCTAATCAATACTTCTAACTATAGAAGAAGGTTAAAGGCATTCAATTTTTGCCTTAGAATCTAAACTAAACTTT
Organism: Cheiracanthium punctorium; assembly: GCA_038373885.1. Taxonomy (NCBI): domain Eukaryota; kingdom Metazoa; phylum Arthropoda; class Arachnida; order Araneae; family Cheiracanthiidae; genus Cheiracanthium; species Cheiracanthium punctorium. The sequence goes on from JAWZYV010011819.1 coordinate 317,744, forward strand.
TGTCGTTCTAAAGACTGCTATTCGTTCAATATTATAATTAGCATTCAGTCTTCGCCGAAAGAAAAGAAAGATGTGTGTGTATATATCTATTTATGTTCGATGTTACATTTTTAAAAGGCATTTGAAAATTTCATTAAAAAAAAGGCAGAGAAAAAAAATACTGATTTCAATTTATTTTTAATGAAAAAGGTTACAAACAAGACGATACTAAATTGAACGCAGAAATATTCGTTTAGAATAGCGTGCAATTGCTTACTACCAATCGAAGAACATAAATGATTCTTATTAATCTTTTACTGTGCAGATCTTCAAGAATCTGCAAATAGATAGGCTACTTAGCCCAAAAGCAATGCTAAGGGTGCGCCAGGAGGAGAGTCCTTCCCGACACCCTACGTCCTACACTATTATCAAGTGCTTCGCTCGATCTAAATGGGTGATAAGAAGTAGAATGCGATAAATCTACTTTACGCCTCTGGAATTTTTTTCATACCTGTTTTAAAATATTTTTGTGTTTTTGCTGTGTCGAAGGGACTTGTTGAATGTTCACCGATTCCAGAAACAAGCTATGTTTCTTATCACCAGAGAAGTTAAGTCTTCTCCTATTACTCCAATGCTACTTTCTACCTACTATATCAGTACATAAAAGGAAATTATGAGTACTGCCTTGTTATTATACGAAATATTAATTAGGTTGGCTCATGGTGAGATATGTCCTCTTTTATCCCGGGCACACGTAGGTGAAGAATTCAACCTTTGCTTTCCTTCAGTGTGTCCTTAGAATGAAAATCTCAATTGATCTTGATATCATCCAGAAACTTTGCTACGAGCAGTAAACCCCTTAGAATTTCAAGGTATCCCACATGATTTGGACCTTACTCAGCCGGTTTGAAATTCATGTTTTGTTTGAAGTCCTTTTTCCAGTAGCTATGGAGACAGTTAATTCTCGCTACCCATCTAAAACCTGGTTAAGAATTTCTACATGTGCAAAAAAGTGCACTTGTACGCTTGTGCAAAAAATGAAACGGGCCAAAGAACTGTTTCCGATATTTTCTACAAGCTCTTCTCCAATCATATTCTTCTGGAAATTTCTGACTTTGCATTCAATGGAGAGGTAAGGACAATTAGAGCCTCCCTACAGCTATTGAGATCACGCTTTCCCAATTTTCCTGAGGCCATAATTCTCTCTTACTCTCTGCAGTAATGAGCTATTATGAAACCCCTCCTTTCACTGCCATTGTGGACTGTCGTCTCATTCTTTACGCAATGCTAAAATCCAGGAAAGTAGTGCTACAAGGGATATCGTCCCAATGTAGAATTTACAGTAATGAGGTGGCGGATGAGTTGGCAAAGAGACCCAGTAATGTCATCCAATTTTCGTGCACCTCAGTTGACTATATATCAACTGCGCATTTATTAAATATGAAAATCACAAAACTACAAAAGCTTGACCTGGAAGAACTGTCCAAGAGAAAACGTGGCACCTGCTCATTTTCTGCTCACCCTAAAGCCTAAAATGATAGGGCAGCTGTTGTAGATTTGCAGCTGTTACATAGACTGACGACGGCATATAATTGTCTCGACGGTCATCTTCACCGAATCAACATTCTGAATAGTGTCATGCGCCTCCTCTGTAGTGGCAACGAATTGATGGTTCCTGACCATCATCTCAAGGGTCTTCATAATTCCTGTATTTTTTCTTGTTATTGGGAAACCAGATACCTTGTATTTAATTCTGTGTTTTGCATTTTGTACATTGTTGTGCTTTTGTCTAAGTACAATGTATCTGTGCCCGCTGAATTGGAAGGACAGTTTTTTTTTAATGTAGCCACAAAGAACATTTGGAAATGAAAAGCCAAATATTATCACATTTTAACTAACTTTTTGTTTAACTTGGCTGTTTATTTCAGATAATAACTTTTAAAAAGTTAATATATAAAGCACTTCACTGCTAATAATCAAAACCAATTCTTATTTGATTAATTAAAAAGCAATAGGCGCCATTCAAATAACTTTTTTAAATGTCTAATGATAACTAATCACTTAAATATAATTACTCCTCTTTAATACAACATAATATCTCCAGAAATATAATAAAGCGAAGTTACGATTTTGAAGATAATGTATCTTAAATAATCAGTCGCGTTATTTTACTCTTTTTTTAACTTACGATAAATATTAAAATATGATAAATATTAAAATCATTAAATATTTATCCCCGCAAATAGACATTTTACGATATTAGTAGTTATAGCAATGCATTACAGTAGATTTAGAGAGATGTGCTATTTAAATTAAAAAAATGTTTTATTCTTATTTTCGTATATTGATATCTTCCATACTCACTCTAACAAATAAGCAATTCAAAACTAAATTTTAACTCAAAATATTCCATTTTATTTCAAATGTTTCAAATACACTGCATAAGAGTGCAGTCATTCAGAAACTATGGAAACATACGACTTTAAAAAATAACTAGACAGAATCAAATTTCCTAGGCAATTTCCTAGTTTTCTACATCAAAAACCATAAAGGTTTAATTTTCGCCAGAAATAAATAAACCATTTCACTAATTTATAGAACTTATATGATTAAGTATCTGAAGTTAGTAATAATTCAATTTACAACAATTATAATTATGGGATGAACTGTTTCTAAGACAAGATTAAACTCCTTCATCATTTCAGTACTCTGTTGCATATTTCGCTCTACTGTGAAGGCATGAGCCTTTGGAATTTCTTTTGCTAAGTCAGAATTATACTCTTGCTGATTGAAAACTTCAATAGTGATATTCCCTTTAAAATTCTTTCCATTTACGTACTTTGTTTTCCACTATTTGTAAACAATTTAACAAGATTTTATACGGTAATGTTCATGTAAAAGTGAACTTTTATCTCTTCCGAAGTGCTACTATTGTCTGTGGATTTGCTTATTATGTTAGCCTATCTCTGTCTGGAAAAAAATCTAAGTTTGGGGTCAATAAAAATTGTGTGAGATGGTCTACGAGAACAGACCCCTATTTCAATTTTACATCGAAAAAAAATATTTAAAAGAAAAATAATAAAATCTGTAATATCTCAAAAGAAGGACTAAAAAAACGCTCCATCGAAAGAACTGGTGAATGGGATAAACCGGCAGATTTAAAAAAGAAAATGCAAATTTGAAACCACTGAGCAGAATGTATTAGTTTTCCTGCTTTTTTCCCCTAACTATTGTTCCAAAATATACTAGAAAATATAATTATAAATTTTTAATTTTAGGTGTTTTATTTACATGATTTTTTAATTGTTAATTTTCCATTAATGAGGGTAGTAAGAACTGCAATTCATATCATCACACTTTGATGATAACTCTTTAAAACAATCAAAATATCTCATTAACTTAATTAGTGAGTTTAACCTATTGTTTATTCCCTTAAGAACTTCGAAACAGACAAGAAATACTCCTTGAGACATTCAAATTAAAGGAGATGACACTTTAAAATTCTTTTACCGAAGAGAAAAACTAATTCTTCCTCTGAATTTCCTCGAGCAAATATTAAATTTCAATCGCCATTCCCAGAGGTGTTCAAGAGTCTCGAAGAATCTACGCTGAAATAAAGGAACCTGTTCTCAAATATCCCTTTCCCATGTTAAACGATAGTCGAAAACGATTTTCTAGTCAAGAACCCTGTGAACGTTTCTGTTCAATGCATCATCAATTATACGAATATTTGCGAAGGAATATTCATTTTAACTTACGCCTGTTCTTCATAAATATACATCTTGACTATTTCCAGTATGGAGCAAATCTTTCCGAGCTTGTGTATGTAATTACAAGTTCGAAATGATTTATGTATTCGAATAGTTAAATTAGCACCAGCAAAACTAAGACTTAATTAATCACTTGTAATAGTAATTATGCTTTGTAAAACGTTTTTAACACAATACTTATTAAATTTTTAAATTGACGTGAGCATGGTATGATGGTAGCTTAGCTATAAGGGGAATACTTACGTACCATTTATAGTCAAAACATTTATTTCAGAAATAATAATTAGAATAAAGATGTAGCAAACCAAAAGCATTGATTAGAAAACACTTTTGTTACAAATACTAATACATAGATACCATTAAAGCAAATTTGATAATTTAGATGACTTATTTTGTTTTATCACCTCTCATAAAGCTTAATCTTATTTGATCATTTAAACACAGAATCATTCATACAACTAATTTGCGACACTCTGTATTTAGAAATATTTTTTAGGGCCATGTAACCCTGTAAGTAAATCATGAGTCTCTTGTACATCAATTTCCATTTGTGTGTACTGTGCAGTAAGAAATTCCTCTAAAAATGCATTTGCATAAGTTCACGCATATTTACGAAATTTAGAGCTAGGAATTGAAAGGTGTTCAAAGAGACGGAAGGAAAAATCTCAAAGCATATATTTTTAAAGATTCTTAGAAATTATTAATAATTTTATTAACATTTATAATTGAAATAAAATAACATCACCAACAAGTAGTTTATTTATAAATCAATTCTTTTCTGGATTCCCTTACGTGCTCCTGTACTACAGCTGTTTGTTATACGTATACTTCCATCTACATTGAGGAGCACTGCAGCTATATATAAACCTTGGTTATAGGTATTACTTTTGAATTGTTTGAAAATGATAGACACCAGTAAAGTTTATTCTAAAAAATACACTATACTGAGTTTTGTACACCTCCCGAGAGTTTGAAAAGGGCTTAATAGGACTTCTAGTCAGATGCTTATGCTGGTCATGCTTCTAATCAAGTTTCATACAACCAATACTTTAGCGCAACCTATTCACAGAGACAGCCACAATATGGGTGTCCGCTGAACAGACGGGGAACATTCTTCTACATTTTCAAACGAAAATATAGAAATCAATTGTGCATTTATCTGTATCATATTCTTATGTACAATCCAGAACGTTCAGTTGAACTGTTATGTATAAGACAAAAACTAAAATAAAGTGATTTGTGTGATACACACTTTCATATCTCGGTAAATATTGATCGTACCAATGTCGAACTTTTTGCGTTTGCAATGTTTGTGTATGGGCAAGATTTCAGTAAATATTGTTACCAAAATTACAGAGTGGGTGTATGTTAAAATAGTCCAACAAGCTCAGAAAACGAAAATAACACTTTATTCTACAAATCAGAGCAATATAAATCACAAAAAATACTGCATTTTTAACGTATGCAATAACAGAAAAACATTAACTATCACAGTGGTAACAGTATTCAAATCGCAATATCAATCGTCTAGCTTTTCTCTCTATATCCGCAGTCCGTCACTCCTACTCCCAGCGAAAGAGATTCTGATAGATTTCTAAGCAGTTCGTGACGTCAAATTTCCCGCTCTTTCTTGATATTTCTTGTAACTTCTTTTCTAATTGAGATACAACCACAATTCTACTACTTTTAAACACCTTCTTTAGGTCGCCATAATCACGAAATTTGTCCCCAAGTTTCTCGCCATGATCAAGGGGTCACATACTCATTTCACTTGCAGGAATCTCTGCGCAACTTTCTTTTCAACAACACACATTAATGCGGGAAAACAGTATTACAATTTTGTAACAGTATGAATGTAAGTACCTGAGAGCTGTATATAAATTTAGATTGTGTAATTTTTCACTAATTTTTTCTTTCCGCTTCAAACTTTTATATTTTTACCCTGTAAGTAGTTGTGATCATTTTTGTAGTATCAATGTAGTATCTACGATCAATGGCTGCGAAAATAAAGGTCGGTCAACTTACACGAAGATAAGCTCTATTGCTGTAATGCATTAGTTGAGTATAAATAGTTAAAATATTATTAAAAACTTCATGTATTATAATAAAATATTAATTAAATATGCACTTCATGTACTATAGTATAATTTTTAATCAAAATCTGCCATCAATGTCGAAATAATTAAAAGTCTTCTAGTCATAATTTTCTCTCGATTGTAAAATCAGAAATACTTCTAAAAATGTTCTTTAAAATTCAGTGTTAAATCAATCAAGAAGTAATTTTTGAATTTTTAAAATTTTCTATCGTTTTATTATCCAGTATCAATAACATTTGATTTTCCTACTTACAAATTAATCTATGCATTGATAACACAATCAGTTCTATAACGGAACTCAGTTCTGAGAAAAATATCTATCTTCATAATATATACGAGGCGTATTCGTAAATTAAGTAATGTTTAGAAAAAAAAGTTTGTAAAAATTTTTTTTCAAGCCAATTTTTTTTAAATGAAAGAGCATGCCTTAAACTATTTTTCTACATAGTTCCGCTAATGTTCAAACACTTGTAGTAACGGGTTGCCTGTTTTTCTATACCTTCTTCATAGAAAATTCCCGCCAATGACGATAACCACGACTACGGCGAAGAAAACTACGGTGTGCATTCAAAACAAGCGTAGAGGAATGCTCAGGAATGGAATAGTGTTGCCCCATAACAATTCTCGGCCTTAAACTGCTGGTGACACTCAAAAGGTGATTCGACAGTTTCGTTGGGAGCAATTCGATCATCCGCAGTACAACCTAGGCTTGGCGCCGTCCGACTACCACTAGCTCCTGGACATGAAGCGCGAGCTAGATGTCATGATGTTTCACCAGTGTTTGTAATCAAAAGGGAAAAAAAATTATGAGGTATATCGCGACAAGTTCGAATCCGACGATGAAATGTAAAATGCTGTGGAGTCGTGGTTATTGTATTTGCCGGGAAGTTTCAATGAAGAAAGTATAAAAAAAGCTGGTCCCCTGCTACGGCAAGTGTTTGAACATTGTCGGAAACTATGTAGAAAAATAGTTTAAGGTATGCTCTTTCATGTAAAAATAAAATTGGCTTGAAAAAAAAAAAACTTTTTTTTTTTTTTTTTTTTTCTAAACGGAACTTACTTTCCGAATACGCCTGGTATTTCTTTCGCAATGTAAAACTTAACATTAAGGAAGACCAAAGAATAAACCTTAAGTATTTTTCTGACAGAAAGGGGAAAAAATTATGAGATATATCGCGTTATACTTAATTTTAAAAATTCGATTACTACAAAATCATTTAATAAACTTGCAGCTATATGCTAACATAATAGTAGTAAAATTTTGGAATAACAAGTTCAGTAAATAACTTAAACAATGCCTTTCTTGTGGCAAAATGTACAAGTGGCAATAAACAATGCGAATTGAAGACTTAAATGCTGAACTATCCTGAAATTCCTTTCTGTATAAATAATTTGCATTTTGGAACTTTATAAATGAATACTTTAGAATTTAATACTTCAAATGTCACAGATTCTTTTACATGAATTTCAAATAGCTTAAATACTTGAAAGAAATTTGTTTACGAATTTAGAATAAACTATAAAATTTTCCAGGTAATCATTGTAAAACCAATATTTTATTTTCCTTTCAATTGGTGAACATATCAATTTATGTGCTTTCTTTAGGTTCGGCACTGAAATATTCAATTACCTTGCTTTTATAAAAGTATATATTTTAGATAATATTTCTTCTAAGTCTGAAACGGGAATTTTTTGAAGTTATTAAGAAATCATCTGAGAAAATGTCCATCTTCGAGTATTTATTTTGCTGCAAGGCACATTTTATACTTGTTTACATGTGGCCAAACATTTCTATGTATTTTCTTATTTCTTATAAATAATGAAAAGACTGGCGTTTTCAACATAAATTATTTAAGAAGAGTTTTAGTTATAATTAACTTCTCTCCGACTCAAAAAAAAAGTTGGACCGGAACGATAGTGTGTTAGTTGTCATATAAATAAATGCCAAAAATGGCCGACGATTTGAAAATCCATGAAAGAAAATCGGAAGGCAATAGAAATGTATTATATTGACTTGAATATATTGACTCAAGTCATTCTAACAAGTCACAACTAATTTAGTGAATTATCATATCTCACACTTTTATCCTTATTTTACTACGCAAAATCTCAAGTTTATACCACTACATATTTCAGTGTAATCGAATGCTAACTCTAAAATGGCATTGAAATGCTAACTGTAATAAGAGACCGTACGACAACTGTAACACATGTATCACCTGTTAAAAGTGGCATTGACCTCCAATTGCCAATACATTGTTCCAACGTGTGTAAATTTTGAATGATCTTTAAGCTCATTTAATTTTTTTTACCATAGTAAATTCTGTAGATTATTTATTATTATCTTTCTATTGTGTAACTCACTCGATAATATGATTTTTCAGCAGCTTACTGGCTTTAGAAATACTCTTGAAAATGTTACGTAAAATATATTTTGCACCTTTAATAAAAACTTATATGTTACAATTGCCACTTAAATATTACAGTTGAACAAGGATCTGGGATAATTTTAACACTGTGCACGGACGTATATGCTTGAAAATTCTACTCACGTGTCATCTGTTATTCCGAAATTGCACTATACAAATGTTTGCTAAGATTTTGTGACGTCTAGCTTATATTTGCGCTAAGATTTTGTGACGTCTAGCTTATATTTGCATTGAGTTATTCCATCCAGTTATGTAAATATTGATCAAAATATTCAAAATGATAAAACTGACCCCAGTTTCCCCCTATACATTCCCATGTTGAACAATATGTTCTTGATTTATCGGCAATGGCTCATTTCCAAAGTAACAAATAGTTATTATTTATTTATAAGATTCATTACAGCGTACCATGCGTTACTAATCCGTACATTTGAATTCATTTATAATTAGCTAATATGAAATTATGAGCTATTTATATGAAGATGTCATTTATGCAGCATTAGTGCATACCGCATGAAGTTGAAAACAACTTCATTTTCAGAATTATTTGCAAGCATGGAATGGATCGTCTATTTTATAGAAGACTCCCACCACTTCTGATTTATAACCAAAAATTTATTTCTCGATATTTGTTTTGTGCAGCAAAAAGATATAAAGCAAAACCGCCAGTAACTACTAAAGATTTTCAAAAAATACAAGAAAAAATTCTCTCCAAAGAATATTTCAACCATAGAATATTCATTTTCATTTTTCTTGTCTGGTAGTGATATAATGTAGTAATTCTTGTTGAACAGTTAAACATAAAGACGATATAATTATACAAAAAAGATTTTTCTTAGGCTCTGAAGATTGTTTTTGCTTTCAGTGTATATGTATAGGCATTTAAAGTAAAACTTTGAATTTTTTTTTCCTTTTACAAATTTCCATGACTTATAAAATTAACTTGTGAGTAGTCTAAGTTATTTGTTCATAATGCTCTCAGAGTAAACTCGAAAACAGAAAGCTTAAATATGTTTAAATATTTTATTAATGCAGATATTTACTAATAGATTATTACGTGACGACAAAGAACTTTTAAATATTCAAATGTTCTTATCCTGAAACACTATGCATTAAACTTTTTAAACATCATCAGGAAAATTGTGTCATTCGAAATGATAAAGATAAGAAAATGTCTGAACATATTCTTAAAATTATAGGAACCTATTTTCTTTATTGTGAATTCGTGTAATTATAGATATCCAGCGAACTGTAATAAAACTTTCTAAACTAGAATTTTTTACGATTATTTTATTGCACGCATTTAAGCGCACAGAAAGCTGAAAACTCAATATTTTATGGAGAACTATAAAATAAAGTACTTTGAATATTCTTTTCCGTAAGGTATCAGAACAAATGCATGTTGATAATGCCTAATTCAATTCTTTCTGTACTTACATACTGTAAATAAAAAATGAAAATGCTGAAAAGCAAATTAAGATAAAACGTGAAATTTTATTTTCCATGATCAATTCTATTTCAACGTGTTACCTAGTCTGATAGGCGTAATCATTTATCATTATCAAATAGTCTATGCAATGTATTAACCTTTAAAAAAGTTTATGTAAGTTATTTTCTTTTTTCTTAAAACGGATATACAGTATGCCCACTAAAGTCCTTTGTCACTCTCTTAACATCGGAATGGCTGCTGCTATATTTATGAAAGTGGTGTCTAGGTATACTAAAGTAGCCATGCGCTGCTGAATTAAACCGCTTAAGGCGCCACCTGGTGGAAAACTGCTGAGTTTGCATTCTTATCTCGAAAACGGAACGAAATATTCCCATATTTCGTGATATAGAAAGTGATATAGTGATAGCTATAAAAAGTGATATAGAAAGTAGTAGAGCATCACCGATTTAGTACGAAAATATACCTTGTGGAGATTAATGCGTAGAATAGAACGGTTAAAATGTGCTCTTGTTCTTTCCTAATTTCTGACTCTGTGACTTCAAGAAACTTGAATGGAAAGATAAATGATTATCTTTCGGAAAAAACACGAAACCGGGTTCATAAAAACCTGGACATTTTTATGAATATATCAGCAGCCGTTCTGAAGTTAAAAGGATGGCAAGGGGCATACTGCAGGTTGCAGTTCACGTTTAAGTTGACCGACCTTCATTTTTGCAACTATTATTCCTAGATGCATACTTCCAATTACAAAAAATAGTCAAAATTAGACGCGGAGTGAAGATATTAAAAGTATAACGGAAAAAACAAAATGGTAAAAGAATACCCAATCTGAATCTGTATATAGACATCGGGCCCATATAATCATATTTAATAAAATCTTGATATTGAAATAATAATACTGAAAACAAAGAACTTCGAGAGTGAAACAACCAACATTTAGGCTTCAAAGCACCTACTATGAATAAGAACACTCAACAACAATTTTGTTTGCAATTAATTAAAAAATTGTATAATAACATGAATAAAAGATGATAACGTAAAACGATTGTTTCAGGTGATTAAAAAGGTCCATACCTCTTGAGTTGAAAAAGAAATAAAATATAAAAAATAAATAAATAAATTCCAGCATCTACACAGGCAGGAAAGTTAGAACTTTAGTTTTCCTTTTTTATGCATGCTATTTTACAAAGATTTCAATCAGTTTGATTTATTATTGAGATTGGAACTATATAGTGCCACGTATTGGCGGTATTTGTAACTATTTTTAAAATTTCTATACGCTTTATTTAAGGGAGCATTTTTCTTCAAAATGCTCAGAAAAAAATAGCAACGGGAAATCTCGGCCACTTCGCTCATATTATAATGTTTTATTACAGCAAACCTGTTTTTGCTTCCTTTTCCTCTTGCAGAATCGGCTTTTTTACTGTATCACCCCACAAAAGAATTTTTTTAAAAGATCAATTTGGAGAAGTGCACTGAAAACGCTTAAGAAGGAGAAGTAAACATTTATCCGCACCGTTATTAGCACCGTTATCGAAGGGAATTTTGATCGCTTGGCCTAAGAGTGTATATCATATTTTTTAGAACTTTGAAAATAAAGAAACTTTTCGTTTCATTCTTTTATTTATCTTTGTTTTCGAGATTTAATTTTAAAATCAGAGTCCCTTTCTAAGCAACCCGTGTGTGGTGGTTTGTTGCAGCAGTGGTTAAAATTTGAGGAAAACTAAAGCCTAAGATGATCGTACAGTGGTATTATGCCGCGCATAACCTGCCTGGCAAGTACTCCTAGTATTACGCTGAAAAAATTGAAAAATGATTGACATACACCAAAACACTAAAAAAACTAAAGACTCTATGAATTGCAACTAAATACCATTTATTCTTAGTCATTCCACTAATATTAATTAACAGACGATATTGACATAATTTTAAACTTAAACATGTCTGGGGGAGATGTGGTTTTGGAGGATAAGGGGTATCCACAAAAGTTTTGAGACGCAAATAATAAATAGATTACTGTTAATATTCACCATTCTGATGAGGTAGCCGTCTTTACACAAGACACGATCGACGCGTGCCCTCTTGGAACCGCTGTCTTTCTCTTAAGCCATCATCTGGCCTCTGATTCCATGTTTCTTTTGAACACAACTTGATCATATTGATTCGAAGCACACACTGATTTTTTAAGTCCGTTCACACCTTTTTCAAACTCTGCTCTGCTTCTTTTCTCTAGCACACTCGTTCTGTCGTCTTTTTTTCTTCTCCCACGGGGTTGATTCCTCTTTTCTTACCCCCTCTTACATCATTGGCTGGAGTTTCTGATTTGTTCGTCTCGGGGAATTAATGCATCCTCTCGTCGAATCCCAGACATGTAGGTGGATCATTCGGGAATATACCCCGCCAAATTTGCATATCATTTTCGGCCATAAATATTTTCGGCCATAAATATTTTAACGTTGACAGTTCATTGTGCTATAGTGTCCAGACTGTCCATTGCCTGGCGCCTCTTCTAATTTACGGTCTACTTGTGTGGTCTTCCCATGGGAACCGTCTCAAAATTATATTTTACTGCTGTTTCACTTCACCACATCTCTCCCCCGTGTACATAAAAAAAACAAGAAAAAAAAATATTCAATGTCCACAGTTACTAGTTCATTACACGTAGCTACACATGTGCTACGTTTTAAAATTTGGCACTTGTCCTGTATAGTCCATGCGATATAGTCCATCATACGTAGCAAATTATGTGCTACGTTCTACAGTGTAGTAGTTGGAGTTTAGTCCATATAGTCCGTCACGCGTAGCTACACATGGCAAAAGTCTCAGTTGTGATACATTTGTTCTCCCGTTGTGTCTCAAGCATTTTGTGGTTTCACGTGAACATTTTCGTTCTCCTTTGCGGGTTTGTTTTGTCAGATTTTGTTAAATCTGGCAGTATCGATAATGTTTCCGAACCACTTTGCATTAATAACATTAATGAGTTACCTTTGTATCTTGTTTCTCAATTTCTTCAAAATAATATATTGTACACCAATGGGATTGTACACACATTATTATGTTTGATCACACATTCTGTACCAACATGTACCATATTTATATTATTAGAGTACCATATTTATATTATATATATATTAAGAATAACATACAATATCATGTGTGTCTATTACTTGTTACACATATATATTTATCTGCATATCATAAAAAATACTCGTCTTCCTTCCTTTTTTTTTTTTTTTTTTTTTTTTTTTTTTTTTTTTTAAATTTATTATTATTATTATTATTATTATTATTATTATTTTTGCTCAGACAGGGGATTCATTCCTATATTGCACACCCTTTTATTTATACGGTACACCTCACGTACCACTGTTTCAAAATATCTAGCCATAATCATCGATGCGTTCTTATTTACTCATTCAATTCATTAAAAGAGTTTCACCGCTAAACCCGTGCGTTCTGGAACTACCCTCTCTCCTCTTGTATTCCTTTTAAGCAGATCCTTCCGGCTGCGAAACTGTTTGTCGCTTGACAATCGGAACTCATGGTTGAAATTTCCGGTTTTTCACTGCGTATAATACATCCGCGCGTTTGGAAACGGGGGAAACTGCAGCTCGACGACTCAACTCGTGCTGTAGGCAACCGGTTTATCTCCTGCGCCGGGAGTGACTCGGCACCTTTTTCGCCTGTGTTTTTTTTTTTAGGATGTCAACGTCGTGTAGAGGTAAGTGATTGTTATTTAATTATTTTGTTAATGAAAGCTTATGCCGCCCTATTAACTGTAATTTTGTAAAGAGAAACAAACTTAACGTTACTATTCTTACGTTTTATTTTGTATAGCGCCGATCTGCATGTCGAGTCCATGCGGTCTGATAGGTTATTATTCTGTGAACTCCCTATGTTTACTTTAAAATAAATAGTCTTCTATTATTCTAGAGCGCGTCTTACTCATCGTGGTTATTGCCTGCAATTGCCCGATAAGTACCAAAATCCAAGGGGAAATCTGCAGCTTTCCGTCCCAGGTACTCTGGTGACGCAACTCAATAATTTTATTCTAACTTGTATTAATTAAAATTTTTAGTAAAATTACTGTACTATGTATTTGTCTCTCCTATAGTTGTATGTCCGGTATTTATTTATATGCATATTTTTGTCTTTTCATGTTGCCCTTCTCTTGCATCCTATGCGTGACATCCGAACGAACGACTCTCCGTAAATCCGAACGAACGACTCGCCCCCATGCGAATGGCTCCCTGCCGGTTTGTTTACCAACAGCAAAAGCCAAACGACAACACCAGCTGATGCCTTGCTAACTTGTGTTTTACTTTTTATTTATTTATTTTTTTTTATTTATTTATTTATTTATTTATTTATTTTATTTTTTTTTTTTTACCTACGTATGTGTGTGCCTGTTATCTTATTGCTTGCTATTATTATCAACATTATTATATTTTGTCCGTCTCTTTTTTTTTTTTTTTTTTTTTTTTTTGGTTGTTAACATTTCCTTCATTTTCAGCTTAGCTTTTCTGCAGTGCACAAGGTTACACGGGATATCCCTTTTGATTATATATATCATGTCATTATTATTATAATTCTTATTATTATTACTGTTATGATTAGCTAAATTCAATTGCCTTCCAGGTCGCGTTTTTCTCTTTTTTCCTATCAGTTTTGTAATTCTCGTTTTCGTTATCCTTTCACAGAAATTCCAATCTTTTCATCATCTACTGACGCAACCGAAAACCCAAAAATCTGAATGAACGCTCGTGGAACACTCTGGACCTCACAACTCGGCTGCTGGTAAGAACCCCTTTTTTTTTTTTTTTTTTTTTTTGAATTTTTGTTCTTTTCCTATGTTTGTGCTGTTTCTCGCCCCTTCCGGGAGCGGTTGCGTAACCAATAACCATGGGTGGGGGTTTTTGACTCGTCAGGGTCTGTTTCTTGTGTCTGGGGTTTTACCCGAAAAATGAGGTTTTTATGAACTTTTTTTGATTCTCCATGAGGTTTATTCACTTCTTTAAGTAACAAATTATTATTTCGCAAAAGTTTCATTACCCTATAAGGGCCGGTAAAAATGGGGTCAAATTTACACTTCTTGTGCATATTTCTCATGTATACCAAATCCCCTATGTGGATTGGAGTATGTTTAGCGGGTTTTTCTAAGTTCTGCGGTTTAGCCGCTTTTTCTTGGAATATCCAGGCCTGTTGTCTGTTATTTAAATTCTGCTTAATTAATTTGTCCACAAATATTTGTATTTCCTCTTGGGACCATCTTGATTCGAAAATATTTTGTCCCTGTCCGTCAGTTGTATTGTCCAGGGGTATTTTAATGTCACGACCCAGAAATAGTAACGCCGGCGGGAAATTCGTCGCCCTGTGTTTAGAGGCGTTGTAATAGAGCTGCGCCCATACACTTGCATCTTCCCATTCAAAAGTGTTCTCTGCTATGCATCGAATACACTGCTGAAGCGTGCCTTGTGCTCGCTCTACCGTCCCATTCGATTGTGGGTGGTAGATCGACGAAAAACGACTCTCTATATTGAGAGATTTTAAAAAACTCCTTAATTCCTTTGATCGGAATTGAGGTCCGTTATCCGATATAATCGTATCTGGAAGCCCAAAACGAGAAAAATAACTTTGTAAACATTGAACTATTTGATCCGCAGTGATTTTTCTACATGGAAATAATTCTATATACCTTGAGAAACTGTCAATTACGGAAAAAAAAAAGCAATTGCCTCTGACACTGCGAGGCAGCTTCCCAACAATATCTATATGTAGACACTTTCCGGGCAGTATTGCTCGGTCCATTTTTTGTCTCGCCGTAGCGGGAATGTGCCTGTTTTTGAATTGTGCACATCTGTGACAGTTATCGATAAACGTCTTTACGTCATCAAATAAGTTGCCCCAAGTATAAAATTTTTTTATAAAATCGATCGTTTTTTGTCTGCCGAAATGTGTTGCGTGTGCAATTTTGATCACGGACTGTTTTAAAGCCTGAGGGATCACGATTACATCTATTCCTGCCCTCTCTCGCGTGGCTTTTTCCCTATAACGAAGAATTCCATGTGCATCGAGATAGTAATTTTTGAACTTAGGACTTTTAGGGGTCTTTTCGCGGACGTGTGGTATTATTTTGTTCAATAATTCATCGTTCTGCTGTTCTTGTTTAATTTTTTCGGTCGTTAAATCCTTCTTCCCTTCGAAGATTTGTGCCGTTATGTTATTTACCTGTTCTTCTTGTAAGATGTATCGGGACAAATAATCCGCGGGGTTTTCCTCACCCTTTATATGTTGAAATTTAAACGCAAATTCACTTAAAAATAATAGCCACCTTGCAGTGATATCGGATTGCTGCGTTAGATCTAAATGGTATTTCAATGATTTCGCGTCACTAATTAATACAAATTCATGGTTCCATAAATAATTGCGAAAATGTCTCACCGCTTCATAAATTGCCATTAGTTCCAGTTTAAGAGATGAGTATCGTTTTTCCGCATTTTTTAAAATTCTGCTAAAAAATTTGACTGGTGTTCTGCCTTCTGGCCGATCCTGCATTAAAATACCATTAATGGCCGTGTTGGATGCATCGGTTGCTAACAGGAATGGTTTTGCAAAATCAATTTTGGTAATTCTTGGTTTTTCTAAAATGATCTGTTGTATGTTCGCGAAACTAGTCTGACACTCTTCCGACCATTCAAATTTTTTGGTCTTTCTTGTGAGCTGCACAATCGGTGCAATAATTTGGGAATATTGTGGAATAATCGTTCTGAAGTAATTTGTCATCCCTAAAAATGATTGAATCTCTTTAACTGACTTAGGTGTTTTAAATTTTGTGATTTTCACGATGTTTTTTGGGTCTGGGGAAATCCCTACTTCGTCCACTTGGAATCCTAAACATGTGATATTTTTTCGGGCTATTTTGATTTTTGACGGGTCCAATGTTAAATTAAACTCTTTGAGCTTTTGGAATATTAAAGTCATTTTTTTTCGTAATTCTTCGAGGGAATTAGCTGGTATGATTATATCGTCTAGGTAGAAATTTATCTTCGTTTCTCTCATACCTCCCAGCACCGTATTCATGAGTTGGGTGAAGTAACTGGCGCTGTTACGCAAGCCAAAGGGTAGTCTCGTGTGTCTAAAATTTCCTCGGTGGGTAATTATTGCACATTTCTCTCGCTCTGCCTCCGGTAATGCTATTTGAAAAAACGCAGATTTAAGATCCATAGTCGTGTACCATTTGAATCCGGCAACTTCTTGTAAGATATCTTCAATATGCGGGATATATGTTTTATAAGGTTCAGTGATGTTATTTAATAATCGAAAATCTGTCGCCATTCGGTATTTAGGGGTTTTATTTTCCTCACTCGTTTGTTTTTTAACGAAGATTATTGGGAACGCGTAACCCCCGTCGGATGGTTCGAGTATACCCGCTTCTAATAGCTCGTCTATTTCGCGGTCTGCGAGCGTTTTCATGTTTTGCGGTATTGGGTACGGTCTACATTGGATAGGGTAATTGTGGGCTAATTTGATTTGCGGTCTCACAGCGTCTGTCACTCCTAATGTTTTATAAGAGGTAGAGAATACCTGATAGTTTTCTTGTAGCATTTTTTTAAATATACGCTGTTGGTCTTCCGGTAAATGATCTAAATCAAAAGTCGCCTCTTCGAATTCCTTTTTTCTCAAGTTTAGGATATTGTCCCTATCATTAGTTGTTTGTGCACAATAATTCATTCCTACTTCTGTACCTTGTGATGACTCCCGTATCTGCCGAACGTTCTGCGGTTCTATGATTTTCGCGACTTTCATGTTTTTTTGTAAATGTTTCGTGGTGTTGGTGTTATTTTCGAAAATCATTTGTAACGACTTATCTGTTTTTTGTTGGATGATGCATATCTGTTCCTTTTGGAATTTGGGTATCACTTGAATGTTGCTTTCATTTTGTTGCTTTTCAATAGGTCGATCTGTTTTTAAATTTACTATTTTTGTGTCCGCGGGCGGAATCAGTACTTTCCGTGCTATTCGAATGCAATTATTAATCTCCTCCGTCTTATCATTTTCTTCCCTTAGCTCCGTATTTTTGGTCTCTGATTTATTAATTGGAATTTCTTCATTATTTATTGTTATGCTATTTTGTTTCGTATTTAAAATTACTTTATTATTAATCATGAAGTCGTAACCTAGTATGATTGGGTATTGTGGGTTCATTTTGAAGTTTGCCACGAAAAAGGTGTTATTACATTTTTTATGCCCTATTTTAAATGAAAACTTCACGGCTTTTAGAAAAGGTACAGTTTGTTGTGTCACAGATTTTATTGTTACCTGTCTGGAAATAAAGTTTATTTTTATTTTACTTTTTATTCCTTCAAATATTTCGTTATTTATTAAACTAATTCCTGCTCCTGAATCAATGAGTGCAGCATATTCTTCATCCCCAATGTTAAGCGTTACTAGTGGTAATTTAATTACATTTTGCTCGTTGTCACTCACCGACATTATATACCTATGGTTCTCTTGTTGTTTGCGTTTATTATCATTTATTTCTTTCGTACTATTTTGTGCCTCTATCATTTGATTTTTATTCTTGTTTTTATGGTCAATATTTACTTTGGTAGCCTCGAGTTTCGTTCTATGGGATCCCAACCTCTGATTATTATTTATCTGTTGCCTCTGGGACCCCTGTATGAGTTTAAATTCTTATAGTTCCTGTTTCCATTGTTGTTCGTTCTGCGGACATTTGGTTGCTGTCGACCGTCCGCGGGAATTCTTTCCCAGCATGTCTGAGCGGAGTGGTTCGACTTTCCGCATATTTGGCAGATAATTGCAACTTGTTTATAACTACTATTATGTTGATTAACTGGTTGTCTTCTATTTCGGGGATTGAACCAGCAGTCTGTGTCTGTGTGATTTTGTTTTTTACAAAAAGAGCATGATTTCAATGGATTGGATTTTTCATTCACTTGAGAAATCTCGAGTGCCTGAATTTTATCCTCAAACTGTTTTATTTTATCTTTTAACTGCGCGATTTCTAAGTCCTTCAATAGACCAGTAACGTCTGATTTTTGTACGTCAATATTGTTTATGTCTTCTTCTTCATTAAAAATTCTCTCCAGTCTGATTGCCAACTCAACCGCCTCGTCAAAGTGTTTTACGTTTTCTTTTAAAATTTCTCTTCTAATTTCCGGACGTACCGCTTCCGTGAATTTCGCGAGCATGATGTGGTTCTTTATTTTATCTGTTTCCTCTGACGGCTTATCGATCCCTAAAAATGCTTCAGTCTTTTCAGAGATTATGTCCCTTAGTTGTATAATCGATGTTTTCGGGGTTTGCCTAATTGCATTAAATTCCGCGTGAACTTCCGAAGCTGATTTTATTTCCCTAAATCTTTGGAGAATCGCTTTTTTCAGGTATTCGTAATTGTTTCCGTCTTTCGTCTCTTTTAGGCCTAGTATAAATGCTTTTGCCTTACCTTTGAGGCATGTCTTTAAAATTATGCCTTTCTGCTCATTTGACCAATCGGTGAGAGCAGCTACGTTTTCAAATTCGCTGAAAAATTGCTTTGGGTTCTCGAGACTATCGGCCGAATATCGGGGCAATAGAGGGATTAGTCCCGTGTCTGGCGTTTTGTTATGCTGGCTTTGTGTCGAACTTTGGGTATTTCGATTCCTAAGAGACTCTGGCGACTCCTGTCTAACTCTGGGACGACCCATTTTTTTTTTACTTTAAATATTTACAGATACTATTTTACCTATTTTAACACTATATGTTCCGTTACCTTATACATATACAAAATGCACTTTGACACTTTCAACATACACATAAATTAAAAATATTGTACATGAATACATACATATTAAGCAAGTATTAATTCAATTGTTCAGTTCTACTGATTGTTGCATAATATTCCATCAATAAAATATTTATTTATTTATTTTATTTATTTACTTAATTTTATTTAATTTAATTTTTCTATATGTCAATACGTTGTAATGACTACAAACTATCTTATTCACAACATTCTTTCTATTAGAGAAATTAATTGTTTTAACAAAAATACCTTCTTTGTCACCTTTAAAATCAAAGTTCTTTCGTATATATATATATATATATTTTTTTTTTTTTGCAGCAGTATATTAACACTTACAAATCACAAATAAAATATTCAAAGAATGTCAATGCATGTTTTTTTTTTTTTTTTGTTGAAACTGAGAAACAAGATAGTAACTTCGTTATTATGATGCATAATTTCTCTCCCAGACTTTGTTTTATTTTTGAAAAATCTACTATATATATTTATTATTATTATTATCATTAATTTAACTATCATTTGAGTTACTAGGAGTACATAAAATTGCCCTTTTTCTACGGCACCATTATGTGGTGGTTTGTTGCAGCAGTGGTTAAAATTTGAGGAAAACTAAAGCCTAAGATGATCGTACAGTGGTATTATGCCGCGCATAACCTGCCTGGCAAGTACTCCTAGTATTACGCTGAAAAAATTGAAAAATGATTGACATACACCAAAACACTAAAAAAACTAAAGACTCTATGAATTGCAACTAAATACCATTTATTCTTAGTCATTCCACTAATATTAATTAACAGACGATATTGACATAATTTTAAACTTAAACATGTCTGGGGGAGATGTGGTTTTGGAGGATAAGGGGTATCCACAAAAGTTTTGAGACGCAAATAATAAATAGATTACTGTTAATATTCACCATTCTGATGAGGTAGCCGTCTTTACACAAGACACGATCGACGCGTGCCCTCTTGGAACCGCTGTCTTTCTCTTAAGCCATCATCTGGCCTCTGATTCCATGTTTCTTTTGAACACAACTTGATCATATTGATTCGAAGCACACACTGATTTTTTAAGTCCGTTCACACCTTTTTCAAACTCTGCTCTGCTTCTTTTCTCTAGCACACTCGTTCTGTCGTCTTTTTTTCTTCTCCCACGGGGTTGATTCCTCTTTTCTTACCCCCTCTTACATCATTGGCTGGAGTTTCTGATTTGTTCGTCTCGGGGAATTAATGCATCCTCTCGTCGAATCCCAGACATGTAGGTGGATCATTCGGGAATATACCCCGCCAAATTTGCATATCATTTTCGGCCATAAATATTTTCGGCCATAAATATTTTAACGTTGACAGTTCATTGTGCTATAGTGTCCAGACTGTCCATTGCCTGGCGCCTCTTCTAATTTACGGTCTACTTGTGTGGTCTTCCCATGGGAACCGTCTCAAAATTATATTTTACTGCTGTTTCACTTCACCACACCGTGCACGGTCCATTCAATAAATATCTGGAAAACGTTTATAAAAAATACAAAACTTCAGCATAGTTTGTACATTTTTGTTATTTTTTTATTTCTATCCTAGATTCATTATCAAATAGACCTGCCACGCCTGTCTCGCGATTGGGATGCTAGGAATCAGTCAAAGGTGGATCAAGGCAGAGGGCGTAGGAGGCGTCACCCGAGGAAATGTATTAACACTATATAGTATGAAGTTTTTGATGTTGATGGCGTATTTCATACAATTGGTATTTAAACTTAAGTTTAACTGTAAAATACTACTGGAGCCGAAATTGCAATCCGTTGAACAATATCAGGACACACTTGCAGGTTTGCACCAACGTGGAGCAGCGGAGTGTCATTAGATTTCTGTTAGCTGAAGGGTGGAAACCAATCGAAATTCTCCGTCGGATGGCAGTGCAGTAAACTAATTACAAACTTTATTGAAGTTTTTTATTCTTTATACAACTTTTCCAGTTATTTATTGAATGACCCTTTCACATTAAAGAATGATTTATTTACATAAGTGTAAACTTGAAACTCTGGAAATATAATTTCTGATGATGATTCTGATAAGAACTTTAAATAATTTTCTAATCAATTTTTAAATTTAAGCCGTTTTTTTTTGCTATTTTATTTCTACCTAACTAGTTTGCTGAAATTTTCAAGTTTGAAAATCAAAATTACAAGATATGTTCTTTTGTGTACAGCTTGTGCAAATTTTAAAACATTGTTGGTGAAATGGATACAGGTTTGAAAAAACAGCGAGCTGAGCAGTGTGGATTAAACAAGTATACATCAATGAATGGGACTATAAGTAAGCATTTTTTGAAGAATTAAATAGTAATTCTCTACTCTCTTTGTATTTGAAATTCGCGAATGCATATAGAAAATACCTTGATTTTTATTTGCCTACAGATAGATGGTGAATTTTTGTATTTCCCGTTTATATCCAAGAACCAGATCGTATTTTGAAATATTTACTTTAAACCACTGCAAAAATATCTTTGCAGAAAATTTAGGAATAAGAAAATTTTACGTCATATTATTTTACTTTTGCGGAAAGGTAAATAATGTAAGTGTGTGCAATGTAGCTAAAAGTAGCCTGCCAGCTTAAATTTGAATTTTTTTTTTAATTGTTTGATTCGTTGGAAAGTACTGGATATAGGAATTTTAGGATTCATGAATATGTATAGATATATTATTTTTTGTGACCTATTTTCAGGCTGTTACAGATTGTATGTATCAACGTTTTCGTGGAACTTGAAATATTTTTAAAATGCAATGTTTGCGCATTCTTCGAAGCTGAATAGAAATCAGAAGATCGAATTCTTCTAGGTAAAACTCTTCAGCAAATTGATATGGAGAATTGTTTAGGTCAATTTGTATGTTAAAGGCGGTAAAGCGTATAAAGAATGCAACATCATAAAACAATATATAAAAATATAGTATAAAGTCACGAAAGTGAAATTTTAACTGTCTTTGAAATTTATTTTGTACTAGAGTGTTTTTTTCTAGGACTATGTACCAGAAACATTTAATCTAAATAACTACAAAAAATAAAAAATAAATAATAAACTTTTCATTTTTTCATTAAAAATTTGAAATCAGAAAGTTTTATAATTAGAACATAAAAAAATATAATACCCGTGTTCTTTTATATGCACCTTTTGTGTTGACTTTCACTGCAAGTTATATTTCTAATTAAAGAGAAAATATAATTAAAACGTGAGGATAAGTAATTTCTATTTATAATTGTTTTATTTTATCTTCGTAAATTAAATCTGATGAATTTTGAAAAAATCTCGAACTGCCTTGAAAATCTTGTGCTTTATACAAAAAAAATTAAGTGTTACCGTAACAAATTTAAATACAAATTCGAATTTTCCTTACTTTATCTTTTGAGGATAAAAAGATAAAAACACTCATTCTTGCCCTGCCCTTATGCAGTTAAAAAGCATCTTGTATTTTGATGTTTATAGTACTCTGGTGCTGAAAAGAAAAATATTTTTTTTAAATTCTAAAACTTATTCACTACTATGTGTTACAGTTAAGTAGGTTACTAAAAGTTACATCTGACTGATAAATCATTCTAGGCTTGCAAACTGAATTTTCTATTTCCTTACTTGATTAAACGTGCTGACACGTGAAAGTCAATTTTTCCAATTTTGGCAAGCTTTCTAAAAATTACATAACATAATTAAAATAGTCTATTATTCTAAAAATTTAAATATAATTGTTAAGTTTATATTACAGATGTCGGCTCTCATACAGGGTGGGACAAAAAGATCTCCCCATTTTAAGAGGTCTATAAAAATATATAAGACATTGAAAACAAATATTTTATGTTTACATTCGGCAAGAATAATGTTTGCCATTAATTAATTTTTACAATCTGTAACAATTTTTGCTATTAATTAATTTCGAGGGGTTTTTTTTTGTACGAAAAAGGATATCGTCTAAATGTTTTCCTTCGTTGTTTATACACTTGCGAAATCTCTCCCGGAAATTCAGCATAAACTTTTCCACCAATCCTGGAGGAATTACTGCACTTTTGAATTTGGGGCATAAACTTCACAAGTACATAGAGAACGAAGGAAAACATTTAGACTATATCCTTTTCGTACAACAAAACCTTGGAATTAATTAATAGCAAAAATTGTTACAGATTGTAAAAATTAATTAATGGCAAGCATTATCCTTGCCGAATGTAAACATAAAATGTTTTTTTTCAATGTCCTATATACTTTTATTGACCTCTTAAAATGGGGAGATATTTATGCCCCACCCTGTATGAAGTTATGATAGCATGTGTTAACAACTACATTATCTTTTTTAGGGCTTTATCTTGATTGGTATAATAATTGGGAACCCACATTACTGTATAATTATAGTTTGCCTTTGAGTTACATATCGCTTTTAGAAATTTGATCACATGGTACTAGGTCATTTTATGTGCAATCCATTGTGCCATCATATGCTTACCACATCATGTACTAATTGTTCATATGAATTCAACGGAAACGATGAATGTTGACTTAATATCATTGAAACAGTTGTTAAGTTAATGTCCATAAATTAGTTACTTCTGAGTTTAAATAAATATGAATAGTCAATATAGAAATAGTTGTTTGTAAATTCAGATTAATATAAAGGGGGACACAGGAAAAATGGAGGGAAAAACTATAACGACTTCAAGGTCTGTTATGATTCTGACCACTTCAGCAAGGACATAATTTGCATTTTAGTAATTTTATTATTTTTTTTCTCTAATTTCATTACGTTATACGATTTTCGTGCTTTTTCTCTAAATATAATTACAAATTCTATAAGTACATTGATAATACTGTAAATCTTAAAATGAGTTATAGACATACAATAGGAGGTTTTAATATAGAGAATAGAGAGAGAAAGAAACATCCATTTAAGTCTATCATTGTCAGGAAGTTGTCAGACTAGTATCGTAATGTTAGCATTTCTCCAGCAGGAATAATGCGTGATTTTATGTAAAGCAAATTGTTCTAATTTCATAGCAATATTATGTAAATTTACCATAGCTATGATTGTGTACCATTGTATCATCTATTTACAATACAGTGCTAGACAATCAAATAGACACAGCAATGTGCTGGCGTTCCTTTTATCCGTCCCCGTTACCCTTCCCTGCTGTACTTCAGTTACATGTTTATTTAGAAAGTTGGTTTGATGGTGAATGTCGTTAATGCTTATATAATAACTATGAGTTGTTTTCGAAATTCTTCTTCCCCTTTTCTTTTTTTTCCCTAAAACATACACATCCGAAATTCAATATGCTTCACGAGTTAATATTTTTAAAATACATGAGGACTTGAAACAACATTGTTTTTTAGAAAAGTATCATTTAATTATTGTGTCATTCAAAAAACTTTGATTATGGTTTAAAAAGCACCAATCTCACGCTTTATTATGCCAGTCATCGCACTCAGTCGGTTGTGAATATTTTCTTACTCTTTTAAGAAATTTAGTGAGTGTTCTGGGAAAAAAAACCTTGAGGATAATCAAAACACTTAAAAAAAAATGTCGTATCAAAAACTGACTTACTGAATGTTATTGAATGTTAGATTTCCTTGGTGTTCTTTAAAAAAATCATTGATAAATAAATATAATACATAAATTTCTTTCAATCTTTGGACTAGGTTCACACACATTTATCATCATGTCTCAGAACTTTTTTAAGTCTAGTTTTATCGATATTCTAAAAATGTTTTAAGTGCAGATTTTGAACGAATAATCACGAAAAAAACTTTTTATACTATATTACTCTATCAAACTGCAATATCTTGCACATATTAATTATTACGTTTATTCAACATTCTCTTCGGGTCTTTTATGAAAGAAAGATCTTAAAGGTTAGAAAGTGTAGAAGATGTAATCTACAGAAATTAATGCAAACATTCTGAAAGTATATTTGTTTTCCGGGAAATATTTTTAAAAGTGAAAAAGTTGTGATATTTCCCGAATACTTTTAACAGATATCGCCATATGTGTAAGTAAGAAATATCACGGTTTACAAAAGATAAAAATTTGTATATTTAAAATTATTCTTAATCTAAGAAAAACTCGAGCTTTTGTAATGTCTCTTTCTTTACGTAAGAAAAACTGTACTTTATTATAATATAATTACCTTTCAGATGTTCTTGGAGATTATGAATACTAAGTAAAAATTTTAAAGTATTTTAAAAGACTTTAGTGTGAAATTTAGTATTATCAGTATTTTAAGCTTCATCTTCATTTTAAATAAACAAATAGACAAAAAAAAACAGAATTTAGTTTGCAACTTAGTATTATCTATACTATATTAAATTTTTACTTAGCATGCCCATTTTATATTTGAGCAATGATTAAATAAACGCTTGAAAAAGTACGACAAAGGGAAAATATGAAGCAATTTCATTAAAAGGTAATTTATATTTTTAACAAAGTGACAATTTATTAAAGTATACCGTTAAAAAATTGTAATGTTATTTTTTCTGCTTAATAGAACTAGAGCTGTACAGGCATTCTTGCAAGTGAAATGAGTATGTGGCCCCTTGGCCTTGGCGATCAAAAGAAAGTTCTTGAAAGTAGAAGAATTTCGGTTGTATCTGAATAAAGAAGTTGCGATTATAATCCATAAATATGATGTCACGTCCGGATTGGAAATCTATATGGAGAGACTCTCTCGATACAGTGTTCAGTGTGACAGACAGCAGACATAGCGAGCAGAGCTATACGATTGACATTGCAGTTTGAATAGTGTTAGTGCTGTGATAGCTAATGTTTTGCTGTTGCATGTGTTACTAAATTCTGCATTACATTCTTCAAATAAAGTGTTATAATCACTTTTCGAGCTTGTTGGATTATTTTGACATACAGCCACTGTGTAATTTGCGTAACAATAGGAAAAAGTCCCAATCTGCACAGTTATGCATATTGTGACGTATTGCACAGTGAATATTGTGAGTATATTATTAATCATTTCTATCTCATTGATAGATTTTACTTGTATTTTACTGCATAAAATTATCCTAATGTGTTGAATGAACACGTTTTTCTGCTGTAAGGATTGCCATTATCTCGGTAAATTCTTTGCGAAAAAAAAAAAAAAGAAAAGAAAAGATAACTCGAATTTTAGATCTACAAAACTTAAGTTTGTATTACAAAAAGTTAAAATCCGTGAGTTATTACAAAATAAAACAAATAGCTTTAAGATGTACAAAAGTCCCCCCTTTGTCGACATCGTACATGTAGTTAGAAAATCAAAAAATAAAGTATATTAAGTAAAAGTAGAAGTTTGTGTTACTGTTATCTGTGTTTTATACGAGTGATTTGTAAGTCTATGGATCCCTGCGTGCTCTCTATTCTTCCATGAGATTCTCACATTACATATCTACCATATTTTGTTCCTCTCCTTTCATTAAAACTTTTTTATTGAATTTTACTCTTTTAACAAAATGAATCTCTAAACAGCTGCTAGACATTCTATTTCGAGGAAAACACACACACACACACTGAGCTCTCTAAAGCTTAATCCTTTCTAAACAATAGAAACACTCCGAGAGAACAATTTATTAGCAAAATGTGAAAACAGCAATTAGTTATTTTCTTAATTGTAAAACGAAACTTATAGAAATCGGTATTTTACCTCTCCTTAAAACAGACTTGAACCATAATTAATCGAAGAAGATTATAGCGAACCATTTCTTTCTGAAATTCAATTTAGTTGCTTTCGTGATAAATTTATTATATCGTTCTGCGAGTAAAACACTTTTATTCTTTTCAAAAAAGATATCAATCATGTATTTTTGATATCGCTGTCTACAGAAGACAGTTCAAGAGGTCGGAAGGAAACGAATAGTGACCATAAAAGTATTGCAGAGTAATAAATCTTGAACTCAGTCAAAAAATTTGAAAGCAATATTTAAGTCTTGAAAGCAATATTTGCTTCTATTGCGATTTTTAAGTTATAATTGCATGCTAGTAAAATAGTAATTTAAAATAATCATATATACATGAATTCATCAATTTTCATTCAAAATTTATGAATTTGTACAATAATTTGGCGAATTCATTTAAATCGATAATTCTGTTAAATTAAGTCCTCTTCCCAGAAATCCCCCCTTAGGCATATAGCCCTCGTGTTGCTTTGCCTTAACCAAAAACAAACAAAAAGTTCTGATAAATTAAGAAAGAATAGTAACTAGAGTTGTTTCAAACAAAAATTAAGTATAATTATTTCAGGTGCGAGCCAAGGAGTTTGTAAGAGGAGCGCCAACAGAAGAATGTGGTTTTCTATGAAAAGCTTTCAGGTTTCAAATTCAAAGGTTAAGGGATCTGTTCAAACCAAGAGGTCGTCTTTCTAAGGGGTGCTAAGCCGTAGTACTTACGCTAAAGTTTCGGAGGAAACCACGAAAAACTCCGAACGGTTAGGTCGGCGGACGCGACCTGATTTTGAGCCAGGCACCTTCCGTCTCCCAGTTCAGAGCTTTATTTGCTCGGCAACTGATCGGGCATTGTCAGCTACGAAGAACAATATGGAATAAAGCTGCGACAGAGTGTGTTCAAAAATTCGATTTCTAATAAAATGTGTCAGAGTTACAGAAAGTTTTTACATAAGTTTAGAACAATTTTGAGACCATATAATTGATGTTGAAAATATAAGGACTATTTTTAAAATACTCATTCTGATAGCCCTTTTTCTGGACAATAAGTCTATTCGTGATTTTCATGATAGCAGGGCATTTCGCACGACTTCCAGGGGTATTGATTTCTATTCCTCTTTCGGAATTTTCTAAAGTACATGGATCAAGGTAGATTTAATGAACTTTTTTCAATAAACCAAACCCACAATAGCCCATAGGTGAAATGTCAAGGGACTTTGCAGGAATATATTGAAAAGTATATGCAATGCCTTTGTGACTTTTTTTTTTCCTTCAAGGAACACACTGATACTTTAAGGAGTATGAGTGGTGGCTTTGCATTCATGAAGTTTTACTCTTTGAAAGTAATTAAGATAAAGAAATGAAATTTCTTCTGTAGTATAGGTAAATTATTTTCTTGCAGTACGCTGAGTTGATTTTTTCACTCTCCATATTTTTAACTTCCCATTGTAAGAGAATCCGGCGACAGTCATAAACCGCTTTCTGAAACTTTCTTTGTGATGGTGGACCCTGGTATCTACATTTTTTTTTTTCTCATCGTTGCTCTGATAGATAGGTATTTGTTGCAGTCATTCAGGTAAACCCGTGGCTGACGAGAAAGACAGACTGCGGAGTTAATGTTTTTGGGACACTCTTTGGTCTTCTAAGAACCACACTGTTATAAAAAGTTCCTGAAATAAACAGTCAATGTCTGGCAAAAATGCTACCGGAAATAACCGTTTTCCCATTTCCGGTGTCGAAAAACGGTTAATTTCCGTTCACATGTTATTGTACGAAACGGTTTCTCTCCGTTATTTTCAGTCACAGAATCAGTTTTTTTTCGTCATTTTCAGGCAGGAAATTCTTTTTTTTCCCTATTACAGAAAGGTATTTTTCTTTTTTTCCTATATCTCATAGAAGGATTTTAAGCATTATTTAAAATTAAGGAATCAGGTTTTGTATCACAATTGAAAGATATTATGACCTATTTTCTAATAAGCGACATAATTGGATAAAACCGGGTACCTACACTGCAAAAAAAGTCTGTAAAACGTACAGAAATTACTCGTATTATTTACAGAATAACTCTGTTCGTAATAAAAAAACAGTTTTTTTATGTTTTATCTTCATCCGCTCATGCGTACTAGACGAAGACGTCATTGCTCAAACTTGAGGCTCATTTCGCTTCCGGCGCAATTAAAACGGCAAGACATTGTACTACATGTCGTTAGCTGGAGCTGGAGAAAAGGGACGGTATATTTAGTTACAACTGCATACGTAGGTTCAGGTGAGTGTTTGATGTTATGTAGGGATTTTGTTCACTGGGCGTGTTGGCGTAACCGGGCTCGTTTGGACTTAGAACATTTTTAAGTACTTTAGTGTTTGTAGATAATGTTGACGCCGCTTAATTAATTAGATTAATTAATTGACGTAATTAATGTTAAATCAATAAGTAATTAGCGATATATAAAACAATACGTTAATTAATTAGATTGATTACTATTAATTAAATATTAATACAGTAATATTTAACTGGGAGGGAAACTCCCACCCCAAGAATAAAAGGAAAGGAGTTACATAAAAAATGTAAGAATTCTTATTTTATTTCCATAAAATGGACATTTAAAATAACTTAGAAAATTTTTAAGGCCTTTAGTGTTTGTGAATAATGTTCACGCCACATGATTAATTAGGATAATTAATGTTAAAGCAACAAGTAATTAGACAGATTAATTGATTATTAATTGATTTATTTAAGTTTGTTAAAAATCCAGAAAACACCCTGAATATACATAATGTTATTAAATGGACTTGCAAAAGAGATGATTACTTAATAGTAAAAATTTAATAATTTCTATCAAAAAACATTGTAGTATATTAACTAAATATATAATTATCTTTTGTTGATCTCCAGTAGTCATTAAAAAAAACAAAATTAATGATTTAATTACATTGTATAATTAATATTTTTTTTAACTAATCACCTTTTTTTAACTTGAATAAACATGAAGATATCACGTTTGAAAACTAAATGGTGACACATATTTAGTAACCCTGGACACAGAAGAGGAATCTCAGTTACTGTTGTATCTCTTCATTGTTGACTGCTAGATGCTGGACCGCAACGGGTCATTTACACTTATTGTGAGTCGCAACAACGGACTCAGAAGAGGAATCTTAGTGACTGAGTCTCCTCAGTGTTGGCTGCAAGATGCTATGCCAGAGCGGGGCATTTACTCTCATTGTAAGCAACAATATCGGCCTTCTTAGGTAAAAATTGGCATGTAACATTGAGAGGAGGGGGGGAAATGGTTTCTTTTGTAGAAAATATTTCCAAAAAGGTTGAATTCTTTTTTTTTGGGGGGGGGCGTTACCCCTCCGTCTTCCCTTTTAATCCGTCCTTGGCATTGGATGATGGGAAATAGAACAGTTATGGAACTTGATTGTGAATTCGAGACTTTTTACCTACAAAAAGAAACGAAAAAAATCACCAGTGAATTTGATATATTTATTTTAGACTTGCGGGTGAGGGGAGGGGGGGTGGGACTTTTATGTGTAAAACTACGCATCGAAACCAATGGACCAACCAGACAAATCGGCATAGTGATTTTAAGCAGTGCAGGGCATCATTTGATCTGACGTCATACTATGACGTCACCTTGGAGACTCTTTCTTCAGCTACTTGCGATTTATGTGCAAAAGTTTCTGGCAACACTGATCGAAGGTGACGCTCTGGGTCGGCTAACGAACGATACGTACCGTTCACCTCACCATGGCGCAGCGTTTATGTCACTGGAAATGGTATACGGGTAACCGTTCAGAGTTTTCCGTGGTTTTCTCCGGAAGTTAGCGTAAATACGGATTAGGACCCCTTCGAAAGACCCCCACGGAGGGCTCCCCTCTTTCAAGGAAACCTCCACAAAGCTCACTCACCAAATGGAACGAATTTCACACAATCACAAGTACACACTAAAAGGAACGTACTGTGTGAAAATTAGCTGCTATCTCCTCATAGAATTTAGGTTGAAAATTAAAGGTTAAAAATTAGTTAAAATCGCGCCAATTGTAACCCTTTAGCTAGTATTTGGTGACAGGGATAATTGGTCGAAAAGTTGAAACGCCCACGCGAGTACGTACTCGAAATATTTATAAATCAGTGTTTGCTATACCGTGTTATATTTCAATGTACTGGGTTTTTAAGTAGCTTAATCTCGTTTTCTACTAGTTAAACTGAAGTCCTATAATCTTTTTATTTTAGTTCTGAAAGTCCCCGAAGAAAGTAATTTCTTTTTATTTGTATTAACACATTGCAAGCTGCAAATTCAGTTTACGCATAAGTGAGGCATTTATTTTAATTCTATTCTTTTTATCCATGATGATACTATGGAGCAAATATACTTAATGTTGTTTTTATGCTTTACGCGGAATTTTCTTCGAAAAATATGACATTGTCTCCATGTACAGACGAAGAAAAAGTCTGCAAAATCAAACTGTTGAAAGCTTGCAAAATTATCAGAAAGTAAATGTAACAGATTTGGTAGCAAATGAGCAATGCTTATTACTCGATACCCCTGAAGATCCTATATTTTCTAGTTTAGAAAACGAAAGCATTGACTTCATGTCCAGTGAGGACATCATGCAAAATAAGCAATTTATTTCTTGAAAAGATAAGGAGACTACAGTAAAATACTGGCGGGATAAAATAGTGGCAAAATCCTTCAGTTTACAGAGTGTTCAAAATTATTTTAAATTTGTTACAAATAAAACTCAGTTATATCTGTGGGAAAAGCAAATTCAGAAGAATGGCGATTATAAATATAAACTAAATCAAATTTAAAAATATACGTTTTAACACTTCTAACATGCAAGAAAATTACAGAAAAATGTACATGATTGTGATTTACAAACTTGGGCTTCAGAAAAGGCATTCGAATTAGGACTGAAATTCCGCGGATCTAAAGGATGGCAGTACAGTTTTTAAAAAAGAATAAGATTGTGAGCAGGAAAGTTACAAAATTTGTTTTGCTGAAAAACTCTCGGTCAAAGGAAATCATTAAGAAATTAACGCAGGCGTTCGTAAATGATGCAAATGTCTTTATAAAGGATTCGTTGTTAAAAGACGATCAAATTTTTATGCTGATCAGTCAGGTTTTAATTTAGAAATCCTTCTAGACGAACCCTGGAACATAGAGGATCCAAGCAAGTAGAAAGTGAGATTCAATCACAAAATGCAGTGACACATTCCTACACTACAATGCCGATTTTAAGTAAAAACAATAGATTGTTATAGCCATTACATATTGAACATCCCGAAAAAACTGGGGAATTCGGAAAAAAATTAAGTGCAGCAGTTTTCTGACATTGTGTTAATGAAACAACTTAATAATATATTTCTTTCAGGGTCAAATCAAAGGGGTGGGGGAGGGAATTATAGGGTGAACCCCTCCCCTCCAAAAAAATTACCTTACAATTTTTTAAAATTATTTTTTTAATACCATTGTTTATTTCAATTCTTATTTCGCTAAAAAGCTAAACTTCTTCTAAAAAGCTACGTTTAACCTCCTATGCATGCATAGATTTTATGTTTAAAAAATATTTTTGGCCAATATTCTCCACCCACCCCCCCTCTCCAAAACGGAACCAGTTACCGGCCTGATTTTTTCCCCACCATATGTTCTGCGGGATATCCAGAGAATCATTGCTGTAGATGAATCCTGACCTGTGCTTATATAAATGCTTATCAAATAAGCATCTTTTTGTAAAAGCATTTATAAAAGAAAATATAAAGCGCCTATAGAGGCTCTATTCTGTCGGCTCATACTCATTTTTTATTAATTAATTTTAGCTTTAATTTGAGGAGATAGCAACTAATTTTTACACATTAGGTTTCTTTAAGGGGTCAGGTACCTTTGAGCAATGAAAATATCGACGAAAAAAGACTATGTCTTTATTTGTAATAACTCCAAAAGTAATGATTTGTAAAACTTTCAATTTTCACCAGTTATTTAGAAAGCTTTTATTAGCATTTTACAGCTCTTGGAATAGTTCTACATACTAAATTAAATTTTTTATAATTAAAAGTATTAGAGCTCAGTTTTTGCCTCTTTATAGTCTTGCGCGCAGCATTTCATAAAATATATGCGTCCCATTATCTTAAAAAAAGGTTATAGACATAAAAAAATAGCTTATTATTAAAATGACGAAAAACAATTTTGCTGGGACTCTTATTTCCTTTAAAAAAAGAATAATTGCAATTTTTATAACTATCATTTGCATAATTATGCAAATAAATGCAAAAATTATAACGTTACATGCATCACAACAAAATTCTTTTTCGTCATTATAATTTAAGGATATTTTTCTTTATGTATTGAATTTTTTAAGTTACTGTGATATATATATATATTATGAAATGCTGCGCGCAAGACTATAAAGAAGCAAAAAATGAGCTCGAATACTTTTAGTTATAAAAAATTTAATTTAATAGGTAGAACTATTCCAAGAGTTGTAAAAGGTTCATAAAAGCTTTCTAAATAAGTAGTAAAAATTACAAGTTTACAGAATTGTTACATGTAGAGTTATTGCAAATGAAGTTATGGTCAATTTTCGTGGAGATGTATAACTCATACTCACCCTCAAAAATGCATTTACAAAACTTATATAAAGATACAGAAAATACGATGATACACATAAGAAAATCTTGACAAATTTTATAGGTTTATACACATCAGCTTGAAATCATTATAGAAGCAATTTATTTTCATTTACACTTAGAAATTAAAGTTTATGTTCGAGCAAAATTACAATAAACTTTTAGTATTCTTATTCAAATGAATATGTGTCTCATTCTTAGTTCATACTCTTAGAAATGCATAATTATATACTATCAAAAGTACAGGTTAATAAATTTATGTATAAAAGAAAACCTTACTATATCCCCCCCCCCAAAAAATAAATATATCTACATCATTTTGAAATCAGAAAAGCATTTTAATCTCATTGTCTACTTTTAGACACAAAAGATTCGTTCGAGCAAAATTATATTATACTATTCTTATTCAAATAAATATGCTCAATGTTTTCATGCTTTGTTCATACTCTCAGAAATGTATATACAGATATTAAATCAAAAATATAGGTCAATAAATTTATGTACAAAAGAAAACCTAACTATATTCACCCCTCCCCCCTTTAAAAAAATTATCTACAACATTTTGAAGTCATAAGGGCATTTTACTCTCATTGCCTATTTTTAGATACAAAAGATTCGTTCAAGCAGAAATTAGACTACAGTATTGTTATTCAAATAAATATGTTCAATATTTTCATGCTTAGTTCATACTCTCAGAGATGCATATACAGATATTCAATCAAAAATACAGGTTCATAAATTTATGTACAAATGAAAACCTTACTAACCCCCCCCCCACCAAAAAAAACCCGAGAATTTTAATTTGTATGCTAAATAGTATTTAGATACAGAATTCAATATATACAAAAATATCAATATAGAGGAGAGGAGGGTATTATGGAATACCATTTACATTTCTAACTGTAATTTCATAGATTTTAAAATAAAATCCCCAAAAACAGCATGAGTACATGCTATAATTAATTGTAATGAAATGTCAATTGCAAAGAAATACACAATTTATTTTGTTGTTATAGAAAAAAATATTTTAAAAAAAAATTACGAATGGAGTATAATATGGAATAGTCGGGTAATATAGAATAGATGGTTTAAACCGATGAAAAGCAATTCATATTGCTCCATATATAGTTATTTGTTACTATAAAACTAAATTTTTATGTTTTGCAGTTCAAATCATTATATTGGAGTCATTTCTGCTTCGAGTCGATTTAGAAAAGTTGTAGATATAATCTTCTTTCTTTGCTCCGGTACAGTCATGGTGAGCCCACAGAGAACAGCTAGATCTTTGAATCCAAACGTATCGTCGTTGATCTTTAGAGAATTTTTCGTGACAAAAGATGCATTCAGCGTCTTTATTTTCCGGTTCTTTAGTGGATGACATGAAATCCATTACAATATTACCCAGTATTCCATAATACCCGACACGCCATCTCGGAAAACGAACCTTTAAAACTAATTGGCAAAACACTGTCATCTAAAAAATAACCACAGTACAACAAACTACCATTCTCTTAGTGTACATTATGCGTAATATCAATGTTCATGTCACGTGTTTACTAGTAAGTTAAAATGTTTGAAAACTTATCTACAAAAACTCTTGAAAATCACAAAACATACTTTGTTCTGTAGCGAGTGGTACGGCAACAGAGAGCGGTCAACTCTTACTACATTGTAAGACGGGAATCTTTCTTGAGTTGCTCATGGTATTCCCTTGTAGCAAGAGCAACTAACAGAGCCAAGAACTCGGTATTCCATATTTCCCGACTATTCCATAATACCCTCCTCTCCTCTACTAAAGAGAAATTTATATGATTATTGTTTACATAATGCGGAATCGGGAAAAACGTGTGGAATTGAATTAAAATACGAAAATAAATTAAACTTCCAAAATATATGGAAAGGGATAAAGAACTATGTACTGGAAATTGCTTTAGGTTTGTAAGTATGTGGCGCAGATTCCAATTATTTGGCAATTTTTCCTTGCTCCCGGCTAACCGAAAAAAAAACTACTCACGGTCATTATTCAACGAAAATTCAAAATTTCGGAGGTTGGGTGGGCCCGCAGTCTCTTCTCTGGCTATGGCTTTTCTTCCATTTTTTAACAATGTGTCTTAATTGAAAAAATGATTCCTTTTCAAAAAATCTTTCGTAGCTTTAGACACGGCAAATCGTTGAATAACACCATCAAATTCTTCTTTTCTTGAAAAAGAAGACTCAATCACTAACACTCCTCGTTTTTGTCAAGTTTGGGGATTGTGCTAGCTGTCTTTTTTGCAATTTCATTCAAAAATTAATTTGAAACTTCCGGGGACTTAATCTGTATTTGGACTTTTTTTTTCTTTTAAAAAATTGTCAGCATGCAATTTAGTATTATATATAATCAACAAAAGGGGGCCCCTTCACAAGGTGCGGCCCTGGGGATTTTTTCTCTGCTCCCCCTGTCCCTCTGCGCCACTGATCGTACGCGATATTGGCATCATTTTGACGTCATGAACAAGGAACAATTTGCAGAACTTGGATCCCAGTGTCTTACAAAGCAACTTTCATATCACACCATTCAGAGAAGGATGTTACTACAACTATAGCATCAAAATGATTATTTAATCTAGATGCAAAATAAAATGCAATAGTTTAATAGTAATGATATTATGCAGGCTACAGTGGCGTAGCCAAAATTTCTCATGGGGGGGGGGGTGTTTACGAGTACAGCAGCTCATATATATGTATACGCGTGTGTGATAAGGGAGTGAAGAATATACATTTTGTATGACAAAATATTCCTCATGGGGGAAGGGGGCGGGGTCTTGGCTACGCCACTGGAAAAATAATACTATTTCGATTGTATTATTTAATTTTCAGTCATGAATTTTATTCCATATTTTTTCAAGTAACATGTTCCACAATATTTTTGTAGTTATTTTCCTATATATGAGTATTTTATTCATAGAGAGTTTACATTTTCACTTTGTTACAGGTATTCCCTTTTATCTGCTATAATTGAAAATCAACTGTATGGTTCTCTCGCTATCAGCCCGCATACATTCCATGATAAGTTTTCGGTGATGCCAGATACTAGAAAAAAAAATAAGGTTGGATATATCCCTGGCGATATGAAATAGTAAATTATTAGTACAAATATTTTTCATAAAATTAGTTTGTCTCTTATTTTAAATTAAATTAAAAATTTACAAATTTTTAAACTTAAAGGGTGATTTGAGGGGCACTTTTGTTGAGGCCCATGGCGTTTGTCTCCAATGCCCTGCCGGAAATCAGTTCCTGATCACGAATTTAAAAGTGCATTAGAAACCCTTCAACCCCCCCCCCCCCCCTAGTGAAGTTCAAACTTGTGATGTACAAATTACGTCGCTTGGAATAATTCAAGTAGTTCTCCGATTCCTGTAAAGTGCAAATATTCACCTAAAGCTTTTCTACATTAATCTCTCTATATAAAGGAATATGTCCTGACTCAATAACTGACTTTATGCAAATACTTATTTAAAATTCTTGTCCTTAAAAAAAAAAAAAAAAAAAGGGGGGAGCTCTAAAATTTGTATTTATTTATAGAAATTCAGATACAACTGACTTTTTAATATCTCCTCAGATTTTAATTTTAAGTAACTGATATTAAGTACCGATTTTTTTTTGCTACTCTTTTGCTCTAGGAGCAGTTCTAGACACACACACACACACACACACACCGGGGATGAGATGGCTCAGCCCGAGCGCGGGCACGACCGATCTCGAGCTCTGTAATTCACAATTGCGTTCGGGCTCGGGTGCGTGAAAATTTTCTCCTTTATTGTACAACACCTTGAAACAAATTTTAAAAAGCCATTCGTGGGAAAAATAAACGTACTTATTAAAAAATAAAAATAGCTGCACGGGCGCCTAGAAGGTGCGTGTAATTAATTTTCAGAAACGGCAAAATTTATTGTATTCTATCAATGAAGTAATTGAATTTTATTTATATTTTGCTGAAATTTCGGGCTCCGACTTGAAGAATATTGCTCGGGCTCTGGCAGACTCGGATTAAAAGTCCTAGGGCTCGTGCTTCAAAAAATGAGCCCGAACTCATCTCTAACATACAACGCTATAAATAAATAAGTAATTATAATAATAAATTAAAACGAAACAATGGTTCATTTTCCTTATAAATAAAAAAAAATATTTTGCTGCATTGTGTATAATATTTAAATCATCCTGTAGAAAAGAAAAGAAAAAAACTGAAATCTCTACTGCTGTGTCTAATAATTTAATTAACACTTAATAAATATTTTTATTACATATGATTTCTCTTATGAAAACTCTTCCACCCTACCTTTCAGTTTTTCTCTCATTTGAAGCCAATTTACGTTCAACATAAAAAAGAAAAAGTTGTCTGTCATCTATACAAGAATAAAGATGATTAAAAGCTGTATTTTAAAATGTAAAGAAGCAGTAAATGAGTCCCGATTTGTAAAAGTTATTACAAAGCAACTTAATTTTTTTCCACAAAAACGCTCTGTTGGTTTCTGAAAAATTCTCGTGTGACAAATATTATTCCTTTTCACACACTTTTGAGAGCAAAAATTTCGGTTTCCCGTCCCATCCCATCCCAGAGTAGAATTTCTTTTCCCCTGCTCATACGTACATTATGTACAATCCCCCCCCCCTCAAGAATAGCAAGAATAGCCCTCTTGCTTGGACTTTGCCTCTTTGCCCAGGGACAGCAATTTATCATTCTCCCCCCTACACCCAGGCCAGCGGCTAGCTCTTTGAATGACCCAGATGGCGCACTATTACGGCGGAGAATTTTCATAGAAATGTAGACTCGATAGTTTCGTTTATAGCTAATTTATTTTTCATCAAATATTTTTTTATTTTTATTGAAAAATCAGTAAACACTTTGAGCATGTATCTCCCGTTTACGAAATTCGTTTATCTTAATTAGAAAATATTTTACGGTTGTTCAAACACAAAAAACCTGTTTTTCCCAACTTTAATTGAATATTAAAAATATTAATAGAACTGATATCAAAATTTTAGAAAATACATAATCTGTATGGCATTAATATCTTGGCAAGGAAAAAAAACTGATTCAAAATAACAATTGTAGACGTAGGACGAGAAAATACACTTCCCGTAGGTTAACATGGGAAGTCTCAGTTTCGTTTTCTACCAGCGTATGTCGTCTTAAGTGTGTACTTATGACTGGATTAAATTCGTTACGTTTGGTGAGGGAGCTTCGGGGAGGTTTCCTTGTTTGTGTTGTCCTTCTGACGAGGATTTATAAGCGAGCTTCGAGCCAACCACACAAATCCGATATACTTGTTCACAACAACTACGTACCGCAATTGTTCTTGGTTTTGGGGGAAATGAAAAATAGCAACTTCATGTAACAAGTTAAGTACTACTCATAAACTGTTTCTCATAAGTTATTTCCATATTATAGTGTATGTTTATATTCATTGCACTTGCTAATTCGTCCTAGAACTGTAGTTAGCATTTCTTATTATATAGTTATCGATATATTAAATATTTTGGAATGAGTGTTTTTGTTCGCAATCATTTTGTTTGCAGTGCTCCCGTCAGTGAAAGAATATCGCTGAACTTAAACATCGTGGCACTGTGATAAATATATTGTTTATTTTCAGTGTTTGTACTTGAATAGTCGTCTAACACCGAACAATTTATGATGATTTTAGTGTGCATGTGTGCTCTGGGGGATTTCACATCAAATATAATATATACATTTCCCAGACTTATAAATTTCTATCTTCTATACTTACAATAAGAATTTTGATTTTCTAGGAGTATCTTAAAGTTTCCTAACGCGTAAGTGCCGTCAATAATTTAAATCAATGGATATATCTTAATCAAGTTTATGAGGTAAACCAAATTAAAGAAATGATATATTTCACCTTTTAACCTATAAAAGAACAGAAGAATTGTGTCTACAAAGTACTTATAATTTCCTTGTAATATTTGTTATGTATAATTTTAAATATGTACACACTTTGCAATTCTTTTTGCATATTGCATACTGTTATTTCTTAATCCTAGTAAAAATGAATCAAAGAAGCATAGTTATACACCTTTTTTTTCAAAGTTAATGAAAAACTTTTAACTACAATTTTGTAAACATATAAATAAATCAAACCATAGCAATATTTTAAAAAGTATGAAATTTATATGTATATGGCATGTAACTGTTTTATTTTATTTTATTAACTAGCTGATGTACCCGTTATTCGTACGGGAATAAGGTATATTTTCATTAAAACATAAAGACAAAGATTGGTACGCCGATTATTAAAAAAGTCAACTCAGAAATTATTTTATATTCATATTTATATGCAAGTTAAGTAAATATCTCTGACCAAATTTTAGTTAACTCGAGTTTATAACTTTGAATATATATATATATATATAGATAGATAGATAGATTGATAGATAGATAGATAGATAGATATTTCACACTTTATAACGCCTACTGTCGAATTTTTATACAATTTAAAACTGTATCTGCAAATGATACTACTCACGACTTCATACATTTGTTTAGGCATTTCTATACATTTTTTTCTGAGAAAAGCTGGAATTAAAAATTAGCTTGGTTATTATAACATAGTTCTGAATTATCATTTAATGTGTTCGAACGCAGCTTTAGATACAAAATAATGTATACTCATGAAGTCAGGCTTAATGCGATGCAAAGAGTGAAGGCATTTTCGACTTGTATGGCAAAAGCCCATTCACATCAAACAGCATTTACATGTTCTACACTCATGTCCATAAATTAAGGATAATGAAGTTTAGGCAAAGAAAGAGAAAGAAGCAAAACAAATTTGACTTATTTGTAAAGTCTATTTATTAAACAAAAAGTAAAGAGCAAAAAAGATGCTATATGTTTGACATAATTAATAAAAATTGCAAGTTTTACTCCCTTGACCAAATTTCAAAAAAGAACCTATTTACAAAAAACAGTATAACATGGTTAGTAGGATGGTTAATACGGAGTATGTCTCCCGGACGATGCAATACAGGCCTGACAACGCCTAGGCATGCTGAGTATCAAATGATCAATCTGATCTTGGGGAATACTACACCACTCATCAAGCAATGCACTCCGAAGTTCCGGTAGACAGGTGGGAGGGGGTTGACGGACTGCAATTCGTCGGCCAAGCATATCCCATACATGCTCTATTGGATTCAATTCCGGTGAGTATGCTGACCAATGCATACGGGTGATATCCTCCGATTGAAGGCATTCGTCTACAATGTTTGCACGGTGAGGACGGGCGTTGTAATCCATAAACACAAATTCAGCACCCATGGCGCCCCGAAACAAACGTACATGTTGTTCCAGAATGACATCCCGATAGATGTGGCCTGTCATCGTTACACTCTGAACATGCAGGTCAGTTCTGGAACCAAGAATAATTCCTCCCCAAACGAGCCATCCTGCACCACCGTAACGGTGTCTTTCAATGGTGTTGGTGTTTCAATGGTGTTGTTTCAACGGTGTCTCTTGGTGGTAACGGGTACCTGGCGCTCTCCAGATGAATGTCCAGCGAGAATCAGACTCAAACTAAACCTGGACTCGTCGGAAAACATCACACAAGACCACTGTTGCGGTGTCCACAATGCATGCTCTCTACTCCAGGTTAATCGCAGGCGACAGTGAGTTGCGGTAAGTGGAACACATCTGACAGGCCTACGAGCATATAGACCAATGTGCCCTAAGCGTCTGTACACGGTCTGCCTTGAAACTGTCGTACCGGTAGCTGAAGAGAGCTGACGAGACAGGTCTGATGCTGTATTCCGTCTGTTTCTTTTGGCAGTAACTGCCAAATAGCGGTCCTCATTCGGCGTTGTAACTCGGGGGCGACCTGTGCTGTAACGTCTACTCACATTACCATCATCTTGGAATCGTTGTCAAAGCCTGGAGATGACACTCTGGGCGATTCCAAGTTCCTCGGATACTTCCAGCTGGGTACGTCCACATTCCAGTCGTCCGATAATTCTGCCACGTAAAACATCATCCAAATGCCTCCTTTGTGCCATAACTATGCGGTTTTTGCACTGAAAGGCTTTCACAGCGCTTGTGAACAATTTTACTTCTTTGTCACCATTCCTTATATACCCCTCTCTTACACTCTCGTCATTGTGACGTACCATCCACGCCATCTGGTGGTTTCCTGTAATTTGCATATTCTTCTTCAAGATGTGTGTGATCATTCCACAGGTGAAATTTTTATTTTAGAGACCAATTTCTGTGTGATTCTGAATTATCCTTAATTTATGGACATGAGTGTAATACATAAATGAAAAAGAAAGTGACATAGAAAATCTACAAAATATGCAACAGTATAAAAAAAATAAAAATTAGTTCAAACTCAGCTTTAGATTCAGGATAACACATATTTATGAAGATAGGATTGTGACACTTGTCGTTTGACTACGACCAATCAGCTACACGGATGCTCTAGATCAAGGGGTGAGATGGTCTCTGCGGGAGTTTTTCTAAGGGATCCTAATCCGTATTTACGCTAAGTTTTGGAGGAAACCACAGAGAACTCGAAACGGTTAGGTCAGTACACAGGACCTGGGTTTGAACCGGACAACTTCCGAACGTACACAGTGCTACGAAAAAGGCGAATTCCCACAACAAACATATGGAAAAACTAACATAACATGCAGCTAACACAAAAAATTTATATATATACAAAATATTCAACTATGTACAAAATTTTTCAATATACAAACACAGACACAGAATAGCAGGTACTCTTATGAAATTACTCTTGATGCAATACAAATCATGCATATAATTTCGGCAATAACAGTAAATGCAAATACCAACAAAATGTATAGCTAACATAAAATACACCAATATATACAAACATCACAAATTATTCGAACACAGCCCAAGATAAAGAATAGTACTTTTACAGTTTCACTTCGCTCTGTGCAAATAGTGACTATATTTTAGACGATAAATCAATAAAAAATTTAAAAAAACTGCTAGTACGAAAACTGCAACATGTACAGCTGCGTAATTTACAAATTCTTCAAACACTGTTTTTACAGAATAGTATATAAGCTACACTCTATGCTTTACAAAAGGGTGACTATATTTCCGACAATGAAACTATGGACGACAATAAAATTGCAATCAATACAAATTCTACAAAAATGTGTAGCTATACTCAGAATAACAGATGCTTATGAATTTACAATTAATACAATACTATTGAAAAACATACTTTCGACAACAATCCTGGATGCAAAAATTAGCAAAATGAGGAGCTAATACAAAATTCACCATTATTTACAAAATGGCAAATTATAGGAACACAGACGAAGACACGGAGTAGCATACACTTCTACAGTTACGCCTGACGCTGTTCAAAAAGCAACTATGTTTTCGACAGTACTTAAATAGAACATAATAAAATTTGCTAGTGCAATAATTGAAGCATATACAGCTGCCTGCAAAATTTACAAATTCTTTAAATGCTGCTTATACAAAGTAATAAATAAGTTACACTCAATGCTATACAGAGTGCCATAAATCAATGCAAAAATT
This sequence comes from Cheiracanthium punctorium, assembly GCA_038373885.1. Lineage (NCBI taxonomy): Eukaryota > Metazoa > Arthropoda > Arachnida > Araneae > Cheiracanthiidae > Cheiracanthium > Cheiracanthium punctorium. The sequence goes on from JAWZYV010011819.1 coordinate 361,146, forward strand.
AAGGAAAACATAAAATTACACTTAATTCTATTGTACAAAACTGACTATATTTCCGACAGTCAAACAATGCAAAAAATAATAAAATTGCAACCTATACAAATTCTACAAAAATATGTAGCTATAATCAGAACAACAGATGCTTATTAAATTACATTTAATACAATACAAATGAAAAACCTACTTTCGACAACAATCCTGGATGCAAAAATTAGCAAAATTGGTAGCTAATACAAAATTCACCATTATATACAAATTGACAAATTATAGGAACACAGACACGGAGTAGCGTACACTTCTACAGTTACGTGTAACGCTGTTCAAATAGCAACTATGTTTTCGACAGTACATAAATAGAACATAATAAAATTTGCTAGTATAATAATTGAAGCATATACAGCTGCCTGCAAAATTTACAAATTCTTCAAATGCTGTTTATACAGTTACACTCAATGCTATAACAGAGGGCCATAAATCAATGCAAAAATTAAGGAAAACATGAAATTACACTTAATTCTATTGTACAAAAGTGACTATATTTCCGACAGTCAAATAATGCAAAAAATAATAAAATTGCAACCTATACAAATTCTGCAAAAATTAGCAAAATGGGTAGCTAATACAAAATTCACCATTATATATACAAATTGACAAATTATAGGAACACAGACGAAGATTCGGAGTAGCGTACATTTCTACAGTTACGTGTAACGCTGTTCAAATGGCGACAGTACGTAAATAGAACATAATAAAATTTGCTACTATAATAATTGAAGCATATACAGCTGCCTGCAAAATTTACAAATTCTTCAAATGCTGCTTATACAAAGTAATAAGTAAGTTACGTTCAGTGCTATAGAGAGTGGTGATTATATTTTGGCCCATAAATCAATGCAAAAATGAAGGATAGCATGAAATTACACTTAATTCTATTTTACAAAAGTGACTATAGTTCCGACAATAAAACATAGCAAAAAATAAAAAAATTGCAACCAATACAAATTCTACAAAAATGTGTAGCTATACTCAGAACAACAGATGCTTATTAAATTACGCTTAATACAACACAAATGAAAAATATACTTTCGACAACAATGATGAATGCAAAAATCAGCAAAATGAGTAGCTAATACAAAATTTACCACTATATTTGTATAGATATACATATAAAGCACTATATAATACACCACTATTTATATACACACTACAAAAATTTTAACTCTTTATCTCAAATACAAATAAATAAATGTATAACTAAATAAAAAATAAAGCTTTAGCAGCTTGAAAACACGATAGGGAGAAAAATACGAATTGATTTTTGACCAAAGTTTGGAATACACTGTCCCTTCAACTATTAAGAGCCTCTGGGTAAACTTTATTTAATGTTTTGCCCTCGGGCGCAAATATATAAAGGTTACCGGTGCTCCCAACTCTTGAACAGCCAACGTAAAGCTGACCATGAGAAAATCACGGTTTTCGTAGGTCTAAGCCCACAACTTTTAATGATTGCCCTTGAGCTTTGTTGATGCTCATTGCTAAACTCAATCGAATCGGGAACTGTAGACGTTTAAATTGAAAAGGAGCATCTGTTGGTATTATGGGAATTCTTGGAATAAAGACCTCTTTTCGAGTTGCATGTCCAGTCCTGATGGTGGCTTCAATAACGGTGGGCATGAGATTTTTTACTGTAAGTCTTGTTCCATTACAAAGTGCTGGTGGATCTAGATTTCTGAGAAGAATTATAGGTGCTCCTATTTTCAATTGCAAGATATGTGACGGAATTCCTGGTAGTTCTAAAGAGTTCAAAAACTCAGTTGGGTAGTAAACTGCTTCATTTGGATCACAAACTGAATCAACAGACTTGTAAATTTGCAGATTTCCCGGCATGTCAGATAAAAGTCTGTTGTTTGTTATGTCAACAGTTTCATTTTGCGGAGCAAGTATGGTTCTCTCGCATAACCATGTTGGATCAATAAATTTCTGAGTAATATTGGGATATACAGCCTTCAAAAGTTCTTCATGAGTAGCAACATTTATTCCAATTCCTTCAGTAGATTGGAATAAATGTTGCTACTCATGTTGCCTTCTTGATTTTGTAAAGCGTATGATCCATTTCCAACTTGAAGCAGAATATCTGCAAATTGCTGAGCTGATTGATCATTACTCAAATGAACGCGCATATTTGTTCTGAGCTGAAGTTTTTGTACTGCACTCCAAATGTAGGATGATTTTATGCTGGTATTCATTTCATCAGCTCTAGTTCCACGTGGAATGACTGGTAGTGTCTGTCTAAAGTCGCCTGACAACACTATGGTTACACCTCCCATCATCTTGTTGTTACATCTCAAATCCTTCATCGTGGCATCAAGCGCTTCGAATGCAGCTTTGTGCGACATGGTGCATTCATCCCAGACGATAAGTGTACATTTTTGCAGAAGCTTGTACCTTGCTTGCTCTTCCTGTACCTTTAGAAATATTGCAAGTTGGCGTATCTGTGAAAACCAAATTTAGAGGCAACTTGAATGCCGAATGAGCTGTCCTACCGCCAGTTAGGAGCGTAGAAGAAATACCAGATGAAGCAACGGCTAGTGCGATCTCTTTTCTTTGGCGAACTTTCGCCAAAATGAGATTTAACAGGAACGTTTTTCCTGTTCCGCCAGGGGCATCAAGGAAAAACATTCTCCCCTCACGGTCAAGCACTGATTTAATTATTTTGTTAAATGCTATCTTTTGATCTTCTGTCAATTGTTTTTCATTTTCTTCTAAAAAGCTGTAGAGTTCATTTGCGTCATAACTTAACTCTGCAATGACTTCGTTTGTAATAATGTTGCTTTGGTCTCGCAAAGGTTGGGGCAATCCAAAACCTTGCAAATCTGATCCTCCTAAGAACTTAATTTTATCCTCAATTACGATAAGAGTTTTGTTGTAGATCGCATCACAAAGTTCAGTTTGTGAATTTAGCTGTTGGGCTTCATAAAGAAAGTCCTCCGAAAGGCTAGATCGATGATTCATCCATAACTGGAAAGGGTTTGACATAGCACACGTTATAAGCATAACAGCAAACAGATCACGTAACATTCTTGGTGACCCAGTAGCTGCTGCCTCTTCTAATGTTCTGTCCCATTGTTCATCATTTTCTAGAAGACCTCGGAGGTGGCAAGCTTCTTTAAAAGTTTCACATGATCTTCCATCAATTGTCTTCAAATCTTGAAACGATGTTGGACCTTTTACTTCGTGTAGCAGCATTCTCAGGTGAAAACATTCAACATTATTTGGATGGACTGTGTAAACTCGACAGAGTGCATCTGTTGACTTGATTCCAGGTTCATCTGGAACACTTTTCCCAACCTTACGTCGGTTCCACTTCTTGTGACTTTTATCCCATGTGTAGTACTTTGGCAACTGGTGATATAAAAGTGTGCGAGCAAAATTGTCTTCAACACAAAGTCGAAAGAAATCTGTGAGAGTTGTCCGTTGGGGATACTGAGCTTGTTCTATTGCATTATGAGTTGTGAAATAGACACGTTGACCATTCTCGAGATGCACGCTTAAATGAGTTACTGTCGGATGCCGCTCATGAATGGGAAAATTAAGTAGTCTCCAAATTGCCTCGTTACTGCTTACGTACCTCCCCATTTCATATTGATAAACTTCATTGTTGTCGTTTACATTAGAACTGGTAACACTAAAAACAGACATATCAGAACCTTTGTTTATGTATTTACAGACGTACTTGATTGATTTTATGGAACTGCAAAACTCTACGTTAACATGAGCTTTAAATATTCTTGAAAGAAGTGGACAATATGGGACGATCCACCTATTGTCAACCAAAACTTCTGATCTTCTGATAATGATACTTGCAGTAAAACCGCCGTCTTCAGGCCTTCTTCGTCGATAAAGTGGGTATCCATCCCGTCCCGTTTGAGTATCCTTCGAAAATTCCCGTGGGTACCGCTTAGTGCATTTACCATCCTTCATGCACGGACAGTGAGGATTAATAGCTCCACAAGGACCATGTACCATTTGAGATGTTACACAATTAAAAAGTTGCGGATCTTCATCTGGGTTTGGAATTTCAGCACTAATAAAATCATCTACTCTGTCCACGTGCAAGTTATCTTGCAACCATACCAGAATATGGGCATGGGGAAGTCCTCGCTTCTGCCACTCAATTGTATACATGTAAGAAAGCACATGTCCAAACACATTTGCTTTCGTGATAAGACTCATGAGCGTTTTGAGTTTTTGATGGAAAACTCTTGCTAGTAAGTCATGACGTTCTTCAGGTTTCTGACCAGCTAAAAGTTCATCCTTTATTTCTTGCCAATTTGGATTGCATGTTATAGTGATGAATAGGTGCGGACGTCCATAGTTTCTCACGTAAGTCATTGCATCCTGTGTTCGCTCATTCATATATCTGGGACTTCCAGTGAAACTGGATGGCAATATTATCAATTGACCAATATCAGAAACATTTCCATCGTTTAAAACAGCGTCTCTAAGATGGGCGTACTCTTCTACTCTAAGTTTCGTTTGATTCAGTCTAATGTATCTTAGTCTTTCTGACTCAACCTTGACATACATGTCAACAATATATTGATGAAAAAGGTCTTTACTACGGATAATAATATTAAAACTGGATCGTCGAACCATAATTCGGAAAGCATAAAAATCTTTAGCTGTTATTTTTCTAGTAGTTTGAATTCCAGTAGAAGGGTTTGTCTGCCGTAGTTGAAAATGATATCCGTCTTCACCTTGCCAGAAAATGATGGGATACTGAAGTGAATCATATGACCTGTGAGTGTCAGCAATTCTCTGGATAGCACCACTTCTGGATTCTAGGACAATATCTCTTGATCCATGATGTTCTCCGGCCATGATGACGGCCACTTCTGTTGCAGTTGGTGCGTTGAACCGTCTTTCATGCTCGCCAACTGGAGTTCTATCTGCATAAAGAACCATCTTGTATTCAGGGGCGAGTTTTTCTGCAGCCGATTTAAAACTTCTGATATAATTGTTATGTTCATGTAACATTTCTTGTAACTGCATGACCAGTTCTTCTTTCACTTGAGGAATATAAGCGCAGCGTTGGCGAGCCTGTTGTACAGCATCTCCTGTGAAGTAAATCTGTAAAAATCTTGGCTGTTCATTGGGAAGTGGATGCAAGCTTCCAATTTTATGATAAATTTGTCCTTGAATCTTAAATGTGGGCATGTATCCAGTCTCTTTTATTCGCCTTGTCGTACCAAAGGACGTCATTTGCAATGCTGAATTATAGCGTCGAATATGAAGTTGAAAATGTTTAGCATTTGCTGTGTTCGTAGTAAATAATGTATGAAGAGGCTCAGGAGGATCTGATAAGAGTTGCAACCTCACCTTTCCACCTTTGCAGCATATACCTGGAGATTCACCTGTCCATCTTAAAGCTTCACAGTACTCACAGACAATGGCCATTTTTCCAATAACGCATGCAGGATCTTCTGAATAATTAATTAAAGGGTTGTAATTGAATGCTGCGTTTTCTTTATTTTTCCAAATCTGCAATCAAGTTGCATATGTAGCAGATCTTTGTCGTTGTAGTCTCGTTTGACAGTCATCTGATGGTTCACTCGCCCTCAATACTGCCCTATTAGCTCTTTCTTGCTCTCTTCTTGTTTCTTGTTCCGCGGGTGTCTGCATTGATCTCGATAGAGCCTTAGAAATTCTACTTGCTTCCCGTTTGGTTTCTTGTTCTTCTGGTGACTGCATTGCTCTCGATAGAGCCATAGAAATTCTGACTGCTTCCCGTCTGGTTTCCTGTTCCTCAGTTGTCTCCATTGCCCTAGATCTTGCTGTATCAGTTCTATCTGCCTTTCGTCTGGTCTCCTGTTCCTCAGTTGTCTCCATTGCCCTATATCTTGCTGTAGCAGTTCTGTCTGCCTCTCTTCTGGATTCTGTTTGCTGTGATGTCTCATTCTGTCACCTTACTTGATTAGAAAATCTTTCAAGTTTTTGTTTCCTGGACAAACACACTTTTTTTCTCGGCGGGCGTGGCATGCTTACAGATGCCAATACAATAACTTACAAATCAAACGTCTTTGGAAGTACACGAAAAAATAAAGAAGAAACACTTAAATATCATACATATATTATAAGATAAATTCTGGACTTACAAATTAAAATTTCCTCGAGATCTTATGAGCTGCAAAAGCTAGCAAATAATTTTATTGTATTGGGTTGGAGGGAAAGTTCTGTCGTATTTTAAATAGGCAGGTGGTTTTTCTAGTAAATAAAAAAAAAACATCTGGCTAGTGAGTCGATCGGATTTGTTTTTGTTTTTTTAGCTGCTGTATAATATAAAATGTGCCCTTTTTTACCGTTCATTATTTACTTGTGATATTTAAAATGAAAAACATGTCAGTAGATAAAATGCATTTACGACACTGCATTTTATATGAATTCCAAAACGGAAGCAACGAATCGGTTGCATGTAAAAATTTATGTGCGGTATTTGGAAAAGATATTGTAAATGTTCGTACTTGTCAAAGATGGTTTAGCAAATTTCGTTACGGGGACCTGAGCCTCAAAGAAAGTGATCGATCTGTACACCATTGTTCTAAACCAATGCTTCTAAGCGGACTCCGAGCCAAGCATAAAAATCGTCTGCGTGGACATAAGAATAACTATGTACACAAAACGAAATCTTTGGAATACGAAACTTTTTTCACGTAATAACAGTAGGGTTTGGCACATTTTGGCTTCAAGTATAAAGCAATAAACAACAGATGTTCTATTTCGAATTTCGAAAAATCTAACAAAATTTTATGAAAAATAAAACAAATTTCATAGATGGAGGCCCCCAAATTCATCAATGCCGGGTGACCCTGTTTGTCATAATCAGGCCTTTTATTTATTTTTTTCAACTGGCAATTTTAATCATTGTTACTGTATCCATGACAACCAAACCGCAAGATATCAAACCGAAACTCATAAGCATGTGCTACTGAAATGAAAATCCTTCTTTACTTAAAAATTCGTAAAAATTCTCCTAATTTATATTTTTCCTCCGTTCTTCTTTTAAAAGTGGGCGAATTGTGTGCTCCGTCTTTTGCCCAAATATAAAAAAGTTAGGACAGATAGAATTCAAGATGCAGCAGTTTTAAAAATATTTTACGAAAGTCAGCGTCAAATTTAATTTTATTTGAAAAATTCCCAAAAATCTGCAAATTATGTTACACAGTCCGAACAAACAGTTTTTAAAAGAAAATTTTCTCCTCTATACGATGATGTAAATATCGTTTTCTTGCGAGTGCAATTACCGGCGTTATTATGTATTACGCAAGAAAAATCGCTAAAAATCGGACAAAACATAAAATAAAACATTTTCTAATTCGAATTTCGAAAAATTCGCTTCGAGGTGTGTCGAGACCCGTCTTGGAGAATTTCCGTACAAAATTTGGTAGGTCTACGATCACCCGTTTCGGAGCTACGCGAGACACAGACAGACAGACAGACAAACGGACAGTTTACACTCTGTTTTATTTATATAGATAGATAGATAGATACACAACTGGTAATTAAAATAGCAACACCAAGAAGGTGGCATCCTACACACAGTGCAGCAGTTTTAATGTCGAGTAGTATATCTTGTCAAAGAAATATTTCCAGCTTCATAACATTGTGATTTTCCTTTTTCTACAAATTATGTCATTATCAAAAACAATAATCATTTTCTTCAGTTTTAAAAGTAATTTTTCATTTGTATGAGATAAACAGCAAGATTTTGATTTGAAGTAATTTTACAGTGGGGATTTTCTTTTTGTATATTCAGAGGCGACTTGGAATTCAGGGATTTGGGAAATTTTATGTCTGGAAAAGTCAGGGAATTCTGCAAAAATCTCTTCTAAATCAGGGAGATTTAAAACTCTTTACAATGTTTATCGTCATTTGATGCAGAATACCGTGTTCACTCGCGTAATAGTCGCACCCCCGTTTTGAAGCAGAAAAAATAGCTTTAGAGTTACAATATTATATAGTAGATTTTATCCGCATAATAGTCGCACCTGGAATTTCAACATGAAAAATTGTCAAAAAAGTGCGACTGTTACGGGAACAAACATGGTAGTTTTGGCTTCTGGTGATAGGAACAGCTTTAGTATTGGTCATTATAGGCAGTCTTTGTCATAACTTTGTGAAATTTTCAATGGCATTAATATTTTATTTAAGTATTATGTATTCATTTTTTAAATTCTTAAACAGGGATGTATAGATTTTTTTATAATTCTTATTCACTATATTTTAAGTGAACATTTACTCTGTGAGGGGGGGTTCCACACCCTCAAACCCCGTTTCTTTCTTTAAAATAAATACAATTTCAGTTTACTAAGAACCATAGTCAGATAAAAGAAAAAGCTATCTGCGCACATAATCCAAAACTATCTGCAAACTCATATGACGTATTTAACGAGGAGAGGGGGGGGGTCCTGAGATTTCGGACCTTCCCCCCCCCTAAAATTTTGATTTTTGTCACTATAATAATAGTCTTTTTGTGAAAAATTCTGCTTTTTTACGGTTTGGACCCCCCTCCTCGCAAAATGTTTCCTGAATACGTGCCTGCTCGTGATAACTGAATACATATTGCGTATATGAACACGTGTATATGCATTCGAAGCACACATCTGTGCAACGCGCTTGACTACCTGCGTGCTACCTGCGTGCTACCTATAGTGACTACCTGCTGCTATTGTATCGGATTTGTGTACTTGGCTCGAAGTCCGCTTGTAAGTCCTCGTCCGAATGACAAAACAAGGGAGTTACCCTCTGTGGGGTTCTTTGTAAGGGGTCCTAACCCGTATTTACCCTAAGTTTCGGAGAAAACCACGAAAAACATCGAACGGTTAGGTCGACGGATGTGCGATGGAACCAGAACCCGGGACCTTCACACTTCGGCCGTCTACCATTTTCAGTGATATAACCACTGTGCCATGGTGAGGCTTTGTGAAAGATAAATTGTTTATTTATTTTAAAGCATAAAAATTTAAATCCATTTCATATCACTGTCTAGTTATAAAAGTATTTTTTTAATATTTTGCTTATTATACAATCTGATCATGAACGTTTTAAATTTCAAAATCTCGAATCATAAGTGTAGTCAGTGGCCAATATCCTGAATCAGGAACACTAAACATAGATAGAAATTTTTTATTCAATACTTGATATGTAAGAAAGTAATTAAAAATTAGCGCAGATCTGATCACTCTGTAAGCAGTTCTTTATAAAAGTTTTACATTTAAAAAGAGAGGAATGCTTAAAAACTTGAGCTTTCCCCTTTTAAAAAGTTGAAAATTTGATTCTATTTTCTTATTCATTATTTTTTCAAAAAGATTTGACGAAAATTAAGCATATTGTTAAATGTAGTAAAAATATTTTATCATTTAAATTTATTTCGTATGTTCAATAGCAATGATGCATACAGTATTTACTTAATTTTATTTAATTTAATTTTTCTATATGTCAATACGTTGTAATGACTACAAACTATCTTATTCACAACATTCTTTCTATTAGAAAAATTAATTGTTTTAACAAAAATACCTTCTTTGTCACCTTTAAAATCAAAGTTCTTTCGTATATACATATATATATATATTTTTTTTGCAGCAGTATATTAACACTTACAAAACACAAATAAAATATTCAAAGAATGTCAATGCATGGTTTTTTTTTTTTTTTTTTTTTTGAAACTGAGAAACAAGATAGTAACTTCGTTATTATGATGCATAATTTCTCTCCCAGACTTTGTTTTATTTTTGAAAAATCTACTATATATATTTATTATTATTATTATCATTAATTTAACTATCATTTGAGTTACTAGGAGTACATAAAATTGCCTTTTTTCTACGGCACCATTATGTGGTGGTTTATTTGATTTTGGTTAAAATTTGAGGAAAACTAAAGCCGAAGATGATCGTATAGTGGTATTATGCCGCGCATAACCTGCCTGGCAAGTACTCCTAGTATTACGCTGAAAAACTGAAAAATGATTGACATACACCAAAACACTAAAAAAAACTAAAGACTCTATTAATTGCAACTAAATACCATTTATTCTTAGTCATTCCACTAATATTAATTAACAGACGATATTGACATAATTTTAAACTTAAATATGTCTGGGGGAGATGTGGTTTTGGAGGATAAGGGGTATCCACAAAAGTTTCGAAACACAAATAATAAATAGATTACTGGGAATATTCACCATTATGATGAGGTAGCCGTCTTTACACAAGACACGATCGACGCGTGCCCTATTGGAACCGCTGTCTTTCTCTTAAGCCATCATCTGGCCTCTGATTCCATGTTTCTTTTGAACACAACTTGATCATATTGATTCGAAGCACACACTGATTTTTTAAGTCCGTTCACACCTTTTTCAAACTCTCTTCTCCTTCTTTTTTTCTCTAGCACACTCGTTCTGTCGTCTTTTTTTCTTCTCCCACGGGGTTGTTTCCTCTTTTCTTACCCCCTCTTACATCATTGGCTGGAGTTTCTGATTTGTTCGTATCGGGGAATTAATGCATCCTCTCGTCGAATCCCAGACATGTAGGTGGATCATTCGGGAATATACCCCGCCAAATTTGCATATCATTTTCGGCCATAAATATTTTCGGCCATAAATATTTTAACGTTGACAGTTCATTGTGCTATAGTGTCCAGACTGTCCATTGCCTGGCGCCTCTTCTAATTTACGGTCCACTTGTGTGGTCTTCCCATGGGAACCGTCTCAAAATTATATTTTACTGCTGTTTCACTTCACCACAGTCTGAAATACTGAAATAACCCTTCTCTGGAAAAAGGGTCTTCCCTAGAATATAAGCCTTCCCTAGAATACTGGGTGGATTGTGGTAATGGGGCCCCTTGGTGCCCCTCTCTTGTAGAAGACGCGGGGCTGCAGAGCCTGTTTCCCTAAATCCAACCCTGTATATTAATAAACATATTTGATTTTTCGGGGGAGGGTGTAGCTCCTCAAGCCTCCCCTTCCCTGGCTACGTGGCTGTCGAGGGGGAATTACAACAAGTGCTGCTGAAAAGTAAAATTATTATGCTCCTAGATTGTGATAACAAATTTCAGTTTATAGATGAGTCAAAAGTAAAATGTGATTTTTTTAAATGTGTTTAATTCACTAAAGTAAATTATTTTGGTTCTAGGTTTTTGCTTGGAATAAATCCTAACAGAGGATGCAAGAAGAATCCTGATGTGAAAAAACGCGAGGCCGTTAATATGAAAATTCTCAATTTACTTAATAAAATTTCGTCATATGAGCTAATTGACCACTAATTATATATTAAGAAATACCCATGAATACTGGGAAGCAAATCTATAAAATTATAAACAATAAACTTTGTAAATATTCCTTTGTTTGTACTTAATAAATACTGTATTTTGTTCTTAAAATAAATCTAATTTTTCACAATTTTTCTTTACGTATTTCTTTGATTATTAATGGATATTACAAAAATCTAAGCACAGATATATCATGCAAGAATAATTTTAAACTCCTAAAAACTATTTCTGAAAAATAAGATGCATGTATGTATATACATTAAAACCTCTACTAACGGTCGACTGAAACGACCGAAACGACTTCGAAAACTTCAGATAGTCGACTGAAACGACTGAAACGGCCGACTAAACGAAGACTGGCCATCTCTTAAAACAGACACTGTTAGAAGTTTACAGAATTGAATTGAGACTATTGAATTAACATTATTGTCCAAAGAACGGTTGTCTCATATAATGGCCATTATTTTATGGGACCAAACGTAGCTATTTTTCAGAGGTTTCACTCTATATATGTAGAATTTACTTGAACTACGCCATCACTACATTAATCAAAAGTTTAGAAGCAAACATATATATTCTTTTAACTACAAGGTCGCGCTACAATCACCTAAAAAATAAACGTTACAGTAAGTACTTCCACTAAATTCCTTTACTACAAATACCCCAACCATTTATTTAGGGACAATCGACATGACAAACTGATACTCTTCCCTACCCATGAACATGGAAATTGATGAATACTTGATAGATAATATCAAGAAATAATTTTGAAAGCATTAAAAAATAAACTTTAAACTATATGCTTGGAACATCTACACTCCCACCCCTGATCCATTCATTTGTGTATAAATTTTCGTGCTTTAAAATGCATTGATTCATTTGAAATCAGCTTCTTTGATTACTGTTTTACTTGATTGATAGCAATCGTTCTTATAAATCTTTCTTTTTTAACATTAATATTTTATTTTGTACAGTTACTTAATTTTAAAGTATGCACTTGGATGGAACTGATTGAAAATAATTAATGTCACGTATGATTTCAAAACATACTCAAGAATTTATTTTCATTAACATTTCGTAGCAGAATTTTTTTACCACTTAACAGGGCCAAGGTCGTCGAAAGAAGCTAGTACTATATCATAAAATTACTGAATTTTTTAAGTAATTGTAAGTAAGTAATTTTTTAAAGTAATTTTAAGTAAGGTATTGAATTATTAAAAACAAAAGAAAGTTGTTATAAATACAAAATAGATTTCATAAATAAACTGGTTTTTTCTGTAAATTCCTTAAATCAAGCTGTAAAAAAAATGGTTAAAGTCTGCTACATTGACAGAAATATACCGTCGACAAAACACGGGGAATCTGGAAAAATTACAGATTTCTTGAGTATCTAAAAAAAAAAAAAATACAAAACATTTCTATAAAATAAACGGAGAATCTGTAAAAATTAAAAAAAAATACAGAAGAAATCAGTAAAACGCATAGATTTCTGTAAAAGAAACAGAGACTCTGTAAAAAATTACGGAAGACTTCTGTAAAACACACAAAATATTTCTGTAAAATTGATGAAGAATCTGTAAAAAATTACAGAAGACTTCTGTAAAACACACAGAAGATTTCTGTAAGATAGATGGAGAATCTGTAAAAAATTACGGAAGACTTCTGTAAAACACACAGAAGATTTCTGTAAAATAAACGGAGAATCTGTAAAAAATTACGGAAGACTTCTGTAAAACACACAGAAGATTTCTGTAAAAAAAAACGGAGAATCTGTAAAAAACTACAGAAGACTTCTGTTAAGCACACAGACGTTTTCTGTAAAATAAACAGAGAATCTGTAAAAATTACAGAAGACTTCTGTAAAACACACAGAGGATTTCTGTATGATTGATGGAGAATCTCTAAAAAATTACGGAAGACTTCTGTAAAACATACAGAAAATTTATGTAAAATAAACAGAGAATCTGTAAAAAACTACAGAAGACTTCTGTAAAACATACAGAAGATTTCTGTAAAATAAACGGATAATCTGTAAAAAATTACAGAACATTTCTGTTAAATATACGGAAATAAACTGGCGTCCTGGCTGACAGTTTTTTTCTGTAAATTTGACAGACTTTTTTTTGCAGTGTACATACTTCCAAAAAATAATTTATTTATCCTAGAACATAGAATATAGTTTTAATACATTAAAAAATAGTCATTTTTGAAAACAAGGTCCTAATCCATTCAAATACCTTGTAATACATTCAAATAAAAATTGAAAAACTTTATTCATGTAGTTATTTTACACGTGTGAAAAAGCTATCCTAGTCCAACTTTTCCATTTATATATATATGTGTGTGTAGGTAGATGGATACACAACGTTAACAAAGTTTTTACGCATTCTTTGTTGTTAAAATATAGAATTAGTTTTTGTAACTACACCACCAGCTTCAATAATAATTTTTTTTTGGTGGGTGGTGGTGGTGGAGGTTGTCTGGTGATAAAACACCAGAGTTGTTTTAAAAAGTGTACATACATGTACATATTATGTTATAAATAGTGCACATTTAAAAATATGTTTGAATTATTCGTTATCTTCATTTTTTATTATCATAGCTGTAATCTATGATTATTAGCCCTAGAAAATAAATTTTGAATCAAGGGAAATACATTACATATATCTTTACAAAATACATATATATTTTTTTTAGAAATAGAATATAATTTCACTACAGCCTCTAGTTATAAAACGAATTCACAGTACAGTCAGAATACAGAAATGCAATCATGGTTAAACCAGCAGTGAGATATAATTAAAACAGCAACCAAATTTATTTACATGAGAAAGGTAAAACAGTACTTACTCACTTTTTTGACTGAATATATCATATCTTCGTTTATTTTACAACTGCTACGAGATTTTAATAATTCACTTGTCAGAAACTATGTCCATTAAAGCAAAATCTTTACCGAAAGCATCCCCTCCATATTTAGGTTGAATTTATTTTACAACTCAACATAAGTATGAAAAAGATGCATTTGGTATTCGGATATAAAATAAAATTATCACAAGCGACTACACCGAGAAATAAGCTTCGTCGTGTCCACTGCATTAACGTAGCACCCACAGCAAAAGGACATACCATTAAGTAAAATACTATACTCCAACCTGAACTGCAGGCAGAATGAGCAACGGACATCTTGCATTCAAGATTGCTAAAATCTGCTTTGTGGGTATTATTTTGATTACGAGCGGAAGTGACTCGGAGACATTTCATTAAAGCTGGCAGGTGCCAGAAAGAGAACGAAAAGTGCCATTTAGAGCTAGACTTTCAGAAGAATCACAAATAATATTCGTTTTTAAACAGAACTTCTGTTAAAAAATAGCAAGAATCCTTTATTCACCAATAAGGGAGATTCTCCCGTGAACACCAGGTTGATATTGTCTTGAAATTCAGAATTTTTATAACAGTGCATGTGACCCAGGGGTTGTAGCCATCTAAGTCCGAGATAACCACAATAAGATGGCCACATCCACTAGGTCACATGACTTTTAGAGGGCAAAAAGGTGTGGCCAAAATGTCAGCACCGCAGCACGGCTTTCTCGTCATCCACGGGTAAACCAAAGCTTCATCAAGAGTCCCAATTTATTTTCATTTATGTTCTGCTAAAGGTTTATTCCGCGGTAACTCATGCTACATTTTTTTAATCGCATTTTTAAACTGGCGCAATCACAAAAAATGCATTTATTTTCCTTCTGCAAAATTCATGCTGATTACAAATTGCTGATTACTTTTTTGAATTAATTAAATATGCTAAGTGTATGTTAACTCATGCTACACAACTGGGTAACGCGTGCGACAACGTAGATGTCTGACTTTCAAATGTTGCCATTCTGATAAAAAGAAACTTTTACAAAAAATAAATTGTTGCCAACACAGCTATAACAATTCGGAATAATTTCTCACACAATTTATTAAAAATAATATTTTTGATGGTCATGTCCATGTTCATAAGTAATTGCCCTAAATATTTTTCATACAGGGCTCTACAAGGTGTTCTGCCTTAGTACAGAAGCCTTGGAAAAAGCTGGTGAAAATTATGTTTTTAAATTTTTTCCACTTGTAAATCTTGGTTTATTCTCATATTTATTCTTGCTACAAATATTTGCTACTGATTTCTGTGTTGGCAGATTTTTTCTTGTTACCAGCGCTTGCACTTTAGAAATATTTGAAACAGTACGTACCTCTTCCGGGTATTCGTTCCGGTATTAATTTTCAGTAAGGGTAAAAGCAATGATATATGGTATGGGGTCTAATGGGAAATTTCGTAAGGGGACTGATGCGATGTCATTAAGTATAAAAACTGCAATATTGTTGCATACAATATTATCCTTTTAAAAGTAATACTCTGTATAGTGCAATATAAGGGCGAAATGTATGCATGGCTACATTACCAATTTAAGGGAATAATACAACCCAGGGATTGAAAAAGAGGGGTTTTTGGTATAAAAGATTTAAAAAATTAAATTTTCGTCAAACTTCTTTTACAATGTACGGGTTAGCTAATAATTAGACAGTTTATACGTACTGCAGGGGCATAGCCAGAAATATTTCATGGGGGGGGTTACGACTACTGCAACTCACATATATGCATACATGTGTGTGATAAGGGAGCGAAGAATATACATTTTGTATAGCAAAAAATTCCTCATGGGTGGGTTATGACCCCCCTAACCCCCCCCCTTGGCTACGCCTCTGACGTACTGTATTTCATACCCAGTATTCATAATTTTCTGGTATAAAATCCCATGCTAGGAACCAGAAAAATTTTAGCCCGTTTAAAATATAAAAATCTTTGAAATAGGCCTCAAAAATCTAAAATGCTCTTGCATAACTAAATCTAGAAAAAACTTGGAGGGGGAGAGGAGAATTTTGAATTAGAGGCGATAAAGTACTGCAATTTCACAAAAACAGGTTTATGGAAACAATCGATTGAGGAAACAATCGAAATTGTTAACGCGAATGGAACACAAAAACAAATAATTCAAAGAATGTTCAGAAATTTAATATCAGGTGAACGTGATCAATTATCCTAAAAATCTATATTTTGAAAAATCATTAAAAAATAACATTTTAATAAACCAAAAGCAAAATCATTTAGTTTTTAGATTCCGTTTTGTTTTTAACACAAAAATTGAACAAATAGTCAAAAATCGCAAATATGTTTTACAAGTTTTATATTCAGAAAAAAAAAAAAATAAATGTGATAATAACAAGATTTGTATTTCCTTATTTCTTTACTTTATATTGAAATTCCATTAAAATATCCTCTCCTAAGGAAAACCGGGAATTTTTTTCTCCTTTTAAACGAATAGCTAGTACATTTTAACTCATAGTAATGATTATCAAATTTATAATAATTGAACTTTATTTATTTATTTTCCACTTCTTCCTTGTTAAATAATTCTTCGAAGAGACTTCCTATAAAAATATATTATTTCATAATAATTCTCAAAAACAGATGAATTGTAAAGGACAATCAAAAATGCAAACTATTTTTCCACGCCTGCGCGAAGAGAAACAGATGACTTTGCCTTGGGCTGGGGCTGTCAGTCAAATTTATCAGACAGCTTTGGGTTATCAGCTACCATCAGGATTCCACTGTAGTACGTTTGGAAAAGTCAACGAGGACCTTCAGTTATTAGAGTCTGCATATTTACCTCCGACATTAGGAAACTGAACATGAAAATGTGCTGAATAATAAAATCTAGCATACGGTAAATTAAATTTTGATTTTAATTGCAATATATAAAAATGTTTATACAGTATTATAGTTATAATCTCATTTAGGAGTTAGGGTTTAGAGTAAAAACTTCACATTATCATTAGAAAGGTCATTTTCAGTGTTTTTTGTGTCATTCATTATTCAATGAGTTAAACAAAAACTCTATACCACTTTATTAGACGGCTCATTATTAAACTAACTTATAACTTATTTATATTTTGATGCTCAGTTGCTAGTTAAACTCATAACTTATTTATATTTTGATGTCTGCAGGAACCCCTAAGATAAAAGTTATTGCACAACGCCAATTAAAACTTAAATGCTTTTCAGGGGTTAATTGAAGCTAAAATTCGTAATCTACGCCTCGAATAATTAAATTTTGCATGAAAATTGGCTAACTAGAAGGCGAGATAGGGAGCTGTGTTTTCCCTAGAAAAACATGGAATTTGGCGGTTTCTCGTCGGATATTGGCTATATCGCTTAACTGACTTCAGTTCTAGGGACTTATTTTTGGCACCGAATTTGGAGATATTTCTCCAAAAAAAAAATAACAAGCTTGGCAACATTTAGCCTGATTTTATCAATGGAGCCTGTAATGTTTGCTTTCCTCATGCATATTACGCAATCAAGGTGCACGATTAATGGGGGGAGATTCTATCAATGGAATATCGTTGAATTTGCTGGAAGGTTAGGGGATATATATGAAGCCAGATCATGCCTGAGCAGTTTAGCTTTGATGCTTGTAAAGCAACTGCATTAAGAGCTGTGTATAAGCGTCGCATTCTCGCTTGATTTGTCTATTTTTGAAAGCTGTTTGTGAATTCTTCAATGTTACGTACGAAGAAGGAGATGAGTTTCTCTCTAGAATTTTCATTGAGATTTAGACTGTGAAAGCATTTTATTCCGTGCGAAATACAGCAAATGAGAATGCTTCTGTGATAAGCTGACTGCTAAATTGGGCAGTTGCCTGTTCATTTCTGTGTAGCGTGTATTGGAGATTGTTTCACGAATTTCAAGAATCCATAAAATTTGTGTTTATTCCTGCAACTGGACTGTTTACTAGAGCTTTCCAGATACACTAGACTGTTAGGCCACGAACCCCAAAGTCACGCGGAGTTTTCTGCAAATGTATATACAGGGTGAATCCAAACTCTTGGGCAAAACTTTAAGGGGTGATAGGGCACATAATAAGGAATCAGAATCACATAGCAATGTGGGGTCAGCAACGTCGTCTTCGTATAGCTGTTAATAATCACTTCGGAAAAAGTGCTGAAATAACAGTGCACTTGCCGACCATTGTTCGTCAGAAAGTAATGTATTTTTCTCCGCAAACAAAAGACTAAAATGGATAATTTAAAAGGTTTATTTTATTTCATGGATGAAATTTTCGGAGACGAGCCTATTGCTTATGAAACTTGATTAAGAAATTAGACGGACACTTCGATGCTTTACCAAAAGTGATTATTACCGAGTAAGTTAAAACTGCGTTTAACCCGGATTCCTATGTGATTACGATTCCTCATTGTGTGCCCCATCACACCTTAAAGTTTTGCCAAAGAGTTTAGATTCACCCTGTATATATTATTTAATATTCTTACATAATTAAATGATCGCTGTTAATATTATTGGAACCAATGTTAATTATTTCTGCAGAATAAAAACTGACTATCATTATTTTATGTACATTACAAAGCGAACGGAAAACCGTCATTGTGTGTTATGAAGACAAAAA
Organism: Cheiracanthium punctorium; assembly: GCA_038373885.1. Taxonomy (NCBI): domain Eukaryota; kingdom Metazoa; phylum Arthropoda; class Arachnida; order Araneae; family Cheiracanthiidae; genus Cheiracanthium; species Cheiracanthium punctorium. The sequence continues at coordinate 379,976 of JAWZYV010011819.1, forward strand.
TAGTTGAAATAAATAACAAAAGCTAATCAGAATAAATTACGCTTGAAGAGCACTTAGTCAATTTCACTAGAAGTACTTCTTGCAATTGTAAATAATTGCCTGGTTAATTTTCATGATACATATTTAGTTATTTTACTTTTTATGTTTCCTTTGTGGGAATAAAATGATAAATAAAAGTAATAAATGAAGTGTTTTAGGATATACCTATTTTTATTAGTATTGCGAAATTTGTTGAGGTGCGATTAAAAAAACTAAATGTTAATGTAGGAAGATATTATTAATAAAAATAATTGTACCTGTACATGTAAATTATACTGTAATATTACAGAAATTTTAAAGTAATAATTAAATATTTATTTTCCTATGGTTTTATACTCTAGCTGTATGCATTCCTAAAGTTATTCTTAACGAAAACAGTACACAGTAAGGCTACTGATCACAATAAAAAATTAAATAAATATCAGGCAGTCAAAAGTATTATACAACATTTCTTTATAGAACGTACCTTGTCTAAAGAGATTCATAAAGCTCACGTTTGCAATCCTACGTTTGTTGGTTATACTAAAATTACACTTCCCAAAAGTTTGTCTCACAAGTAGTAAATTGTAAACTCTTTCGGCTCATAAAATTTTCAAAAATCTCCAGATTTCGGATAAGTACAACATATTTAGCAAAACATTGTATGATTAAGTTCTATTTCTGATAGATAAATCCGAAAGTTTATTGTAAAAATCTAACAGAAATGCATATTATAACTTTCGATGAGACATTCTAAATTTCGATGAATCCATTGCGTATTTTTTCCCGGTCATCATTTGTACAGTCCTTTAAAGAATAGTGAAAATGTGGGATATTATCTCAGCGTCACAGAGAACTGTCTTGAAAATTCTATAGGTATAAACAATTTGGCGAGATAGGACATACAAAATACTTTGTTAACTTGGAGAATAATTTCTTATTCGTTAAAGTTTCTACTCGATTAGCTACAACATATTTTGTACATTCGTTTATATACTTCCTCGTTATAAATGTCTTTGAATTTAAACTTCGTTTCGGAATAGATTTCAAAATAATACATGGCATAATATTTATAAATTTATTCTAAAATATTATAAATTCTGAGTATTGTAAACGGGAAATTTTATTTTACCACTTTTAAAAACATTCATATATTACATTTAAGTCATTTATATATCCTTTTTTCTTCAACTGCAATAGAAAATCACTGTAAAATAAGTTACTTTATTAGATGCCCCAATTTTAGACGAAAAATTTTCCTCCGGAAAAAGTATATTTTGAAACGGATCAGTGAGAGAAGTTTTATGAAATAAATATTGAGATTTAAGATTTTGATAACAAACTAGAATGTGCCTTTTAAAAAAAATTACGTACTAGAAAAAAATAAACATTTATCGCTAGCGCTCACATTTAATAGTAGATTTTAAAGATTAATCCAAAATGAAATGTGAGGCAATATGGCGATTCTTTGTCCATAAATACAAGAATAAAGAGAGATTCTGAACGGACTTTCTCTCTAAAATGTGAAAATACTGCCAGGTGTTCCTAGAGTAATTAGGACAAACGAGGTTTATGGCATACTGTATTCTGTTATGCTAATTCTTCGTAGATCAGAGGTGAGTTTACTCACTGTGCTTTATGTATTCATGCTGGGTTCATTCTGACGGGGCTGACAGCGACACCTCTGTTTGCGATTTTTGAAGGTAAAATTGCCGTTCCATTTTCTATTTCTTTGTCTTAGTAAAATTAATTTTTGACGGATAACTGTTGTTCCACAGTTATTTTCTACCGTAAAATAAGAAAGCTGACTTTTTAGGCTGACTTAATGGCTGACTTTTTAGGTGAGGATTTTTTAAAAGTAAGTCCGAGTTACTATTTTGGCCTTATTCACAAAACTTAATTTACTTACTTGTTGGATGAAGGGACGTAAATTTGTGTTTAGCAGGGTTGATAGTACTTAACACTGAGAAGAGACAATTTTTGAAAATGCAAATACTGGTAAATGAAAAGAACATGAGATTCCATAATACCATATCTTGATCAAATAATAATTGCACCGTTTCTTTGACTTTTATGTTAATATACAGGGTGTTGCAAAAAAAGCGTTTACAAAATGACATGGCAAATCAGGCCAACAACGAGGATCAAAAATCACATAGGTACATAGGAGCGCAAACTTCACTAGAGGGCGTCACACGAGGTGAGTAAACGGAGATAGCCTTCTTCAAGTCATTGATGCGTTGGGGGCAAGATGAGTATTAACACGTACCGCGAAATGGCTGATTTGCATATGATTTACGTCCTGGCCAACTACAGCGGGTGAGCAGTAATGCGATTGTATAGAGTGAGAAAAACGGATAGAAAGGTGCCTTGCTACTCTGCATTGACGATTGCACGAAATCGGCTCGTTTACAATCGCATGGCCACCAAGATCACGAGATCTGTCTCCAACTGATTTTTCTTTCTGAGGTTAAAAGGACTTTTTTATGAAATACCTGTGCCATCTCCGAAAACCGTGATAGAAAAAATTGTTTCGGCAGCAGAATGTGCTTAACATACACATTTTTCTTTGAGATGGTGCGCCGCTCAATGCAGTGTCGATATCAAACGCGCTCCAATGCATCTGGGAAAAACTTCGAGTATTTCCTGTAATGGTATACATTTTTAGCATGTGACTAATATAAATAAATGATCTGGAATGGTTTTATTTCTTGTCTTTGTGTTACGAATAATTTTAAACTCCCTCTAGTGACTTCGGATAGCATTTGCGACCCTACGCTCCTATGTGATTTTTGATACTTGTCGTATGCCTGATTTTCTGAGTCATTTTGTAAACACTTTTTTTTTTAAATCACTCTGTTTTTATGTCGTAGTAATTCAAATTATTCGTATTTGAACAATATACAAAGTCTTTGCTGAAGTGTAACATTCTAACTTTCGAAATCTGCATCAACTATCAACCAATCAAAGTTTTCACGCACAAGAGAGCGAAATGTACTTAATCAACAATATAAAGTGAGTAAAATATGCAAAATGAACAAGACTTCTGATCTTAATAATTAAATAGCTAAATTTTGATAAAACAGGTCTATTAAAATGCAATGATAAAATATACAAAATTTTGCTTCGATAAGATCAACTGCAGAAGTTATATCAAATAATATTTCCAAACTATAGATTTTAAATTTAAAAATAAAAGCAACTTTATTTATAAACGTTCACTCTAAAGTTAATTAAAAAGCTGTATCTTTTATTTTTTAATTCATGAAAAGCGTCTAAATTTAATTTAATTCCATTTGAAATACTTGACGCACTGAAAAAATACAACTTATTCAATTGCATCACTTTTTAAAATTTTATTTCGAAAATAACACTCATTTAAAAAGTACTTAATTCAACTTCTCAACAGCCAATTAAAAGTCCAGCGCTTGAAGCTAAACATACATTATTAGCAGAACATTTTATCACCGAAAATAAAGTTTCACTCTTTGACTTTTAATTATCGTTTAAAATTAATCTGTAGAGAAGTTTTAAGAATACTTTAGAAATTATAGTGTAATCACACTCCGACAACAACTAAACTTTTGAAACGTAAAATGGCGTTAAAAATCAATATAAATTACACGCATTTCCTCCAGTCGGTAATGAAATCATTTTTAATGTAAACTCTTAAGTATTTGAAATTTGATACACTATTGATCATCCAATTAAATTTTAATATTTTCGGAAATTTGATTGCAGATCAGTGTGTATAATTGCACTAATGAGTATCGATAAAACCCTGACTGGATTGTTTTATTTCTTGTTTTCACGTTTATTTGACATATTGAAATTGAATTTTATCTGTTTATTCACAATTTCTCTTATTACATGTGATTTCGAAAGCATATGCGGTTTTGGCATATGAATCAGAAATTATAATAAGAATATAGAGTTTTGAGATAATCCATAACTTATCGGATTGCAACAGAAATGTATCGTTATTCTACTGAAATGTACTGAAAGCAGTTTTCTAAGGCATTCGACCTCAATCACAACAATGTGTATTGCAACAATGTGTATTGCTGTTTTAAGCAACACTTCTTTATAATGGCAATGATGATCTTCTAAATGACTCTCATAATTTCCTCTGCATAGAACTTCATCAAAGAACCATTACGTTATGATCACCTACACATTTTTCAATGAACCTGTCTGGATGATATGTACAGCACGTAATTAAGTGGGAGTGGTATTTAACTGTTTCTGGAGATGGTAAGGAATCATTGTTGCACTTGTTTTCGTGAGTGATGGGAAAGGCTGCTGATCTAGGCGAATTTGAGACAGGGCAGATTGCAACGGCCCGAAGACGCGGAACGAGTATCTCCTAAACTGTACGACTAGTCGGTTGTTCACGATCTACTGCAGTTAGTATTTATAAAAAATGTATTAATGACGGTGAAACCATCAATATACACCAAGATGTTGGGCGTCCACGCATCACCAAAGGAAGAGGATGTCGGAGACTGTCCCGCCTAATACAGCAAAATAGGCGGCAGACAGTGGCTCAACTGATAGCCCAAAACAATACAGATCCAAGTACTAGAGTTTCAGAACACACAATCAGTGGATACTGTTGGATAAGGGACTGTGGAGCAGCCGTCCCACTCGTATACCTCTGATTATTACGCGTCATTGTCAACTACGCCTTCAGTGGGCATGGAAGCATCGTTTGGTCGAATGAATCCCGGTTTCTCCTTCATCAATTCGATAGTTGTGTCAGGGTACACCGTTTCCCATGAGAACAGCTGCTCCTCTCTCCCCGGCAGCTCACAGCTCAAACAACATCTCGACTTTGTGTGGCCGCTGCTTAAATATTTGGTACAACCGGTCTCCAGTATCTGCCAAGAACCCTTGGCTTCCAAACCCAGGCGAGTTGCAGCTGTTTTGAAGGCCAAAGGAGGCTCAACACGTTATTGAGTAGGTCGTCATAATGTAAAGTCTCTTTGGTGTAAAGCCAATATTATGTATATAAATGCATTGCTTTTAGTTTTACACCTACCAAAATCAATGTAAGACTAATTGTAAATAAATTTTCTTGCAGTTTGAAGATCTGCGTCAGATAAATACACTGTTGGATAAGGGACCAGATAAATACACTGTGCTTAAATATAGATTAAGTCACAAATAGGTGTGACTTAATCATCAAAAATACGCAATTAAACGTACTATTTTCAATTATTTTTTATTGAAGACAATATTTACTCTTGAAGTGCATTATCTTATTTGTGCATTAACACTTAACTATTCACAAGAAAAGAAAAAGTTTTTAAGTGTTTTGATCACATTTTATTTTCTTATACTTTAAATCTTTTTAATACATTTTACACAAAAGTTGAAAAAAAAAAATCTTTCTTTACAGATATAATCTATGATCCCCGAGCTTTAAATTTCTTCGACGCAATCAATGAAAATAGTTTTTAGATTTCAACTCTGTTTACTTTATCTCTGACGGGGAAATTGCTATAGATAAGTATATTTACGTTCAAGAAGTACTCTAAAACTTTAATCATCTTAAAAGAAGAAAAATGAAGTAAACAGATGTTGAGAAATTCTTCATTATATAGTTAATAATACTTTTACATATTACAAATGATTTATGGAATTTAAAAGCTAAAAAACAAAAAATTGTTTTAATTCTTTCATTATTAAAAAGAAATATACCTGCATACAAAAAGGAAAATGTGTAAAAAACTTAATTTAATTCCGAAAATGGAATATTAGTAAAACGTATCTATGAATATTTTAGAGGTCCAATGTTACCAAATCATTGTAAATTACATTGTACAGCAGCTGTTACATAATAAACCATCTGCTACAAAATAAAATAAAATCCCAAGGATTGTTTTTTATTTACATTTATAAATAATTTTCAACATTTTTCCGTAAATAATAAAGCTACAATCAAATTTGAAATGATATTACTTTGAAATATTCTTAGTTGATAATGACAGAATCATCAAATTATATTTGACATGTTTTAGAATTTTAATCAATTAAATAATCAGTGAATTAAAAAAATAGTCAAAGGTAATCATTTGATAGAAGGGAAGATGTTTTTTCCTAACGCAGCTCAAACAGAGCATGGACATCAAAAGGTCAAAATGACCGGCGTATGTTTTAGAACTATCAAAAAAATTATGATCAAAGTCCTAAATTTCATTCAAATTACTTACCTTCCGATAAGAGGAAAAGTTCTTTAAATACCTTAGAGATAAAGAGAAAACTCTTATTGAGTTTAAGTACTTAAGCTCCCTGTTGTCTTGTGCCTGATTTTCGATTTAACAAAGCTCTCATCAGACACCTCTTAAAACAGAATCTTCACTGCTGAACTGCTTGAACTGAAAATTTCGCTTGGCGGTGCAGACCTTCTTTCACGCTTAAAACAAATGAACTAAATTCGCTCCGAAGGAAATGAAATAGCTCTGAAAGACTTAAAACGGATCCAAACTTGTCCCGGTTTTTCATCCTTTGAAGTTATTTAGTTCCTTCGGAGCGAATTTAGTTCTTTTTTTAAAGTGTGTTCAAATACGTCAAATGGTGCGTAACGTAATTAGTATCCAGGTTGCATAGGAATGAAGGTTTCATCTTACTGGTAAAGTTAAAATTCAATGTTGCGACGGTCAAAGCGAAGTATCACATCTGCCAATGAAATATAAGTAAATTTTTTTCAAATACCTTAACATGACTGAGAACTTGACAATTTAGGGGAATGGAAATTGAGAAGGATGGAACTAGAATGTATTCCAACGGCAGAAAGTGGCCCAAGGTAAAACTGGACGCTAAACATGTTTTAACTTGTCCTGCCAGCCTATCGAAAATGCAGCGAAATTGAGAGCAACAGCTCCGCTCCTTAAGAAGACCTTTATGCGAAAAACTGCCTCCAAATAACCAAAACTGTATGGGCCACCCATGGTAATATATAAACTGTCTTTGGACACGATACCAAAAAAGTTTCACGGGGAAAAAAAATTCACAATTAATATCACCAAGTCCGAATCATCCTTGTCAAGAACATAAGCTGACAGTTGAATCTTTTTGCTTTTTTTTTGGCACTTTTGTTCATGAAACATTTTGCAACTACTAAGGCCCGAATTACTGCCATTTTATTATGGGAACAACCAGTAGGCGGCCAACGTTGCCCCTATGAAGAAACGGACAAATGAACATCCAAGCCCAAGCCGGGAATTGATCCCGGACCCAAGGTGTCAAAATGGTTCTCTAGCGTCTAGCACAACACCATCTGGGTGGCCGACAGTAGTATGTGACCTTTTCTTCTTTTCTGGGGGAACAAGAAGGTAGATAAGTAATGTCCCTGGACGATCCCGTAAAGTTTACACAACTAAAATATTAGAGCTAAAAACTTGTTTTCAATGTCTTTTTCATTTTCAACATCTTCAGGATTTGTTGTTTTCATCAAAATGACAAAAAAAAAAAAAAAAAAAAAAAAAAACATTAAATTTCTTAAATCGGTCGTCATGTATGGCCGAATGATTAGTGCACTCAGCAGTAACGGGAAGTAATGCCGGAAGTTCACTGGCATGATTTTGGCTGGGCATTCGCTCGACAATTCATCTTTCGTTAAACTCGCAGAGCAAACTTTGCTTCTGTGTTTTTCAGAATAAAATGTTCCATCAATATCTTTCTACATTAGTCTTTTTTTCTTCTATGTATCGCTATAAACTATTGGAAATATGAACTTTGGCCGCTGGAGTAGATCTCGGGGGTGGGGGCGGTTTTTATAGCTGCTAAAATCACCAGATCTGACAATTTTGGATTTCTTCTTTGCGGTTATAATCGACAGTTATTACCGACAGTCTCCTCTCGTTCGGCTGTCGATTATAACGGTCTGGAGATATTGGCGTTTTTCTCAAGTTGTAACGTGAATACGTGTCAGAACGCCTTAAAATGTATACCGCCCAAGGCTTTCTCGCATTCGACAGATAACCTTCGTGTCGCTTTCTTTACAAAAATCAGACACGCAAATAATTATCTATAGCTGCACACAAATTGAAAAAATTATAGATTACTTTCTGATATAATTTCAATTTTATACACACTGTAAAATATATTTCCCTAGATTACAGCACAGCGTGCGGGTAAACGTAAAGCCAACACCTTGTGATGTAAAGACCGCGTCAATTTGTTGTACGAGGTTCTTCATAATTGGCTTATCAACGCCATTACATCATTTCGTGAGTGGATTTACAACACACAGTGTTGTATTCCAAAGTTGCAGCACTGCACAAGTGCTGCAGCTTTTATTATTATTTTACAGCGTTTACTTGTATAATTTTACAGCAAAATGTATATTAAAATTACAAGTATTTCTGACAGTGTATGAAAAGATAACTTTGGACATGGGCATATATAGGTGCAAGACTTCGAGCATAACTTGCTTTACATCAAAATGTATATGAGAGTTCGAAAATCACATTACTTTTTCATGGATGCGGATCTATTCATATTTTTCCTGCAAGTTTTCCTGCAAGTTTTCCCATAATTATTTGATAAAATATAAAAATAAGCTAACCAGACAATACATACGCAAATAATCCCAGAAGTATTTTGACATCATGATACATTAACACGATAAATACTTTGAATGGAAGTCTATTAACAGATCTAAACATAAAAGAGCTTCATCAGCATACTACACTTTATCGTACAAGAGTCAACTTTTGACCTTACTCTAAGGTGAAAAAAATCTTATGAAAACACTGTATCGTTTTAAGAGATTTATCCAGATAAATAAAATAACTTATTTTTTGTGATGTTTGTTTTATTTCCTCTAGTATTAATTATATGTGCTCAGAAGTGTGTCGATAGTATTTCATTTTTTTTTTTTTTTTTTAGATTTTGCCTTATGAAAAAAGTTTCTGACTGAATTTTATGTTCGGTGGGATAAAAGGCTTTTTTTATTTAGTAGTTAGAAGGAACTTGTTTCCCTTTATTAAAAGCATTAGAAAAACACAAAATATTTATGGGACGTTAATTTTGCAATTTGTTTTTAATATTTAAAAGATATATAATTTTTTGAAATACAAAACTTAAATAGTAAGATTTTCAAAAATATTTAAAGCTATGTATAAAAGGAAAAGCACGTTTAAATGACAGTTTATTAAATTTTTCATGTATGCTTGTTGGAATGTTTCAAAAAATGGAGGGGGGGGCTGAGAATCAGGCCTGGCAGGTAGTTATTAGGTTCGATTTGCCGAGTAAAAAATCAAAAAATCTCATCTTTCTGCATTCGGATAATATTTAGGGGTCGCTTATTGGATTCAAAGTTATAAGATTTAGAGTATTTTGCTTGCGTCTGTAATATATGGCTAACCACGAGCATGATACAAAGCCATCAAAATACGATGACATCTTTTCAGTTCTTTGACACGAGAAGCAAAGAAAGCGTATCTTCTCTCTTTCAATGTACTCAAAACTTCCTCAGGTTGGGAATATTTCCCGGAGAATTTTCTAGAGCTAAATCCATGTTTTTTAATGTTCTACAAAATTTTCGAATCAAAAAAGGCAAGTCCTGCATGATCCTCTCCTAAATAACACACCTGTCAACTTAGTTTACCAAGTACATCTAGTCCTACTTTTGTGTCTAACGAGCAATGAGAGGAAAGCAAAACTAGCAAGTGCGTAGGAACTTGGTTTGTACCAGCGATTGCAAGAGGAGCAATGAACCAATATATTGTCATAGTTCACAACGAAAATTCAAATTTTCCGAATGACTGAACTCCGAGTGGGAAAAAGCTTTACAGTCAACTCTCTTTATAACGAAACACGATATAACGAAGCTCACGTTATAACGAAGAAGGATTTCTTATTTAGTTGTCCTAATGTTAAAATATAGGAGTTTTAAAACCTTATAGCGAAATCATTATAACGAATTTTACTTTATAGAGAAATAAAATTAGTTTGAAATTGGGTTTAGACGATCGTTATAACGAAATCGCTTTACGTGTTATGGTATTTATCTTAATATTTTTGGCAATATTTTAGCAGAGAAAACTATTTTTAGCTCGGGAAAAGAATTTTCCGTTCCCACGGTATCGGCTAGTAGCAAAAAACAAAGAAAAAAGGAGTCTTTTTGTGGGCAGATACAAGTTTCAAGAAGGGTAGCAAGTAAATTCACAGAACTGAGGGGAAAAGGGTCCCTAGAGGATCAGGGATCTTTGTTGTTGGGATTCCTTCGAACCTCTTATCTCTAAACTAAAGAGGATAGATCAGTATATCACATGCCACATTTCTGCGAATTTTCTAACCCCGAGGCTCTATAGTAAACACTAAGCAGAAGACTTCGGTTCTATCCCTTACGGTGTTTCATCGGTGCCAATGCCAGTCAAGGAAGCAATTCTAAGGAAGTTAGTTTCCTCCTTCAGCTGAAAGTCAGGATTGAAATGGCGGCTAAACGCAAAGCCTTGTCCATAGAGGATAAAGTAAAAGTTATAAAACGTGTTGAGTAAAGTAAAATTAAGAAATCTGAAGTTGCACAAGATTTCGAAATACCGCACTCTACCTTAAGCACAATATTAAAAAATAAAGAGAAAATTATGCAAAGTTACGAAAGTGGAAAAGTGTCAACTTCCTTCAAAAAGATAAGGTCAGCAAAATATGTTGACGTAGAAGAGGCACTCTACTCCTGGTTTAAGGATGCCAGAGAAAAGAATATTCCAGTAAGTGGACTAGTTTTACAAGAAAAGGCGAGGAATTTCGCATCTTCTTTGAAAACTTTGATGTAAGCGATGGATGGCTGTCCAAATTCAAAAAAAGGCACGACATAGTGTGCAAAAGAGCTCACGGTGAATCAACAGCCGGATCTGATGATACTATAGATGTTTGGAAGAAAGACAAAAACGATTTTTTTTCAAAGTATGATATGCAAGACATTTTCAACGTTGATGAGACGGGACTATTTTACCGGGCTCTGCCTCAACAAACATAAGCTTTAAAAGGTGAGAAGTGCCATGGCGGCAAATTAAGCAAAGAGCGCTTGTCAGTAGCGGTTTGCTGTAATATGACCGGGAGTGAAAAAAGGAAACTTTTAGTCATCGGAAAATCAAAATCTCCACGCTGCATGAAAGGGGTTACTTCTTTACCAGTCATTTATAAAAACAACTCAAAAGCTTGGATGACAAAAGTAATATTTCACGACTGGCTCTTAAATTTCGACAAAGATATGCGCAAAAGCAATAGAAAAATTTTGTTGCTTTTAGATAATGTGTCATCCCATAATACAACTGTTCGACTAGAAAATATAGAGCTTTTGTACTTGCCCCCGAATACTACCGCAAAATTACAACCCTTAGATCAAGGAATTATCAGATCATTGAAGGCTAAATATAGACAACGGCTTCTGCAGAAGGTCATTTTGAATGTTGATGCTGGAAAAGAAACTAAAATCAATGTTTTAGACGCAATAAATCTCATCAGCTGGGCATGGCAAGACGTTTCTGCTTCCACCATGAAAAACTGTTTCCTAGCCTCAAAATGTATTACGGTTCCGCACGATACTCTGTCACAGGAAGAAATCCTTTCATCTGATGAAGAAGAAGAAGATGGAGAAAGAGTTGATCTAACACCCTTGTTTGATAAATTGCCCGAAATCAGCATAGATGAGTATTTAAATATAGATGATGGTGTAGAATCAAATCAAGATTTTTCGATTTTCGACATTTCATATTCGAAGACGGAAAAAGAAGATTGTCCCAGTGAGGATGAGTCCGAAAATGAAAATAGTAGATGTGCTATTTCTTCTGTTCAGGCTGTTGAATATATTGAAAAAGTCGGACATTACATGCAAAGCAAAGGACTTTACAGTGAGGATATCGACATGTATTTCAATGCCATAAATAAAATGATAACTAAGGATGCTTTAAAGAAAAGAAAACAAACAACCATAACTGATTATTTCACGGCTCATTAAGGTAATTATGTATGTTTTAATAAGTATCATTTGTAAAGTACAGCATGAGATAGTAATAAATCATGTACGTTTTCTATTTATTTTATAAAAATTGAAACAAACAAACAAAATTTTGTGTTTAATTGCTTAAGTTACAGATGTGTTAATTATTACTAACGGACGACTTAACGACTTAATTGCACTAATATTTGTATCTAAATTTTTACTTCACATCTTAAGCATCTAGCTTATTAATGTGGTTGTAACATTATAACGAAATCTGTAATGGAACACCATATATTTCGTTATAACGTTTTAACGAAATTTCTTTATTACGAAGTTTTTTCTGGGTCCCTTGAATTTCTTTATAAAGAGAGTTGACTGTATATGGAAAAAAGAAAAATTTTAATTGCTAAATATCGTATTCTTCAACACAAACAGAACTTTTTTTTAAAAATCTATAAAATCATATATTTCTTAAAATTTTACCGGAGATAAGTAGCTCTTAATTATTACCCGGTTTTAATGAGACAATTTTTATTAATTTTTACGTCAAATGGAACCAAGGAACCACTCACTCTCATTAAATATCTCAAATACTTGTTTTATCCAAAAATTTACAGAAAGTCATAAAATCATTTTTTTTTTTTTTACTTTGAAAAAGATGCGCCCTTAAATATAATCCAATTTTCATGAAACAATGTTTAATATTTTTTTTTCTCGTCAAATGCTACCGAGAAACCACCCGTCCGCCATAAATATCAGAGTTTTTTGTTTGTTTTTTTAAGCACCCTAATGTTTGTTTCATACAATAATTACAAAATGCCTATTCAAGCTTTCCGTGGGTTTACCAAAAATGCTTTAACCTTTCAATTTATTTAATAGTTTTTCTCATAATTAGTTCAGCTAAATTATAATTTATAGTTTGCATGTTTTATTACATTTTTAATTCTTTATATACTTAATATATGTTAACTCTAAAACATGCCTTTTAAGAGTCAAATTGTATCGCACGGTATACATAAATTTCAATCTGTTTTCAGTACATCCATTTCATTCCCAATACACAAAATTTATATTTGTATAAATAATTGAACTAAATGAATTAATTCAAAGAAAACCAATATACATTAGGGGAACCAGAAAGTAATATTGTTCTTTCGTACGCCAATATTTCATCTAGGCACATTCACTGAAGCTAATAATATGAAATTTGTCATGTTTGTTGGTTCTATAACATTAGGTGCTAGATTATACAGCATTTTCCAAAATTCGCAGCCTGTAAGAGGTGGGGGTCCAAAATATTCCTTTAACTTATCTCTCTCATAGAAAAAAATATCCATAAAATTCTTCCTCTGAAATAAACACTCACTAATAGCTAAAAATCAATTGATATTTTGAAATTCTTCCTCCAGAAAACGTAGACTGCCACCTTCCTCTTTTTTTCACATCGTTCCTCGAAAAAAGAAATATATATATATATATATATATATATATACAATTCTTGCTTCAAAATCCATTCTTGCTTCAAAATCCAACAAATTCTATACTAAGTCTTTTGTAGACTTTTTAAGAATTTATTTCTTTGAAATTTACGTAAAAAGATATATTACTTTATACACTGTAAAAAAATAAAAATAAATTTACGAGAATTTACCGCTCATTTTTAAGGGGAAATCTCGTTTTCGTATATGAAGGAGAAACCCTCGTAAATCTACATTTTGAATATGAAGAAGCCCTTTTCTTATTTGAAATCGCGACTGCACCTTTAAATTACGGTAGAGTCTCGCTAATCTATGACGTCGTACCCAAATGTGACGTAGGACCGGAAATTTCCCATCCTACTCCGACCGAACATGCCCACAATCGAATCGAAGCGAAGCGACTATGACTTGTTAATCGAGTCGAGTGCAAGTCATCAAAGCGCGCGCGATTGAGACGTGAAAGACAAAATTATTTGGATTTGATTATTCGAGACGAGCCAAAAGTGTATAATCGGATTTTAATGAGGTAAGTGACTTGTTTCATTATTTCAATGTTGTAAATGTATTAAATACTTAAGGAAATTAGCATATTTTCCCCCAAACATTGAATGAAATCCTAACCCTACCCTCGGTCGTTCTACGAACAACAACATGATATCGAACGAGGCCGGATACAACTGATCACGACGGCCCCAGAAATAAATGTAAACCGCAGACCACTTACAGTTTATTCTGAACAAACATTCACATTATATTTTACATTATTTAATAGAAAGAACATCGATCTTTTTCAGATGCTGATTAAATGGTTAGTTTTGAAGTAATTAATTTATATCCCTCAATAGAACCTCTGAAATGTTTAATACCATCAGTAAAGAAATAGATAACCACTTCAATATAGTTTTAACACTTAAAATTGCTCTTGCTTTAATTCTCAATAACTCCTACTTTCAATTCAATAGTAAATTTTATAGCCAGAAAAAGGGAGTACCCCCATGGACTCCCCGATATCTGGAGTAGTAGCAGACTGAAAAATGAGATGTCTTGAAATATTAATTAAAAAGAAATTCCACCCCCATATAAAATACTGGTTTAGATACGATGATATTTTTGCAACAGTGGAAAACAATAACCTTGATAATATCCTTCAGGAAATAAACCATATTGATAAAAATATACAATTTACCATGGAAATAGAGCAGCACAACATCTTAAATTTTCTAGACGTTAAAATAATAAGAACCACTCCTTACAATATAGAAACCAACCAATAATAATGAAATAGTCAAATTCTCATCAAAAACCTCCTATAATTATAAAATTTCTATAATCCGTTCTTACATTAACAGAGCTCTCGATACTTGCTCCAACAAAAGAAGAATATCAATTCATAAAAAAAACAATGAAAATGCTTATTACCCTAATAATATCGTAGACAAATTAGTTATAGAACGACAGAAAAAATAAACTTCATCAACAACGCCCCAAAAACAAAACTAACTAACTTTCACCTATCCCATTCCTTACTGTTGCGGAATTGCCGAAAAAATCGCTAACCTTGCCTGCAAAAAGAATATTAGAATCCCTATCAAACCAAATAGTAACATTTTAAAAAGAATCTGCTTGCATAAAGGGGGGGGAAACCCTTAGAAACTGCAGGTGTATATAAAATTAATTTTATTTATAAAGATTCTAACCTTTCCGGCCACTACAGAGGTGTAACAAAAAGAAAAAAAAGACAGAATCAAAGAACACATTAACGATATTAAATTCAATAGACATAGTACTGCCCTATCTCGCTTAGTCTTAAAGGAAAATTAGAAATTGATTTCAATAACGTTAAAAAAAATAACGAATTACAATAATCATAAATCATAACTACAGTTTAAAACGTGAAGCAATAGAAATATTAACGCAAGAGGGCGGCGTCAACAACATGAAGCATGCACAGATATATGAAGCTTGGAGTGGTGTGCTGGAGCGAAGAAGATCCTCTAGGGTTGGATTTTTGACGTCAAAAACATGTTGAAAACTGTCAGAAACCTTTACATGTCATTTTTATCAGTCATTAGTCACATTTTATTTCCAATATCAACTTACAAAATTAATTAAATTAAACTTAATATATTTTATTTCATAATTAATGTAATTAAACTAAAATTACATGCCACCATTCAAATTATCTGTCATGCTAAGATTAAATATTGAAAATAGTATATAAATATGCTTTTGAAAGTACTTTTTATATATTTTTTATTCCTTAGATCAGCTTGTTTGAAATTTTTGAAAATTAGTAATTAGTTGAATACCTATATGCCATGATTTTTTTTTTTTTTTTTTTTTTTTAAGGGGAGCTTTGCTAAAGCTAAGTCCGTACTCAATTACTTAATCATTAAGTTGCCTAAACATTTTTGATGAGTCTAAATATTTGTTTTTCTGTGTAGATATAATCTGTTACTAATACTATTCTGTATCATATTACAATATGAATATTGTCTAGTAAGTAAATTAATTTTAATTTGCAATCAAAATAATGATTGGTTATTATCAATACACACAACATTTTCTAATACTTTTCATTTTATTATGTTACATTTGTTTATTCAGGGCCAGACAATAACATTTTTGTGCCCAGGGCACTTTTAAAACTTTGTGCCCCTACATTTAGCTAGTTCAATTTTTGTGCCCCTATACATAGCTCTAAACTCAATTTTTTGGCCTGCTTCTGCACGTGTACCCAGGGCATGGGCCCAAATGCCTGTGCAATAATCAGGGTGTGCATTTATTCAGAACAAGCACAGTAAATTTATGACGCTATTTTTTTATATATCTTTAATACATTTGCATAGTTACAGTTGTAGCTTATTATTACTATTTTGGGCGTGTTGAGACTGCCACTTTCGGGTAAAACTCGAGTAAAACACGAACTGCTCGAGTTTTACTCGGGGAGATTGACCTCGTGAACGGTTTTGGGTATTTAATAGGGAAAAAAGGGGCGTCAGGTATTTACTAACCTGTGGAGCCAATGGGAGCGAACAATAACAATAAACAAAGCTCACGTGATCTATCTCCCCAACTTACCAAGGAAAATCCTTGGGGAGTTGGGAAAAACTCGAGCTACTCAACTTGGCAGTCTGAACGCTTTGTTTATCTCTCCGAAAAGCTCAAATCGGGCAGTGTGAACGGCTTGGGTTTTTCCTGAGTAACTCGAGTTACTCAAAAGTGGCAGTCTGAACGCAGCCTTTGTATTTAAGCAGCTTATTGAACCAAAATTACTCTTGGAAATTTTGAACAAAGTATGAAGTTTGTTCTGACTAAAATTGTCCAAAAGTTTCCTCAAGTGCTAAAATAAAAAAATGAGGAAATTTGTAATATGCAATTTTATTGCAAAAAATAGATTTACACTATTTTAGGACAGAATTTTAGGTTTTTGACACTTATTGTCAAAAACTATGTCAAAAAGGGGTTTTTGACATGATAGTAAAAACCGGACAAAACCATCAATTTCAGGCGTGGATCCAAGAGGAGGGTGGTGGGGGCAATTGCCCCCTTTTGGGCGAAGTCCCTGTTATAATCTGTTAAAATATATTATGAAGGTATAATGAAAATTAAGTAGTTTTTTCGTAAGGGGTGTATGGAGGGTACTACTCCCTGTCCTTTTTAATCAGAGCTCATATATAGATTTTATTAATAATATAATTAATTACATTAATTGGTACAATTAATTATATTTATTATAAAATGATTTTGCACATTCTACCCCCTTGTTTCAGGTACAAAATCGCCTCCTCCTTGAGTAATTTCTGGATCCGCCCCTGATCAATTGTCAAAAACTTGCCAACCTTGCCAGTTCTGAAGATGGCTGTGGGCTGAGCAGCCGAAAGCGCTTGACAAAACACTTGGTGTGTTATGTTTTTAATATTTTAAACGGATTTTAATGGCTTTTAACTGTTCTTAACTAAGTATGGTATTTTACATTTTTTAAATGAATATGTATTTTATTGCTGTACGTATATGTATTATTTGAGTATGTTTAAATTATTAGTTTCAAAAATTGATAAAAGTTGAGTTACTATTGAAAAAATACTTTTATCTTAAAATTTATTAGATATCATCTTTTTATTTTAATGTCTATTTATGGATATGGATGATCATCAACTCAATCTAAATCTGCAAAAGAAAAATGTAAACAAAGACAATTGCCTATAATCCGCAAAATCCTGTAATCTGCACAGCCTTTTCAGGCGTGGATCCAAGGTGAGGGCGGTGGGGGTGATCGACCCCTCCTGGGCGAAGTCCAAAAATCTGTTATAATCACTGTTAAAATATATTATGAAAGAATGAAAGTATAATAAAAATTATGCGGCCTTTTTCTAAGGCGTGTATTGCGGGTACTACTCTCTGTCCTTTTTAATCATTGCTCATATATAGATTTTATCAATAAAATAATTAATTACATCAATTGGTATAATTGATTATACTAATTAATTATAAAATGATTTTGCACATTCTACCCCCCTGTTTCAGGTACAAAATTGCCCCTCCTTGAGTAATTTCTGGATCCGCCCCTGAACCTTTTGGCAAAACTTTTGCAGATTTGAGGGAGTTGACTATTTATTTTTTTATTAAGTTTTTTTTTTTTTTTGGTTTTAAATGGGTGTGCGCATGTGATTAAGACCTTGAGTATTTGTTATTGTTTTGATATTTGACAATAGATCTTCAACATGTATGCTTTGTAAAGTATTATTTCATTAATTCAAAATAATTTCACATAAATGACAAAATTTTCATGGTAAAATATAATACATGTTTTTACTGAAAATGTAACAGAAACAACACACATCTTTATTAGATTTTAAATTTTGTAGACATGCATTAAAAAAGAACTTAATACAAAGGCAAATTGTTTGTCTTGATGCCAAAGTTTCATAGTTATATTTGCAAAACATTTCATATTCAAAATTAATGTTGATATTCCCAGGGGTCGAAAAAATTTGTAAAATATTAGGTGCCAGGAAAAGATTTTTAGGAGCCTCATATATGTTGAATAATATTGATTTTATAAAAAGCTAGTTGCTAAGGGATATTTTTTTGTCATTTGTGCGACCTGGCGCCCGGGTTTTTTCGAACCCTGGATATTCCAAAATTTCATTGCTTAAGTTTTGAAAAACTAAGATTTTAGTGAAAAATACCTTGTGTTATAATTATGGTGTATGTACACTATGGGGTCGTCCACAAATGTTAAGCCTGGTAAATTAACCAATGTTCTCAATTTCAGGATTTTTCAAGTTATCCCAAATTGTAATCTGAAGAATTCGGGACAAAATTTTAGTTATAACATTTATTTTTTCCCAATTTTTTTAAAAAATCAATCATATTTCACTCATTTCATTTCATGAATGCTTAGCTTATATTTATTTAGCTAAGGCATCATTAATTGGGGTTAGCTTTAAATTTATAAAATGTCCAAAATTTTTTCTGAATTTGGGGCACTACAAGATTTGTCTCTGCAGTTCTTTCTTCAAAAATCTGGTCACCAGCCACCCGGGTGGTGTAGTGGCTAGCGCACTGTTCTGCCACCCTTTTGCGTCTGGGTTCTATTCTCAGCTTGGGATTGGTTGTTTGTGATCACCCTAATATTGTGCTGTGAAAAAATAATGTAAACTATGAAATAAATAAAGAACTTGTAATTAGGACTTAACTGAGTTTGTGACAAGAAAAGGGGCAGAGAGTAACAGTAAATGTGACATCACATATTTTTGTCAAAATAAAAATTTTAAATTAAAAAAGTTATTTTGAAGCAAGCAGAATTTGAAGGTATTTTTTTAATAGTGGTGTGATTTTTCATGTGACAAATGAGATGGCAATTCCATTCTAGTTAAATCAATAGTAAGGTTTGTTTTTGTTTCTATTTTTGTTCCGGAGTATGGAGAAGTGTGATACTTTCTAATAAAGGGAGAGAGTATCAAAATTAATGAAGAAGTGTAAGAAATCAAATAGAATATCTCCGGTAGCAGAAACCGTGCAACGTGGCGACGCCTGTTGCAGATTCTTGAGGTCTGCAGACTATTTCGGGTTCATATCGAGCGATATCGCCGCTGACTGCACGCAGTGATTTTATATCAAATCTTTCTCCATCCTTTTTTGTGAATAACCATATTTTCGTTCATTGCAAGTCATTATTCTAGCTTTTGTATCAACAGTTAAAATTACTACATATTTTTGATAATTAATGATTGTTTCGCGAAAATATTTCTTAATCTTTTGGGCGAGTTTTTATTTTTCAACCAAATTTCAAAAATTTGTTGCATTAAAATATAAAACGTGTTTATAAAATTCATTAAAATGCTGTTTGCAAAAAGTGAATAGGCAGAAGAGATTTGTTGGCCAGTACTTCACAGAAAATTTAAAAAAAGGGGGGGGGGGATTCTAAAACTGGTTCTCAAAATTATGTTACTGAACAAGAAGAATCTACACAGCTTGAAATTGTAGGCAAAATGAATACACTAAATTGTACAAATGCTGCATATTTAACATATAAGATGAATATGCTGATTTAATATGCATTTTATGGGTAACCTGCCACCAGCATTTTGACTCGCAGACTAGTTTTTTATTTAAAAATCTGCATTGCAGACTGGTACAAAAATTTCTGCAACGAGGAGAATATCAACCTTTATTGGACACCGCCATGGATGGATGCAGAAAAAAAATTCTGGGCTGAGTGGCAGAAGTTGCCCTGGTCTTCATTTAATTTTCGCAGTTCATTCGGCAATCTAATTTCATTTTCGTAATTTGCAATGTTGGTGATCAACAACACGACCCCTGGATGGCATACAAAATTATTTACAAAATAAGTCGTCCATGAAACTTTTTGGCATATGTGATGGATAAAAAAATTTCTATTCAGATTAAAGGCTATAAGGATAATTAAAATTTTCTCTCTGGGATAAAGTGCCTGATCTACTTTTCTTCTATTGTTTTTGCAATGGTCTTGAAAATTACAGACTTTCAGGCTATATATTTCAATTAAATTTTGAAAATGAAAGATTTTCTCGGAATAGTTTTGCAAAAAAGTGGAACCCATTCGTTTCATTTTAGCATTTTGACAAGTCTTTTCCGTATTATGCAAAAAATGCCACCGTATCTTTGGTTTAAGGATGTAATTAGTAATGATGTTTGCCTAAATTGGCATCTCTTGCCGAAATCAAAAGTTTTGCAAATTTTTATAATCTATGAGATCCGAGTGAAAAAAAAAGTTGTTTCTTGAGTTGGCTAATAACCGTGTAAAATTTTTTTGAAATTGGTCAATATCTTCAGTTGTTGCCAGCATCTTTTAAATCCGAAATTTTGGGCCAAAATAGGTTTTTCCCGAAAACACAATTCTTGCAAATTTTCAAAATCAATATGAGCCAAGTGCAAAAACATTGTTTCTTGGGTTGGTTAATAAGTGGTAACATTTTTTTTTAAGTTGGGCAGTATTTTCTGGTAGTGCCAGCACCTTTAAAATAGGGTATTTTGACAAAGAAAAAAACATTTTTCCCGAAAATAAAAGTTACTGGATTTTGAAAATCGTTAACAGCTGTGAGGTAAAGTTGACACAAGAGACACTTTTTATAGGAATCACCTCTGCCGTCCAGAAATTTTTAAGTTCACTAAAACCAAAAAATGCTATGTGCATTTCCTAAGTACGTTAATCGGGACTAATAAGATGCATTCACTATATCCGAAGTTGACTTTAATGAAAAGATAGTTGAACTGGCAAAAGAAAGTCGTCTTTTAATACTATTGGTGTAGAACCTTTTTGTAGAATAGATGTGAAAACCATGAAAGGCATCCCCCTTAAAAAGAAAGACAAGAGACTAATAAAACTTGGTGTAATTTTTCTGGACAAAAATACACTAAAAGCATAATCCGCCCAAACTCCGAACCATTAGATTGGTAGCCGGACGACAGTATGTCGGAAGCTGGGACCTTCATGCTTCAGCCATCTGCTATAATCAGTGGTTATTGACTTGAGCATAGTGGGGTAACAAATGCAGGGTTTCTACAGATCTGGAAAGTCAGGAAAATGAGTTTTGGTGAGGGATTTGGGGAAAAAAGTCGGGGAAATTCAAATAAATTGAAGAAGGGTCAAGGAAATACAAGAAAAATTGAATTTTGTGTCAAAATCAAGAAAATATTTACCATTTGAAGGAACCTAATTCTAAAAATTGTTTTATTTTCATTTTCTTATTTAACCTTATAACATACCTGCCGACTCTACTGGATTTAGGGGGTTTCTACTGGTCTCCTGTTTTTTTTTTTTACGAATTGAAGCTTTTAATAATCGGCACATTTATTTCCTTAGCAGTTCTGAAAGATCACCGCTTTCAGGGTATATTCATTCAATATGAACCAATATACCATGGTATTTTGGTCCAGTTGGTAAGTTGCCTAAACATTTTTGATGAGTCTAAATATTTGTTTTTCTGTGTAGATATAATCTGTTACTAATACTATTCTGTATCATATTACAATATGAATATTGTCTAGTAAGTAAATTAATTTTAATTTGCAATCAAAATAATGATTGGTTATTATCAATACACACAACATTTTCTAATACTTTTCATTTTATTATGTTACATTTGTTTATTCAGGGCCAGACAATAACATTTTTGTGCCCAGGGCACTTTTAAAACTTTGTGCCCCTACATTTAGCTAGTTCAATTTTTGTGCCCCTATACATAGCTCTAAACTCAATTTTTTGGCCTGCTTCTGCACGTGTACCCAGGGCATGGGCCCAAATGCCTGTGCAATAATCAGGGTGTGCATTTATTCAGAACAAGCACAGTAAATTTATGACGCTATTTTTTTATATATCTTTAATACATTTGCATAGTTACAGTTGTAGCTTATTATTACTATTTTGGGCGTGTTGAGACTGCCACTTTCGGGTAAAACTCGAGTAAAACACGAACTGCTCGAGTTTTACTCGGGGAGATTGACCTCGTGAACGGTTTTGGGTATTTAATAGGGAAAAAAGGGGCGTCAGGTATTTACTAACCTGTGGAGCCAATGGGAGCGAACAATAACAATAAACAAAGCTCACGTGATCTATCTCCCCAACTTACCAAGGAAAATCCTTGGGGAGTTGGGAAAAACTCGAGCTACTCAACTTGGCAGTCTGAACGCTTTGTTTATCTCTCCGAAAAGCTCAAATCGGGCAGTGTGAACGGCTTGGGTTTTTCCTGAGTAACTCGAGTTACTCAAAAGTGGCAGTCTGAACGCAGCCTTTGTATTTAAGCAGCTTATTGAACCAAAATTACTCTTGGAAATTTTGAACAAAGTATGAAGTTTGTTCTGACTAAAATTGTCCAAAAGTTTCCTCAAGTGCTAAAATAAAAAAATGAGGAAATTTGTAATATGCAATTTTATTGCAAAAAATAGATTTACACTATTTTAGGACAGAATTTTAGGTTTTTGACACTTATTGTCAAAAACTATGTCAAAAAGGGGTTTTTGACATGATAGTAAAAACCGGACAAAACCATCAATTTCAGGCGTGGATCCAAGAGGAGGGTGGTGGGGGCAATTGCCCCCTTTTGGGCGAAGTCCCTGTTATAATCTGTTAAAATATATTATGAAGGTATAATGAAAATTAAGTAGTTTTTTCGTAAGGGGTGTATGGAGGGTACTACTCCCTGTCCTTTTTAATCAGAGCTCATATATAGATTTTATTAATAACATAATTAATTACATTAATTGGTACAATTAATTATATTTATTATAAAATGATTTTGCACATTCTACCCCCTTGTTTCAGGTACAAAATCGCCTCCTCCTTGAGTAATTTCTGGATCCGCCCCTGATCAATTGTCAAAAACTTGCCAACCTTGCCAGTTCTGAAGATGGCTGTGGGCTGAGCAGCCGAAAGCGCTTGACAAAACACTTGGTGTGTTATGTTTTTAATATTTTAAAAGGATTTTAATGGCTTTTAACTGTTCTTAACTAAGTATGGTATTTTACATTTTTTAAATGAATATGTATTTCATTGCTGTACGTATATGTATTATTTGAGTATGTTTAAATTATTAGTTTCAAAAATTGATAAAAGTTGAGTTACTATTGAAAAAATACTTTTATCTTAAAATTTATTAGATATCATCTTTTTATTTTAATGTCTATTTATGGATATGGATGATCATCAACTCAATCTAAATCTGCAAAAGAAAAATGTAAACAAAGACAATTGCCTATAATCCGCAAAATCCTGTAATCTGCACAGCCTTTTCAGGCGTGGATCCAAGGTGAGGGCGGTGGGGGTGATCGACCCCTCCTGGGCGAAGTCCAAAAATCTGTTATAATCACTGTTAAAATATATTATGAAAGAATGAAAGTATAATAAAAATTATGCGGCCTTTTTCTAAGGCGTGTATTGCGGGTACTACTCTCTGTCCTTTTTAATCATTGCTCATATATAGATTTTATCAATAAAATAATTAATTACATCAATTGGTATAATTGATTATACTAATTAATTATAAAATGATTTTGCACATTCTACCCCCCTGTTTCAGGTACAAAATTGCCCCTCCTTGAGTAATTTCTGGATCCGCCCCTGAACCTTTTGGCAAAACTTTTGCAGATTTGAGGGAGTTGACTATTTATTTTTTTATTAAGTTTTTTTTTTTTGGTTTTAAATGGGTGTGCGCATGTGATTAAGACCTTGAGTATTTGTTATTGTTTTGATATTTGACAATAGATCTTCAACATGTATGCTTTGTAAAGTATTATTTCATTAATTCAAAATAATTTCACATAAATGACAAAATTTTCATGGTAAAATATAATACATGTTTTTACTGAAAATGTAACAGAAACAACACACATCTTTATTAGATTTTAAATTTTGTAGACATGCATTAAAAAAGAACTTAATACAAAGGCAAATTGTTTGTCTTGATGCCAAAGTTTCATAGTTATATTTGCAAAACATTTCATATTCAAAATTAATGTTGATATTCCCAGGGGTCGAAAAAATTTGTAAAATATTAGGTGCCAGGAAAAGATTTTTAGGAGCCTCATATATGTTGAATAATATTGATTTTATAAAAAGCTAGTTGCTAAGGGATATTATTTTGTCATTTGTGCGACCTGGCGCCCGGGTTTTTTCGAACCCTGGATATTCCAAAATTTCATTGCTTAAGTTTTGAAAAACTAAGATTTTAGTGAAAAATACCTTGTGTTATAATTATGGTGTATGTACACTATGGGGTCGTCCACAAATGTTAAGCCTGGTAAATTAACCAATGTTCTCAATTTCAGGATTTTTCAAGTTATCCCAAATTGTAATCTGAAGAATTCGGGACAAAATTTTAGTTATAACATTTATTTTTTCCCAATTTTTTTAAAAAATCAATCATATTTCACTCATTTCATTTCATGAATGCTTAGCTTATATTTATTTAGCTAAGGCATCATTAATTGGGGTTAGCTTTAAATTTATAAAATGTCCAAAATTTTTTCTGAATTTGGGGCACTACAAGATTTGTCTCTGCAGTTCTTTCTTCAAAAATCTGGTCACCAGCCACCCGGGTGGTGTAGTGGCTAGCGCACTGTTCTGCCACCCTTTTGCGTCTGGGTTCTATTCTCAGCTTGGGATTGGTTGTTTGTGATCACCCTAATATTGTGCTGTGAAAAAATAATGTAAACTATGAAATAAATAAAGAACTTGTAATTAGGACTTAACTGAGTTTGTGACAAGAAAAGGGGCAGAGAGTAACAGTAAATGTGACATCACATATTTTTGTCAAAATAAAAATTTTAAATTAAAAAAGTTATTTTGAAGCAAGCAGAATTTGAAGGTATTTTTTTAATAGTGGTGTGATTTTTCATGTGACAAATGAGATGGCAATTCCATTCTAGTTAAATCAATAGTAAGGTTTGTTTTTGTTTCTATTTTTGTTCCGGAGTATGGAGAAGTGTGATACTTTCTAATAAAGGGAGAGAGTATCAAAATTAATGAAGAAGTGTAAGAAATCAAATAGAATATCTCCGGTAGCAGAAACCGTGCAACGTGGCGACGCCTGTTGCAGATTCTTGAGGTCTGCAGACTATTTCGGGTTCATATCGAGCGATATCGCCGCTGACTGCACGCAGTGATTTTATATCAAATCTTTCTCCATCCTTTTTTGTGAATAACCATATTTTCGTTCATTGCAAGTCATTATTCTAGCTTTTGTATCAACAGTTAAAATTACTACATATTTTTGATAATTAATGATTGTTTCGCGAAAATATTTCTTAATCTTTTGGGCGAGTTTTTATTTTTCAACCAAATTTCAAAAATTTGTTGCATTAAAATATAAAACGTGTTTATAAAATTCATTAAAATGCTGTTTGCAAAAAGTGAATAGGCAGAAGAGATTTGTTGGCCAGTACTTCACAGAAAATTTAAAAAAAGGGGGGGGGGATTCTAAAACTGGTTCTCAAAATTATGTTACTGAACAAGAAGAATCTACACAGCTTGAAATTGTAGGCAAAATGAATACACTAAATTGTACAAATGCTGCATATTTAACATATAAGATGAATATGCTGATTTAATATGCATTTTATGGGTAACCTGCCACCAGCATTTTGACTCGCAGACTAGTTTTTTATTTAAAAATCTGCATTGCAGACTGGTACAAAAATTTCTGCAACGAGGAGAATATCAACCTTTATTGGACACCGCCATGGATGGATGCAGAAAAAAAATTCTGGGCTGAGTGGCAGAAGTTGCCCTGGTCTTCATTTAATTTTCGCAGTTCATTCGGCAATCTAATTTCATTTTCGTAATTTGCAATGTTGGTGATCAACAACACGACCCCTGGATGGCATACAAAATTATTTACAAAATAAGTCGTCCATGAAACTTTTTGGCATATGTGATGGATAAAAAAATTTCTATTCAGATTAAAGGCTATAAGGATAATTAAAATTTTCTCTCTGGGATAAAGTGCCTGATCTACTTTTCTTCTATTGTTTTTGCAATGGTCTTGAAAATTACAGACTTTCAGGCTATATATTTCAATTAAATTTTGAAAATGAAAGATTTTCTCGGAATAGTTTTGCAAAAAAGTGGAACCCATTCGTTTCATTTTAGCATTTTGACAAGTCTTTTCCGTATTATGCAAAAAATGCCACCGTATCTTTGGTTTAAGGATGTAATTAGTAATGATGTTTGCCTAAATTGGCATCTCTTGCCGAAATCAAAAGTTTTGCAAATTTTTATAATCTATGAGATCCGAGTGAAAAAAAAAGTTGTTTCTTGAGTTGGCTAATAACCGTGTAAAATTTTTTTGAAATTGGTCAATATCTTCAGTTGTTGCCAGCATCTTTTAAATCCGAAATTTTGGGCCAAAATAGGTTTTTCCCGAAAACACAATTCTTGCAAATTTTCAAAATCAATATGAGCCAAGTGCAAAAACATTGTTTCTTGGGTTGGTTAATAAGTGGTAACATTTTTTTTTAAGTTGGGCAGTATTTTCTGGTAGTGCCAGCACCTTTAAAATAGGGTATTTTGACAAAGAAAAAAACATTTTTCCCGAAAATAAAAGTTACTGGATTTTGAAAATCGTTAACAGCTGTGAGGTAAAGTTGACACAAGAGACACTTTTTATAGGAATCACCTCTGCCGTCCAGAAATTTTTAAGTTCACTAAAACCAAAAAATGCTATGTGCATTTCCTAAGTACGTTAATCGGGACTAATAAGATGCATTCACTATATCCGAAGTTGACTTTAATGAAAAGATAGTTGAACTGGCAAAAGAAAGTCGTCTTTTAATACTATTGGTGTAGAACCTTTTTGTAGAATAGATGTGAAAACCATGAAAGGCATCCCCCTTAAAAAGAAAGACAAGAGACTAATAAAACTTGGTGTAATTTTTCTGGACAAAAATACACTAAAAGCATAATCCGCCCAAACTCCGAACCATTAGATTGGTAGCCGGACGACAGTATGTCGGAAGCTGGGACCTTCATGCTTCAGCCATCTGCTATAATCAGTGGTTATTGACTTGAGCATAGTGGGGTAACAAATGCAGGGTTTCTACAGATCTGGAAAGTCAGGAAAATGAGTTTTGGTGAGGGATTTGGGGAAAAATGTCGGGGAAATTCAAATAAATTGAAGAAGGGTCAAGGAAATACAAGAAAAATTGAATTTTGTGTCAAAATCAAGAAAATATTTACCATTTGAAGGAACCTAATTCTAAAAATTGTTTTATTTTCATTTTCTTATTTAACCTTATAACATACCTGCCGACTCTACTGGATTTAGGGGGTTTCTACTGGTCTCCTGTTTTTTTTTTTTACGAATTGAAGCTTTTAATAATCGGCACATTTATTTCCTTAGCAGTTCTGAAAGATCACCGCTTTCAGGGTATATTCATTCAATATGAACCAATATACCATGGTATTTTGGTCCAGTAATAAAGAGATTTGTGCTCACTCATTTATGAAGGATTCTTGGAAATTTCAAAATTGGATGGGAGATCTTTTAGTTGTAACATTTGTGAGTTCAAAGCCCCAAAATTTCACAACTTTTTAAAATTTTATGTACATTTAAGAAAAGACTTTTGTGGAGACATAAAAAAACATTGAAGTTTTGTTTATTTCATGTAAAAAGAATTCTTTCTGAGCTCTTTTACTAATTCTATTTTTAACATCATGACCTTATGTGATACTAAAATTTCAAATATATCAGGTTGTAACGAAAGTTTTCCGCCAACAAAAAGTTAATGCGGGTAGTAATCACCACCCACATCTATGATTTTCTGCCAAGGTTTTGGTAGTTTTTCAAAGCCTTCGGCCCAGAAACATGGGGGCGCGAGACCAAAAACATAACTTTCAAATGCCAAAAATCGTTTGACAAAATATGAGGAAACAGGCCATCGCGAACTGTTTTCTGAAATCATATCTGCGGTGGCGGGAAACTTTCGTTACGACCTAATAAATGTTTTTAAAAAAAGCAAAGCGTTAATTTTAAACACCATAGCAGTGTGTCAAGTCAACTTACATTTAAAAAATGATGCATAAAATAGATGGTGAAATTTACTGGGTGAAAAAATGTCGAAGTATGTTTTGTAGTGCAGATAAGTAATTGTAATTTTAAGATAGTGATACCACATAAATCTACTGGATTTTCTTCATGTGATGTTGGCAGGTATGTTATAAATTTTAAAATGTATCCTTTATGAACATATTTTAGTTGAAATATGCTTAGGTTTATACTGAATTATTATGAAACATGGTTTTTGTTAGAATCCAGGAATGTCAAATAAAATTCTTGTATTTATTAATTTTATTATTATTATTATTATTTGTAGAAAAAATGCAAAAAATATATAAAGTTATTAAAAAAAGGAAGTAATATTAAAAATAGGAATGTGAAATTCGTGAAAGCACACTAGATAAAAAGTCAGGGAAGATCATGATAAATGTCAGGAAAAGTCGGGGAAGCAAAAGCTGTGAAATCTGTAGAAACATTGAAATGTTGTCAGCAAAACTTTCAGAAACTGCAGATGCATTTTTTTCCTCCGCTGACTTCACCACTGAAATTAATGTGGGACAATCTCTAAAATAAATTCTATGGTTAATGAATTCTCAAAACTGTTATGCCCGTGATACTAATAAAATGAAATATGTTTGCTGTGTCATATACTGTGCTGTAATACTGATAAAGTAATTAGGAAAACAATTTTTAAAATATAATTTTAATTATGAGCACTCATTCTACATTTTCCTATTTTAAAAGAAAAATATGACTGCTTTTTGATGTTATTTTTAAAGGATTTTCAAATGTTCTTGAAAAATTTATGTTGATGGAAACAGCTTAATTTTTTTTTTTTTTTTTTTTTTTTTTTTTGCGATATAAAGCATCCAAAAAAAGCTGGGCCCAGTATGAGCTGAATATTAATATTTATCATAGTTGCAGGGTTAGCAGAGGGTGACTAAAATCCATATATAAATTTCTTGTGAGCATTCATAATACTTTATATAATGATTGTTTTTTTTTTTTTTTTTTTTTTTTTTTTTTTACAGGATGTTCCTTGGAATAAATCTTGAGAAAGGGACCAAATCAAAGAAATATATAAATGTAAACACTGGCATTGGCAAATAAATCATTTTGTAATTTTTTAAAAGTAAATATGCATTTTGATGTTGAATATATGTTATAGAAATTAAAATTTTGCATTCAGTATATATTGTGTATGTGTTTTTGTTGCTGTGTGTGTATGTGTAAGCACTTGATTAGAAATTAATTCATTGTAAAATTTAAGTTTTTTCTCATTACTGTTATTGTATTCAGTGCAATAAAATAAATAACAATGAAGCAATTTTAAGAATTGGAAGCATAATGATAAGAAGTTATCGAATGCCTCAGATCAATACTTTGTTGAAATAATTTTTTCCCCCTTCATAAATAGAAAATGTATTCTTATAAAACTCTAAGCTTATTATTGTTTTATTTCTTAGTTTTTACAGTTTTCATCTCAATTTTCAAAATTCCTTAATTTTTTTCCCCCCTTCTATTGGAATATACTATTAATTTTTTAGCATTGGAGTGTACAACTATTGTGTTGTAGATATCCCTGCATAATAGTCACACCTAGACTTTCACCATGAAAAATTAGAAAACAGAAGGTGTGACTATTATGCAAGTAAACACGGTACTCCTCTTCAATTAAATAATATGAGGCCATACTTTTATCAATAATGTGGGTATGTCTTTTCTGATTTTGAAGAAGTGAATAGTTTAGTTTTAGATAAAATTTTGCTTGTTTTATTTGCAAATAATATTTGCATTTATATATTTTAACTTCTGTACTACCATTTGCTTTATTAGAGTTAACATTGTTATAGACTGTCAGTTTAAAAAGGGATTTATGCTGTTGACTTCTTCAAAATGCATTGATTAAACAAAATACTCTTTGGACACACACAAAAAAAAAGTTAAAAAGTGGAGTCCTGCTTTTCCAAACAGAGTTCAGAAAAATAAGGATTTTTTAAACCTAAAAACGCAGGAGCAATTAAAAAGGCGTTTGTGGGGAAAACCTGTCTTGAAGCCAGATTAAAATGAAAGCTGGTTACTGCTTCATTTATACAATCCCTGCACTTAATTTATGCCTTAACAAGTCAACTTACTGATATTTATGAAATTGCCTATTCTGAATTCCCGCTAAAATGAAGTGTTTGTTCTCAATTTGTTCAGAATTGCAGGACTCTACTGTATTGCTATATGCAGGTTTATTGTTATACACATGGATCATTATATGCAGGTTTCACTGCAGTCCATGCAGCAGTGAAATTAATATTAAAAAGAGACTCGGTACCAAAAACCTAGTTACACTAGCCAAAGGATGCACAACCTTTCTTAGAGGATAGTGAGTGCCTGTCACAGAAATGTCATGGGTCTGTATTTAGTAAATAATAATTGTTTACATTTTAAATCTTGAAGAAAAGGTCTGTCAAAGTATTTGTCAAGACACTTATTAACGAGTAAAATTGAGAGGTTATGTATTTAACATAAAAAATTCTAGTTTAATTGCCTGTGTAATCCCCATTTTTTATTAAAAGACTCAATCTTCAGTGAAATTTATGAAGAATTTCAGCCTTGTCGTGCAACAATTAACTATTGAGGGTTACATATTAAAAAAAAAAAAAAAAAAAAAAAAACTTATAAAGTTTGAAATAATACACACAAACAAAAACAAAAAAGTGCTAATAATCACTTGTATTTGGGTTAATCCTGGTCCAGACCAAAAGGCAGTCCTCAATATAGGTTAGTAAAAAATGTATGTTGCAGGTCATCCAAAAAGTTTGCCTTTCTTAGTTTGCAGAAACATAATCACATTTTCTGTTTGTGTGTCGATTGATGTTTTTGGCATGTAATAAGGGTGAACCTTTTGTACGACCTGAAACATATGTTCTGTACTATTTTGTATTGAGGGCTTTTCGTATGTCAACGCCTTTGTTGACATACGAAAAATTTGGCCTCGAACAGATTATGCCCCAGTATGAACTGATCATCATAATAGCAATTTTACGAATAGACAGTCGATTTAACATTGAATAATAATTAAAGAATAAGGTCTAAATACTTAATAATAAAAAAAACTACCTTAAACACCTATAAGATTAAAATATTGTGCAGAAGTGCTTTTCAATCATATGTGATCATAGTTGTCTCGTGCCCATAGAACTTAGAAGGTAGTTTTTATCATTAAATGATATAACATTTTCTTGGCTGTAGCTGGAGTGTATTTTTATAATAAATGCCCGACAGCCTATACTGTGAAACCTTCATAAATTAACGATAAATCCTCACCAACGTATAGTGTAAGGCAGGGTTTCCCAACCTTTTTAGCTGGCGGACCCCTTTTTCAGGCAAAAATCCACGGGTGACCCCTGTCAGTCGGTGCGTACGCGACCCCCCCCCAGAGTTTTCAGAAAGTCGAGCACTGGCACTAAACTACCTGCGGGTCAACACTTGGCAACCGCAGCCGCTGTTCATAGGTGGCCACGGAGCCCCTAGAAAGAGCCGGCGGACCCCTAATGGGTCCGCGGACCACACGTTGGGAAGCCCTGGTGTAAGGCATTCATAAAATTACGGTCAGTACTCGACAAACTAGTGTGAGACATTCATAAAATTACGGTCAATACTCGACAACCTATGTCGTAATCCATTGTCAAATTTCGATCAAATCTCGACAAACTATAGTGTGAGACATTTATAAAATTACGGTCAATACTCGACAACCTATATAGTAATCCATTGTCAAATTACGGTCAATAATCGACAACCTATGCTGTAATGCATTATCAAATTACGGTCAAATCTCGATAACCTATGAATGTCTGGCACAATCAAATTACGGTCAACACTCGATAACTTATGGGTACTGTGATTTTGCGGGCGCACGTAATTTGACGAGATTCTCTTGGAATCTTTTGCTGTCGAGAATTGCCCGTAATCTAACAGTATTTTTTTTCACAGTGTAGTACACCTAATAAATAAAGTAAATTAGCTATCCAATAGGATTTTTACTATAAATGGAATTCTTTTAGCATATTTTATTAAAATCTCAGACTATTTCTGTACATACATTTCTTATAAGATTAAAAGAAAACCTCTTTTACGTGAAGATTTAAGACCGTGAAATTAAAGAAAATTATGAAATAAATGTATAGCATATAGTGCATGTATAAATGCAACAAATCTATTCGTTCAAAAGAAACTTTCTTAATAAGAATTACTGCTTTTAGTACTCTTTTTCAAAAACATCTTTTGAAATTTGCTGCGAACTGAAAGAACGTTTGGAAACTTGAGATCCTCACAGCAGGTTTATAAAAGTCAAAATATTGATGAAGTAATCGCAAATTTTGAGTAAAGATTTGAGGGTTTTTTGGATGTTTAATTGCACATCTCTTAATGAACTTTTGCTTTCTGAGAATCTTTAATTTTTTATTTTTATACATCGCGTTTCTGAATTTGACTACATCAAGCAGCAATTATTCATCATTGAAATATTTGGGGATGGACGCGCTGTGAATAATAGATATGTCTCGTCTCGCAAAGTCCCCATACAATAATAATAAAAACCTCTGTCTCCTCTTGCATAACAGCTGTTAAGCTCTCTCTCGTCTCGCATCCATCCTTAGAAGTATTCCAGCGATTGCATTGTTTAAATATAACATAGCAAAGCTCTGAAATTTCATGTTTAGGGCTAATGAATATGAAAATTGAAGAATGACGTGAATGTATAGATAAATAGGTATGCAGTAGAAAACTGCTAAGTAAAATAAATCAGTTTATAAATGGCCCTTCAAGAGCAAAAAATAAAAAAATAAAAATATGTGGAAAGATGGAAAAATTTTTGTTATAAATATTGGTTAAAGCATCTTTTTACTTAGATATATCAAATTTCAGATAATTTTCGCCTTTGGTTTTTTTTTCCGTACTGTACTTTAAAAAAAGCATTCTTGCCTATAGAAAAATATTTTTTATTTTTATACAGTCATTTTAAGTTCCTCAATGGTGCAATTTTACTTTCTGGATTGTCTTGAAATTATCCGTCTTCTTAATACATGAATTTTTAATTAAGATACATAGAGTGCATTAAATCATTACGTTAAGCATCTCTTCGGTGTATGTGCAATTATTTTTTTCAAGGTGACCAGAATACTTGAAAGATTTGTGAATAACTACGGAAGTTTGTTATCGTTTAATCACTTACAGAGATTATTTGTCTTCGGAACTCATTAAAGTAACGAAATATTGCGTTAAAAATTAATTATCGTAAGTTATTCGGCATATATTAATAAAAAAATCAATTTTTTTTTAAAATACCTTTCTTGATATTTTAAATATTTTGCGTATCACGTAGCTTTTATGTTTGCATTAAGGATAAGTTATATAATAAAAATATCTTGTAGTCTAGTAATTTTGTGATCTTACTCTTCTAAAAATGGAACTGTATTTTGTGCATTAACGTTAAGTAAGTTTTCTTGGTAACATTTTTAATGATAATGATTTAATTTTAATATTTTCGTGGAAAGTAACAGGAAAATAATTCTTAATAAGCGCGGGAAAACAGCAATAAAAGTAATGAATCTTATATTTGGAAACACTTTAAATTATTAACTCTTCTTGTAACATGCCATGAAATAAAACAAAATACTCCAGTATTAATTCAGTTTTGCTATTTCTATTTAAAAATTGGTGTATTTTTTTAAAACATGTAAATGATATAATACTGGAAGAACTTCACTGTCTTTTTCTCAGAAAATATCAATTAATTTCCGAAACTAATATGCGATAGTTTGCGTTTATTCCAATATTATTTCTTTTGATATTTTACACTATTAATGTTTTGCTTTCATTTCAGTAGACAATTTATTAAGGAATATGCTGCAGAAAATTCTAAATTAATGTGTACTATTGGAAGCTTTAGTAAAAATGCGTCTATAGAGGTAACTATCTGTACAATGCATTTAAAATTCGTAATTCTGAAAGAATATTTATATCAACTACTGTAGCAGAACATTTTTTTCCAGAATTTATGTTTGAATTGTTGTCCTGAAGTGGATTCTAAAGTTCCAAATTTAGTTTTTCGAAATTTCAAAATAGGTCGAATTCAACACATCTACATTTCATCTTAGAATATTTATGTCGTTATTTTAAAACAGAGTTCCTTTATTAATTTATCAACGGAAAATATGATACAAGGGGCGTAAGGATAATGTCTGTAATCGCCTGCTGCATTGGAAATAAAAAAACTATGATACAAGAAGAAAAAGAGTTCTGTTAATTCCCAGCACTAAGATATCCGGATAGTCCAAAAGCTTGACACACATTTTAGGGCACCAGTTTTAGGCACGTTTAAGTGAAAGAATGAAGTATGGAAGGACTTTTGCGGTTATTTCACAACTCGGCAACGGCAGCACGTAAATTTTAAAAAAATGTAAAAAATGCAAGTAAATTCATTTTATATTTGTATGTATTTATAAGTTTCTTTTATTAATTTTGAAGGAAAAATTAACTAATCAATAAGAAATTAATTAATCTTCTTCATTAATTCCGTTAATCGTGTTATTTTATAATTTATCTCCGAGTGTGGGTCTTAGGACTCCCCTCTTTGGCTTCGGAGAATGTTCGCCGCATATAAAAATCAGCCGCTTATTAAAGTCAATTTAGTTGGGAACAAATATGATTCTATTAAGCGGCGGCTACTACCTCTAAGTATGGGCTGTTTATTTCTAGATTGTATGAGTGCTGAAAAAAATTGTATCAATTCTTAACTACCTAAAGGAGATTTTTCGGATTCATTATTTGCAAAAAGTCTATGCAGCGCAGTAAAGAAATAATTGCAAAAGCCTTCATAGGTTCACCATTCCAAATTCA
Organism: Cheiracanthium punctorium; assembly: GCA_038373885.1. Lineage (NCBI taxonomy): Eukaryota > Metazoa > Arthropoda > Arachnida > Araneae > Cheiracanthiidae > Cheiracanthium > Cheiracanthium punctorium. Next base: position 415,357 of record JAWZYV010011819.1, read on the forward strand.
GCTACATTAAAACAATGATTTCAAAGTTCTTAAAATAGATACCCTAAATGCGTCGCTATCTGTTGGTTTATATTTCCTTACAAATGATTCTCAGGGTATTTTATAACTTTACTGACATATAATTCATATTAGACTTGATATCCTAACCTTACTAAAAAGAGTCTTTGAACAAAAACGCACGATTAAACGATAGAACAGTAGTTTGAGGTTGAGGTGCATCGTGGAGTTCTTTTTAGAGAAAATTCTGCTGCCCTGTTTCTGCAGGTGGTTTAAGGTTTATTACTTTTTTTATAATTTTACTGACATTTAAATTCAGATGAGACCTGACATTTTTACCTTACAATGGAAATGGAACTGTGGAATTGCGGCCGATTATTCAAGCGAGGGACCTAGGCCCGGAATGGGGTTGTCCGCCTTGGCGGACTTTCTACGGAGCCCTAACTCGTATTTACGTGAAGTTTCGTAGAAAACCATAGAAACTCCAAACGGCTAGGTCAACGAGCGCGACCTGGGTTTGGACCAGGCACGTTCTGTCTCCCAGTTGAATGCGCTCGGCCACTGGTGGGGCCTTGAATTACAATGGACATGTTTTTAGGGCAAACGCTTAACTTAAACGGCGGAAGAGGAGTGTAGCGATGGCTTTTCGGAGTTTTTTCTCCAAGGAGTATTAAATAATTATCACGTTAATACACATAAATTCACAAAATCTTCAGAACAACTTTTAGCAAACTTGAAGCTAGATTCTTCACACGGCAGCTATCTCTTTATTTAATGTTTTCCAGTCAGTCTCTAGTATTATTTAAGTGCAAAAAAAATATTCGTTTTTAATTAATAAAGTGCGGAAATTCAAAAATTGGAAGCAAGAGATTTACAATTAAGAGCTTGAATGCAAGTTTGAAACAAAATTTGAAACATTTTGAAGAGTAAAATAATAATGCAAAATATAAATAAGGTAAGCAGTGAAGTTTGTGCACCCATAAATAATTTATTTTTCCTGTCATGTTTCACATAATTGATTCAATCAAGTTAACCTTATCGGAACAGGCGTCCACAACTGAGGACACAAATTTTGAAAGACTATTACAAAGTAAATACAAATAATTTTTAGTTGAGAACGATTCTGTACATTTTATGGGAATTTAATAATCAGAATTTTTCATTTTGTTACAAATTTAATCTGTGTTATTATAAAATACGTATGCTCTCTCTCACACACATACATATATATATATATATATATATATATATATATATTTGAAAGGAATTATTTAATCAGGTCTGAAAGGGCTAATGTATTACCTGTTTCATCGAAAAAAGCAGTGATTGAAAAATACTGCATAAAATCCGTATCCAGAGCATTTATACTAAACAAACGCGTGCACAAAGTATTCCCTTTTCTCGGCAAGAGACGCCACTTTTCTTTATGCACCCTTTTGTGACATGTGTTCGAAATATTTGTTTGGTAAATACTTTAGTTTCAACTATGTTATCACAATTTTCAATGTTATATTTTCAGAAGACAGGAATAGCTAAATATGGCTCGACGTTCGGTTTTCATTTTCTGTTATCTTTTTTGTAGACAAAAAAAAATATTATTCATCGCCGGATGATTTGTGTTCTAGAAATATACTAAACAAAACTGAGAGTGTTAAAAAAAGTGCTTGTCTTACTTATCCATTTTATCAATTTTGCATTATGTAGGTACTCAGTATTGATTTTCACTTTTCTTTATAGTAATTTTATTCGAAGGCATGAAGTTTGAAAGTTACTTTTATTAAGAAAATCTATCAGCACTGATATTTTTCTGACAATGACAGTTTAAAATGAGTTTAAAGGATTAAACGCACTTCATTTTATGTTTAAACTTATAGTTAGTTATCAATATGATAATTACAGCTGTTTATACAGTTAAACGTATGGTTGAGATTAGTTTAGTGTCGCACTATTCACAGCTAAGACTTATTCATATTTCATAAAATATAAGATTTATTTTTAATGCGTGTGTCTTTCAGTTAGACATAAACATATGCAGTGAAAAAAAATTGTAGATGTCTTAAAGCAAATAATTTATTAGATATACTATATGAAGGATATTATATGTACAATGGAGACTTAATTTTATCCATGAAATTATTTCAAAAGGAATACAGCCTCCAATGTTGTGCAAATCATTTTAATTTTTTATAACCTTATATCATTTTAACATGACAACTTCTTCACAATAAATTCTTTTAAAGAAACACTTAAAAATACGATATTGGAAGTTAATTTGAATGAACTGCTTTTTTAATGAAGCACATAAAACTTCATTTGATAGGATTGATTCAATCTTAAAATAAGAAAACTTAAATAAAAGATAAAATTATTTTCAAGTTGTAGCCTTTTATATGTAGATATAGAGAAAGAGCTAATTCAGACAGAAGTTAATTTAACAGAACAAATTATGGATTAGCACTATTGTCGTTAAGTTACTTTATGATGGGAGTTTGCAAAATGTTGTATCACATTTTTATAATTTATTCTGTCATTTTCATTGATTTTTAAACCACAAAAGAACTAAATTCTCCCATTCTAATTTTAGAGTAAAAAGAAACTGTTTTCATTGTATAAGTTCATATACCTTCTAACATCGGTAAAACTTTCATGATTGTCATCTCTATCTCTTACGCTACAAGAATATCAACTGTCTCTGACAGCCCAATATTCTCTGATATTTACAGTAGCTCTGATTATTTTCTTACAGTAGCTCTGATTATTTTCTACATACACGCTTAAAAAAAGAACAAAAATTCACTCCTAAGGACTTAAAATCGAGATAAACCGGTCCCAGTTTTCAATCCTTCGGAGTCATCCTCGCTCTTCATCAGTGAAATTTAGTTCCTTCTTTCAAGCGTGTATTTTTTTTATATATAATTATGGAGCATTGCAAGCCGATTGTGCAAACGGTGTGCAGTTTGACGTTTTTTGTTCTTAACTTTTCAGTCTTTTTCAAGTAATGGTGGAAAATTTTTATGTTGAAGAGGTTGAACCGGAATTTTTCCAGAGTCAGTGAGTCAGTGAGTGAGGGATCAGCGTAACTACATAGTAGGATAATTGCTGATTGCACAAAAGTGAATGGAGAAAGATTTGAGTCAACATACCTATAAGTTAACCATGTTAGCATATTCGAATACGAGATTCTATATAAATAAAATTAGACTTTTGCCTGTGCATTACTTGGAATTCAAAAATTTTTCACTTTCTATCGGTTTCAAGCACATGGGAATCCAGTACGAAGGACCGTAAAAAAAAAAAGTTTGCCAGTCTGTCATTCTGTCGTTCTCTGTCATTTTATCGTCTGTTATTTTATCGTTCGCAATTGCCTGCAATCTTCGGTGGAGGTAAGATCATGCTTATCGTGGACGTCTACAAAAAAATGGGTGTAAACTCAAAATGCTCCGAAGCATTGAACAGCGTTACAGAATCCAAATTTTGTGCTCGCCTTGGACGTGGAAGTGTTAAAAAGACTGAAGCGACCCATCATCTGCTGCCAATGAAACGCTCCATCATGACAACGTGCCATCTCACATCTGTTTCATGGTTACAGAGATCCTGCCAAAAAATGGCATCGGAATGATTCCACAGACTCCATACAGCCCAGATCTTGCTCCACCAGACTACTTTCTCTTCCTCAAAGTGAAATCCAGGCATGGGCACCGGCAGAATATTTCCCAGGGGGGGGGGCAAAGACTACTCAAGAGGGGGCAAAGGCTACTTCAACGTATGGTTACCATGTTGGAAAGAGCAAAAAAGCAAGGGAAAACACTGCATACAAAAATCCAGGGGGGCATTGCCCCCCCCTTGCCCTATGCTGACGGTCCAGGTATCCGGGTACTCGAACCGGAACTGAACTGAATACCGGAAAAAACCGCTATTTTGGTGGGAACGAAAGCCGGAACTGAACCGAAAAAGGAATATCTATTTCGGTGCGGTATATTTTCTGTGATTTTTTTACTGTAATCAGCTTATCAATATTTTCTAATTTAACGTCAACCATATAATTATCGCCATTAGATGTGTTACCATTGTGCCATTACCACTGTGTGTGTCGCCATTAGTGTGTTTTCGTGTCTCAGAGCCTTCCTCCCACATACACATGCGTCAGGACTCATTCGATTTCATCAAAATTGAGGCGGACTGAAGTTTAGCAACTCCCTTTTATGCTTAAAACCCTATTTGCACTTGATCTAACAATAAGTAGAAAAGTTTCTGAAATTCCGAACTGAAATAAAACAAAATGGAGAACATCATAAAAAGACAGCGAGCCAAAATATACCCATCTCAACCTATCACCCCTTTTCAGCGTAGAATCGTCTTGATTGCAGTCGCTTTGCTTTAGCAAAACGGGCGGTACATTGAGTTACATTTACGGTACATTTGCGTGCACATTGCGGTACATTCTCGGGCACGATTTACTGTTTTGAAGTTCACTACTACTTTTCTGTTTCAGATTCGCATGAAACTATTTGTGGAAGGCAGATTTAATTCAGTTGATGAAACAATTATATTTTTAATACACACACATACACACACACAAGTAAGAATATAGATAAAATAAAATTATTCATTAGGAACTGAACTGAAAACCGTTATTTTTGACGGAACGAAAGCCGGAACTGAATCGATATATTTTCTTTTAGTTGAACCGGAATAAAAACCTGAACGAGTAACATTACAGTTCGAATCCCTCATGAAAACCGTCTTCAAAGGACGCCTCTACGGGACCCTGGATGCTGTCAAAGCGGTTGCAAGCACACAGCAAAAAAGTCCCTCGAATTTACAGAAAAAACAGACATCCAGGACGCCAGTTTATTTACTTTTTTTTTTGTTTACAGATGTCTTCCGTAAATTTTACAGATTCTCAGTTTATTTTACTGAAATCTTCCGTGTATGGAAACATTGTGATTGTGTGTGATTATGGAAAGGGGCACCTACACTAGGGCTATCTACCAAGGGGTTTGCCTTGGTAAGACTACTTTTCTAAGGGGTTCTAACGCGTATTCACGTTACATCTGGAGAAAACCTACCAAAACTCCAGACCGTTAGATCGACAGCCGCGCGATGGGACCCGAACCCGGGACCTTTGCACTTCGGCCATCTACCATTTCCAGTGGCATAGACACTGTGCCATGGTAAGGACCTATAAGGAAAAAATACGGCATCCTGGCTGACAGTTTTTTGTTTGTTTGTTAGTTTAAACAGACGTTTTTTGCAGTGCATCCTCTCTAGGATGTGCCACTTGCTGACTTCCAGAGAGTCCCTTAAAATATAGGCCTCGAATTTTAAAAGATATTTTTATTGAATTTTGTGAAAATCATTTCAAAATGCGTACATTTTTGTTCCAGCATCATGAAATAAAGACTACAGGGAATGATATGAAATTTGGTGACATGATAGGTGATTCCTCAACTTGAACTATAGGCGTTGAATTATTTAAATATTTTGACTAGATTTTGAGATTTTGCTAAAATTGTTTCAAACTGCGTAAACTTTTGTTCCAGTATCATGACATAAAGACTGCAGTTAATGATATTAAATTTGGTGCCATGGTAGGTGGTCTCTCAACTTAAACGTCGGGCATAAAATTTTGCAAAAATTTTGGATTTTGAGATTTTGCGAAAATTATTTCAAAATGCGTAAATATTCGTTCACGCATCATTTAATAACGACTAAAGCGAATAAAATAAAATTAAATGCTTGATAAGTGGCTACCCAATTTAATTGTAGGTGTTGCAATTAAAAAAAGTTAATTAGATTCTGAGATTTTGCAAAAATCGTTTCAAAATGTGTGAACATTTGTTGGACATCACTTATTAACGACTAAAATGTATGAAATGAAATTTGGTGACATGATAGGGGGTACTTCAAATTAAAGTACAGGTATCAAATTTTTAAAAATTTTTGATTAAGATTTTGCAATTTTCCAAAAAAATATTCAAAATGTAAAAATATTTTCAATTACGTATAAACCACTGAAGCAAATGAAATAAAATTTAATATCTTCACAGGTAGTCACTTAAACTACCTGTGAAGATATTAAATTTAATGCTTCAAAGTACTTTAAATTTTTTTATAGAGTTTGAGATTACGTAGAAACTCAGTACATGTTTGTTCCATTCCTGAAAAATGTCAGTGGAATTGAATGAAATTTGGAATTATGTTAGATGCAAGTTAATTTAAACCCTGAGTGCTAAAGCTGTTTTGAATAGTTCATAGATTTAAGATTTTGAGAAAATTGTATAAATTTTTGTTCTCGCATCCCTTAAAAATGGATTAAGAGAGTTACAACGAAGTTTAGCAACATGGTCAGCAGCGACTAAAACACGTTGAAATTTTTTAAATTTTTAAATGCATTTTAAAACCCTTTAAAAAAATGTTCATTTGCTTTTTAAGATTTTGTGAAACTTTGTTCTTTGCAACATTTTTTGTGGCATAATATTAAAATATTTATAACGAATAAGAAAAAAAATAGTTACAGGTTAAGAATTACCTCTTCACTTGAAAAGCTCATTCAAGCTGAATAAAAATTTAATTTTTAAAATAAAAAGAAATTCTCCATTGTAAATTTTATTCACCTCTTTGTTACTTTCTAACCTGGAATCTTTTAATAATACGCAGAAGTTATAATTTTGCTTTCTATACTATTGCAAATATACGAGTTCCATTTTAGGTACACCTCCAATGGTGACGAAAATTCGGGCTTTTTGGAAATTGGCAGTGTGCACTAACCCGTCAACGACGAGTACTTCAGCTAGTGTTATATAAATTTCCCTATTTAGAAGTTAAATTTAACATAAGGTTAAAGTGTCTACGAAACCGTTTTACCAATTTAAGAATAAATACTTTTATTTAAAGATGCATAATGCAAAAATAAAAATTATACTTAAGTTGGAATGGTTCATAAAGTAATTTCTACAATTGTTTCTCGAAATTCCCTTGATAAATTTTTCAGAGTTAAAAGTGCAAAATTTCAAAATATAATGTAACATAAACCGATTTGGTATTTCCAAAAAGTTATGAAAATATATATTTCATTGGAGGCGGAATTTTTAGAGAAATTTATTTACAGCAAAAGTAATATTTTTATTACTTTACATTTGTTTTCTAATGGAAAAAAAACCTCGTATTTCAAAATATTTCATCACTTTTTTTGTGAATAATCTACTTCAATAGTATCTTAGAGCAATTTTTATAAGCTAACGCTAAAGAACACTCTTACACCGAAAATTAAAGTCTTTTTTTCCTTTCTTTCGTTTACATATTTTAATATTCTATTAATTAATATAAGAACTTGAAAAAGCAAAGGTACTTAAACTCTCACAAAACTACTTGAGAAAATTTATGATGCGCCTTCTTTGACTATACAATGAACTAAAAGACAAGCTGTTTGAGAGCCAATATTTTTATTCAGTTAAAGAACTATTTAGCATAAGTATTCATTCAAAAACTGTGATCGCGCTTTCATACGAAAAAAAAAATCCATTTTTTGTAAATTTGATTAAAAGCAAAGATCTTGTTTTAAATTTTTATTTTTTGTAGGGAGAAATTAATATTAAGAAAAAATGCATTTTCTATCTAACAAATAATTAGTTTATGCATGCGGTCACTCAATAATAAGCTATGAAAAGGCACTATTTAGGTATTAACTAATATTTAAAGGTACCGAATTTTCGGAAGTAAGAAACAGAAATTTTGCAGGAATAAAAAATTGAAATTTTGGTCAAATTCCCATAAGTTACTTATGAAACATTTTTATACACATTTTTTTATACACTTCACTGTTAAATAAAAGCTATATTCTTTTGTAATTTCAATATTTGACTGCTTTAGAGTCGTTGTTCTGTACATAAGAAGAACATTATAATTACAAAATACGCATTCTGCGTCTGCGCTATTAGTTGAGCTCCAGATGCACAGTAAAGCTGCTTCAACAAAGGTTGCAAAATATCATTTCAAAGTCAAACATTGGCCCAACAGCCCCTCTGCGGGGCAAAGTCTGCGCTGCCCAACCGCGCCTTCGAGACCATGGGCTCTGGGGTGCGGATGCATATACCTCGGCCAGGTGGACAAAACATCATTTATAAGCCAATAATATGCGATTAACATTAGGATATTCATTCTTGTTTAGTGATTGTAACATTAGGTGATAAAAGTTGGTGTACCCATCAAAGAGCTCATATTAGGGAGTGCTCTGAAGTAAGAAATTTTTGAAGAACTTTCGGGCAATTTAATTTTGTTTAAGGTGGTCATGCATGTAGCCATAAATGGGCCAAAATATTTTTAACAAATCTGAAAATAGGCTTCATTTGTTGTATTTAATTTCATTTGCAAAGAAGATTTATGGAACGTTTTCTCAGATGTGGCTTTTTGAATTGTGTTTATATCCAAATCACTAGACTTTGCTATTAAAGAGTTGCTTTCAAGCCTTCTAATTTGTTTTATAAATGGTAATCAAATGGGTAACTTGAATCTTCTTATTCGTTAATTAATTTAATTAATATCTGGCACAACTCAAATATGAAGCTTATTTCAATCTTGAATTTACGTTTGAAAGATTCTTAACGCAATTTTCTTTCCTTTTTTTTTTTAAAGAAAAGCCATATTTTGCACCCGCTTACAAAAATAAGGAATTTTCGCTGCGAATTCACGTCTATTACGGGAAAAAGAAGGTTCTGTACATTAACTAAAAATCAATTATATTTGTCAGTATATACTTGTAGAAAGATTTGTACAGTAAGACACATTTCATTTTGTTTCTGAATCTCGTGATTCGACCATTGTTTATACCACGAATAAAAAACATATCAAAAATGCCTGAAATAATTTGTAGTAAGTCTTAAAAATAATGAATTCAAAAAGTAACTTTGTTTTAAAAACATATTTAAACAAAAATGAGAACTGTCTATACACTGGCCTCTAAAATATAAGGAACAAGATGCTTTTCGAAGCTCACCATAAAAAAAGACACTAACAATAAAATTTGTAGTTTATATAAATGACAAAACTGAACTTTATACAAATTTATGCAAAAATGATAGCTACCACTATTTTTTATAGAAATGTCTGAGAGAAGCCGTTTGCCCGATCCGTTAAGACGGTAGGCGGTTGGATTGAAGGAAATGGGATTGTCACAGGCTGATGCTGCCAGGTGTTTTAATGTGTCTCGCAGTGTGGTCCACCGTCTCTGGAATCAATATCAAACTGGTGCTTCTTGTGTCCAGAAGACATGTTAAAGGCCGACCACGAGCTACAACACCTGCATTAGACAGCTTCATAGCTCTGACAGAAGGAGAAGAAGCGTTAATTTGCCGCAACTTGTTGCAGACCACTCTGTAGCATTCGGCAGAAGAGTAATCTCTAGTACGGTGCAAAGGCATCTTCTCAATGCAGGTCTGTATGCAAGGCGACCAGTTGTGTGTGTCACTCTCAAAGGACGACAGAGAAGGGGACGCTTATCTCGGGCAAGAGAACACGTTTCCTGGACCAGACAGCGACGGGCTTCTCTTTACAGACGAATCCAGATTCACACTGGAGAGTGATTCAGGACGTCTGCTGATCTGAAGCGGCAAAGCACCAGTCACCACAAATCCAACACTGTCAAAAGACACATTTACCGCGGTGGTTCGGGCAGGGATCTCACTCGGTGGTCACACTGACCTGCATGTGGTCCAGGGAGGAACTCTGACTGGTCTGAGATATCGGAATGAGATCCTTGATCTACATGCATAATATGCATCCATAATGGGCAATGATTTTATTCTGGTGGATGATAATGCACGACCTCACCGAGCTGTAGTTCTTGAGGAATATCTTGAAAGGTGTTGGTTTAGAGGGAATGGAATGGCCAGCTCAATCTGCAGATCTGAATCCTATATAGCATTTTTGGGACTATCTTGGTAGACAGGTTGCTGTTTATGTCCATCGCCAATGCCTTAGGAGATCTGCAATTCCCATATGTCTTCCAAATTTGGTGTTTCTACATCCATTCATTTGCAAATCAAGCGCAAAAAACCGGTTGTCCCTTAACTTTTGGAGGCCAGCGTTATATCGTTCCGTCTGTCTATCCGTCTCCACTCGAATATTCTGAGATTGTGTAAAGTTCTTATATTTTTCAAACTTTTACTGACACACGACTCCAACGGAAAACGTGCATGTTGCATTTCTGCTAGATTGAAAATAATTACAATACATCACAGTCTTGATAGTTAGAAGAATTACAATTTCTATCAAATATATAGAATTATGTACATTCATGAAGTATCACTTTTTTTTATATTGCCCTTAGATTTATATGTTTGCTCTTCATCGAATACGTCAGCGTGATTTCTATTTTTCTAGTAACAGAGCACAGATTTTTTTTTTTATTGAATACTGTCAGAGAATTAATTTCTGCAAAATATTATTTAATAAAATTTTATGGCGCCATTCTGTTTCAAAGAAAAACCAAAACTGGAATATATTGTTAAAATATATATGTATATGCAGGGTATCCCTCAAAATGTGGTAATGGGTTTTAATTCTTTATGCTTTAGAGATAAGTGAGCAATGTAAATGAAAAGAATGTTCGAAATAATGTAGGAAAAGAGACTGTATTAAGAAAAAGTTCCTCCCGTTCATGTTCAAAAAGTTACACATTTTTTATTTGTATACGACCCCCTTACAAAAAAATCGAATTAGTAAAATGGGTTCATGCACTAATAAGGTAATGTCCAAAATTTCAGCCTTTCATCATAAAACTTCTCAGAGATATTTTTAAACAAAGGTAGGACTATACATGGATTTTAATGCAAATGTTTATTCCAGGACGGCATAAAATTATTTTATTTTGTAACTTCTGTACGTCCCCTGCAACATGGTCACCCGACGTGATTTTTTTCCCTTCGTGAGAAATTGAAAAGTAGTTTAAGTCAGCATATATTTTTCTCCAAACGTCTGACACTTTTTAGGATTTAATTCTTAAATTGTGTACATCAACCTCATTAGTGTTTGAGGCATATTTTACTAAGAGAAATTTTTTGTACGAGATTCGTAGACAAATTTAAAAGGTTTAACTTTTTTAAAATTAACGAAAATGTTTCTTTTTCTTAATGTAGTCTTTTTTCCTACGTTATTTTGAGGTTGTTTTTTTTTCACTTTTAACTGCCGACTTATCCCTAATATATAAAGAATTAAAGCGTGTTACTCTCTTTCTGGGACACCTTGTATAACAACGTAAATATATTCAATTAATTTACAGGAACATGAAAACTATCTTTACTATACTACGATCTATGGGCAGTAATATTTTGAAGTATGTTTAATTTTATTCTATAGTTTATAAAAGTTAAATACGGATCTTTAAAAATTTTTTCGGTGGCATGCACAGTGAACGACAAGTCGTCTATACGGTTGTTCATCTCTGTCTCCATAATCTATATCTGTTCTTAAATTAACACAGATTGGCAGAACTTTTATAAGTTATTGACATTTGCTGTGACATCTTTCCCAGTTAAAGCACATGTGTGCTCAGCATATAAACACCCTTTCCAGACGAGGGAAAATATTCCGATAGATTACTATATGTGGAAGCGATCACAAGGATTTTTAAAGTTATCAGAGAACTTTAAATGTTATCAGAGTACTGTCGGTCTGTAATTTTGTACATTCTATAACGTCCGTGGAAAAGCATGATCTTCCGCAAAATTTCAGTATGGTATATAAGTTTATTACAGGGTGTTCAATGTTAAATACTGAGTGTGCAGTATTTGTACCTTTACGGGGACTTGCAAAAATGCCCAACGTTTATGCTCTGTGGACTGTTGTTGAAAATAAAATATTTCTCTTCGTAAGTATTAACTGGATGCTTTTGGCAAGTCTGTTATTTCTTAGATACTTGCATTTTCGGGCTACCGGAAATAAATACCATCAAAAGGTATAATAGAACAATTGTGCTAAGCTGAAAGTGTACCTTTGAAGTATTCGCGTCGCTTGAACTTGAATGTAAAGTAAACAATTGAGTGATGTTTTCTTTAAAGAGTATATCTTTTCTCGAAGGATGAAAATACGAAATACTAAAACCTTTTTATAACTATTTCTTTTTTTTTCAACATCTGCAGAAACAGAATTTATTTTTAGAAAAAATTTAATGCAGTGGTGTGTTTTACGAAGAAATAGACGAATAAACTACTGTAAAAGCACTTATTTTCGCGTGGCTTTAAATTTTTCGATTTTCGGGAACCCGTCGTAATCGGGAAAATTAAACGCTCGCGAAATATTTTTTTCCCGATTAATAATAATAAGAAATCAGAAATTGTTCATTTAACAAAATTTCACGCGATTTATTACACAATTACAAATTCTTTCTTGACAACTTTCTTTCCTACAACTATTTCTTGAATACTACACAACTATTTATAGAATATAAAACAATAAATAGTTGAATGTACTAACTGGATGCACAGCTCGTTCACTTACAATATTGAGGGGACGTACTTTTCGGACAAAAGGAAGTTTCTTAAAATGCCTTATGCAGAAGGGATTGTATATTTAGGTAACTTTCGGTTCTATTCATATGAGATTCGCGAAATCACCGATATCTTCATATTTGTGAAAATTACGGCTCGCGAAAACAAGCGCTTTAGCAGTATTTCCTATAATACAAAAGCATGGAGCATCTAAACACTCTGTGAGTTTCTCAATGTCATATAAAGAAGCATTTATAAATTTTCATGTTCTTTATTAAACCCGAGTTAGATATTTTTAAGCAAAAAATTTAATTGCTTTTATGAAAGTAAAGACTTTATTTATAAGCATGAAGTCAGAAGTAAAACTTCTATTCATATTTCAGAAATACAAAATGTACATCTTTATTTTTACTTAAGCAAGAAAAAACTTGATGATGAATAAATACATGGAAATGTATAAAAACCTAATATGATTTATTATATGACCTATGGCGATAAAGAAGCTTTGCCGTGGGGTTGGTTGGTAAAACGGATCCAGATGAAATTTCAGAGATAGTAATTCAGAGGTAATGGCTCGAGATTCTGTTAAAGGCAAAGTGATGCTCACGTTTATGGTTAAAGTTACATAAACTCGAAATTTTCAAATGGCAACACTTATTTTTTTTCATCGTAAAATGAGTAACGCATGGTAAAACCCTAAAGAGCGTTCGAACGGTACTTCACATCATTTTGTCATATTTACCTGTAATAAACTAAATCGTTCTTAGCAATTTCTTTTCTTGATTGCAGCTTTGCTCTGATGAACGCATCTTCTGCTGAGGCTGGCTGATATTGATTAAAAATCAGTTGATCAGTCGCAGTAATTGATAATCGTAAACATTCGTGTCATTAAAAAGTAATAAATAACTTTGTAAATAACACGCATAAATATAAAATAAAACAGTAAGGACCGTTTCGGGCTGTACAAAAGGTTTCTTCTTCCACAAATACGAAAAATCATTCTCTCAATTTCTACAGTTAGGCAAGGAGGAAAGCTTTACAGTAGAAGATGGACCGTAATTTAACAAAAAAATAATGATGAAACAGTACGTATTTTATATTTATTTATGTTACTTATTTCTTTTAACCATTTAACAACATTTCTCTTAGTGATCATATTAAAAGTGTGATTATCGGTTTTTAAAAAAATAAAGGAGAAAACTGGAATATTTGGTGTGATCAGAAGTGAGAGAAAAGATCAATTTTTACTTTATTTTATTTTTATTTATTTATTTATTTTTAGAGGAACTTTTTCCATTATATTTTGCCCTTCAGAGCTTTAACGCAAAAGACCAGACTGATTACGTAACTGAAATAGCTAATTATATCTTGTGAAATTTAGCAGTTCTCTTGAAACCTTGCGAAGGCCTGTCCTTAGATAACCCCCCTATCAAGTACACTATGATTCATCATGTAGAAATGACCCAGCCATTTGTGGAATATACTTCTTCAATCGACTGTTTTCTGAAATGTGTTGAAGAAGACAGTGAATTTCATGGTTCAGGAAATTAGATACTATGGCCATAAAAAATTTACTGTTAGCAGTTACAACTGACGAAACTGCTGATATGTACAAAGAAACTTATGCGTAGAAACATTGCCACGGAAAAGAATAAACAAATTATAAAATTTCTAGAAGAAACATCTTAGTAAATACGGGAATTCAAGGTTCTAAAACTGAACTTTTACTACGGAATATTCTGATCGCATTGCCTGTTTCTCATTGGAACAAATCTTATAAGGGGAGGGCACCCCCTCGGAAATTCATTTCGGGATGAAACTCCGTATGATAAGAGTACTGCTTTAGGGTGTTCCCTCAAAATAATATCGTACATGGGATGTCTATTCAAAGAAAAAAAAAAAGTCTTTGAAAATTCATACTCAACTTCTACGCCAATAAGCTCGTCTATCGCGCGAGTTGCAGTAATCTAGTTATTAGTGCGCTTACCTTCCGCCTAGACGTCTCGGGTTCGAGTCTCGATCGCTATTTTTTTTTCCAGTTCGATCCATTAATTTTTTTTACAGTTAAATAAATTATTAATAGTTTTCAAATCAGTGATATCTTTATTTACAGATAGTTTTACTGTAAAATATTCCAAAAATCTGTATCACATTTAACAAATTTAAAACTATATATGACAGAACACTGCAAAATCTGCGAAATCCAGAAATAAACTGACAGTCTGGTCTGAGGTTATTCTGTAATAACAGTGGTAAAACTACCGGAAACTTGTATACAATAGTATAGTTACCAAAATTTGTTTTCCTATTGGTCCCTCATTCCTTGGATCACTGCAGTGAAAACTGGAACGAAGTTGACGGGATTTTACGTCACAAACGCTTAGAGGGTTAAACATCAATATTTTATTGAAAAAAGTGTTGTATATTATTCAACAGAAAAAATATGTCTATTTTGTAAAAAAACCCTCTTTTGTGCTATAGGAAGAAGCTTATAGAATGAAATATGAAAGGACATTAATATAAAATAAGATCTTTACTTGAATTTTTTCAAATAGCAAAAAATATATGTTTTTATATTAATTTTTTTTCAGGGATAAGGGGAATGATCATAAGATAAAATATAAAACTTTGATAACCTAAAATAAAATATTTACATAAAATAAGTAACCTATCATAATAAACATGGTTTTATTAATGATTAGTTCCATAACTAGTTCGCTACGGCGATAATACACCATTAAAAACTATTCTATAAACGGCTTTACACCACTGGGACTAATTTTGCTAAACATACTTAGTTAAATCAATAAAAGAATTTGTTTTAAGGAAAGTGTTTGATTAAATTAAAAAGAAAACCTTTAGGGGAAATTAATCGTATTATTTGTTGAATCAAATAATATATTCATTTCTTTTAATGTATAATGTTGTTTACATTATACTTTTAAAAAAATATAACAATAAAAGTCAACTTTGTTCTGCATTATGACATAACTTACCACAAAATAGATTAAAACATTAAAAGAAAACATACTGGTCACGTTCAATGATTTTTTTATATTTTTTTCCATGTATGATTGGTTGTTTATATTCGTAGGTTCTGGGAAAATATAAAATTTCTTGTCTTCTAAAAAATTTTTCAACAAAAAGAATCGTTCCCGATACCACACCTAAACGGTTTTGATTCCAGGCTGGGATCTGGCTGGGCCTCACGCAGGGGCGGATCCAGAAATTACTTAAGGAGCGGGCGATTTTGTACCTGAAACAGGGGGGTAGAATGCGCAAAATCATTTTATGATTAATTAATATAATCAATTATACCAATTAACGTAATTAATTATTTTATTGATAAAATGCGTATATGAGCTATGATTAAAAAGGACAGGGAGTAGTACCCACACTACACCCCTTAGAAAAAAGCTACATAATTTTCATTATACTTTCATAATATATTTTAACAGATTATAACAGATATTTGGACTTCGTCCAGGGGGGGGGCGATCGCCCCCACCACCCTCCCCTTGGATCCGCGCCTGGCCTCACGGTGATTGTTTTAGCCGACTGCTGTCCAAAGCCACCCCGTTCTGACAGTTCAGCGTTGCGGCTGGCAGATCTAAATTAGTCGTTTTCGGTATCGCATGCCCGATGACGCACCGGAGCGTACTGTGACGGGGCTTTTGGATGTCAGCCCAAAAAATCGTCCGATAGGGCTGTGTTTGCTGGGTAATGTCAATTGTCCCGTCAATCATTTCTAAACGGCAATTACGTCCATTAACCACTCCCCTTAACGGTGTAGTTCGAAAAAAAACCATGTGATTTTGGTACATAAATACGAGTAAACTAATTATGTAATGCACTTCAAAATTTTTAGAATGTCTCTTTACAAGCTGTATTATACATTGTAATAAACGATAAACCTTTATCAATAGCGAAACTTTCAGAAAAAAATTCTTTAAAATCGAAAATTTAGCACGATATGCCACTCTTTGAAACTTTTTTGCCGTGCAATTCCATGTTGAAGAATTTTTTCCAAAAGTTTTATAAAAAGCACCGCTGTTTCATTTACTGCGGAGTGTAATACAGCTTAGAAGGAATCATCCTGAATTTTTTCGAGCCCCTGGTGCGATTAGCTTATTCCACGAGACTCAAATGGTTTAGGTGTTATCTCGCCGCAAGAATGGGGGGAAAGCAGTGACCACTTGCTGGCTAGCTATTTCCTGCGTTCCAAATAAACCAGGCGAAAAGGGAGGCCGCCATTTTCATCCACACACGAAACGGACTTAGGGAAAATATTCTTCCTCCCGTTCCTCGCTTGCTGCCGTGCTTTCAATTGAAATAGAAAATTTGGCATGCAGGGGCTTTCATAAACTATTTATTTATTTTATTATTAGATAGGCCACTTTTTAGTGTTTTGTAACTTCAATTTTTGAAACTTAAGAAAAACTTATTTAGCGTGAAATAGAAAATTTGTCATGCAGGGTACCAAACGGTGAAAAAGGCCGAATTGTTCACAAAACGACTTCACATTATCATTTGTTAACAAAATTTTAAGTTTCGGAGGAGGTGGGGGGACACCCTAGTCAACCTTGGTACCGTTTTCATTCTTCTAACATTATTACTAACGATCAAATTACCCACTTATCATCAGAAAAGTAGAAACATTTTGCTTCATAGAGTTTGATTTAATGGGGCAGGGGCGTAGCCAAGGGGGGGGGGTTACGTTGGGGGTCATAACGCCCCGATGAGAAATTTTTGACATACAAAATGTGTATTCTTCACTACATTATCACACACACGTATACACATATATGAGTTGTAGTAGTCGTAACCCCCCTAATGAAACATTTCTGGCTTCGGCCCTCATTCAGGGGTATATTTTTACCGTGTGTTAAACACGGTAAAAACATGCCCCTGAATAAGATATTATGTGCGATTTCCGGTATCTCGAATTTCTGTTATATCGAATATTTTTGGCCGGTCCAGCCGACTTCGAGATATTGAGAGTCGACTGTATACATGTGTGCGTGCGCGTGTGTCTCTTATTGTTTCCATTTTTATTCCTTTTTTTAATTTGTACTATATATATAGTACAATTTTAAAAAAAGGAATAAAAATGGAATATATATATATATCTTATAAATAAAAATGAAATTCTGTTTGTTTGTTTGTTTGTGGATTTGATTCGTATACAAATCCACAAAAATGGACCTATCGGCCTGAAATTTAGCACAGATATGTAAAATAATATAGAATAAATCTTAGTCCACTTTAAAACTTTGAAAGTCCACCCGTTCCCGGAATTTAAGAGATTTTTATGCTCTCCACGCAAAAAGCTTTCCGTAATTGTAACCCCTGTAGTGCAAAAAGTGTGAAATAAGTATCGTGGTTGCCATGTGTGGCGATTTTGCCGAATAAAATGTTTTAAATTCTCAAGTAAAAATAAAAGAATAATAATGATTTTTTTTTGTTAGTTTATATTCGTAAGGTTATTTTTTTTTAAATTATAATATCTTGTACATGGGAAATCAGAGCAAGAATGAAATGTTTTATACGCAAAACAATAAGAATTGAAGATTTCCGAGGCTAATGTGTAAAATATTTTAGTTTGACGAAAAAATAAAATGGCTGAAATATCGATTTTGAGTAAGTGAGTTCTAGCGGTTTGCACAGTTTTCTGCTTGGCGCAATTTATTGAGAGCTTAAGGAAATAGATTTTTGAAAACAAGTGCAAAGGTTTTATTAGAATACAGCGTTAAATTTTAATGATCCGTGAAGAAATAATGCAGTTATTAAGGGATTTCAAGCGATCTAACTTCAGAATTTTCGCCAATTCAGTACATTGATTGAAGTTGGGGGAATTCCGCCTAATTTCAGAAAATTGAAATCTTCTCATTTAGTACATCGGAGTAACGATAAATAAAACACATTATAGTTGATAATTTTAAAAAATTCGGATGTATTAAGGGATTCCACTTTTCAAATAAATGCGCGCTTTACTGCGTTTAATAAATGCGTGGCGGTTGAACCATTTCCCATATTGATTGTTGCTAAGTCAATGCTTCGAATGATTCCCTGAAAAAACTCTTGCAAAATGGCGTATGTTGGCACTTTGGCGAGGCTTAGATTTGAAACTGGATTTTATTTGAGACTGGTATATATAATAACACTGGTTATAGATAAAAATGAATGTTGGTATGTGTTTATGAGGATGAAAAACTCCAGCACCGTTGCACCATGAAATTTGGTTCACCTAAGTCTTTTATGATGGAGAAGGTTTTTATGCTATCCGTTTTCCTTAACTTGCCACTTGGTGCCGCAGCACAACGCCGAATTCTATTCCGTTTAGCCGTTTGCTATGCGAATATCGTCCAACCGATTTCGATGAAATTTGGTACACGCGAATATTATAACACGGAGAATATTTTTCACTATCCATTTTGCTGTAACTTGCCACTAAATGGCGCTGCAACGCATCAACTTCTATACCGCTCGACCGGTCGGCATAAAATTTTTATATTTACACATTTGAGCACGAAGAATGTATTCTAACTGCGTTCCTTTTGATGTTACTCACCACTAGATGACACTGCAATGCATTATTATTTTAACTCGCCACTAGATGACGCTGCAGCAGGCCAAATTCTTGACCATTCAAACGGTCGCTATGAAAATCAGTATAAATAGCTATTTGAACAATGAGAATATTTTGGCGTTATCCATTTTGCTATAACTCGCCAGTTGACGGCGCTGTAGCAAAACATTACTTTAATTAACCACTAGATGGCCCTGCAGTGTATCACTTCTTGACTGTGCAAATGATCGTTATGAAAACAGGTATACATACATATTTGAACACGGGGAAGAATTTGGCGCTATCCATTTTCCTATAACTTGCCACTAGATGTCGCGTCAACACATGAACTTCAGGACTGTCCAGCCGATCGTCCTGAAATTTCGTATTAATCGATATCTGAATGCGAAGAATATTTTCGCCGTATCCGTTTTGCTAAAACTCGCCACTAGATTGCGCTACGCAGCATGGCCTTCTGCACCGTACAAACGATTGCCTTGCAATTCGGTATGCATGGTTATTGAACACAATATAACGCGATATCCATTTTGCTATATCTCTTTATTACAATAAATAGTAATCACCACAAATCGTAATATCAAAAAGTCCATTCATTCCCGTGCGAAGAACGGGTACTTCAGCTAGTATATATATATATATATATAACTATACCTAATGTAAACTAATTCCTAAATTATTTTACTTATAAACGAAGAAAATAAAGGCAGCTTTTTCGTAAATGAAAAATTCTACATGGAATTTGACACTTTAAAAACACGTACAGCTCTCCCGTCCATGTCCGGTTTACGGCTCTGAAACACAAATTATGTTTCGATACATACTGTGCATATTAATTATGATTCACGCCAAATAATTTTTTCTTAAGTTTTAAAAATTGAAGTTACAAAACACTGAAAAGTGGCCTATCTAATAATAAAAAATTAAATAGTTTATGAAAGCCCCTGCATGACAAATTTTCTATTTCACGCCAAATAAATTTTTCTTAAGTTTCAAAAATTGAAGTTACAAAACACTGAAAAGTGACCTATCTAATAATAAAATAAATAAATAGCTTATGAAAGCCCCTGCATAACAATTTTTCTATTTCAATTGAAAGCACGGCAGCAAGCGAGGAAGAATATTTTCCCTAAGTCCGTTTCGTGTGTGGGTGAAAATGGCGGCCTCCCTTTTCGCCTGGTTTATTTGGAACGCAGGAAATAGCTAGCCAGCAAGTGGTCACTACTTACCCCCATTCTTGCGGCGAGATAACACCTACACCGACTCAAATACCATAAGACAGTGACAGGGGCGACCTGGTAATGTTCCGCCTCTATACTAGGGAGACGGAGACCTTTCATTAGTGGTCGAAGACGTGCATCTGTCAGCAGCTTCTTGGATTTCCTTGTACAGAAAGGATTTCGACAAGTGTTACTGCGATTGTAAAATGAGCAAAGCATTGTATATCAAACGGGTACTCATTTTAAGAAGATTTGCCGTTTCAAACGCCGATGCGCCGCTTTCGAAAAATTCCAGATAAACCGAAAAACACCCCATTTTTAGTCACATATTTTATCGCAGGAGCTGACGATCACCTAGGAGGAGGCGACAATCTAAGGCAGTCATATTGGGACATAATTGAAGCTATTAAAACAATAAGATATTTGTCTACAATTTTTTTTCCGAATCATGTTTCTCTTTACTCCCTCGCAACTGACCAATATATTTTCTTGTAAAACTTTTTGAAACGCGAAATGTGTTCGAAAATTTATTTATAACTCTCATTTTTTTCTAGTAAAGAAGCTCCTGTTGACACCTATGCTTGCTTAAGCTTATAATATTTGTTTATGCCTCTTATAATTGTTCATGAAACGTTCCAGGGATTGTACGGAAAGCAGCGATGTAAGACTCCCTGAAATGACATAAATTTATGTTCTTATTGTTAAGGAATTGTCATTTAAGACATATTCAAACCAAAAACTATGTTTTTCGAATGCCAATTCTCTATTTTTTTTTACCATGAATTCACCCAGCCCACATAAGCTTTTGTTGCCAGTAAAGGCAAATGAATGCTAATAAAGTACTCATTCGGAGAAAGAACTCGTTGTACAGTCGACTAATGCTGCAGAATTTTGGATTATTTGGCATTGGTTTTAAACTCAAAAGAAGCAGACATCTGTATAAACATTTAAAGGAGTTAATGTCATATTTTAAAATTTTAACAATAATAAAAATAACAACTAATGCTAATATCTAAGAAACAAAGCTAATGAAAAAACGAAAATGCTGATTATTTAACACATTCTGTGATGATTACATGTAAATACAGCAAAAAAAAAGAGACTTAAATATATTTACCGAATTTTTTAAAACATCATAAGCAAACATTTTGCCGAAATTTCATTTTTTGGCAAATCTAGGAATTTTCCTTCGAGCTTTTTATTTAAATGTACTGCTACCTATGGCACCTTTTGCATACTATGTATCATCGAAAACAGATAAAAAAAAGTTACTTTCGTCTCTTCTCTATATATATATTGGGAATGCTTCTGAATATTTTACATGCAAAACAGTTATGCTCCTGAATACAAAATTACAAAGAGATTGTTTTACTCTCAAACTACCAATTCCGTTGAGAGGCATTGCCCAAATTTAAAAGAAAGATACAATATATTCAAAGTTTTAAACGCAAATATTTTTTTTTCTACACTAGAAAATTTGTGTACAAAATTTTCTTTAAATTGACATTTATTCTAAGTCTTTCTTTCAAACATTTTATTAGCTTGTGTTATATACATGTACCAGTTCAAAAGTTTATTCGAATTTTAACCCACTTCCTATCATCCGATGAAGCAGGAACTTGGCATACACATACAATTCTGATGACAGTGAGTACTGGTGTTTTTAATTTTTCGATGCCCTTCTGTTTAAATTATTAAGTATTTTTTCTAAAAATACTTTTTTCTTTTTTCTTTTTACACATATCTGCTCATATCTTTTTAACTAATCACCAGACATTTTTTTTTCATAGCATCATTGGAAAATTCTTTCGATTGTAAAAGAGGAAATCGATTCTCTAGCTTAAGTTTTTAATTTTTAATGATTTTTCGATGAAAAATCCATTATTGTCTTCAATTCCTTTACATCGTGACATCCAAAATCTGTACATTCAACTTATTCGAAAATTTCACTAAATACAGAGTGTCCTTTTCTAAATCATTTAAAAGAAAAAGGGTCAAATATATAAAATGTTTATTTTTTGACATTTTTTAAAAATAAAAATCTGCAGAACAAGCTGCCAGAAAAATTATTTTTCTTCTAGTACGGAGACACGCCTCCAATTAAGCAGGGACTAATTACACTACCCTCTAAACCCGTTTTTCAGTAGAAAGGATAAGACGAAGCGAAAAAAATTATGCATGCAGTGAAATCCCGAAGTAACGTTACCCGCATTTAACCGCCTACAACGTAATTTTCTATTGGTCCCAAATATTTTCTTATCCTCGTAATGTTAAAAAATGCCGTTAATAACTTTAAATTTTCTGTATTTAATACCATAATGGTAAATGGTTCCCTCAACGACTGAATCGATCCAAGTAGTGAAAGTAGAGGTATTGAATGTCAAGAGGAAAATTTACAAAAATTCTTATGCATTGAATTATGTATTATGACAAAAAAACAAAACATAAATTATAACAAACTGTTTTTGTAACATTTTTTGAAAAAATAATGTCTAAATTATGGTAGAGGGATAAATAAGAGGTATGTAACCTAAATTAAGCTTTGATTCATCGAAAGAATTTTGTTTTCTCCAACCCTCATTTAGCGTTTTTCCGCATGTAACGTAATTTATTTCGGTCTTTTAAATGACGTTAAGGGCGAGATTCAAGTGAAACGCGCGCGATCGAGTTCGAATCGAACGTTTTTCAGTCCCCAGTTCCCAGTTCAGTCCCCAGAATGCTTCCTATAAACAAACCTATCGCGCTGTCACGTGATCAAAACACGGTTATTTTGTTTCAGTTGAATAAGAAACATTGATATATTTCGAAATTTCCCCTGTTCGACGCGGAAAACGTTCGAATTGTGTTTCACTTGAATCTCGCCCTAAATTGGGTTTCACTGCATATCACTAAGAAAGTACTGTAAACAACTTTTCTTTTATTTAAAACTAGCTGCGTGCCCGTTCTTCGCACGGTAGGAAACGAAAATTTTCCTTACATGTGTAATTCGAAATTATTCGTGATGTGGAATTTAAAAAAAAAAAAGAGCAAAATTATTTGACTCTTAATGTAAAGTTTGTGTCATGAGTACTAACCTGATCATTGCAGTATAATGACTCAAAAAACTACGTCAGTGTCATTCACTATTAAAAAAGTGGAAAGCTTAATGGTTTGCAGAGAACTCCTGGCTTTCAAAATGTCTTATTTCTACATCATACTGTTTTTTAGGCTCAAGTTGTAGCATTAAATACCTAAGACACTACATGAAATGGAGCACCATTTATTTCCTTCCGAAAATGTACCATATAAGGAAAGTATTGCAATCATGAAAAAAATTCGACTTCGAGATTTTGGTGTATTTACACGTTTTGAGGTCTTCTGAATTCATCTATGCTATTTTCAAGAGATGTTTTTAAAATAGCTGCGCACCGGCTCTTCATACGGGAAGAAGGAATATTTTACTACTAAAATCATATCTGCATGTGACAAAACAGAATTTCATTTTTAAAAAAGTTCAAGTAATCCCCTCTGTTGAAATGACTGCGGGATATATTAATGCAAATTAGAATTACTTTTCGTTTAGTTGGTTGTAAGACAACCGTTGAAAAAGGATAAACACTTTTAATTTCATGAAATATTTATTAACGTGGTACATTGCGATTTATTCATACTATCTTTACAAATCTAATAATACTACCTATTACGTACATTAATACTATCTATACTCGCTTCTCCCTCTTCAAGGCTCCCTTAAAAGAAACAGCTTAGATTATTTGGCCTCAATGGGATCTTTTGATTCTGTGGCGATTCTTTGCAATTTACGCATTAGCATAAATAATAATCATTTCACATAATGGTTGCCATTAAGGAAACTCTCCATATATATTTAATTTATACATAGTTTTATAAGATTGGCGTATTTAGCGCCGTAAACCATTTCATCTTACTGTGGGGAGAAAATATCCAAGGGGTGCCATTTTAAATATCCAATAGCGATATCTTTTATATCCTCCATAGTCCTGTCTCCTGAAAAACATCAAACTGTGTAATCTCGAGGAGCTACTTATTCCCATTTTAATTGTGACAGGGCGTTAGAGTTGCAGAGTTTACAAATTTCACAATTTTTTTTAATTTATGACGTCACTGTTTGACTGCCGTAAAGGATACCCCGGTAGATTAATTTCGGAGTTACTTTCGATATTTCGCATAATTGTTTTCAAACGGTATCATTAAAACTTTGCGTGACCTTTATGGAGGAACGTAATTCAACGTTAAAATAAAACTATACTCGCAACCTGCATGCGTATGTTAGGCAACGCCTGCGCTAAATTAAATGCCAAAAATAAAAATAATAAATAGAAAAATTTTAATATATCGCGCTTTGAAACGAACTTTGTAACTTAAAATGAACATTTTCAGCGCCGTGAAAACATTTCAATTTTTAAATAAGCACCGGATTAAAATACCACTTCTAATAATAATAATCGTGAATTTCTTAGTTTATTTCTACAGTAAATTTTAATCAAAATATCGTCTCCCTGTGTTGAAAATAGAGCTGGAATAAATGAGTTAAAATTATGGCGTAATTTTTAGGTATCTTAAAGCATTTGACGTCATAGATCCTCACTTGCGAATTGAAATTCTGATATCCCATTTAAAAACTCGATTGGTTGAAAAAACCCTTTTTTCTAATCCTTTCTGTGGCAACAGCCGAACATAAATTCTCGTGCCGTGATCGCAATGTAATGAATGGCGTAAGATCGCGTTGATGCTATTAAATTCTAAACATTAGGCTGCATTAAAATTCGTAAAAAATCATCTAATTTACATAATTTTTTCGTTTTTATTTTAAAAGAGGGAGAAAAGAATGTTTCACGATTTGTCAAAATATCTAAAAGTTATGATGGATAGAATTCAAGATGCGACAGTTTTAAAATTATTTTACGAAAAAAAATCGCGAAGCAGATGTTTAGTAAAAAAATTCCTAAAAATCGGTAAATCAGGTTAAGTATTCAGAACAAACTGTTTTTAAAAGAAAATTTTCTCCTCTATCCGATGATACAAATGCCGTTTTGCTGCGAGCGTAATTTCCGCCGTTATTACGAATTAGGTGAGAAAAAATGCCAAAAATCGCATAAAACATAAAATAAAAAAAAATCTAGGTCGAATTTTGAAAAAATCGCTTCGAGGTGCACAACTACATATTTACATCTTCCCGAATACCAAATTTGGTGTTTCTAGGTGTAGCCGTTTGTCCGTAACGCTGCAGACACACACACACACACACACACACACACACACACAGACACCTTCTTTTATAATAAGTAGAGAAAAATGTGTGAATATGCTTCTTTTATTCCAAGATCTTTACTAGTTTGGTCTGTTATGACGTACGCCGATTTCAAAATTTATATATGAATTTGAATTCACTTCATGTCGCCCGATTGATCTGATACGGAGGTATGCACGTACAACTCTAGTGACGCTAAGTACTACGTTCCGGAAATTGAGACGGATAGTCGTTTTAGGACTGTTTACGATTCTCTGAAGGAGAAGCGTATTCACAATCCGTGGCACTGACTCGGGAGTAAGCCTATAATCTTAGACTATTTTTGAAGTTGTTCCTTTGTTGATTGTACCGATTGTCGGACTGTTTGATCAGTACAAGTCTGATGATCGGACTCTCGACTCTAATGGCGAAGGATCGATGGGTCAGTATGGGATTCATCTATGGAGATCAATTTTGCTCAAGTCCCAGATATTGAGATTTTATTAATACACAACCCCACATAGGGGGCGGCAAACGGGGCATTGCCCCGGGAACCATCCTGACGCGGGCAGTCAAAATGGAGAGAAGTTGTGCTAAAATTAAGATTTGCTTCGGATGACGTGATCTCTAGTCGCATCACTGAGCGCATATATCACCACGGACACCTTCGATAGCTTTTCTAGCGGTACATGTGGATACAGTATGAGGAGAAATAAAAAGAACGTGAAAGAAGCAGCAACGCAACGTAAGCGACGTCTTGCAAAGCCTCGACACGAATACCAAGAAAAACAGTTTTCAGACTAAAAAATATTAAATAACTATCAGATAAAAATAAAGTTTTTAAAGTCAAACTTTTTATTCAGTGATGGACTAAAGGGCGTGAAATAGTTTAAGAAGGAAATTTTCAAACTCAAATGATTATTGAAACTCACAAATTCAACCTAGCTTATCGATCATCGGCGAAGTTACTTGGAATATTCATTAAATATTACTTTATGTAATATTTCACATTTTAAAAATGTAAAGTATTACAAAATTTTCTAAAGCTTGAGGCGTTAATGCTTCTTTTGACCTCATATGGGAGAAGTGAGGCGTTTAAAAATTATATATTACTTTAGATTAAAAAAACAAAAGTAACATTTAGTAAGTTTTCTATATAAATCCGCCGATAATCGATAAACTAGGATGGATTTGTCTGCTTAAATAAGTGTTTTGGCTTGAAACTTTTCTTGAAAAAATTATTTTATACCTTTAAGTCCATCTTTAAATAAAAAAGCTTAATTTAGTAACATTATTTTAAATCTCATCCTTATTATATCCTCTCTTTTATTTTTGAATTGCATTTTATTCTTAACTTAATGTACATATATTTTTTGCTTTATAAATAAAACAGAAATCTTGATTCGAGCAAAGCTAATGTAAGCTTGAAATTCATATCATCCCATGGTTTGAATGGTTAGTTGATCTACTTTCAAATTGCTTCGGGGCTTTCAGTAACACTTAACCGCTTACATTCTAAAACAACAATTATTGTTGCATCTAAGTAAACTGCATCTACTTACTGAAACAAACTACTCCTGGCTTGTTTTCAAGTTTGGAAGGCCATAATATTTCAGCAAATGTCGTATGATGATGACACATTCCAGTTAAGTATTTCCCCTTTCGCTCCGATTCAATTATTAAGTGCATGTGTAAATCGCAGTTCCCGGTATTTTAAAGTGTTATGGAAACTAGGAATGTCAGAGTTTGAAATGCCTGTATGCTTTATATCTTCGTAATTGACTTACTATATAATTAACGAACTTTTAATCAATATAACTTCACATTCACACTGCACAAACTCCTGTTTGCGCTATTATGACATTTCTATTATGGTTCGGGGATTTTCTAGAATATAAAATCTATCCACTGTTAGCATTATTTTTCAGTTCAAATGAAAAACAATCAATGAAGAAATACTATCGTATGAAAAAATGAAGTAAAAAGCGTTTCTACTTAATATACATATATATACCACAAATACATATAATAAACTGATAATCAGCTGCACTGTTAGAAAAATAGGTCAAAGTTTCACCGAAATTCCTGTGCCAATTTACCTGCAACCGATATTTTTGAAAAATGTGGTACTAGGATTTACCATTTTAGCGTTGCTTCCTCACATTTTTGCACTGAATGATGATTTTTGCACTGAAACGTTGAAACAGGACTTTTCTCGTACCAATTTTATGGTTAAAGCATGAACCAATATATAAGTTTTATATCTAACCAAATGTATGGTAAGTGATTGAACCAACATCGAGGTTTTTCTCTAACCAAATGAATGGTATAAGATTAAACCAAGATCTAGTTTCTTTTTCTATCTTTAAGAAAGTTATTTTTAGTGTTTTATTTATAAATAAATTTGTTCTTTAATTATTAGTTCTGCAAAATGTCAAAATATCATCGTTTTATGAACCTTTTAAAATTCCTTCCACATCTGAAACGAGGAAAGTGAATAACTTCTGAGTTTTCTTTTTTATATGTATATCTATCCAATGCAATTTAATAAATTTTTTCTATGAAACTTTTGCTAAACAGAAGTGACTATTTTTTAGATGCTGTTGTAGACTTCAAAAACCTAAGTTAATATTAATAATACATTTAGCGGCATAAATAATTAAAATTTATAGATTACCGTGAAACTTTCCTAAAACCGTGAAACTATTCACTCACCATTCAACCATGGAAAATTGGTCTTTAAGAGAGGTATTCTGGTCTCGAATAGAGGAAATCAGAAAAATAAACTTTCATGCAAAATATAAATCAAATGATTATTATTGAATGAATTTATTATATATTTATGCAGTTTTAAATAAAGATTTTAACATCTAAGCAAGTAACAATCTCCTTTAAAGATTTTTTTAAGAATAAAAGTTTTAAATTTTATGATTAATCGTAGAGACTTGAAAGCAACACCATATTTTTATAGTCGAATACTGGCCAGATATTAGCTGATATGCATGTGCAAAGAT
The DNA here is from genome assembly GCA_038373885.1 of Cheiracanthium punctorium. Lineage (NCBI taxonomy): Eukaryota > Metazoa > Arthropoda > Arachnida > Araneae > Cheiracanthiidae > Cheiracanthium > Cheiracanthium punctorium. Next base: position 443,907 of record JAWZYV010011819.1, read on the forward strand.
CAGGAAATATGTTTATATAGAAAACGTCGCTTGTATTACAACCACCTGGAAGATATCTATATTATATATGAATTTCGAAAAACTTAATTTTTACTGTCGTACCTTCACCAAAAACTAAGTAACAATAAGATTAAATACAGGTACAGAATCAAGGCTTTTTTGCACACATCATATATAAATAATCGATACATAAACCATTGATGCCGTTAAGTGTATTATTGAAAGTAACTTAAAAGCACTCAAAAAACAATCACTTGATTTTAAGCCGTTGGCCTTTGGAAGTTTCATTGTAAAAAAGTATTAATTTGTGCTGTTTCTGTATAAAAAAAAGGAAATTAGAAACTATTCACTCACCATTCATTGGCTTGAAATATTAAAGGAGAAAGCTGTCATGTTGAAAAATGCGTTTCAGACATACATGGCAGAGAGCATTTTCTGTAAATGTTAATGATTGTCTTTAAAATAAAAAGCACTTATCATCGTGGAACAATATAGATGAAAGCTTATCTATCACATAGCATTCATATATCTCGATAAAAATTCTCGCAAACAAACCATTAACATAAAATAAACATAGCACATCGAGACTGAAATTTTTGAAATAGACGCCTAGAGGTACAGCGCTGTATGGGCCACAAAGTAAATATCTTGTATTCTAAAGTTAAAAGCTATATTGCGATTATGAATATACATTTTAAATTTATTTAAAATTCCTAAAAATATTAATTTACTCATGTTGTTTTAAGTTTTGTTACACTGCAATATTGTTTAATGTTTAAAAAAGTGTGGTTGAAGTCCCGATTTTAAATAGATACTTCTGCTTAAAAATTTATTAATATGTGTACATAAATATTTATTTCAAGTATAAATTGGTTTATTTCTGTTCTTTTCAATAGAAAGAGAAGTCTTCCAATTGAATTTTGTAAAGAAAATGAATACATCATTAATGCATTTATATATTTCCATATAAATGAGTGTATATTCAAAGCATCTGAAATTCGTCTATTAAATGTATGTGATAGGTAAAAAATTTTTTTAGGTACAAAATATTTTAATTTAAGAATTTAAATATTTGAGATTTATTCAGCATAATTAACACACGCTACTATAAAACAGGGAAAAAAATCATACGCACGGGATTCAAACACACATCAACCGGTTAGAAAATAAGCACTTCATCCAACAAGCCACGACTACGATATCGTGGGAGAAAAAACAAAGTATAAATAACATCATTTTATCGCAATTTTCAATAGAATTTTTCTTGTTAGAGTGTAATATTGCGCTTTAGTACTTTACGCATGAATTTAGAAAAGTAATAATTTAAAAGGTAATCTTCTATTAGATGTAATATTGATGAGATATGACTATGAGCAGTAACTGCTCTCTTTCAGGGAAGTTAATAGCCATTTCTGTTAAATCGACGGATCCTTAAATGCTGTTAAATCGACGGCAAACTATATCTTTTAAAGATGGTTATTTCTTAAGATTTCGAAATTTTTCTATTTCGAAGACTTCATGCAGCAGTTTTTTTTATTTGTTGTAATCGCCGCTCACCTCCTAACGCGAGCTATTGGCGGCCATATTACTTCATAAAAAAAAATTGACTTTTGAAGATTGAACCATGTTTGAGCCGGATTCCGTGTGCAATCGGTACTTGACTACTTTCAGACATTTTCCGGTTCAACCAATAGAACATTTTTGGTAACTCTGTGATTTCACTGGTTCTCAAAATTTTAACTTCGCGCCCCCCCCCCCAACAAAGGCTAACTTACGATGGCGCTCCCCCCCCCCTACACACATTTTTCAGCATACATTCAGTGTTTTATTCTTTAACGATGAACATTTAGTCGAATTTGCTACAAAATAATGTTATCAGTAAAGTTTGAATGAACATTTTAAGCGAAAATGGATATATTTTTTAGTAAATATGAGAATAAATAAGATGATTTTTTAAAAACATGCATCACTATTTGCTCTTTGGTTTTTCTCGCCCCCCCCCCTGCAAACGCTCTGTGCCCTCCTTGCGGGGCGCGTCCCACAGGTTGAGAAACGCTGGGTTATTTGGTGAAAAGATGAACTTATATTTATAAAAGTGTATCTTAATTTCTGAATTTATTTAAAAATGGTAGTGTGAATAAAAGTTCACATGTAGATGTTAGTATTTGTGTCATAATATCTTTGTTGAAAAATATTTTTGCTATTGCTCGTCATGAAAATATTGTTGAATGTAATATGTGTGCTTATTTGGTAATGCACATGGGTGTTACAAAATATTGGCGATTTTTTAATATACATTTATAAGAAACACCACTTTTTAAAATAATTCATTAAAAGGTGACATTTGCAAGTAAAAGCCAAAAGTAACAAGATCAAAATAAAAAGGGGCATTTAAAAATTGGCAAAATACATGGTTATAATTCAATTTCATTTTTAAACTTTTTGTTAACTTTTCTTTTATTGGTTGCACAAAGTCTCAATATTTTAATATTAACTGATCATTCAGCAAAGTTTATACTTGTTTTGAAATAAGAAATGATATAATTAATCACACAAACTTCGCAAGATTTCTACTATATAATAAGGGGTAAATCTAATATTTCGAAAATGGGTGTTAAATTTAGTAAGCATTTATCTGTAATTATATAATCAATCATTATATAAAAAATTGAACAACTTCTAATCTAAATAATTAAAAGTAAGGGACGTGTTATCGAGCCAGACTAATTTATAGGAACATCTTGGATTTCCAGTAGTGAAAACAATTGGTAACCGATAAAATACTGTCAAATCTATTGAAGTGTCTAGCACAATAAAACAAAAATAAAGTTTCAGCAACTAAACAATTATATGTAGTGAAGAAACATGCATCATCAAACTAGCTATGATAATTATGTTGTTATCTAAATCTTTTAACTGTCTTGACTGATTTTTATTAAATAAATAAGCTACGCATAATATGTATTTTGTTTGAAATAAGTGTTTCTAACAGTAGTATGGAAAATGATTTGCTTACAAATTTACTTTTGACATTTATTCTAACAAGCATGGGTATTATTATTAAATATGTCCTTTCGCTAAAATAGATGATTACAAGTGACATTACAACGCAAGGATATAGGAAGTAGCAGAAAAGTGTAATGTGCAGGATATATACAGGATGCATCAGAAACATATCTAGGGGAAGGTGGCCCAAAACCATCCTGTTATGGGGAAAACTTGCATAAAATAACATAAATGTTAGATAAAACTTTTGCCCTTTGCCACAATATTTTACACTATATTTTGCATCATAAACATATTTTAATAATATTTTAAACCCAAACTGAGTAACGAAAAAAAAAAAAAATTGAATTTGGAAAAGAGTTCAGAGGATCATTTTACCCTCACCCAAGAGCAAAATGATCCTTTATTTGAAAATAATTGTAAATTGTTTTTATCGGCAAATGAAAATACGTAAAAGTAATTATGACTATACATAACGAAATAAAATAAGTTTTTCAATCATACATCATGCCCAATTTATTTTATGAGAAAATTTTAAAGTAAAATGGTGTCACAAACAATAAAATGGAATATTTCAAAATTATGGCCCACAATAAACGCAGCAATAAATTAAATAATGTAATCAGTCACGCAATTTGAGAATGTCTGATGGGCTTCAATGATGACTAGGACACGGTATCGGAGTTTCTTCAGTATATGGATCATTTAACCAGCAGTATGGCTGCTTCTGTAGTCCATATTACAGGAACAAGCCGAGAAACATAACAAACTAAACAAGTGTAATTCACATCTAAAAACATACTGTATTATGTAAACCAAGTCATATTTCTGTACATTAAAGTCTGTATTTCTAAATAAATAGGAAATTTAGTGCTTACGTTATAAGAGATATGACAAAAGCCAGTTTTCTGAAGAATTCTACTCAGACACGTAATACACCGATCGCTTAAATGCCGCCATTGCTTCTTCGTTACTTAGAAGAACTAATTTACGTGTTATCTAGTAGATAGCGCTACCTGTCTGGAAGAAAACATATGTGGATTGTTTTCCGGCTAGGGTCATTTCGGGCCACCTTCCCCTATATATGCTTTGAATGTCGCTGAAAATTTATTTTCAAATTTACAAGATTAAATTTCTGGGGAAAATATTGTTAAATTAATCAACAGGTGACAATAGATTCGTTTGTTTAGCTACTTCAAACCCTGTTAGTGACAAGAGAGTCACATCAACATGGCCGACTCACGTTTGAGGTATCAAGAGTAAAAGGAAGGCTATTAAATGCGAGTTTGAAAATGTTGCTGAGGTTCAGAGACTGAATGTACGGAACATCGAATCGAAGTACAGAATCAGTCGTGACTAGAAATGTTGAAGGCCACTGTTTGGAACATTTCTTTTACCAGCTAATTAAAATACTAAGTTTGAACAGAAAGTACATTTATTTTTCAAAATGAACTGTAGACTTATTTTTCCCAGAAATTTAACATCGTAACATGGGGCGTAGCCAAGGGGGAGGGGGTTAGGGGGTCATAACCCCCCATGAGGAATTTTTTGCCTTACAAAATGTATATTCTTCACTCGCTTATCACATACATGTATGCATATATGTGAGTTGCAGTAGTCGTAACCCCCCCCCTATGAAAAATTTCTGGCAGTTTTCTATTGCAGTTCAAAGCGTGTATACATTTTGCTGCCTCACGAAACTGTAAAGCAATATTTCATCATTTGTTAAACAATGTGCAAATGATCAACAGTTAAGCGCTGAAACCCAACTAGAGACATGCGCGTGGAGTTTAGGTGTAATGAAAGTCGAAATTTGCTTTGTAATACAGTACCAAATTTTGGCTCTATATTTAATCAATGTGTAACGATATAAGTTCTAGTTTTCGACACGGTGCTCGTTTCAATTACTAGTCATAATCTAAGACGAAAAGAATCCTTGAATAAAATAATCTTCTATTATCTCATTCAATTTGCCTCGTTCGTATAATGAAAAGTTGGACCTGCACAACAATCTGCACTCGGGAATTAGCAGAATAATAAATAAGGGGAAAACCAGAAAACAAATGTCTCTTGTTTGTGCGCAGTTCTTTGAATCACGATAGTGACACAAGCAGTATTTCTGACATTTCTGTAATGAAATTTGCCTATATTCACACCTCAAAAGAATGATCAATGGTAAAAAGTCTTTCCAAACGTTTAGAAGACTAGCAAAATGCTGGTTGGCCAGCAAATAATTCTATGGAAACTGATGCAGTAAACACTATAAGCACTTTTGAAAACATTGTTGTCCCTCTTCCAAACTGTACTGGAGGCTGAAATGGCCATTTTCATTTTCAGCGATGTCACAATCTGCGTAGGTCCAAAGGTGGTCGGAATTTTGTCTAAAGAGCAGGTGGTAAACGAAAACAAGTTTTTGATACAAGTTCTACACCCAGTTAAATGTCATTGGGTGGTATATATGAAAGGTGGGAAAACTGAGGCAGCTTTTAGCATAAATTGACTACGATGTCACAACAGTTGCCATTCCTAATATCGGAACATTTGCCAAAAATCAGAGGTTTCAGATTGTAGGATAAAAAGAAATTCAGTCATGGTGGTCCACTTACCTTTTTCGCGGGGTAAGTAGAACACCAGCCAATACTTTTCAGGATCACGATGATCCTTTTAGCGTCTGTATATCACCTCTGTTTAGCAATCCTTTAAAATTTACTTTTTGTGCTTACTTAACTTCTTGGTGTTTCTCACTTGAAAATTGTATCAAAACTGTCTATATTTGCTGTTTGGTTTAGATAGAAAAAGAATGAAACTAACTATACGAAAAGGAAAACAAGAATTAAATAAGGTGAAGAGAATTTTTGTTATTTTCTATCCAAAAGAAAGGACTTTTTTCTGCTTGAATTACTTTCGTTTCAATATTTTTAGCCAGAACTTTCATTTAATATATGAAACATACACGATTTTAAGATTAAAAATTGTACAGTATAGAAAAAAGATAAAATGGGATAATTGTTCACAAAATACATTCATTCGATGTAAAATGCCTTGTGAAAAATGGTATGGGTAGTTCTAACATTTCTTGCGCAAGATGCGAGATTTAATTAACTTCATGTTTGGAAAATGCTGATACGTTAATTTTATCGTGTGAGAAAATAATTCACAAAATAGATGTGCTTATTACAGGGCATTGTTTCTAAAGATATTTTCTGCAGACGCATCTCGACGAAAACTCTGGAAGAAGTTTGATAACACTCCATAGATTTTTTTAATTGTTCAAAGTTACACTGGCAGATTCTATAAGGCAATTTATTTAAAGATAATAGGAGGCGTAATTGAATTTCCATGTAGCATACAGGAGGAACAAAAAGTAGAACATGGAACAAAGAAAGTACGTAAATGCATTTCATTACAAAAACATTCATAGAATATTATATTTAAATACTCAAAGTTAGTACCAAGAGACCGAATTTGCTTTCTTTCAAACAATCGCAGAAATATCAGGAAACCAATTATTCAAAATTCAAATGTAGTGATATACCAATTCAAATATTATGTAATAAAAAACTGAATATATCTAAAAACTTTTATTTCTATTTACTCTTTATGTTTATGGAAAACGCTATTGGCTCTATTGCTTCAATCTCTTTACTTATGTAAAAGAAAGAGTAAAAATACGAAATTTGTGATAGGTCCCTCACTGAAATTTAAAAGAATTCTTTTAAGTAGTGTATATAATTGAAAAGAATTATTTTAAATAATTAAAAAAATAATACAATTCTTTTAATATTTTTTAATTACTAAAGCAACTACACTAGACTTATTCCATCTTATTATCATATTTGGCAAAATTCATGACTAAGTGATTAATTCTACAAACAAAAATTCCCTTTGTATTTAGGTATAAAGATAATTTTAGTTCTCTGCAAATATACAAATTCTATTTTACACACACACAGACACACATTTATATATATATATATATACTATAGTATATGCTAGTATATATATATATATATATATATATATTTATATTTATATATATACTAGCAGCGTGGCCCGGCGTTGCCCGTGCAATGAAAGAGAAATGCCATTTACCTTAAATATAGATTGTAAAGGGAAGGAATGTGAATCCACCCGCTGGAATGATAAAAAAAGGTCACGGAATTTCCACGCTGCAATGAAAAAAAATTAACACGGCACCTAATAGAATGCAGAGGTTGCCAGGAATTGGACTTGGCTAGGCTGGAATGTGAATCCTCCCGCTGCAATGATAAAAAAAAAGGACATGGGACTTTCCGCTGCAAAATAGAAAAAAAAGAACAAAGCACCTAATGACATATAAGACTTCTCCTCTTCTACCTGTCTGTGTTCTAACAGTCATTTATCGCTAATACCTACGCAACTACTAAAAACAAATAGAGCCCAGTCATACTTCCTAATGCAACGATTTCAAATTAAACCCACATGTTTGTTTATTTCTGACGGATTCCCGTTTGAAGTGCAGGAACGACCTTGAGAATGTAAACCATATGAAAAAAGGAACACCGTCAGTTGTCTTGGAAACGCTTCATCCTCACTTACACACAGCCTACACACAGGACGAAAAGGAGGAAGTTTGCTGTTTATTCAATCACGGACGGAAGGGAATTTTAACTTGTGATCTTTTCAGAAAAATAATCATAAAAAATCTAATAAACATTTCTGCACGATTCAAAATTTAAAAGAGGGAGAAATAAATGTTTAATCAGCGGTAAAAAGATGGAAAAATTTTACCCGTTAAGTTTTTCGATGCGACTGTTTAAAGATAGCATATATTTAAAAGCAGTACATTTTCTTCGAAACATGATTTACTTTAAAAAATTCCCCAAAATCGGCAAATGTAAATACGATTTTGTAACAAATTTTATTTGAAAAAGAAAACTCTGTAGTTTCCTATGATATTCAAAATATAGTGTTCGGACGAAAATTTAGCTCGTGATAACGTAAAATACGAGATAAATGGCCAAAAATCTTACAAAACATAAAATAACTCAAAAACTATTAATCCGATTAATTTCATTTTTACGGCATCCTAAAGCAGTGATTTCAAATAAATCCCCCGCTTGTTTATTTCTGGCGGATTCCCGTTTGGAATACAGGAATGGCCTTAAGAATAAAAAACCATGTGAAAAAATGAACAACCTCAGTTGTCTTGGCAACGCTTCAGGTCACGTCACGCCATGCCGATTTTCCCTTGTTGGTTCTTCATTTGCGGGGCCTTCCAGAGGCCGAAAAATAGCCGAAAACTGGACAAAGCATAAAATAACTCAAAAACTATTAATCCGATTAATTTCATTTTTACTGCATTAGCTTGCTCTTGTCCTATTTAGCCAGTGTGCCAAATATGGTCCAGATCCGTCGAACGGTCTGGACGCGTATAGCGAACAAACAGACTTTCCTCTTATATATCCTCTTTAATAATAGCGTAGTATGCTAATGAAATGTATGTGTGTGTTCACTATAGGTGGCCAGAGAGCTTGTCGGATCCGGGTCAAATTTGGCACAGAGGCGAAATAGGTTTTAAAAAAGCCAGTGCTGTAAAAAAAAATTGAAATTCAAATTAGTTAGAAGATATTAATTAAAAACAGAAGAAATGAGCATCTAGGTTACCAAATTTGGCGACCTTGCTCCAGCAAAAAACGATTTATGCTTTCGCAACAAAGCAGGAAAGCTCTTAAAAGTATGTTGGATTTGAAAAAACATGAAGTTGGAATTACGCGAAGTTAAGATTCACGAGAAATAAATACGTGTGTTAACATAAAGTTAACTATTTTCAAATAGCAAGATCGTTTGGATACCAGGAGTTCAATATTAAAGATGACGCTTTTTTTTTTTTAAACCAGTCATATCCATGGCAACGTTCTGTAAATATATGGCAACCCTTGTAAAAGCCGCCATTTTATCCCTTGTGCTATGATTGAACTAGATTTGATTGCCACTGAAAGAACATTCCAGCGTTTTCGTTAATAAAAAAAAAAAAAAAACATTTTAGATTTCAAATGATTTATTTTACCCTTGGGAGTGCTTAACTAAGGTATGATTGCGTCTGGAAGAAGATTTTACCGTATTGATTTAGATTTTACTACATTCGTATTAGGTATCTAAAACTTCGTGCTAAAATCTAAAAAACAAATTAATAAATAAAAAGAAATATACCAAAAATAGCGAAATGCAATCGGAAAGTAATTTTATTTTGCAGCATGCATATGTTACGTAATGTTACGGTTGTAGCATGGTTAAATACAAAATTAAATGAGTAAATGGGAAATTTTTAATGCATCACGTTTCAAAAGTGATTTTGCAACATTCAAAATGAAGAACATTTTCAGCTGAGTGAGTTAAAGTAATTAAATTCATAAACCTAAGCAACGGACTAAAATGCCACTTATTACTTCTAAACTCAAGGCCTCCTGCAGACGATAATTCTGATAACACGGAAGAACCAATGCTAGAATATGCTGGACTTTTAGTAGTCTTAAGAGGCATAGTGACGTCAGCTCAATGTATTCACAATCGAATCGATTACCAATGTTAAAAAGATGTTCTTTTTCTTTTTTAAATAAAAGAAATTTTACTATAATTATTTTAATAGAAGTTATAAGCAAAAATAAATTATCATTTTAATGTTGAAATTTATGCCTTTTAAAAATTACTATATAGTTACGCTGATCCCTGACTTCAAGATAAAACTTCTTCCGCCATTACTGCAAAAAGATTACAAAGATAACACAAAAAACTTAATAACATCTACACCGCTTGTACGATCAGCTTGAAATTTTGCATGAATATGTATATAAAAATATAGAAAATAATCTGCGCTACCTTAAAAATCTAAAAATCCACTCGTTCCCTCATTTTTAAGCGATTTTTCGCTACTTTCAGCTCTATATTATTTACGAGAGTAGAAACGTTAATCATTTGAGTGACAAAATTAGCTACTGCATGTGATAATTACTTCATATTGACGTCACACTTAACAAGCTTTTTCCAGATTTGTATGTTTATTTATTTATTTATTTTAATAAAATGATTTCCTCGCATATGTTCACAGTGAAATGAAATCGTTGAATGGGAAAAGTTTCCGCACGTTCCCCACAAGAGCATGAAATTCGATTTTAGTATATCTTATAAATAAAAATGAAATTCTGTTTGTTTGTTTGTAGATTTGATTTGTATACAAATCCACAAAAATGGACCTATCAGCCTGAAATTTTACACAGATATGTAAAATAATATAGAAAAAATCATAGTCCACACACTTTAAAACTTTGAAAGTCCACCCGTTCCCGGAATTTAAGAGATTTTTTTATGCTCTCCACGCAAAAAGCTTTCCGTAATTGTAACCCCTGTAGAGAAAAATGTGTGAAATAAGCATCGTGGTTGCCATGTGTGGCGATTTTGTCGAATAAAATGTTTTAAATTCTCAAAGTAAAAATGAAAGAATAATAATGATTGTTTTTTGTTAGTTTATATTCGTAAGGTTATTTTTTTTAATTAGTATAATATCGTGTGCATGGGAAAACACAGCAGGAATGAAATGTTTTATACGCAAAACAATAAGAATGGAAGATATCCGAGGCTAACATGTAAAATTTTTTAGTTTCGCGAAAAAATAAAATGGCTCAAATGCCGAGAGAGTGAGTTCTAGCGGTTCGCACAGTTTTCGGCTTGGCGCAATTTATTGAGAGCTTAAGGAAATAGATTTTTGAAAACAAGTGCAAAGGTTTTATTAGAATACAGCGTTAAATTTTAATGATCCGTGCGGAAATAATGCAGTTTTTAAGACAATTCAAGCGATCTATCTACAGCATTCTCGCCAATTGAGTACATTGATTTAAGTTGGGGGAATTCCGCCAAATTTCAGATAATTGAAATCTTCGCATATAGTACATCGGAGTAACGATGAATAAACACGTTATATAGTTGATAATTTAAAAAATGCGGCTGTATTAAGGGATTCCACTTTTCAAATAAATGCGTGCTTTACTTTTTGGCGCTCGAACCATTTCCCATATTGATTGCTGCTAAGTCAATGCTTCGAATGATTCCCTGAAAAAACTCTTGCAAAATGGCGTATTTGGCACTTTGGCGAGGCTTGGATTTGAAACTGGATTTTATTTGAGACTGGTATATATAATAACACTGGTTATAGATTAAAACTGAATGTTGGTATGTGTGTATGAGGTTGAAAAACTCCAGCTCCGTTTGACCGATCACCATGAAATTTGGTTCAACTAAGTCTTTTATCATGGCGAAGGTTTTTATGCTATCCATTTTCCTCTAACTTGCCACTAGGTGGCGCAGCACAACGTCGAATTCTATTCCGTTCAGCCGTTTGCTATGCGAATATCGTCCACCGATTTCAATGAAATTTGGTACACGCGGATATTAGAACACGGAGAATGTTTTTCACTATCCATTTTGCTGTAAATTGCCGCTAAATGGCGCTGCAACGCATCAACTTCTATACCGTTCGACTGATCGGCATAAAATTTTTTATACTTACACATTTGAGCACGAAGAATATATTCTAACTGTGTTCCTTTTGATGTTACTCACCACTAGATAGCACTGCAATGCATTATTATTTTAACTCGCCACTAGATGACGCTGCAGCAGGCCAAATTCTTGACCATTCAAACGGTCGCTATGAAAATCAGTATGCATAGATATTTGAACGATGAGAATATTTTGGCGTTATCCATTTTACTATAACTCGCCACTTGATGGCGCTGTAGCAAATCATTACTTTACTTCTTGACTGTGCAGCTGATCGCTATGAAAATAGGTATACATAGATATTTGAACACGGGGAAGAGTTTGGCACGATCCATTTTCCTATAACTTGCGTCATGAAAATTCGTATACATCGATTTCTGAATGCGAAGAATATTTTCCCCGTATCGGTTTTGCTAAAACTCGCCACTAATTGTGCTACCCCGCATGGCCTTCTGCACCGTACAAACGATTGCCGTGAAATTCGGTATGCATGATTATTGGACACAATATAACGCGATATTCATTTTGCTATATCTCTTTATTACAATGAATAGTAATCAAAACAAATCGCAATATCAAAGAGCCCATTCATTCCCGTGCGAAGAACGGGTACTTCAGCTAGTATATATATATGTGTGTGTGTGTGTGTGTGTGTGATAAATTTGCAGCTGAATGAAATATTTCGAATTATTAACAAAGGCTCTGACCAGCAGAAGTCAGTTTCATAAAATTTCATCAATGCACGCAATATATGATAAAAATTACATACATATGTCATACTATGTTAAATGTATCAAAATTTATTTTTAAAAACAGTAAACTTCATTTTAAAATGTATATTTTAATCTTAGAACACGTGGGTATTTATTTTTTCAAATTCGTAGTTAGAGCCCTATGATTTTAGAGCTTCATGTTGCTCTGCTACCTTTTATACTGTCACTATTTTTAATGCTTTGTGTTTTTAATAATGAAATTAATTAATGATTATCTTAAGTTGCATTTTAAGCACCAAAAAATTTTCAACAGATGCAAAATTTCGAACATAAAATATAAACCAAAACACATTAAATGTGAGAGCAACTACTTGACTAGGATAAACCGCCGTGTACTTCTGATTTTTAAAGCTACATTCTCATAACAAGATAAAATGGAGACTATTGCTTTCATATCAATATTTTTTATGACAGACGAAATGTTATTGATTTAAAGACAAATTTTGTTAAATAAAACATTTGCAAGAGTCAGTTAAAAGTTTCAGAACTTATAACTTTAAAATAAGTTCTTAAATTTTACTGATACAGTGTATGCAAGATAAAAAATAATATATTAATTCATACATCATATTGATTAATTAAATCTGATTCTGAAACAGTAGCAAAAAATTAAAATTATTAACCATTTGAGGCGCAACCCTTTCCCAATGCTGAAAAAAGGGCAGCCGTTGCTATCGCTCGACTTAACTACCAGCAAGATGGCGGACGATCGAAACTTTCATCGCGTGCCACAGATCTAGAGACCCTTTTTTGACACAGACTGGCTGTGCGCTGCCCTTTTTTCAGCATTGGGCAATATATCCTGCTGTTCTCGCATTCTTCCATTTTTCAGCAGATGTCAGTGCTGTTAAAAATAATCGTGACACTCTTTTACGGGAAATGACGTGCTAAAAAGTAAAGGATTCTTGTGGAGCTATGTCACTATGTGGAGCTATGTTGCAACTATTTATATGGAAATCAAATCTATTCTTCGTGACTGGCAACAGTCTAAACGTCAGAGTTTGGTGTTTCCAGAGCGGGAACACTGCGCGTTAAATTGTTAACCATTTTAAAGTAACAGATTGAAGAAAAAAACGCATTTGCCCAAGAAAAGTATTTTTTCTATAAGTTAAATTTTGAAAGGAGTACTTCGGGGTATTTGAATTACTGCCAATGCAAATATAAAATGAAAATAAAAATGTGTTGTATATAATAATGGATAGATTTATATGGCAAAATATTAATAAAACATAACTAACCGGAAAATAAAGATTGTTTGAGCTTTTGTTCTGATATTTTAATATTTTAATTTTAAAATTACTCTAAAAATATAAGAACAGAATTAACCTGTATTTAACCTCATATTTTGCCTAAAGCATACCTTAAAAAAATATATTTATTATTTTTTATATTGTATTTAGCTTTACTAAAAAAAAAAAAAAAAAAGCGAACAAGAGCTTTATGCATGTAGTAAAATTTGAAAGTAAAATAGAGTAATTTCGAGGAATGATTTAAAAACATTTGATTAAACTTTAGTTTAACAGTCAGTAACTTTATTTCCATTAAGAAATTTTATTTTCAAATAGCAAAAAATTTTCGATTGTTCTTATTGATTAATATATCTACACAAATGCACGGCGTCTAAAAAATACTGCAACAAACTTTTCCGGAAGTTATCGGAGGATCGAAAAGGATCGAAAATTTCATTCCAAGAAATGGCCAGAATCGTAAAGAGAAAATAGTAGCAGAGGTATAATATATGAAAGGACTCGAGAAAGTGATTTATTCCTTGGAAACATTTATTGCCACTATGAGTACAAATTACGTACTAGAAGAAAAAAAAGTTTACAATGTTAAAACAGGTGCTCGAAATTTTTCCATCAGATTCTAAGCTTGCCTCACATCGATAGCTCATTGATTACTGGACACACTGGAATACACCGGGAGTTTCTTTGATTGTAGCTGCAACGCAGACGAGTCTTGACGCTAGATTCAATGCAGACTCCTCAGGCTTTTGATATATGATAGCTTTGCATGCTCCTCAACGAAAGAAATCAAGGTTGAATAAGTCAAGTGAGCATGGAGGCCAGGGAACCCGCCCACCACGTCTTATGTATTGCTTAGGGAAATACGTGTTCCAATGCGCAGAAATAGCCAGTCTATGATGAAGAAGCACCCATCACACACATGTTGTACCAACATGTTACATCTCACATTTGCTGGCATATTGTCAGGTAAGCGTGTAAGAACCCGTTCAAGAAAGATCCAACACTTTGCAGTGGTCATGCGGAATAGTAAGAGGTAAGGCTCGGCTAAGTAGTCGCCCACCCAATATGACCACACATTTGCCGCAAAGCGATGTCGAACCGCGTTATGCTGTTGACTGCAGAGTTTTTCTACAGCTCACATATGTTCAATGTGCTGATTTAATATGGTCCTATTCCTGAGAAACGTATAAGCTTGGAAATTCACACCTTGGGCTTTTAGATCATGGGTTGCTATGAAAACCTTACTTCTTATCATAATGGCCGGTTTTCTCTAAAAACTTGTCGCAATATGTTTCAGACACCTTGTATGAGAATGTTACTTATGACTGAACGAGTCGTCATCACCAAGTTAAACTAATGAAGCTAGTAATGTGACATTTTTCATGTATGTTAGGTTTTCAATGTAAGCATTCGACTTACTCATAAACACCTACTCCTAGGTGAACCTGTTCCAGACTGTCCCCACTATCATACCCATCTCACTATTCATCATATTTTAACATCTTGCACAGCTTTTAATACGTTTTACCAAAGTTATTTTATCTATTCTTATCCGAAACTTGACGATATACTGGGTGAAACTCCACACCATAACCTGTTTGCCTTTCTTCAACGTGTCAATATTGTTTTCGGTGTGAAGCCCCATTTTTGTCTGACTGGTATCTGGATGGGAACCCCCGTCCAGGTGTCTTTATCCTTTTTATCTGCTCTTATGTCTTATCTTTTTGTCTTTTTAGCATTTACGTGTGTTAGCTTTTACTGGTTTTTATCTCATACTATTCACTTGCAGATACTTTTCTGCCATTCTTAAACATTGTCTGGCGCAGCATATCCTTTTTGGATCTTGTGCCATTAAACACAAACCAACCAACCAACCGTAAGCATTCGATAAGAGAGAATCTTCTAAAACTCGGACCTGTGAGAGCAGACCAAAACATTCTTTAAATATTTCTCTTCATACATAAAAAAAGCAGATAGCCCAAAATTTTTGCTTTAAAATGTATCTAAGATAAATACCTAAAAATCAATTACAGAATTGGCCTCCAAGAAGGAGCTCTCCAAACGTATTTTTCACATGTCCTTCTATCACTTAAAAGGGATTTCAATTAAATTTGGTGAAATGGTAAGCTGTTTCTCAATTTAAAACAACATTTGAACATTTATAAAATTTTAAAGAAATTTTGGTACATTACGAAATGTGTGCAAAGTTTAAACGCGCAAATGAGGTTTCCAATTTTTTTGGCGATTCAGCTAGAAACACCATTTTGTCTAACTTTGAGTACGGCACTTTCCTTTCTTGAATATTTATTGTTTATTTGTTTGTTTTAAATACTCAAATAAATTTAAAAATTATCAACCTTCATTTGTGCAATACTTGAAATTATCTAATCTAGTGCGAATTGGTTTTCAACACGTTTTTACCACAAATAGAGAACAGTGATTATTGACTAACAACTATCTACTCAGGAAATAAGTAGGATTCTTTCGGGAAAGAACATTTATTTTGCTTAACATCGGCCTCGGTTGGGAAAAAAAATTATCTATTTCTTCTTTTTTTCTTTCATTTAAAAAATGGTTCCTTATGATCTGAATGGTATATTTATCAATCTGAACCCCATTCTACACATAATTCAGAAAGTTTCTATGAAATTTTTGAGAATTTAAGCAAAATGTAACTATTTAAATGGAAACTCTCATTACTTAAAGCAGAAAAATTGATAGAAATACTATTAGCCATTACGTAAATCTGTAGTCAACTCAATGAAACGCTGCATGCTTTCAATATAGTTTATGTATCTAAACGTGCCTGCGTTGATAAATGAACATTCTGCATCAGTTTTTGAAAATACTTTTAACATTCCTGAAACAATTTCTAAATAAGTCAACTAGTCGTATGTATTTTTATCATTCCTAAGCGTTAATGGGTTAAGATGCCATATTCACTATAAAATATTTAAACTATTTTCCTTCATAATTTTGGACAATACAGTTGTTATATATTAAAGGAAATAAAACAAATTTTACGTTTAAAAATTTGAAAAATTTAAAATATTAGTTTTTATAATTAAACACGCATTACACGTTATATTTATTTTTAGGATATTTTGTAAATGCCATTTTGTGCTTCGTTGTGGTTTTTGGAACAGGCTGCATAGCGTACTATTAGTAAGGTTTCATATTAATGGTGCATATTTTCCTATGAAAATTAAATATAAATAAGTTACTCTAAACAAGATAATACTTATGAAAAAAAAAAACGGTTGCGGATTTTATATTAATCTCTCTATTATAACCTGCTTACTAGTAAACTATAATACTTCTGAAAGAGATATGTTTTTCTTTTATTTAACTACACAAATAAACAAGTATATAAATAAAATAAAATAACGAAGAGAAAAACAAAACTTTAAAAACAACTTTCGAAATCCGAAGAAACTATTCTGAGATTGATTACAAGGATGAATAACGTTACCAGGTGAAATAACCGGAAAGCATTTTCTAATAAACTTCTTCAGCTTTACCTAAATGCTTATGCAATACAGTAGTTACGAAAAACTTTCCAGTAACTGCTTAATATTGTTCTTAAAATGTTCCACCATCGCACCTCAATAAATTTCTACAGTAAAAGGCTTCTTTCAACTATATTTTTATACCTTTACCGGGGTATATATAGAAACGAATCTTTGCTTGAGAATTTTTACTGCAAAATCTTTTGAAATTTCTTTTGTTCGAAAAACAGTTTTCGCTTGGAAATATTAATGATTAATGACACGGAAAATTTCAAACTAAGCACAAGTGGCTGAAGGAAAATAATTAACTCTAACTTTTTCTCTAGAGTACTTTTTCTCTAAAGTTTATTTAACAGTAAATAATATAACTTAAAAGTCATTAGTGCTATCAATTAAAAGGCTTGACTGAAATACTTACTGAAGACAACAAATGATCTTGTACTTGTCATAATTTTAGAAGTATGAGCTTTTAGAGTTTCAGAGACATTTAAAGTTTTTCATATTTAGTTATTATTGCATTGGTTGTTGATAATAACTGACTATGAATAATTTGTTCCTCTTTTAACAGCATGCAGTAGTACAACCATCAAAAGACATTCTCTAATTTCACGGATGACCTTTTCAACATAAGGAAAGGTTTTGAATTGCAATGTTGAAATTTTGAAGGCTTCAAACATATGAATCTTTTCACTCAACTGAATTTTGCAATACTTAAAAATAATTGACACCCAAAGTTCGATCATCAGAGTAGCAGGTTTAACAATTTTCACATTTTTTTCTTTTATAAGCTCATCCTTGATATTCTTCTTGATGATTGCAGAACAGAAACTATTAAACTTTAGTCTACTGATTTTCACAGATAATTTTATTCCAAACCTTTGATGAACAATTTTACTAGCAGTCTGTGGAGATCTTTTCTTTTCTTTTCTTTTTTTTTTTTGTAATTTTAGTACGTGAAATGAAGATTAAAGAAAATGCTATGGGCTATAGGCAAGCTATTCAAATTCTGATAGAGGACACAGAAAGCGTAATTGTTGCTGCGATTAATATAAAACTACTGAATAAATTATCGCTAGTTCTATAAAATCTCAATTCATTTTAAATTTAGTTATTTAATAGCAACATTTAAAGAGAGAGCAAAAATTTAGTTTTCAATAACACAATTATTAAATGCTTCAGAGGATCTAAATGAAGTCCAATTGTAAATTAGGAGGATTCATAACTAAGTACGATGAACCTGTGCGCTAGTGTTACAATAAAAGTGTGTGCAATAAAAAGCTTAACACTAAATATTCTTTAAGCATTCTTTTAAGTGTATAATACTCTGAAAGATGGTGCATTAAAAGCTAAATTTTTTAACAATTTCATTATGTAACAATTCTTATATTTAAAAAAATGCACCATCTTTATATAAAAAAATCAGTTTTCTTAAATTTAGTCTTACCAAAATTATTTTATTTTTAAAGTACGATTTGTTAAAATGCAATGCAGTTATTCAAAAAGAATTATTTAAATATTAATGAATAAGAATAGTTATAAATTAATTTTTCTATTTGTTAAACATTATGCTGTTCCGACAGGTTGCGCTTCGGCAAGCCATCTTGCGTGTTTTGTATGGATATCATCTACACACGTTTCTGTGGTGTCAATCAACGCTAGATTAAAAGACGTTTTCCCTTATTTTCCATTTTCCAATGCATTTGAAAAATAGGGCCTTTGTGTTTTTCCTCGAAACAATTAGTTACCTAACATATCAAATTATCCAAATTTTTATCATTATCAAATGCATGAATGCACACGCTCAAATGCCAATCTAAAATCCACCAAAAAGTTTTTAAAAAAAGAAGAAACTGGAATGGGTCATGAGATAACATACCAATAATTAAGACACAAATATTCAAATATTAACGAGAGAAATATCACTCACTCAAATTTATTTTCTTTTCAATTTTGTTCTTGAACTTCAATTCGCTCAAAATATAAAATGCATGAAATAATCTCATTTATAAAATGCTGTTTTGGGCATTTAGACTGACAGCAGGAATTAACGCGCTCTTTCATTACCTTTCTATTTTCGATTACTATTATCTAAAAAATGAAAAATAAAAACTCACTTAGGATAAAAATTAAAATTCTGTCAAGTAATCAGTATCTGTTACTGAGATCAAGAATTCAGGTGCCAAGAATTCCTCAAATATAAAAAGAAAGGAAAGAAAGAAAATATACATCCCAGACAGATAATCTAAAAATATAACAAATTCCTTATACATGAAAAACTGTAAAATTATATAAGTATTTAAAGAAATGCATGTATGCTTTAAATAAAAAATAAAATTCTTGTTGATATTTTTGCTAATTTTTAGTTTTTTATAAATATTAAAAAATATGCTGATTTTTGAATAACGACAACACACCGAATAGTTTAGATCGATAATTTAAAAAGAATTTCACGTTTTTTTCAAATTTTCGTTTTTTGAAAATAATGACATTCGGATCAAAATCTAGAAAGAGTATCTAAAACATGCATGGTATAAAAATAGAAGTTCTAAAACATGAAAAAAGGGCGATAAAGTAATAAAAAGCATTGCCAAATTAATCCATCCAAAAAACAAACTATTCTTTTTATAATATCATGCTTATTCCTTCTTGCTTATTCCTTCCTTCCAATACTTTTTAAAAGGAAATTCATAAAAATAATTTTCTCTGCCACGAGGCAATTTTTCCATCTCAGAATGAGATTATCTTCTTATTGATACCTTATTTATGAAAATCAGGGTTTCGCATATGAAGAAACCAGTAAAAAACTAGAAGTTTTAGAAAGATATTTCTTGTCAACGAAACAAGGATACATTTTTCGTACAATTTCCTATTCGTTCTCATGCTTTTGCCTTTTTTCTGAAATCTGCGCAAAATTAACTGTTCTTAAACAAAGCAAAAAAAAAAGCAATTTGCACAAAATGCATGCTTTTACGTTGTAACTATAAAATCGTAAATGCATAGAATGTACATTTCCGATTATTTATACTATTTCCGAAGTATAAATAATTCCCAAAGATTTTGCAAAGCGTTAAAAATAAATAAATGCGTAGAATAAATATCCAGATGTATCATTTTTATACTTCCTGATAAAGAGATGTTGCAGTATGAAATGCAATTTATTGGGGCGCGTGATTTTATTTTATTTTGGGAATACGGCCGATATCTACACGGGGATGTAGTCCGAGGGGAGCTATCCTCCGTGAGGGTCTTTCTAAGGGGTCTTAACCCGGATTTACGCGGAGTTTCGGAGAAAACAACGGAAAACTCCGAACGGCTAGTTCAGCGGAAGCTACTTGGGTTTGAACTAGGTACAGCTGCGGAAAAAAGACCCTATTGTTCTTTATTTGGCCATTATTCGTCGGACTGCAAAGTTATATATACCATTCGTTAACAAAAAACGTATACTTTCGTTTTCTAGTAATTTAATTTGCATAAGGGGCCCTTTTCATATTTAATTCTGCATTACCTTCGTTTTTTTTCAATGGAAACATACTACTTTGATTTTATTAAACGAAAGAAAACCTCCAAGTTATTCTAAATATAAATTTTCCCCAATTTCCTATGATAATTTCCGGAGATATTGCGACTTATTTTTTTGCGCGATTTTATGGGAGTTTCTGCAAATTGAGAAACGCTATTGGTAGGTTCCGAAATTTTCTCCTGTCATCAATTTCGCTTGCGAGAGTGAAAAGAAATAAATATTATTTTCACAGAAAGTATTGTTTCTAGTCTTAAAGTTTTTTGTACTAAGAGTATCAGGTGTGGAATTTAGAATATTTAGTCAATGGTTCAAATGACCCGTGAGTCCATAACTCCCTTGGCTCGTGCACATGGTTTAAAGGAAAAATGCAAAACGCTCACGATTTTGAAAATTTTTCTAATTTTGAAATTGTCATTGAGTATTTCTTTTGAAGTTTCTCTTAGACAGGTGCAATGTTGCCAGGAGTAAGAGGCTGTTCTCTGCTCTTCTGACTACAATTATGAATGTTACTCAGCTACGGTCGAACTTGAAGAATGTTTTCATGATTGAAAATTTATTTGCTTGAATTTCATGTAAAAACGCAATTACTTTTTTGCCGACCCAATATTATCACTTTGTTTGTTATTTCACTTTCTTCATTTAATGTTATCGTCTGCAATGCAAAATGTTCTTATAAGACTTTTGGCGGTATTTTAATTTATAGTCGTATGAAAATTTAGACAGAAATACGTGATTTTGAATGTCTTTTTGAATGTTTGATAAAGTATGGAGAAGTCCAAAGATCTGATGTTCCAATATTCAAAAAGGTCAAATCCATGCCTGGAATGTTGAGGATGTTAGTTTTTACGAAATAGGACGTTGTATTGGAAGACATACATCTACTGCATCTAATTCTATGCGTGCAAAACATTTTATTTGGTGGGATATGGTAGAGGACGCAACAATAGACGCATTATAGAATCACCATCAAGATGTAAAAACCTCTAATTTATTTAAAGTAAATAAAAAACTTTGTAAAAAACATCCCTGTGTTCCTTGTGACGAAGGGCTCGGATTGACGAAGGCCAAAAATATTTTTGGCCGAAACGTACATATCTTCTTACCTATAACATCTTATGTGTGCTTTTTACAAAGTTTTTTATTTACTTTATCGTTTAACACCAGTAATTTGAGTGTTTTTTCCGCTCTAATTTATTTGCTTCAAAATTAGAAATTTTTTTTACTACAGCTATCTTTTACTGTTTTGCACAAAAGAAATCTAATTTACGTTCATTTTACGCAATTTTAAAAAAATGTCACTTAATGAATTTATATATGGTCCCTTAACTCAGGAAACTAACACATTTTATTTAATATAAATTAAACTACTGATTGTAAAAATTTGAAAATTTCCACAGCCATGTAAAATCACTTTTTTCCTCTATTTTCTGATGCTAATCATGCCTATTGCTATGCATAATTTTTTAAATAGCAATGAATAGAATTTTGAATAGCAAATAATAATTCATAATTCATATTAATAATTAATAATTCATATTAATAATTCATAATTCATATTAATAATTCATAATTCATATTAATAATTCATAATTCATATTAATGTTTTATGAAAAATTATAATCATAGTAAATTATGTTTAGGTCATTTAGTTCTAATAGTACGAATAAAAGTCAGCTTCTTATTATCAATATCATATGAGTATGAAAAAAATATTTTAACACAGGGGGAGGGGGATTTTGGGTGCTCATAACTCACTCATTTTCAGTTCAAATTTATTGAAATTGGTTTCCAGGGTTAAAATGAGCTAAATTTTGAAATATGATGTGAAATCTAGGGATTGCTGTTGGAAAAGAAAAAAAGTTGATGCAAATTTTAATATGGAGACGGCCCCTTATGCAATTTTTATGTATAGCAAATTAAAGTATACGTCAATTGTAAACGATTGGTATCTGTAATTTTTCTGTACAACGAACGACGGCTGAATAAAGTACAAGTGGGCCTTTTTTTCCGCAGCTATACATTCCGTCTAACAGCTCTATGCGCTCCTCCGCAAGTCACGCCCATCGGCCTAGATCCCACGTGCAGATAAGTGGCAGTAATCCCGCAACCACACTGGTCATACTATCATAGCGCATGTTAGATTTCGTAAGTTACACTATATTTTGTTTCTTCAAGTTGGAAATACCCGATTTTTTTTTAAAATAAGCATGAGTAATCAAGTCCTTGAAGCAAGAAATAGGTACAGAAACATGTTTAATCAAAAATAAGTTAAGAACTTAAGAAGCATAAGTTAAGAAGAATGCGAAAGACACTTCATAGATACATAACACTTTTATTTCATGTACAGTTGGAGTTCATGTACCACTGCAAATTAAAACTTAAATTAATATTAATTAAGAATTACATAAATGTCATAAAATTGCTATTTGCGTACTTTCCTTCTAGTTGTGATTGCTGCCACTAGAACCAGAATATTTTCTCGAATTCCTAGGTTTATTGATATTTTGAGGGAGTCTTTGATACCTCGCATATGAAGATCTAAAAAAATGACAAAAACAGTAACCATATGTAATTGCTTGAAATTTTTGATGTACTTTTTAAAGCAAAAATTCTATGAACTATTAAACAAATTAGAAAATAAAAAAGATCGTAGTTAGTTTCTTTTTTAACTATTAAAGAACCTTCCGTATGTCTTACACATGCATTACTACATTTGCATATAATAAGCCTCATATGAAACTCGTAATCAAAACAAAATAACGAAAATATCGAAAAAGAAACATTTAAATAAAAACCACTTGGTGATTTTCAGCGGTACTTTATTTATATGAAATGAATATTACAATTATAATGGAAGTACAGTACTTTTAATCTAATTTTGTAAATACTACTTATCAGCACTAATATAGCGGAAATTAGTCTAACCTGTGGTCGTTGTCCTTTTCAATGCTTTATCGTGCTTCAACATACGACGATTTCTTTAAGTCATAATTTGTTCCCCTGCTTAAAACCACTTGTTAGCATGAGCAGATAAACATACGAGGTGTGAGAATTATGTAACCGTAGTGGTTCTACAAAAATTGTTATTGATCAACAACGACATTAGAAAATTTATCTCCTTCAATCTCCTTTTATCTCTTCTTTTCACCATGCCGATCTCTACAGCACTTCACACGAATTTTTCACAGTTCAAAACAGTTCTGGTAGCCCATTTCTGTTAGCTTGTCGAGAAAAGCCGCGGCTTTTGCTTTCACCTTCTCCACACAGTTAAAATATTTTCCCCTCAAGCTCGGTATATATTGACATGGAACCAGAATTTTTAGACTGAGTGATTACTTGTGATGAACCATGGTATTTTTCTAAATTACACTGGCCTCCAAAAGTTAAAGAACAACCGGTTTTTTGCGACTAATTTGCAAATGAATGAATGTAGAAACACCGAATTTGGATGACATGTGCACAAAAAATTTATTTATTGACTGACACATAGAATGTTACATAAGAAAAATTTAAAAAAGGATTTAAAACAAGCAATCTCGCTGGAAAAGTCCATTCTTCGAAAAAATAATATATCACAGTTTTATGTGGTAAAATCTCATGAAAATGAGTTATAATAAAGGATATGCCCACCTCTAGCTTGAATGCATTGGCGGCATCGACTTTTCATGCTGTCAATTACCGTGTTAATTGTGGTTACCGAAATGGGAAGCGAACACCATACACGGAGTAAGTTTTGTTCCAGCTCTCCTAAAGACCTCCGAGATGAACTTAAAGCAGCAAATTGTCTACCAAAATAAGGCCAAAAATGCTCTATCGAATTCGAGTTCGGTGATTGAGATGGCCATACCATGCACTCTAAACCAATACCCTCAAGATATTCCTCAACAACTACAGCTCGGTGAGGTCGTACATTATCATTCGTCAGAATGAAATCATTGCCAACTGCCCCGGCGTATGGGCGGACATATAGATCAAGGATCTCATCCGAATATCTCACACTAGTTCCTCAATGGAACACATGCAGGTCAGAGTAACCACCGAGTGAAATCCCTGCCCAAACCATTATTCCACCACCTCGGTTACTATGTTTTTCAACATTGTTGAATTGAGGGCGTCTGGTGCTTTGTTCCCTCCAGATCAGCAGACATCCTACATCGGTCTCCAGTGTAAATCTAGACTCGTCTGTACAGAAGCCCATTGCTGTCTGGTCCAGGGGCCTACCACGATGTTATCGTAGAGTAGCAGTGACGGATAGTTCTCACTAACGGATTGTCAATTTCTTCGGATAAATAGCCGCAAGACCCCCAGTTTGTTGCTACCACGACCATGGCGTGTAAAAAATGCAAGAATTTGAAAACGTGTCATGTCGATTCCGCACCTATTGGGTAACAGAGACACATCAACTAGTCACAGTACACTGCTTCCTCCCCTAATTCTGAAATTTCTGAAACGAGGACATTGTCTTCAGAATTTCCGAGGCGTTGGAGCACGTCAATCAAGACAGGGATGAATTTTTTGACAGGCAGGCAATATCAAGCTTGCCGAGGAAAGGGAGATCTTTCGTTGGAGTGCTTAACACGCTTTGATACACACAATAGAACACCCATCCATCTTCTACTCTCCGGTATCGGAATGCAAGTTAGGTATCGGAATGCCAGTCGGAAAAATAGAATTATTTCCGATAGTGGTTCCGACACCAAAACGATTACGATAGGATCGTCCTAGCACACATCGCAGATTTCTCAGATTGTGTCGTCAGGAGAAGAGAAGGCTCGATTTATCCGAAAGCTTACCGATAGTCTCTTGGTAGAGCCCCAGGAAATGTGTTATGTTGCCCAAGATAAGCGGGCCCTTCTCTGTTGTTAGTTGAGGGCAGCACACACAACTTTTCGCTTTGCATAGATACCTGCATTGTGAAGACGTCTTCGCACCGTACTAGCGGATATTCTTCTCCCTGATGCTACAGAATGGTCTGCAACAAGTAGCGGTACAGTGATGCTTCTTCTCTTTCTGTCCGAAAGAGCTATAAAACGGTCTAATGCAAGTATTATAGCTCATGGTTGGCCTTTAACATGTCTTCTGGATACGGAAGCACCGGTTTTATATTGATTCCAAAGACGGTGGGCCACACTGCGAGCGACATTAAGACGCCTTGAAGCATAAGCCTGTGACAACCCCATTTCCATCCATCCGACCGACCGCCACCTTAACGAATCGGGCAAACGGCTTTTCTTAGACACTGCGGGACCCTACTGCCTATTCTCAACGTATCTAACAAACGTGCTAACAAAAGTTACACGCGTAATTACGAAAGCCTGATATTTGCATATTTTTCTCTCACTCATATATGCATGTTCTTTTCTATTAAAAAAAAATGATAGCTACCGTTTTGCATAATTTCGCATAAAGTTCATTTTTTATCATTTATATAGGGGAGAGTTGTCCAAAATGGGGACGCTAACATATTTTGGCCCGCCAAAAAAAAGTATTTTAAAGAAAAATAAATTCAAACTATTTCCTATTTAGAATAGGTCCCAGGCTATTAGAACACGAGGTTTTTAGTTCTAAAAAATAATTAGGATGAGTTAGGAAAATATCTTTCTGAAAAATGAGCTAAGTCCCCATTTTGGACAACCGTTTGGGTAAAATGGGGTATTTATATAAAACAATGAATATTCAAACAAGGTTTAATTCGAAAATTTATCAAGAACACTTATTTGGTGAAAGAAAGGGATGTTAAAATGGCAAAATAGGAATACAAGATAAGTGATCACTATTGTTTCATGCATTCATTAGCTTCCTACAGCTAAGTAATTAATTACAAAAGTCACATATGAAAATTACATCGCCTTCTTCTGCACTTGAACAGGCTTCGTGTGCCCAGCCTCGACATCTGTTACATTGAATCCACTCCCCTTTGTCTTTTGAACTTTCATAATGGTCATTACAAAAAATGCACGCATCATCACTCTCCTGCTCCTCATCAGATGATGTCACTTCTTCTGGTGCCGTTTTAGAAATCCATAAAGCCAATCTTTTCCCGCCATTCTCTTTGACATGGGGGAAAATTGTTTTTTTCAGCTAACTCATATGCTAGCGCTCTTAAATCTGAGAGCGTAATGCTAAATAACCTCTCTTCTAAATGTATCACATGTTGCACTTATTCCTTTTCTTGGGTTTCCGAAAAAACTGTTTTGTATCTTCCTAGCCTTTTTCCAGCTGCTGCTTCAGAAGACAGCTTCTTGTCGAGCCTCTTTCACTTTCCTCTTTAGAGTTGTTTGAGGAACACTATAGGCTTTAGATGCTCTCCTGTAGCCCATATTCCCTTCCAACACTTCTTGGAGTGCTCGAGCCATGCTCTCCTGAGACCAGCTTTGCCGATCAGTTTTTCTTTGATAGCACCCCATTATCACACATCTGAATAAAAGATAATGCGTAAAATAAAATAACTGAATACAAAATATCTTTATGTATAACAAAAAAATTTAGTTAAAATCATTTTTTAAATATTCATTTCACATTTTATATTCTATTTTTTATATTTTACTTTTAAAATTAAATTTGTAAGATATTTTCACTTAAATACCTATATGTGCCACTTAAAAATCACTTGTACTCAATTAAAATACTTAAGGAAATATCACTCATATATCACATATTTGTCATAGAAATGAAGCATAACTGAAATATTTCAATAATATTCCATGGTGTCCAAAACGGGGACGACCCCGTTTTGAACTATCATCGATGTCCCCATTTGAGCCGACAGTGACATATTTTTTTAAAAAATGGCGTCTCTTTGAACAGGTCTTAGATAACTTATCGAGAAATATATCAAAATGTAACTTAAATCTAGAAGAATCAATGTTGTACTTACCAAAATTGAATATTCCGAGTTGACTTGATAAGGTCCAATACTGTAAGAGGTGCAAATCGGACAAAAAATTTGAAAACATCCTACAAAAGAACAAAGCGTCAAATATGTCCACAACTTGATTCAATATGGCGCATAGACGATAAGGAATGATATACATGTATTGTACCGATAGATGGTGGTACGAATCAGTGTGAAACTGAATGTCCCCATTTCAGCCACCGTCCCCGTTTTAGACAACTCTCCCCTAAACAATAAATTTTACTGTTAGTGTAATATTTTTATGGTGAGCTTTGAAAAACATGTTTTTCCTTAACTTTTGGAGGCCAGTGTATAAGCATAAAACAAAGCGCCAATCGAAATATTGGAGGAGTCCAATCTCACCACAATAAAAATGTGAAGATGAGCAAATCAAATTTAAAAACCATGATGACTTTTCTTTTTGTTTTTTGCAAGCGTGGCATTGTTTATACTCACTGGGTTCCCAAAGGTCAGACGTCCAATCAACATCATTACATTAATGCTATGACTGAACTTCGTGAACGAGTGAGAAGACACAGATCTGATTTATAGAAGAGAAAATCCTGAATGCTTCACCAAGACAAGGTGCCAGCCCATTCCGCTTTGTTTGTAAAGGGTTCTTTGCAAAATACGGCATCACCACCGTACTGGCCGGATCTGCCCCTCTGTTATTTTTTCTACAAGGTTAAATCTGAGTTTAAAGAGACAGGATTTGACAGTGCGGAAGAGGTGGAAGCAAAAGCGGCGAAGTTTCTCGACAAGCTAACGGAAATGAACTACCAGAACTTTTTGAAACTTGGAAAATTGGTGATTTAAAAATTTTTTTGTAGCACTAGTCAGGTTATTTAATTGTTACACCTGGTATATCAAATCTTTGTTTCTAATTAGCTGTCGTATAAATTTTAATTTTATATTATTTAGTCAAAGTTCGCAAAGTTTTAAATTCTTTCTAATCATGATATTCGATTACTAAACTTAAATAAGTCAAAATAATTTTTTATCTTATTTCCAATTTTCACCCATTAATCTTTCTTAATATGCAGTAACATTTGACAGTCTTACAGGTTTAGAAAGGCGCTGTTTTAACAGTGGTATTGTAAAAAATTAGAGATGTACAGTACATATCTGGAAAAAAGGATGCTTTCTGATTATTCGGTGTTCGTTTATTGTACAGCAAAGTTATATATGTCATTCGTTTACAAATAACGTATGCTTCAACTTACTGTTCGTACAATTTGCATAAGGGGCCTTCTTCATATCCATTTCTGCATTAACCTCGGTTTTTTAACAGCAATACCCTACTTTATTAAAAGAAAACAACCTTCACATTATCTTAAACATCAATTTTCACCAACTTTCTACGATAATTTCAAGAGATTTTCGGAGTTATTTTTTGTGCGATTGTAAGAGGTTATCTCGAGATTAAGAGTAGTAATTGAAGCCTAGCCATGGCACACTGGTTATGTCACTGTTTGTTTGTTTGTTTTTGTTTGTTTGTGGGATTACGGCCGATTAGCTGCGCGTGGGCTCTAGGCCGAAGGGTGGGGTGCCCTCCGTGGGGGTCTTTCTAAGGGGTCCTAACCCGCATTTACGCTATGTTTCGGAGAAAACCACGGAAAACTCCGAACGGTTAGGTCGACGGACGCGCGATGGGACCCGAACCCGGGACCTTCACACTTCGCCCGTCTGCCATTTCCAGTGATATAACCACTGTGCCATGGTGAGGCTTATGTCACTTGAAATGGTAGACGAGCGACGTGTGAAGGTCCTGGGTTCGGGTCCCATCGCGCGTCCGTCGACCTAACCGTTCGGCGATTTCCGTGGTTTCCTCCGAAACTTAGCGTAAATACGGGTTAGGACTCTTAGAAAGACCCCCACGGAGGGCTTACCCCCCCCTTTTGTTGTCCTTCTGACGAGGATTTATAAGCGGGTCTCGAGCCAAGCACAAAAATCCGATATACATGTTAACAACAATAATTGAAAAGCTCTGAATTTTTCTGTTTACATTAATTTTGCCTATGAAAATTAAAAGAAGTATTATTTACAAGGAAAATAATGTTTCTTGTATTAAAAATTTTGTTATGTGAGAACAAAAATATATTATTTAATTTAACAAAAAGTTAACAATTGGAAAGGTAATTCAAAATGTACAAACAAATTCAGCATTTACTCAATAGTTTTTGAGTATTTATCACTATGCAAAGCTAATTGGCATTTTTTGAACTAAACTTTTCAAATTTTTACCTTGGGTGTATTTCATGTACAATCCATATGTGAAAATTGGTGGCGATCTACGCATCCCAATTCAGTTGTTGAATGCTGTTAAAAGGGGAAGTTTAATTATAACAACACTGTATATTTAATATGGAAGAAAGTAATCAGATGAGCTTCTTTGAATTCGAGGAAAGGATAGAACGACCCTGCTAGTTATGCAAACACCCCCTATTAATATATGTAAAAGATCAACATATGCGGTACGAAAATTGGCGCTATTTGAACATTATGAGTGACAACAGATGCAGCGACAAAATATAATCATTGGCGAACACGGCACTAATTTATTACAGCAAAAAGTCCAACCCAGCTAGAAAAAGTCTGCACTTTTTTTGCACAAAAGTATAGATTTTTGTGCACAAAAGTATACACAATTTGTGCACAAAAAGTGCATATTTTTGAATACTATGAAAAGTATCCACTTCTTGTGCAAATTATCTGCAGTTTTTATGCATACAAAAAAGTGCACATTCTATGTTTTCAAATACTTTGCACATTTTTTGTATAAAATAAAAGTATAATTCTGTGTTTGCAAAAATTTTGATTTTTTTATTCGCAAAAAATTTACATATTTCAATTTTAAATGTATTTTTTTATGGATGTGAAAATTTATATATTTCAAAATTTCATTATTTCTGTCTATTAAAAATCTGTAAAATTTTTCCAAGTACATATTACAAGGTACCAAGTACATAACATTGAACTTTGTGGATATCCAAATGTCATATTCCATAAAAGGCACAGGGATGGAAAAATTTTACTACTTCTTTTCACCAAAATTTTTGCAACAAAAAATTAGTTTGCTTTAAAAATAAAACACAAAAGATCTCAAAAATCTTCATCTAGTGCTTCATTTTTAATTTAAAAAACTTCAATGAATTCAGCAGCTTGATGTACAGCTTTATCATATTTATACATATTCATCATACTTTTGTAATTGCAAAATGAAACAATTTAGTTGTATTTGATGACTATTTAAGCAGTTTGAAACAATTTTCGCAAAATCTCAAAATCTAATCCAAATAATTAGAAACTCTAGGGACAATTCCGTACCCCCGAAATTTAAAATTTTGCTAACAAATCAATAATAATGTAGCCTTTTTCACCTTTTAGTCCCCACCCTCCCACGAAATTTTTGGTCCTCCACTGGAAATTTTTTCTGGGTACGGCCCTGTCTAGGGACTTTTTTAAAGTTTTATGACCACCTATCGCGTCGCTAAATTTTGCGAACAAAAATTTTCACAGTTTGGAACGATTTTTAGAAGCATCTCAAAATCTAATTGAAAAAAAATTTTTTTAATCCGACACCTATAGGTTAAATTGAGTGATCATCTATCATGTCACCAAATTTCATTTCTTTCGCTTTAGTCGTTCATACCTGATCTGCGAAAAAAATTTACGCACTTTGAAACAATTTTTGGAAAATCTCAAGATCTAATGAATTTTTAAAAAATATAGTTCAAGATGAGTGACCACCTATCATGTCACCAAATTTTATTTCATTCGCTTCAGTCAGTTTTAGGTGTGATGTGCGAATAAAAAAAAGCGTCACGCACAAAATGACAGACGGACAAACTTTTTTTTTGACGGTCGTACTCGGGTTCCAAAAGCTTAAAATGCATAGAAATAGCTTTTTTTTTAGCAGTGTACTGCTAAAGTCTAGTTTTATTTATTTAAATACATAAATGTTCCAATTCCGAACTTGAAACAACAATCACTTCAAACTTAAGACACATTATTCTGAGTCAACTCAAGTGTTAGAATGCTCGCCTCCAAGCCTCCGTTCCCCAATTCGAATCTAGTTCTCGGAAGTTTGAAAATGGAGCAAGTTCTTATGTATGAATATAGATGGCAGCACTAAAGTCGAAAGCAACCGACCACGTCCTCTACATTTTTTCGTTTAGGTCTCCAGAGTGCACTTTCTGTGCACAATTTAGTTTGCACTTTTTATGCACAATTTTGTTTGCACTTTTTATGCACAAGCAAAGGTGCCAAATACGCTCGGATTTTGTACACTTTTTTTGCAAACTTTTTCTAGCTGGGAAGGTATAGTTTGACTTCAAGTGTGTGTGTTTTATGTTTCAAATGGAATGGACTTAAGAAATCAACTAATAAAATTTGAAGATAGCTGTACGAGCGAGTGAAACTCAGGTAGAAGAACAGGAATGAAGACGAAGAAGCATCTACTATATTTATTATCTATAACTATTTCAAACTCACCTACAGATTAGGTAATCTATTAGCTGTAGATGAGCTGCACGAGCAAGGGAAACTCGGGTGGAAGCACAAGAATCGAGACGACACAGATGAGCGCTTGGTTGGGGTTGAAATTTGGCAATCCTCTTTTTCAACTTTTATCAGCGGCTGTTAATGCTTACAAACACGATAATGGAAGCCTAATGGGAGGTTTTAATTTTCGTCATACTCCATATTGCGAAGGCTCAGGGACCAGCATCAAAAATAGCAAGAAACCAGCATAAAAGAATTTAGAAGATGCTGCTATAAGCGTAAAGCGTCTCTGCGATCGTTTTCTGATGTTTGATAAATTTATTGTGTAGGGATACTAACAGTAGAATCTTAAGCAACATATTCGTTCAACGATAAGCTCCCTAAATAAAGTTTCAGACTATTTTCATGTGTTTAATATATGAATCATGCCAGCCTAAGTGCTCGGAAGCATTGTACAAAAATTAAACAGAAAATCATCCACCATTCGTTTAGCGTCCATTTAGTTCATTTAGCATTCATCTAGTTACTCCTGGCAGAATAGAATCTTAGTTAAAAAATAAATAAAAAATAAAAGCATAAGGCTGCAATGCTTTCTGCCTTGGTTGATAGTACGTATGATGTACTAGTAAGGAAGAGGAGATAGTCTCGAATGGAAAAAATTGTTTAACTGAATGACCCTAGAATGGTTTTGTATAAAGTTGAAGATGTATTTACTATTTCTTTCGGAGAGGTTAAAGAGGAGAGACTTGTGAACACTATGTTGTAATTTCGTTTTCAAGAGATACAAATTCTTGCTTTATGAAACTGATAATGCACTTATAAATTTACACATATAACCCTATATAGAAAATTCAGACAATGCAATCACTCTGTGGTCCTATCACAAGTCCGCGGGCATGTATTTGGATGTTTTACTGTAATGTATTAATGCGATATACATTCATAGATTTTGATACTTTAATAGCTGCAGTTAAAATATTGCAACCCCTACTAGCAATTTTGCTCGGGCCGTCATCGGCTGGGTGCGTGGTCGGTTGTAGCCCGAGCAAAATTACTAGTAGGGACTGGACAATATTTTTAAATATCCTTTCTCAAAAAAAAAAGTGAACAATTACCTGAATTGTAAAAACGGGATAACGGGATTTTATAACGGGATAAGACCACTTTGAGCATTTGCATGAAACAAATATTTTACATGCTATATTTCCAGTGCATTGAAATGAGACCTTTTAGAAACACACAGATGAACAGATGTTTAGCTATTAATTTGTTAAAGAATGGCATTTCTAAATTCAGTAGCATTTATTAAGCAGAAAAATCCATTATGTACAAAAACATTTATTTCTGTATTTATAAAATAGTTTTTACTAGAATTTATCTGTGCTTTGAAGAAACCTAACTTTACTATAGAATATTTAGCAGTTCAATAAATTTTTACATTAACTTTGCTAGCGAGAAGGAAAAAACTTTCTCACATTATTTTCCTTTTTTCACACGTTTCTTTTTCTCTCGTTATACAACATAAATTTTGAGCTGCTTATTTACTTTTTGTGGAAGCGTAGATTATTATTTTTTTAAACCTTCATCTGTATCAAAAAACCATATATCTTTATCCTTTTCTTTCTCTAAGGCATAATTTAGAACTTTCAAATAAACCACAAAAAGACTTTTTTATCCATTCAGAAAATATCAGGCTTTCTATCTTCCCAAATTTCTTTTAAGATATGCCTTAGTATAGTTTATTTAGCTTTTTTTAAATAGTTTTTACATAAACTAATTTCCCGTATCGTTAATAAATGTATTGAGACACGTAGATTTATATCACTAGGAAAAAACACTTTGAATTCTGAAAATTTTTTGAGTACTAGATTTTTTTTCAAAATATTATTCGTGTCGTATTAATAATAGTGTTATTTAAGACCAAGTTCCTTTTTTAAATATTATTTGTGATGTTTTGCCGTATTTATCCTAAGGATTTTTTGAACTAAACAAGTTACAGATATAATTTTGGTCTTCTATAAATCTTATTAGCGACGTAATTGCTGAAATATATCAATTAATTAATGTTTAACAGTTTGATGCTCTGAGAAAACTAAATTTAGAATGAATTTCTCTTAAAAAATTTTAGTGTAGTCCTCAAAAAAATATATATATATTACGGTAAAAGTAATAAACTGGTGATTATATATAATAACCGGTAATTATGCATAATCACCATTAAATCCGGTAAATGTGATAAATTTTTGAATATTTTTCAAATTAACCGGTTTGTTTGCATAATTCCCAACTCGTAATGGTAAATGTGATAAATATCATGACTATTGGGCCAGTAGAATAGAGTACCGTTTTTTTTGTGTAGTCACTACTCAGAAGGATATTTTTTCGTTGGACACTATTTCGTAAGAGACCACGAATTACAATATTTTATATTTTACAGTCCAAAAGTCAATAAATGGTTATTTTAAGTCATTTACATTTATTTAGCCTGAACGAAATTTGAATAAGGGAATGAGAGGTGTTTGAAATAAAAAAATGAAATTTACATGAAATTGTACAAAACAGTTGCACATAAAAAAAACTGAAGTTACATATAGAAAACAAACTAAGCCCATATTCAAGAGAAAAAATACATTTTTTTCAGATTACGTTAAATACTATTACTACAAATTACTAAATATTTTAAGTTTTCTTAATTAAGCATATTGGACTGTTTGTTATGGCATTTATAATTACAAAGTTTGCCAGATTTTTTACATTTGCACGTTTCAGACTCGCATTGTCCCTTACAAACACATGTTGATATCCCTTACCTCCAGAAAGACATGTCTTTCTAAGGCATTCTCGAAATGATATTGCAAGATCTGGAACATCGTCAAGCAAAATAAATTTTCTTCACAAATAGCGAATTGATTTCTGGTAAACACCTGTGAAAGTCTTCCTTGTTTCGTTCCTAACTGATAAAACTCTTCATTTTGAACTTCTAATATCACCGCTAATAAATTCCGGGGATCACTTCTTACTCTGTCAACGTCTGGTATCCGTAGTTTCACTGTGTCACCAACTTTACCAGCCCGAAGTTTAACATTTGAAACTTTCAACATTTGCTTTGCTTGTAATTCTAAACCTTTTTTTAGCAATCAGTGTTTTCTTACTTGCTCTTGCCTGCATAAAATATCTGTCTGGATTAGAGCGACCTCTGCTTCATTCTCTTTCTGAGTCTTAAAATTAACTTCAAATGTAGGGTCATTTTGAGATAGATCGTTATTGTCCATATTAGAAACATTTTCTATTTCGCTATTGATGTTTCCGGAGGCATTATTAACTGTCTTGATTAATGCCTGAAGCTCTTCTTCAGTTCTAAGATGTTCGATAGAGTCATTCGGGAAAGACGTTTTCAACCCAAATTTTGCAGGCGTCCCAATCATTGCTTCATAAGGAGAACACTTGATGCCTTCAGGAAATGCTCTATTTTTCATAAGTTGCACAAAGCGTAACCCTTTGGACCATTTACTTGTGTGACTGCTTTCCAACCAAGAACTTACCATATTTTCAATTTCTGGTTTGCACGTTAAACCGAACCTTGAGTCTCGCTGTGCCTAGGTTTTCCGCTCACAATTTTTAGATCCGGCCACATTGCACAATCTTCTTTTATACGATTTTGTTACTGCACTCACGACCGTTGTCACTTTGCAGTACACTGGAGGCTCCAAATGTAGTAAAAATATCAATTAGGTGATATGCAACCTCTTCTGCGCGTTTGCTTTTTAGGGCACGCAACTGCACGAACTTCGTCAAGTGGTCTTGATAAACAAACATAAAGTTAATCATGTTGTGTCTGCATATCAATTGAGTCCACCTGGCATTTTGAGTCCATCTCTTGTAAGACCATTTGCCTAACAACAAGTCCTTTCTTAGGTACCTTTTTTTTCTTTACTTTTTTCTTTTAACATCTTGTTTCTACCACCATGGGCTATTGATAAGTGTATCTCATGTATTATGGTAAAAATTTCTTCAAAGTACAGGTAAAATCTAACATTGGAGCTGTCATTACTCACGGGAAAGATAAGTTTTTCAACATTGCCTACTTTCATTACATCGTATCCTTTTAGTCTTTGATAATCTTCCAGTTTTTTCCGACTACTTTTGTTTTTACTATTATTCACCTTTTTTAACAAATCCTCATATCTTTCTTTCGTCAGAAAACCACTGTTTGCTTTCTAAGTATCCATAATATTCACTAATTTGAAATTAAAACGCTCAAGCATACCAGCCATTATTCAATACTTTATAAAATACGAGAGGGTAGCGATAAAACGTCCAGATGCAACGAAATGAGAACAGCTACTGAAATCACGGAGCTGTCACGAGTTGATAGAAGACAAGTAGTTGCGCAAGCTGAACGAAATTTCGTAAGTTAGGGACTTTTATCACATTTACCATTACGAGTTGGGGAATATGCAAACAAACCGGTTAAGTTGATAAATTTTCAAAAATTTATCACATTTACCGAATTCAGTGGTGATTATGCATAATTACCGCTTATTATACATAATCACCGGAATAATCACATTTACCGTAACATATATATATATATATATATATATATAATAAAATACGATAGAATATAAGTAAATATGGCAGGATTTTTTAAATAAATTATTTTTTTTTAAACCTGAGATGTTATTCAATTTAGAATCGGTAAAGCACAGATAAATTTAAAATTTGCCGATTCTTTATAAGTTTTAACTGCTTTTCATTAGATCGTACAAGTGTTCTTAGTTTTTTATCTTTTCAGTGTTACTGATGAAAAAATTATACATAAACTGTAAAAAATGTTTTGGTATCTGAAATGCTGATAAAACATTTCGAAGTAAATGCGTTTTTCCTTAAAACCCCGCATGTCTTGTATAATTATGTCTCCATCTACAGAAATTCAAGATCATTTACTACTAATTATTTGACATAACACTTTAATCAATTTAATAGAACATTTTTTTCTATTAAATTGATTGCTGCCTCTACAAATTCTCATTCGATCTCCATTTATAGAGTTTTTATTTTAAAAAAAAGTCTATCATACGAATTAACTATTTCTATTACTTGTCGGTAAAATGACATCCTGTAGAAAAAGAATATTACATTATTGGTTTTCCAATTTAGATAGAAATTAAATATTCGTTACCACTTAATTTTATATTTCGTCTGTTACTGCTAATGCATAAATGTCATATACATGAATACTTTTTTTTTAAACTACATGGATTTCACACATCATGAGTTTATAAAAACATCATAGTACTTTTTCAAAAATTGATGGAAAACTGCCTTAACCATTCAAAGGTAAGATATACTCTTGGCATTCTTGATCAGTCCGTATTACAATCCAGAATCCAGCTAAATTTAAATTATGAAAAAAATGTCCTGTAGGACAACTTCTTTTTAACAAAAGAAAAAAAAGACACATTCACAGTAAATATTATAAAGGAATTGACAGTTTAGCCCCGCAGTGGCCTAGTCACTGAGCCCCGTTCCCGTAAAAACACGAGGAGTGAAGCAGCGCGGGATTGGCCAGTGCTTGGGAGGGTGAAAACCTTTCTTGGATGGGATGCTGTGGAACCTTGTACGCTAATGGGAGCTAGTTCACGCCAAATCTGTTCGTGACTCCCTTGTCCTCCGTGTTCAAGCGATGAGCCAGGGGCTGCCGATTTCAGGTGCTAGGTCTCTCAACTGGAATTGCTTCAAAATTATGAGACCCCGAGCAAAGCGAACTTCTTCCTACTGGAACTCATTAAAAGGGAACCAGTCAGCTTTCGCCCATCTCCGTCCTATATGGAGGCTCTGGCATCGCTTGGCGATTGCCTGAGGGCATAAGAAACAACATGATTTCTTTTTCATTTTTTTAGATATAACAATGTGTAGATCATCTTAAAAATAAAAAAAAATAAAACTTTGCACTTCTGGAAATGTTTGTTTTCGCGTTTTTAAACGTAACGTGCAATTCTTCAAACCGAGCCATATGCCGCATGTGGATAAAATGGAAGCCACATATCCAATATATTTGAAGTATCTTAGTTAAATATGCTATCATAACCTTGAAATTCCTTTGATTATTTATTCAATCTGTCATTTGTAAATGTTTTCATTACACGAATATCTTATTTGTACTTACTGGTGACATGGGCGCATGCGTAGGCTCCGAAATGAGTTAGATCACGAATGTCATCAAAATAATAGCTAGAATCTCGTAATACCTCTCCGAAACTGACATTCAATGCCGCATACCTAACTTGCTCCATCTTACACAGTGATTTATAAACAACCTGGGATAGCAAAATATATTTTCTTCAGTTCATAATATTTTAAATACCAGTTGCTTGATCAATTATGAAAATTAAACAAGGAATAGTTTAAAACATAGTCAGTTTTATTCAGAAAATTTTATATAAGCTTGCATCATCGCGAGTTTGAAAAGCTTATTTCTATTTACTTTAGTGAAAGAAAATAAATATTCTTTTGGTAACACTTTAGGAAAATGTATCATAAAATATAAACAAAAATGTAATGTAAATACAGTAAAAGACGAGAGAGAAGCATTTTTTTTTTTTTTCTATGTACACGCGGTTTTCTTGTGTTAGATTTCCATGCATCGGCTTTTACAAATGCAAATTTTTAAAAAACCGTATCTAAGTACTCTCTAAAAAAGGATAAAATTTGAATGAACTTGCAGAAATCATCATATAAATATTTCTGAAACACAAAAAGAAGAAAAGTATTTCACTACCTTCTAAAATATGTAAGATACACTTTTTCGATTTCCAAGTGCACTCACAAAGGGCTGAATTCTTGGAAATAGGCTAACACACTGTTTATTTATGTGTTCTCTAAGTTTACTTCAGTGTAGTTAAATTAAAAATAAATACTTAAACGCGTAACATCCATTCTTACTTTTATTTTTCTAAAACAGCTACTTCAGTGTAATTCTAAAGACTCAAATCTGTTATTCGTTTCGTGACGTTGTCTTTCAATACCTTTACTTGACATTGTATTTGCGCTATTAGTAGGTTTATCAGTAGTTTCATCCATTTTCTTTCTTTATTATTTTGTTAGAAAGACCTTTCTCTGTGCACGTACAGTTTTTGTTTCCGCGTGATTATGTTTTTCTTCTAAAGAAGACACATTTTTTAGTGTAAACATTTTGGAAAACTTTTAAGGAAATTGGATGATAATAACTACGCATCATTTTGTTTTCAGGTAATTCAAATAATTTGATGCAATAAGTGGCAATTTTGGAAAATGTTTAGTATGGAATGCAGGATTGAAAATCATTAATGTTGTCACAGCTACGTTTACGCTACGGTAATAAATGAAATCGTAGAAGCCAAAAGCTAAACATTAAAAATGAAAAATAAGTATTGTATTTAAAATTTAACTGACAGTAGGTACTCTGTTAAGATTCTATCAGTGATTCAAATGGAACTTGAAATGTGTGTTGTTTAAATCATGAATTTAAGGTGTACGTAAAAAAAGAAAAATTGGAGTTTTATTGATGACGCTCTGACAGTACTGTGTCATTGCGTACGAGACGAATCAGAGAAGGAAGTTATGTCTGAAGAATAAAAAATACGTGCGGCTGTAAAGATTACTATCCTTTTATAAACATCTGCCTTCTTGCGCTAAAAATATAAACCATGCAAACGTAGAAGTTACATTTACTTTTTTTTTTTTTCCATAATCCAAATAGCACTTCACTCTGAAGATATTGTCTAGATCTATTTTTCTCCATTGGTGTCTCTAATGAAGTATTTATTTTCCTACATTCTTTTGTTGTTGCTAATGCCTTTTCGCAACCGCGGATTGGGGGTGGAAGATTCTCCTTATAGAACGGCGATGGGTGAATGAGAGCGGCTTTCATTTCCTTGATCCCAGTGGGAATGAAGACCGACTTTGTTCACGGTCTCCTACTTTTGAACTAATTCCAGAGGAGAGACCTAGAACCTGGATCTACACCCTCAGTAGTGTTGTTTGAACATAGAAGATATTGAAGCGTGGAACATATGTGCGAGCACCGGCTCCCATTACAGTACACGGTTCAACAGCAGTCCAGCCGAGAGAGGTTGTCACCCTCCCAAGCGTTCACCAAGGATGGCCCTATTGGCTTCCTTGGAATCCCTATGGCTAGTATTCTTCCTCGATTGATCCCCGAAACGTGCTGGAAAGACGTTCGTTTTCTTCTAAGAGGCATACTGAAGCTGCTTATACAAAAGAAACGCACGAAAAATGAAACAAAAAATAAAATATTCCAATACTTCTAAATGACCTTCTTCTCTCTCTTTATATAGCACTCGCAGGTTGCGCTACAGGCGCCTGTGATGCACGTCTGCATTGAAATGTTAATCATTTCCATATCTCTTCACCACAAACGCATGGGGCAAATTTCACTTCATTTGGATGCTTCCTTCTTGGTGTTGCGTTTTGGATATCCAGCAATGCATGCATATGGTAGAGCGGGGTACAGTGGATCATTGAAGATATTTGTGCTTCAGTGAATAGTTTTCAAATGAGAAAATTATTTAAAGTAGGTATCAAACAATATGGTAAAAGTTAAACATCTCACCTTGACTGTAGAAAGACTGTAGGATTGGAGATAGAGAGATTTTGCTTTCTGATCATCTGCATGAAATTTGAAGTTATGTTATTACACTTGAAATTTGTTATGTAATTATGAGTTATGAAGTATGTTTAAATATTCTAAATTAACTACTTTTCTATTATGTTTTATTTAAAAGAATATTTTAAGGATTTGGAATTTTGAGGTGAAAAATAATACATTGGTTCATTTGGGGCACACTGGATCACCTGAAACAGAGTACAATGGGTCAGGGACCCATTATGTCCCCATTTATGTATTTATTGTTTTTATGTAAGTTTTTTACTTTTTAATGTTTCAATGATCTAAATTTATCTATATAATTCTTTCACATCAGCCTCATAATCTTCAGTTTCTCAAGAAAATTATGTAAAACAAAAAATGACACCAGAGATGATAAAAGCCTTTTCCTAACTCTGATGCAAAACAGAAAAATCTCAGAGGCCACCTAAAAAAATCACAAGTTGTTACAGATACAGATACACCTGTGAAAATTATAATCCAAAATGAGACAATTCTAAAAAAGAAGAGTGAAAGACCTAATGATATGAAGCAGGAGAGAAAACGGAGTTTAGTGAATTGTCTCACGGTGGCCTAGTCACTAAACTTCGTTCTCGGAACAACTCGGAAATTGAAGCAGCACCCGGATTGGCCAGTGCTTGGGAGGGTGAACTCCTCTCGCGGATGGGCTGTTGTGGGACCGTGCACACTAATTTGAGCTGGCACACGTAGTGTCCTTCATGTTTAACGCGACCTCTGGGGGTGCCAATTTCAGATGGTTGGTCCCTCATCTGGATTTGGTGCAAAATGAGGGGACCCAGAGTTAAGTTGGACTTCCTCCTAATGGAGCTCATTAAAGTGGAAGCCGCCCCTTCCGCACAACACCTCAGTATACGGGGGATCTAGCCCCGCTCCACGGTTGCCAGAGGGCATTAGTAACAACAACAACAGGAGAGAAAAAAACTGCAAGCAATTACAAGAATTACACAGCTGAGGAAGAGGAAGAATGAAAAGGTTCTTCTGGGGAATCGGACTTTGAGGATTTAGAATTTGAAGACATATAAGATTTTAATGTTGCCGTTGGAGGTTTCGTAATATTCAAGGTCTGTGGCAAGAAAATATGTAGTTTTATGTTACTGAAGTTATGGGCAAAAGTAGAAGTGAATTTGAAGTACACTACATGAAAGGAATTAAGTCAGGTTATGCACTTATCTTTGATGAGGCAGACATTTATACAGTAGACAGTAAAGATATTGTGAGTTGAAAAACCAATGTATTGCAAGGAACTGAGAGAAAAGTGACAAACTTGACTTTTGCTGTAGATTCTCAGTTATATAATGTGAAATATTTATTTTAAAATAACTGTTTTTGATTTAGTGTCTTAAAAATAACTATAAAACGAAAATTTTGTAAATTTAACAGGGCTCAAAGTGGTATTATCTAACTAAACCCTTTATCTTTAATTTTATAAACAAATTTAGTGTGTATATTTTAGAAACATAAAGTTAACATTTACCTTATAACTTTGAGCTACTTCAGTATCTAACTTAATCTGTAGTAACACAACTAGCTCAAAAGACGTTCAAAGCATGTCTTGTGAACGTCAAAAAGCGTGTTTTGAACGCGCTTTGAACGTTTCTTGAAGTAGTTGTGTTACTGTGGATTCTAAATATTGCCAGGCAATAAAAAAGTTTAAATTACTCACTATCGAGTTTAAGAAAATGTTTTATTGTGTTTCTCGTTAGCTGACCCACTGTGCCCCATTAATTTACCCAGTGTACCCATTCATGGAGTACAATGGGTCAACAAAAAGTACTTTAGAAAAATGTTTTTTTTTATTGTACAAAAACTTTTCTTAGAATAGAACTAAAACTAATTAGGATAGCCAATAAAACGGAAAACATAATACATTACTTTGATATTCTGTTTTTAAAATATTTTTAGAATTATATTTAAAAATCTAAAAATTGACCCACTGTGCCTCCGTCTCGCCTACATATTTTCTTAGAAAGTTAATATGAAATTTAAATCACCTGTAAAAGTTTAGTGAGAAAACAAAGAGGAATAATGGTAAAATATCAGAAGGGAATTCGTGATGTAATTCTTCGGACTTTTAAAATGCCAGGTAAAATGAGTCGTCTAAAGTAAAATGAAAAAAAAAGTTTGTTCTGCATCATTAGTGAAAAGTAATAGCATTAAAATAGTAACCTTATTAATTTTTCTAAAAAACTGCAATTCATAATCTTTTAGTGAGCAGAAAAGTTCGGACTCCAAAAAAACTGCTTTTAGCAAATGGTATAGAAGACAAATTTTTTAGCTTGCAACGAAAAATTTCCAGTCTATTAATAAAATAGCGCGACAAACTAGTATACAAGTGGTTCGTGTAACTCTAATGGCATTTTGCCTGTTTGACAGTTAAACTATATTTTGTATTTTATTATCCTAATGTTTATAGTCCGGTCATAGGTTTATCGATTTTCAGGTTCAAATCTCATTTCATGCATAGTAGTATGCCACACAAAGTTTAGGTACCGGTCTCAGTAGTTTTTCATCAATGTTTAAAATTTAAAACGGTGAAAATAATGCACTAAATACAGAAAAGGGATAAATCTGTTTACTGAATTTTTCTTTTTAAATATATTTAGCTCATTTATCAAACTATTTCGGAATTTTTTCTATATTTCAAAGTGCTTATTGGAAAAACCAATATCTATATAAGTAGAATTTGACTTTTGTCCGTACATTACTTGGTCTTTAAAAATTTTGCGATTTCTATCCATTTCAAGCACCTGGAAATCCAGTACGACCGCAGAAAAAATTTGTCTGTCTGTCGTTCTGTTGTTCTGTCCATGACGCTTTTTTTGTTCATACATCGCGTGGAGATGACGGAAGTGAATAAAATGAAATTTGGTGACATGATCGGTAGTTACTCAATTTAAACTATAGTCCTAGAATTTTTTTTTTTTTAATTTTGATTAGATTTTGCGCAAATCGTTTCAAAGAGTACATTTATGTTCGAACATCACGTAAAAATGACGGAAGCGAATGCAGTGAGATTTAGTAACATGATAGGTGGTCATTCAACTTAAACTATAGGCATCTAGTTTATAAAAACTTTGATTAGAGTTGGGAAAATTGCTTTACACTTTGTGAATCTTTGTTCAGGCATCACGTAATAATGACTAAAGCGAATGAAATGAAATTTGGTGACATGATAAGCGGTCTCTGAACTTAAAACCTCTAGACCTCGATATCTTAAAATATTTTGATTAAATTTTGAGATTTTTCGAAAATTCTTTCAAAACGCGTACATATTTGTTCCAGCATCATGTAATAACAACTAGAAAGATAGTAGCGAATGATATGAAATTGGTTGACATGATACGTGGTTGCTCAACTTAAATTAGAGGCGCCGAATTTTTTAAATATTTTGATTTTGTTTTGAGATTTTGCAAAAATTTATTCAAAATGAGAAAATATATGTCGATTATGTATAAACCACTGAAGCTAATGAAATAAAATTTAG
This sequence comes from Cheiracanthium punctorium, assembly GCA_038373885.1. Taxonomy (NCBI): domain Eukaryota; kingdom Metazoa; phylum Arthropoda; class Arachnida; order Araneae; family Cheiracanthiidae; genus Cheiracanthium; species Cheiracanthium punctorium. The sequence goes on from JAWZYV010011819.1 coordinate 488,068, forward strand.
TACTGCCACAGTTGGTCTCTTAATCTATATAAGTACTTTAACTTTTTTATAGATTTTGAGATTTTTTGAAAACTCAGTATATGTTTGTTCCATTCCTGAAAAATGCCAATGGAATACATTTACATAATACAATACTTATAAATGACAGTGTAAGTTTCGTACTTAATTTACTTTCTATGACTCTCAAATTTCAAATCGATAGCAGAGCATCAAGTGTTATTGTATTTGTATCATGTGACATTCTTTGTCGTCGTTAATTTATCTTTGATATCTCTGCGAGCTTATATCTCATACTTATTCTGGGATATTGATTATAACTCCGTGACAAATTAAGTATCATGTGCGTGGTTATTTTGATCCTCGAGCATTTTTTATAACTGCTTCTAATTGCATATTTTTTTAAATAATAATTATAGATATCGGATGGTAAAGATTAGTTATAGTTTCAAGATTATAAATTACTTAGTAAGTTAGTTTGTAACTGGGTATTTATCGGCATTAATTTTCACTGTTCATGTAAGATTGGTTAAATTCATCATAAAAGCATTAAGTCAATAACATTTCTGGTATTTATTACATATTTAAAATGCATTTTTAAGAAAAGCATTTCCAAAGTATCTCGTATGTTATTTGTAATTAAGAATTTAGTAGTATTAGTTTTCACTGTTTATGTATAAGTAAATAAAATGATCATTTCCACCTGTAAAATTGATTTCAATTCCCAGGATGTATGAAAACAAAATGTCTCACACTTTGTGAAAGATTCCTAACTGTTTTACTTTGTAAAAGAAGACAGGCAGATCTAAAATCTAAAGAGTTGGTTATTTTGTAGCTTGTTCCATGAATTTGAAGATCATGTGCCTTAAGCAAGATTTTTCATTAAAAAATACCCCCATTATAGTATACATTGAAAGTAATCTGGTAAATACCAGCTGAGAAGGATAACAAAATGAGGAACGAGCAAAATTGCTACTTAATATATTTATGATATATGTTAAAGCCGGAATACCCACTCCCTAAATCGCATAATCAATTGTGATAGCGATTGTTTTGCCAGATAGCCAACAGAAGATACAGTTTTAAAAGAGGAAAATATTATTTGTTTAGAACTGATATAATTCCACATCCATTTTACAGAACGAACAGATAAAAAAAAGTTTGTTGTGTTTATTCATAGCATATATTTTAAAGAAAAAAAAAACAAGTTTTAATGAATAGTTTATGCCAAAAAAAGGTATAATTAACTTTGTGGTTAAACAGGAATTTGCATAATTTTAAGAAAAGGCTGAAACTTTTTTAACTACTGACTGAATAAAATATCTGAATGTAAGTGATGTTCAAAATTAAGATAAAAACCTTATCGAAAATTTGATAAAGTATTTTTACAATTAATATTCATTATCTGATATTTTTGGTTTTTTACAGTTTCTTCTCTCTTTCATAAATAATTTTTTTAACTATTTTTATTTCACAAAGTGAAAACAGTAACAACTGCTAATCAACATATTAGGGAAGAATACAAATAACCGCAGATTCATAACAAAAAGCAGCTTGCACAATCCATTGACCCGCTTGCAGATCGAACAAGCGTTTTAAAAGTAGCAAGCATTGTTCCTTTCTTAAAAGGCACCGTTTTGCATATTCCAGCTGATAAATGGGGAATAAATCTGAATTTATCGCCGTATTTCCCTAGATAAGCTTCACGGGTAGCTTTGCTAAATACATTATTGTAGTAAGACATTTTCTGACGCCATGAATCGTAACTAACAAATACTAGTCATTTAGTTCTGTCCTGGGAGTTAATATGCCTGTGGTCTTAGTATGTAATTCTGAAGGCTTTGACTACTTTGTCAAATGAGAACATTTTCTTAGGCCATTAAGAATACTTTTGCGTGCTTTAATGAGATGGTTGAAACTTATTTACCAAGCATATTTTTCTTTCTTAATGTGAAAAATTTATTACCGAATATAGTATGAAAAAAATATATATTAGTTATTTTTTTGATTTAACATATTAATTCGAAATTTAAGGCGGTCAATTTAAAACACTGCTATTGGAGTAATAAGATAATTTCATTCTATCAAAAACACATGATGTAAAAATCTCTTATTTTGCCGTATATCTGTGCTGGACGAAAAGAAAAATGTGCCAAGTGTAAGTGTACAAGAAATCATTTATTTTATGACGTTCTAAATTATTCAGAGTTGAAATAAAGTATCTTTCTTTAGCTTTAATCACACAAAGAAATCTAAAACTAACAATCCTGTCGTTAATAATAATACCCTAATGATACTTCAAAGTAAATTTCAACACATTTAAAAGAAAATGAATATTGTTCTAAGTACTGTTTCCCATATTTCGGAAGCATAAAAAAATAATACTAAATCGGGAAAAAAAACGAGACAGTGCACTACATGTATTCCAGTAATAAGTCAGTTTTTGGTGTCTCCAGAAATCAGATATTTTGAAAAACTGTAAATTTTTAAAACAAGAACTTTTCACGCAAATTTTTTATTTTTATCCTATTATTTAGATGCTGTTGACACTACGCTTGCTTAAGAGTTGTGCACAATATAATAGCTTAAACAACTAACGATTGATGATTAATCAATCACCAATCTAAAATTGTGCAACTAATAATTGATAAATTGTTAACTAAGACTTTTATACTTAAAGATTTATCAGTTGTGAATTAAGAATTTAAGAATTAAAAAATAAGCAATTGTTAATTTATTTTTTACAATTAACGATTAATCAATCATAATCAAAAGTTTGGTTTGAACAGCTAACAGTTAATACTAGTTAAACTGTAAAAATTTCAGTAAAACAGTGGCCTAGAAATTTTTCGAGGGGGTCCTTTTTTAGCCTTTTCCAACAAGCTAAAAAGTAATTAAACTTCATTTTGTCTGTGTATGTGTGCACTCTAGCTCATATAAAAATGCTCATATAGGCTCAAAATTTGGATATGTTATTCAGATGTGCCACACTATGTTCCTTAATATAAATGTTATATGTAGCAGATTTTACAGGATCTCTCAAAAGAACATAGAAAAATTTCTGTCTACGAAGGAAAATTCTTCATAAATTTACAACACTTTGTTAATAGTTTCCAAGAAACTTTGGATTGACATTTCATCTGTACATCCGTCTGTCCGTTGTAGTGTGTTCTCTAGTTCTGGTAAAAATGCACGTTTCGACTCAAAATCTGGGTATGTCATTGACATAGACCACAACATGTTCAGTAAGTGTAACGGTTTACATAGCAAGTACGGATTTTTGTAAGGCCTCCCAAGAGATACGGACTCGTTCTGGAATATTTTTTCACTGCGTTTAGATAAAGTTAAGCAATTTTATTAAAACCTTTCAACAAATGTGAAAAGTGTTTAAACTTGTCTGTCCGTTCGTCTGCCCATGCGCACTGTATCTCCCATAAAATTATCCATATCGATTGAAAATTATCGACAGTATATCACAACTATACCAATTTTTATGGATTATCCGTAAAATTTGCGTATTTTGGTGTTAATTTAGTGATGTAAGGATGACCGATGTAATTTCACGGATGGCTGGGGTTTTCATTTTTTTAAATGTCTTTTTCATTCTTTTAAAGAATAAATATTTTTCCTTTAGCATTCCTTAGTTTCCTAAATTTGGGGCATTAATTACGCAAGAGTGACAATTGATTTATTTTTTAATTTTATAAGGTTCATTCAAACGAAGCCTGGTCAATGCGTCTCACTTGGCTTTACACGTAAGGTGGCACCATCTATTGGTAAAGAGACTGAAGCGTGCGCAATGTTTGACATTGTATAGCGACGGTGTGGTTTCACATCGTCCCCTACGCAACATGCAGGGGAGTAAGCAGGAATAAAGAGAAGTGATTCGAATTTTAGCGGCGGAGGGAGTTGGAGGCCGTGAAATGTATCGATAGATGAAGGCTGTATACGGTGAGTATAGCCTGTGTCGTTCAAGTGTTGTGGAATGACGCAAAAGATCCCTCCCCTCCGCAAAAGAACCTTAGACGAGCCACCGTACAGTCCAGACCTTTTACCGTGTGACTTTCATGTTTTTGGACCTCTAAAATAAGCTATTCGCGGAAATCGATTGACAAACGATGGCGAAGTGCGTGACTGGGTCCAGGCCTACGAGCTTCTTCAAAGATGGAATCGACCGGCTTGTGTCGCAATGGGATAAATGTGTCAACGTTTTCGGCGACTATTTTTGAGTATGTGTACTGTGTATAACTACATTTTTGAGTTAATAAAATCGTTACCGTTATTTTACACTAGTGACCGGGTTTCATTTGAATGCTCCTTATAATTTAAATTTTAAACCTCCCCCACTCACTCAAGGAAATAACTAAAGGAAAAAAAAACTTCATTGAATAAGGTAGGTTGAGATTTTCAATTCAGTCTTTTTCCATCCCTCTTTTACGAGTAAATATTTTCCGTTAGCACGCCTTTATTTAAAGCTCTAATGCCGTAAGAATGAAAATTCTTTCCTGTCATAAATATTTTTTTTAACATTGTGGCCCTCAATAGAAGACCACCAGTAAAGAAAAAATCTTCATTGAATTGTGCGGGTTCAGATCTTCAATTCCATCTTGAGAATCCAACCTCTCTGCCTGCCTCTTGAAAGTAAATATTTACCTATGGCACTCTCTTATTTAAAGCTCTAGCGCCGTAAAAAAAAAAATTCATTTCAATTAATTTTAATTATTTTAATCTTTCCTCCCCGCCTCCCCCCGTCAAATATATAAATTCTACTTATGAAACACAACATGAACAATATTGAAAAAACTCATAAGAAGCATTTATAAATTTAGCATTTATAAATTTATTATAAAAAAAGCGTGGTGCAAGGTTAAAAAAATTTAATTGAAATAAATTTTCATTCTTCCGGTGTTAGATCTTCAAATTAGGGGAAAATATTTCTTCTTAAAAGAGATGGGAAAATATTCAATTGAAAATCGGAACATGTCTTTTCAATGAAGTTTTTCCTATAATCGTTTTCTTGACAAGGAGAGGAAGTTGAAAAATTAATATATAATAAGAATAAATGACCTATCCAAATTTTGAGGTAGTCACTACATTTTTACGAGACTAGAGAAGACACAGGCAGACAGACAGATAGACGGCGGGCATATGTGTAGACAGACAATTTGAATTTATAAATGCATTTTAATCTTTCTACGCTGTACGAATCGTATCGATCTATTTAGAGCGGAGGGGGGAGAGTATAAATTTACTAAAATATCCGTGATTCAGTAATAAATACTAATTCAGTAATAAATAATATCTAAATTGAGATACATAGAAAAAATCCTGAAGGCGTCTTAGATATTCAAACTGTAGAAACTGGTCAATTAGACCCATATAGTTAAAAAATTTACTACTTGTACAGGGTAGGGAGGTCAATCTTGCTGGAAAGTATTTAATAAGTAATGCAACTAATATAAACAGTAAAAGAATCCTATCGCTTTTTGTTGTGCATTCAAAAGAATTTAATTGCTTTAATCAAACTAATATAAACATTAAAAGAATCCTATCGCTTTTTGTTGTGCATTCAAATGAATTTAATTGCTTTAATCAAACTAAGTTAATGAATATTAACAGACTAGTTGTTAATCTTAGACTCGCGATTAAACAATTTATCAGTTAATTCTACAGTCAAAACTAACAATTGATTAATTGTTAAATATAAAACTGTTGAAAAATTGTAAATTTATTGGTCATCCATTAGTCCGATCAATCATATTTTTAGATTAACGATTGGCTAATCGTCCATGGTTTTTGCCAAACACTGGTTTGTTTGGAATGGTGTCATCAGCATCTCAATTACATCGAGAATTACTACTCAACACAAACAGCAGTAGACATAATCATTAATCTCATTTTAGATTAAAACTATTCTGACATGAGATTTATAGAACTAATGTACCTAAAAACTTCATGAAAGGGACTGATATTGTGTTTGCGGTATGATGGTCTGGCAGTAGCGTAGCCAGGATTTTATTTCGGGGGGGGGGGCTGGGTATCAAATTGTAAGCTAAAGTTCAAAATTATAAGCTAAATATCAAATTGTAAGCTAAGTAAAGGGTCCCATTTCGGCGGGGGTTGCAGCCCCCTCAGCCCCCCCGCCTCTAGCTACGCCCCTGTAGCCTGGGTTTGTGTAATAATCAATGATGGTGTTGAGGAACGTGCACACTCAATGGTTGTAACTGTGGCTAATTGGAAATGTTTGTGACAACAGTAATATATATATATCTTTGAATTTGAGTTTTTCCGTGTTGTTGTTCTGTTTTATGCTTATCGTTATAAAAGGTGTGTAAAGTGTAAAAATAAAAACTGACGGTGCGATTAAAAGCGTTGCTATTTAAAAAAGGTTTCTTTTGTGTCCATTTCATCCGTCAATAAAATAAACGAACCAGAAAATCTAATTTTCAACAAGTGGCGTCCGCTTACAGGACGAAATGTCGATCTAAAGGAAACGAAACAACGGTTGCACCTTAAAGTTATAAGCAAGTAAGTTCAGTAACTGAATATACTATTGTAAAAGTTTTAAAATATGGAAAATTTATTACGAAAGCGTAAGCCTTTAAGGCAGTCATTTACAAATGCTGCCAATGCTTTAGAAGCAGAGATTCGGAAAGATGACATAGATGTTGATCAACTCCGAGTATTGAACTCGCAGTTAGAATGTAAATTCAATAAACTAGATGAAGTTCAGTCAGAAATCTCTGATATTTTGCTGAAAGCTGAAAACGAAAACGAGTATTTGACTGATTTTGAGACTAATGAAACATATCACGATAAATACATGTGTTTAAAAACAAAGGTAGAAAGTAAAATAGCGAATTCCATTCCTGTAGTTATACCTGGAATTCTAGAAAATTCTACAAAGAGAAATTTTAAACTCCCGAAGTTGGAGCTTCAAAAATTTAATGGGGAAACCCGAAATTGGTTAGGATTTTGGGGACAATTTAAGAAAATAGACGAAGATGTAAGTATAGATGAAGACGATAAATTCCAGTACTTATTGCAGGCTACTGTCATTGGTTCCCCAGCAAGAGAGCCCCTCCTTCATAGATAGTTAGTTATCCTCCCTCAGGTGCAAATTATAAAGAGGCTATCAAACAGCTAAAATCCAGGTTTGCTCGCGACGAATTACTGGTAGAAATCTACGTTCGCGAACTCTTACGATTGGTTTTAGCTCAAGCAGCGAAAGATGGAAGTATGACTCTATCCAATTTATATGATAAGTTAGAAACTCAACTGAGAGCTTTGGAGACGTTAGGGGTGAAAAGTGAAATTTATGCAGCGATGCTGTACCCTCTAGTAGAGTCTACACTACCGGAAGAAATACTGAGGGCATGGGAGCGATCTCGTCAGCGAAAGGAAAGTAACGCACATACTGAAAACTTAGAAAATTTATTGAATTTTCTACGTATTGAAGTTGAGAGTGAAGAGCGCCTTCAGTTGGCACGTACAGGATTTTCTACTATAGACAAAGTTGGCTCTGTTCCAACCACAGCTGCCTGTATTTATACAGGAGACTCAAAGAAGAAACCAGTTCAATCTTGCATATGGTGTGATAAGGAAACACATAGTTCCTCCGAGTGCTTTAAGCTGCACAATCTCTCACTGGAGGATAAGAGAAATTTACTAAGGAAGAAAAAGTCTTGCTTTAACTACCTAAAAGTTGGCTACGGTTCCGAAAAGTGTAAAAGTTCTGTGAAATGTTTATTTTGTAACAAACGTCATGTGACGGTGATGTGCAGAGAATTAAAAGGTTCTAGAAATCCTAAAAGGGAACAACCTAAACTTTCCAATGAAACGAGTGAAACATTGTTTTCTAACCCAAAAATGCAAACAACACTTCTGCCAACTATAGTGGTGAAGATTGTTCATAATGGGAAAATAGAACTTGTGAGAGCACTTTTTGACAGTGGGTCACAAAGATCTTACGTACGGAAAGACATAGTAAGAAGCCTAGGTTTAAATCCGTCAGATCAGGAGACTTTAAGTCACAATCTGTTTGGAGGAGTTGAAACGGAGCTTCAGGCACATGGAATTTTTGATAGAGACATACGAAGTATGGAAGATGAATTTAAATACGAATTATCGGTTCTAGATAAAGACAAAATTTGCGGATACATTCCAAGAGTGAAATTCAAACATATAAGTTCCTTACTACGGAAATATAAGATTAAAATCAATGATTCTAGAAGAGATGCTCCAGAGATCGGATTGTTAATAGGAGCAGATTATTCTGGGCAATTGATGAAAAATAATGTCCTTCAGATCGATAAAAACCTCACTGCTATTGAAACAAAGCTCGGTTGGACACTACAAGGCCCGGTGAATAATCAAGCTACCTTGCTCGATACCGTCGGACTTTGCTATTTAGATCTCACTGAACTTTGGAATCTAGAGACAATTGGCATAAAGGATCCGGCAGAAGTGAAGATAAAAGAGGATTTAGATGCTAAAACTATCAAATACTTTAACCCTCCGAGCGGCCTGGAGTTTGCCTAGTGATACCTTCAAAAAAGTTTCTGTGTATGGGATCTGTATCTCTCGAAAATGCACAAGAAAAACCTGCTTCCCCCCATTTCCGCATGGAAGGCGTGGGGAACAAGGTAATTAACAAACTGCCGACGTGACAGCCTACCTACCGCCTGATAAATTACTTTGTATTGTAAGAGCACATGTCCGGTGAATCTGACCAACTGGTCTCCCTCACCTCTTTCCCCCCTAAATACTCGGGAATCTACGCAACGTTGTAGGAGTTATTTTCTCGGTGGCTTACATGTACACTCACCCAGAGCCAGATTTTTGTCTGATGAAGATTGGAAAAAGAGATATTTTGTTTTTTGTCCCCTCTCATAATGAGCAGGTAGTGAGAGTGGCGCTTGTGCTCTAAAAATAGTAAAATTAGTGATTATCTTTTTACTATACTTCTTTATCTGAAAAATTTCTTTATAAAGCTTTGATAATGAACGAAAAATAATATATCTAATGGGCCCCTTTCAAGATGAGGCCCTGGACACAGCCCCGATTTGCTCATGCGATAAGACCCCGTGTACATATTTTCAATAAAGTGTCCAATGTCAGATATATCTCATTTACCTGAACCTTATATAAGACGCTGTCCTTCATAAAATGTGCAAAGTGTTCCATATAATTATTATTATTTCTTATATTTTTTTCGAACTGTGCATTTTTTCATAAGTTTATATAGTTAGTTAGGAAAGAGAAATAGGAAATTTGGCTTTCACTCGATCATTTTTGAAGTTGTAATGCAAAAAAAATATGACAGTTAAAAAAAAGAGAGAGAGAGAGAGAGTATAATGTACTTGAGTGTAGGGTAATAAAGCTTTCATTTAAATTATCTCAAGCGTACGAGAAAAATAAAAATTAAAAATTCTTCGATGTTTCATTTAAAGGACTTGTTTAGTAAATTTGTTAAATGAAATATCTATATTAATCTTTGTTAGATAATAAACGTTTTTAAAGACCTTTATTTATGTTCTGCATATGCGAAAAAATTCCAAGAAAAATTAAGAGCACGAATCTGAGAAAGTAACACACTTAGGATTCATGCCATCTGAGATTTTTACCAAAAAATTCCCAGTTATTTATCTTATTAATGTAGTAAATCCAGAATATTTTGTCTCAAAGTGAGTTGTTCATTTTTTATGGCCCACTAAAAAAGCAGACCCGTAGCCAGATTTTCTATTCAGGGGGGGGGGGAACCCTCTTTTTTTCAGGGGGGAGGGCACCCTAACTTAAGTGGGGTGGCATCCTATATTTTTTTGAATGATAACATTTTTATCTATATTTCTCTTCATTAAATAATAGCATAAGTTTATAATTAAATAAATTCTGAAAAGTCCAAACGGCTTCCAAGAAGTAAAAGTTCCTTGGCTTAAACAGAATGAATTTAAAGTTGTCAAGATCATATTTGGAAGATAAGAACACAAAACAAAAATGACAGAGTATTACAAAGAAAAACTTTGTATATATAAAACTTTGATATATAAAACTTTGATATAAAACTTTGATAACTTTACCTTATATACAAAAATTTTTCAAAGAATCTGCATTAAACTTTTTTTATGTGAAATTTTCTAAGGGGGATGGGGCTCAGCCCCACCTGGCACCCCTTTGGCTAAGGGCCTGTAAAAAAGTCCGTGCAGCACACAAAAGTGGGCATTTTTCTGAGACATAGAAAATGCTGTGGTCAAAAACTCTTTGCGGGAACAACTTGCCATGATATTTATTTCACACATCTATAATGTTAGACGATAGAACTTCATGAAATATATGAGAAATCTGTGGCAGGTTATCGACGTAAAGTCACTGAAGGTCACAAAAACAGACATTTTATTTTTTTTTTTTTTTTTTTTTTTTTTTTTTTTTTTTTGTCATTTTTAAGGCTTAACCATAGCTTGCGCCTTCAAGTTGCTAAGGCAAAAGAGGAGTCCTTTGAAAGACATGTACTAGCACTTATAAAAAAATGCATGTATAGTTGACGCAAGTTGAATGCGCTTTTAGATTTATAAGACCAAAATCTGAAAATTTTCCATTTTGACTGAAATTCGAAGTTTCATAAATTCTTGCGGCAGAAGTTTATTGAAAGTAATTCTTTTGGATCGTTTTTATGTGAATATATTGTATTATTTGAATGCTCAGCGTTCAGGGGCGTAGCCAAGGGGGGGGGTTAGGGGGTCATAACCCCCCACGAGGAATTTTTTGCTATACAAAATGTATATTCTTCACTCTCTTATCACACACATGTATGCATATATGCGAGTTGCAGTAGTCGTAACCCCCCCATGAAAAATTTCTGGCTACGCCCCTGTCAGCGCTTATACAAAGTTTTGCGCGCAAGATTAGGACCCACTGGCGCATTGACTTAAATTGAATTAAATGAATTTAATTAAATTTAAATTATCTATATTTAATAATTTTAGCTACTTAAATTGCTAAATGTAAGCAGGGCCTGATTATGACCAACAGGGACCCCGGACATTGATGAATTTTGGGGGCCCCATCCGTGATTTTTTTTTTTTTTTTAAATTTGATATAAAAGAAGTCTATTTCAGAACATTTGAAATTGGGGGCCCTTTACAAAGTCCCGATTTTCCCATGCGATAATAAGCGATAATATTTGGAATGAGATAATATTTGGCTTATTATCGCATTTGGCTCTGAATTTTAGTATTTTTGGGGAAACGGGTGGATTTTCAAAATGTTAAGGTCGCCTACGTCTTCTCTCTATCATTTTGCGCATCTTTATGCAGTTAGAGGGAGTAATCAAAAGCGAAGCGCTGTTAATTTGTCAACGGTAATGGTTAAAAAAACATGAGTACAAATTTTTGTCAATTTTAAATGTATGACGTACAACTGGCGCCATTCCCACATGTAATCCAAAAAAAAAAAAAAATCCTTCGGAATTGGACCACTGAAATGCTTAATATATATTAATCCTTATATCAATGCTTTATTTAGGCGAAAACAATTTATTCATTTTAATATTCTTAAAAGAAGTAGAAGTTTAATAATTTCGAGAAGCTATTTCAAACGATTTAAAATCGCAAAAATTTGCAAACCTATATAAATTATGACGTATAATTTGTTAGAGTTAACCTTTTAACTCACTTGGAACGATTTCCTTCTTAGAAAAAGTCTGCATTTTAAATTACGCTTTTCTGCTTAATAATTTGATTTTTTTTTTTTTTTTAATAGCCGAATACTGACAGCTTAGCAGTACGGGACTGATTTATAGCTATTATGCCAGACTTGGGGATCGTCTAGAGCGTGGAGAATCTTTTTTTCCCTACAATTTATCACTCTTAAAAAAAAAAAAAATCAGTTGATTACCAAGAAATCTCTAGGAAACAATGATTCCATTACTTGTTACTTTCCGAACATGCACAATGTAAGGAAAGTATTGTAATCATGAAAAAATTCGACTTCGAGACTTTGATGTATTTACACGTTTTGAGGTCTTCTGAATTCATTTATGCTGTTTTTACGAGATGAATGTATGTACGTGTGTGTGTGTGTATGTGTGCGTGTGCGTGTGTGTGTGTGTGTGTGTATGTGAGTGAACACGATAGCTCCTAAACGGATCATTCGATTGAGCTCAAATTGGACATACATGTTATAAACCACCGTCGCAAGACCGGTACTGATTTTGGTGTATATAGGACTTATAGTTTTTCTACAGGGCTACGACAAAGATTTCTTTGACATTATAGTGTATGGGGAGAAAGTCTTGAAAGTGTGCTAGCGTTTAAATGGTGCACTCAATTGAGTTTCAATTTGGTATATATGTTTGAATTATTCATCGATTAAAATTTATTTAAATGCTTGGTAATGATCTAATCGTAAGTCTTCGGAAAGTCGAGTGGAGGCACTCCAGATTTCTTTAGTATGATGCCATAACTTTTCTTAGTATTACTACTAAAGCCATGTTTGCCAGTTGTTTACATGATTTTATTTAGCAGCAATACTAAGAAAAGTTATAGCATCTTTTTCAAAGAGATTTCTTAGTAATCCACAAAATTTTTTTAGTGTAGGGCATCAACCAAAAGGATGTTATTTCCGGATCCGCAACTCTCATCCGTATACCAGCCTATATACAGCTAGAGGAGCTGCGGACCCACAGATTGATCGTTCACGTTTGCGCCATGTACATATAGCGGTTTTTGATCAGCCGAGAAGTGAAAACGAATCCTTTCACTTTCTGCACACCAGGCTATTACGACTCCTTAAAAATTTATTTTAGGATGAATAGGAAAAATTAAATTACTTAATTAACTAAAACTTTTTTTAATTTATGTGTATTGAAAGAAGAAAGGGTTGTCACCCGATCGTTAACACTGCCAATATAGCTTTTGGGTCATCGTGTGACAATTGAGCAAGCTATGACAGCATATTTTAATATCCATAACGCTAGGTTCGAGTAAAAGTTTTCTGCATTTTTTTCAGTTTCCGTATAGCTGGAATAATTTAAAATGCATGTGTAAAAAAAAATCATTACTTTCTTCGTCGTGAAGAACTGATACGCAGCTAGTTATAACATGTTATGTATATGTAAAAATAAATTACTCGAAATTCAAATTAAACATTTAATAATTTAGCGATTTCTCAAAATAATCAAACGAAAATCCCCACCTCTCTCTCCATGTGTTTATATATCATGGCTTTGATTTGCAACATCTCTTCGATTTGAACTTCATATTTCAAACAATTACACTAAAATTAATCTTTCTTTTTTAATTTAGGTAATTGGAAATTTTACTTATTTACTTTTTCGCCTGTTTGGCAGCTTAGTTTAACCAATTGTTAAAGTAATCTCTATTCCCGTGTGATGAGCGGGTACATCAGCTAATATAGAATAAAATAGAAATTAAAATTCGTATTGTTCAATTAAAAGCAGCATTAATAAAATAATAAATCGATGACAAACTGACGATTTCCATGTGAGCCGGTATAAATTTAAATGCTTCGAAGATAAAATTTTTGGCTTTATATAAATTGCTCTATTTCTGTGTATTTCTTTACGTAACAATTTCTTTAATTCTTTACAGGTTGAAAAGTTTTTCTACCATGTATACATATTTACATAAATGAACTGACACACACACACATAACACAAAAACAACAAACAAAAATTTTGCAGTTCACTGTGGGAAGTTAATTTTTCTGGAAAGATGTTGTAGTTAGGGTAAAACTAAGACAGTGGAGGATCCTGAAAAGTTTCAACGGCAGGAGGCAATATGCGAGAAATTTTGTAAGAAAAATGGATCTTTTTAAATTAAAAATTTTGATTAAATAATACTTATCGTCTGAAACCAGGTTTAGGATGGTTGCTCTCATCATTCATTACTGAAAAGGCGATTTTGAGAAGATTCCTCTTCTCTTACATGTGTAATTTCTTAGCGTGGATCTTTGAACACTCCGCTAAACCGGCAGATTATTCAAAGACCTAGGTGAGCAGGGAAACCTCACAGATCATAGAGAGTAGTGTAGTGCATTTATTGCAAGCCTGCACTCCAGGTATCTGCCAAGTCGGAATGCCTTGGTCGGAGGACTTTTTCAGGTGTTCTTTCGCGTATTCAGGATAGACATCCAGCGAAACCGCCCGAAACCCCAGACCGTTAGATCGACAGCCGCGCGGTAGCCCAGAACTCTAGACTTTTACTCTTCAGGCATCTACCATTTTCAGCCCCTTGTGTACTGGGCCATGGTGGGAGGCCCACAGATCATAGAAGAGGAATCATCATCACTGATTCCAACTGGGATTTAATTTTATTTTATCTTAGACAACGGTTCTTTTCAACTAGTTATTTTAATTTTGTTTTAATCTTTAGGACGGAATAGAGCTTTACTGATAAATTTGATCGCGCATTTAATCGTGCTAATTTTCCAGTAAAATCAAACTCAAACATCAATAACTGAGGCCTAGTTTACAGCAATACAGTCTGGACACATACTCAACTTTCTTCACTATTTTTAGGAGGGCCCAATGTCACTTTGATTAAATATTTACCTTACATTTCATTGTTTACATGAAAAATACTACAAGGACTTTTTGGCTTCTAATGTTTCAAGAATATTATTTTTATCATTCCAATTTTAATGAACTAACGCATTATGTAGAAGTTGTCTTTACTTTATTTTATAACACCAGACAGCTACTACATAATGCGTTAGTTCATTAAAATTGGAATGGGAAAAATAATATTCTTGAAACATAGTTGGTTGCCAAAACGTCCTTATAGTATTATTGATGTAAACAATGAAATGCAAGATAAACATTTAACCTAAGTGACATTGGACTCTCCTAAAAATAGTGAGGGAAGTTGAGTACGCGTTCCGACTGTCTTGTAATTTAATCACGGACTTAATCACGGATCAAGCTCTGTTATTGACGTTTGATTTTGATTTTACTGGAAACAACGCGATTAAATGCGCAATAAAATAAAGCTGAAAATCGCTTAAAAATGAGAGAGAAGGTGGATTTTCAGATTTTTAAAATAGTGCAGATCGTTTATATATATATTTTTTACATAATTATGAAATTTTTCAAGCCGATCGCACGAACTGTATGAATTTCATTAAAGTTTTACACAGTAACTTTTTAATCTGATTGGATTAATGACGGTAAAAGTTCTGTTTGGAAGTGGCGGTACCGGATTTGTTAGAGAGTGAATCACGGATCAGCGTAACTATATAATAGGATAATTACAGAGTTAATATTTATACAGGAGTGGTTTATGACATGTAAATTTGTATTAATTTAAATAATAATATGCAATATATTTCTTTAAAGCCCCTCTTCATCCGTAAGCATGTGTGCCCAAGACTCCATATATGTTAAATCGGTCTCTTCTAATAAAATATGTTTTTTTTTTTTTTTTATATATATGCCAACTGTTTTGTTGTATTCGAGGAAACAGCTTTTCCTTTTCAGGTAAAATTTGATAGAAGTAAAATATTTACTCAAAATTTCTTATTTTCATTAAACATTTAAAATTATTATAAATGAAAAAGTATCCTGGAGATCTTTGAAAACTACGAAATATTCAAACTTATTTCCCGTGCCCGACCATGCTTAGAAGGGACTCCGGTTCAAACGATTACTTGTCTGAAAAAATACAGAAATCATTCGGCCTCTCTCTTCTTTAGTTAGAAAAGGTATGATCACTCACCACATCTGTAAATAATTTTCTGGGGGGTTGAAAGCTGCAATTAAAGTATCGTAGGCGTGTCTTGGCCATTGTGCTCTCTTCCCTCCTTTGCAACCCATCAATCTAAGTGTCACAGGTGTTTTGGCGAGTGGGGGTAAGCAGTAACGGGATTTTATGTCACAGCCGCTTTCGAAGCAGAAAAAAAGGAGCAGAAAATTATGTCTCAGCCGCTTTGAACAACGTTTACAGATGACGGGATTTTACGTCTCAGCCGCTTGGAGGGTTAAAGAAAATATCAAAGTAATCGAAGGCAATAGATTTGAAGTCTGTTTGCCTTGGAAGGATAGCCATCGGATTCTTGATGATAACAAAGCCAAAGTGGAGAAGAGACTTATCTCTAATACCCGAAGACTTCAGAAAATAGGATATTTTGGAGAATACGATGTTGCTATCAAAAGCTGGCACGAGGAAGGTATAATAGAAATTGCTCCAAATAATGGTGCTACGGGTCACTATTTAGCTCATTAAGCGGTAATCAAGAATTCCAGTCTGACTACAAAGATTCGGCCTGTTTTCGATGCGTTGTTAAAGGATGAAGATGCTTGCCTTGAAAAAGGACCTAATATGATAGAAAGCCTTCCAAACCTATTGATGCAATTCCGACAACATGCAATTGGTGTTACCGCTGACATAAGAAAGGCTTTTCTGCAACTTAGCTTGTGTGCTAAGGACAGAGACTTCTTGAAATTCCTATAGTGGAAGGATGCTAGTCGAAAGGAAATAGTTACCTATAGGCACTGTCGTGTTCCGTTCGGCCTTTCCTCAAGTCCATTCTTGTTAGGAGCAACAATTTCCCACCATTTGGATAATGCTCCGCAGGATTTAAGAAGAACAGCGGTTAGATTGAAGGCATCATTCCATGTCGACAATTGTGTTGCCAGTTTCGAAACAGAAGAGGAAGTAGTCACATTCAAAGAAGAATCTCGAACTTTTTTGTCTTCAGGAGGGTTTGACCTTAGAGGGTGGATTGCTGCACCGTTCAGAAGCATAAGCATGACTTCCGATCAAAAGATAGTTTCAATTCTGGGGATCTCCTGGGACAATGAAAGTGATGAAATTTATTGCAGTTTACCCCCTTTGACCTTTTCTGAGAGTGTTCATACAAAGAGATCTCTGTTGTCAGTTTCACAAAGGATCTTCGATCCTATTGGATTTACTAGTCCGACAAAGTTAATTCGAAAACTGATTCTGCAAAAAACATGGAAGATGAAACTTTCCTGGGATGAAAATCTTCCACAAAACATAGAGAAGGAGTTTCAAGCTTGGCTCAAAAGGGTGCATTTCTTGAACTATTGTAAAATTCCAAGAAGACTTGTGATGGGACCCTTTGATGAATGCTCTATTACTCTACATTGCTTCAGTGATGCAAGTAAGGTGTCTTATGAAGGATGCGTTTTCTTGCGTGTGTCTTTTAAAGACAAAACTTCGATACAGTTGGTATTATGTAAATCAAGGGTAGCGCCTACCAAAGAAGTAACTATTCCTAGATTAGAGTTGCTTGGGGCACTTATAGCTGTTCGTTTGTATTGTCAAATCATTTCTGCTCTCAATCTGACAAAGTGCCAAGCGTACTTTTGGAGTGATTCATCTACAGTTTTGACTTGGATAAAAAGGGATTCCCACTGGAGTGTTTTCGTGGCGAATCGTGTTGCTGAAATAAGAAGATGCACGGATTCTGAAGACCGGCATTATATACAGGGCTCAATCAATCCAGCAGATCTTCCTTCTAGAGGGTGTAATGAGTAGATTGTGGGAGGGACCCGGCTGGCTTAAACAGGAGCAAAATAAATGGCCTATGTATGAAGTGGCCGAAGTAGATGAAAAAACAGTCGATTCAGAGAGAAGGAAAAACGTGGTTTCTAGCATTTCCTGCATGACCCCGAACTTCACTGATGCATTTACTCCATTTTCTAGCTATTATAAGAATGTGAGGGTGTTAGCTTGGATCTTTAGATTTTTTATTATCAAAGGTCATGGGAAAAATGCAAAATGTAAAGAGTTAACCTCAGAAGAAGTGAGTTTTGCAGAAAAAAGGTTGTTATATTTGATACAAGATGAGAGTTTTCATAATGCAAATGGTAAGGACTTAAAGGGTATACATACATTTAAGGATGGCTGTGGACTTATTCGAGTAAAAACTAAACTAGTTTTAGGTGAAGAAAGCGAAGAATTTAAGTGTCCCATGCTATTGCCAGGAAATCATACACTACTTCATCGCCTAGTTGAACAGAAACATCGGCGATTACAACATGCAGGTGCAAGGACATTGATCTCCAACTTGCGAGAAAATTATTGGATTTTCGGTGCGAGACGACTTATGAAGAGAATTTGCTCTAAATGTGTTATTTGCAGAAGATTCAAAGGAAAGTCCATCCAGCCGCCATTCGCACCCCTGCCAAAGGACCGCATAAAATATGCTGGAGTTTTTGAGGTTACCGGTATCGATTTAGCTGGCCCACTCTACGTGTTGTCAGGTGAAAAGGTATGGATCGTAATTTTTACGTGTGCCATTTATCGTGCTGTGCACTTCGAATTAACGAAGTCTTTATCAACAGATTCCTTTATAATGGCACTCAGAAGATTCATAGCCAGAAGGGGAAGAGTAAACGTTATATATACAGACAACGGTACCAACTTTGTGGGGGCCAGTAATGCTTTAAGCGAACTGGATTGGAAGAAAATAATGGAGTTTTCAACAATTGAGAAGATTACGTGGAAATTCAATCCTCCAACCGCTGCCTGGTGGGGAGGATTTTGGGAACTGTTAGTGCGGATGGTAAAGGAGCTTTTAAGACGAGTTTTGGGCTCTGAAACGATTAGTTATATTGAATTAGAAACTATTCTATGTGACTGCGAAGCGACCATGAATTCAAGACCACTGACTTACTTAGAGGATGAAACGACGGAGCTAAAGCCCTTAACACCTTCACATTTTCTTCAAGGAATTCCGCATAGTGAAGTCAATGATCTGGATACTATTGATGGTAACAGCTTAAATCGCCGTTTGCGGTACTTACAAAAGCTCCGAGTTGATTTGCGCTCGAGATTCAGAAATGAATACTTGGCCATGTTAGTCCATAGAGGAGAACGTAGAGGAGACACATTACAAGTGGGTGATGTAGTCCTGATTGGAACTCCGGAGAAACGCATCAACTGGCCTTTGGGGCTTGTTGTTCAGGTATTTCCAGGCCCAGATGGTCATGTAAGAGTAGCGAAGGTAAAAACGGCTCACGGGGAAAAGATAAGACACGTCCAAAACCTCTATTCTTTAGAAGTGGCTCGTCCTGCAGACCTAACTCAGCATGATCAATCTCAAGTGTTCCCAAATCCAGATCAAATCACACACCCTGCAAAATCCTTCCCTCTTGAAACATCTATGGATCTTCAGAGTGATGAAACAAAGATACCTGAGTCAGTTACTGACTCCTTTATACCGGACAAACCTATTACCACCAGAGTCGGTAGACGAGTAAAAGTTCCTCATCGGCTGGATCTGTGAACTGAACAAGGAATATGTTGAAATTTTAGAAAATTGCAAGGTGGGAGGATGTTGAGGAACGTGCACACTCAATGGTTGTAACTGTGGCTAATTGGAAATGTTTGTGGCAACAGTAATATATATATCTTTGAATTTGAGTTTTTCCGTGTTGTTGTTCTGTTTTATGCTTATCGTTATAAAAGGTGTGTAAAGTGTAAAAACAAAAACTGACGTTGCGATTAAAAGCGTTGTTATTTAAAAAGGTTTCTTTTGTGTCCATTTCATCCGTCAATAAAATAAACGAACCAGAAAATCTAATTTTCAACAGATGGGCCATCCGTGCTTTGTATTGAAATATTTACCGTTGCAAAGTTTTATTAATTAGGTCTTGATGCTCGTTTGAGTTTTCACTGCCTTAGATTTGGCTTAAATTTTATTTTCTGGACTATACAGCGAAGCATGCCATTGCAAGTCGCTACGCAGGTTAATCTAGACTACGAGGTAATCGTCGTCTTGTAAAAATGTAGCGATCGTTGAAGCTAAATCCAATGAATTTTTCGGAATACTTATGAAGAAGTTTTCGTCTCTAGTTTCTTATTTCATGAACAAACATTCAGACGACATCCGTGTAGGAAAATACAATCAATATACCCTGATTCAAGAGCTTCTGGGTCATGTTGTTCAAAGCATATTATAACATGCAGAAAGTAGTATTGAGCCAGCAACTTACTTTATGGTTAACATATCCTATATTTACAAATTCATAAGCGACATCTGTTTACATTTCTTGAATTCAACATGCATTTAACAAAACCACTCAAAAGAACTGGTGTTTAAAATATAAAATAATTAAAATTTTGTAAAATACACACGTGAAAGTTACTTGTCAAGAGTTGTACGGACGTTTCGATCGAAAAGACTCCGATCTTCACCAGTAGCTGTCGTCCATTCACAGACTGGGACAGAAAAGTGAAAAGAAAATTTTTCTTTTCGAAACGTGCATATAGCTTAACAAGATGTTCAAAATATATAATTTGGTGGAAATGCAATCTATGCAATAACCTTTGATGTATTAGTCAACAAAGGAACATGGCTGAACACTTTATTTATTAAGTTTTAGTTAAATATTTTGGTCAAATTTTTTCATAGTTACTACATTAATGAAAATTATTTAACGTAATATTTACTCACATTTTTCTTATGAGAGTATCATGTTTATACAGAATTTTTTTCAAACAATAAATAAGTAAATTTTACAAAGTTTAAATTATTTCAACTTGCATTTGTTCGCCTTTTTAAATTTAAATACAGTCAGTAGATACTGAAGCTCAATTCGTTAAATTAAATGTTAAAATAAATCAAATACAATAAAAAATGTAGATTAAAGAAATAATTATGTATATATGTATTTATTTATTAATTTATATTAATTTATATTAATGTACAAATTTTGAATGCATTTAAATGCAAACTACCAGCATCTCACGTAAGAATGAAATTCCGGATGAAGCATTAAAAGCAATAATTAAGCTAAAATACGCATGTTTATAAGGCTTTTAAATAAAACTTAATGATCTTAATATAAACATCCGTTGTAAAATGATAACCTTGCTTTTGAAGGTACATTTAATTAGAATTGGTGCTATAAATGCACAGTGTCCCATAGAAATAAAGCCACCGTAACTATGTGCCGTAACTGGATACGAAACTGAGAAATAAGAACGAAACATGAATATTAAGAAAGTATGCACACAAATATGTATTTACAAGGAAAAAACTCAGTATCTGCCCTGCGCAGGAATAAAAAATAAATGTGTAAAAGAACAGAAGGAAAAATATCCCGCCGAAATAAAGCCACCAATGTTAATAGCCAGAATATTCACCATGTTTAAATATGACTTTGAATAGTCGATGGGGGATATAATTTTCCAATCCTTGGAGAACATTAACATCAATATTATCCCAGTGTTCAATGATGGCGGCTTTCAATTCCACCACAAGCTCAGACTGTCTGACATTAGTATATCCATCCTACAGAGGATACCCTATGCATTTTCTTGGGGATTGAGATCAAGCGGAAAGGCCAGTGCATTTCAAGACATACACCCCGATATCGAAAAACCATTTTTAGGTGGATTTTGCAATGTGGATGGGTACGTTATCCTGGTGGAAAATCAAACTTAAGCCATCAATTCTCCCTGAAAATGGCAATAAATGAGTTTATAGAATTTATTGCTAATCAGTAGTTTTTATATAGCCTGAAGAAAAAGCCATGGAGCCTCTTCACACCGTATAATGAGCCGCCATCTTCTTGTCTTTTGCAGAAGATTTCCTCATGTCATTTTAATAAAAGGTAAAACCGTGTGGATCATCCAAATTATTTTTATTAATACTTTTTTTTATCTGAGACCATAACCCCACACGACTGGTCCTTCCGGATTTTCGTGGATACTGTTCAGGAGCTGTTGTTTCTTTTCGAAAAGACAAGAAGGGCTCATTATACATTGTGGGGAGGCTTTATCTGGGGGTAAACTTAAGTTGGCTTCAGATCATATAAAAGCTACTGATTACCAAGAAATTCTAGGTTATTGTCATTTGCAGGAAGAATTGATGGTCGAAATTTCATTTTACATCAGGACAGCGTACCATTCGCGTTGCAAAATCCTCCTGAAGCTAGTTTTTCGATAATGGGGTGTATGTCAAGAAATGTATTGCCCTTTCAGCTTGATCTCAATCCCCAAGAAAATGCGTGGAGTATCCTCAGCAGGGTGAATATGCAAATTTCAGACAGTCTCGGTCTGTGGCAGAATTGAACGCCGCCATCTTTTAACACTAGGATTATATTAATGTTAATGTCCTCGTAGGATTGGAAAATGAAATCCCACATCAACTATTCAAAGCCATATTTAAACATGGCGAACATATTGGCTATTAACAGTACTGGCTTTATTTCGACGGGACACTTTTCCTCCTCTTCTTTTACACATTTATTTTTTAATCCTGCACACGCTCTGTAGGGAGTGGGTTTTTTCTAGTAAATACATATTTATGTGTATACTTTCCTAATATATATGTTTCTTTCTTATTCATCAGTTTTGTATCCATTTACGGCACACAATTTCGGTGGTTTTATTTCTGTGGGACACACTGTATATGTCGTAGTTGTGAGGAAAAAATTTCGATGGGCCGTTTCTTTTAACTCAAAATTTGTACAAAAAAATAATCTGTTACGGCAATGTAAACGAATTTAAAATAGCTAAACTATTGATTTGAGTAAAAAACCTTTAGGATATTTCTATTAGAAGTGGTATGTACTTCTGAGGTATACATTTAAAGAGACACGTCTGTCTTCAGAGAACGTTATTATTTACGAGAAATAAGCTGATGTTCAAATATATACAATTAGTGGGAAATGCAGTCTATACAAGCCTTTAAAGTATTAGTTAACAAAGGAACATAGCTAAACACGTTATTTATTGTTCAGTTAAATTCTTTCGTAGTTGCCACATTACTGAAAATTATTTATCGTAATATTTTCTCAAATTGTCCCTTATTATGTTTTTAACACAATATTTACATAAAATAAATAAGTATATGAGTATTCTAGTAACAAAGATGTACAAATTTTAAACTCGTGCTACTTCCATGCATTAAATGAGAAATACAATTACAGATAATGTATTTTCAGTAAAATGCTCTGTTTTGCTAATGATATAAACCCATACCGCTAACTCACTTCTGTTTTTAGCATATAGAGACATTTTAAATGCCTCTTTTAGAGGAAAGTCAATATCAACTTCTCCAACAAAAACAGCGTTTCTATAAACGATAACACTGTTGTCTGTAACTTATATGGAATAGGTGTAATACTTACAGAATATTCCATCATTGTTGAAAATCGACATCGGACATCTGTGACGAATTAGAAAAGTAATTTTCAAATACTGATAATCAACTCTTTTCTTGTGACAATCGAAAGCACACATGCTAGTTTGCGCACTCAGCAACAGGAATCATAGCTGGAAACTCCGCAGATCAAACTCTTAAAACATTTTGGAAAAATATGATTTAAATGGATTTTCTGCAGTAAGACAAAGTGCGATTACACATCTGCTAATGATATAAACGCAAGATGTTTAGACAGAATTAAAAGAAGCTGACCAAAATTTCTTCAAAAATCGACTCTATTCGCGACAAGATAAAACGCACCCATCAAATAAAGCAACACAATATTGCTTTTTATGACTGTTGTTATCGCCGATTAAAATAAAATTCAACACAAGAAACAGTGGACTGTAAACACAGAATTTTCACTTTATTGGGAATTGGAGAACGACCACTTCGCCTCCCACGTTTCCCCATGGCACTTGCACAGCACACACTGGCGTTATCACAAATCCACTTCATTATAGGTGGCGCGGCAATAGTGCATGCAAGCGCTAACATACCGGCCCCCATTGACATGTTTGAAAAACATTCAATCACAAATATACTAATCACATAATTATTATAAAACTCACATATATAATTTAGATTTATAACTAATGAATAACTACACAGAAATTACATTAACTACAATTATTTTTCACATAAAGAAAAACATATATTAAAACACTCAATGAATTAAACACTATTCGTTACAAGGCAATAAACATACCTTTGTGATTGCACGCTTAAATACTCCCGATGAAGTCTTGACCACTACCACTCTCACATTATTATCCTTTCCGCGAATAATCTCGATTATTCTTCCCAGCGCCCATTTACAAGGAGGCAAATTGTCCTCCTTTAGAACAACCATATCCCCCTCTTTTGCTTCATTCTTCTTAAATT
Source organism: Cheiracanthium punctorium (assembly GCA_038373885.1). NCBI lineage: Eukaryota > Metazoa > Arthropoda > Arachnida > Araneae > Cheiracanthiidae > Cheiracanthium > Cheiracanthium punctorium. Next base: position 512,146 of record JAWZYV010011819.1, read on the forward strand.
TCCACTTTTTTCTTTGTTGCATATTATTTAAGTAGTCAGGGCTCTTCAAGTTCATTTCTTCCAGATTAGTTGAGTATATTTTATGATTTTCTGCCATGCCTTAAGCCTGCTTTCTTTCAATTTTGTTAAATCAGGCTCTATGACTGAGGTTAGCTGTCTGCCAATAAGGAAATGTGCGGGAGTGAGCACTTCTACTTCATCAGGGTCTTCCGACAAAGGAACGAGAGGTCTCGAATTGAGCATTCCCTCAATCTGTATGGTAATTGTCAGGAACTCTTCATAAGTTAATTTTAAGTTTCCCACAACTCTTTTTAAGTAGAATTTAAAGGACTTCACTCCCGCTTCCCAAAGTCCACCGAAATGTGTAGCACGGGGAGGAATGAAGTGCCAACTGACTTCCTCACTGACAAGAAAATTTGAAAATTGCTCATCTTGCTCTCTAAGAAGTTTCAGAAGCTTTTTTAACGCTTCATTTGCTCCCACAAAGGTTTTACCATTATCTGAATAAATTCTGGCAGCTTTACCTCTCCTAGCAAAAAATCGTTTTAACGCAGCAATAAATGCATCACTGGAAAGATCACTTACAATTTCTAAGTGTATTCCCTTCGTCACAAAGCAAATAAAAATGCACACATAAATTTTATTTACAATTTGCTTACGCTGATATTTACACTTTATATAAAATGGGCCACAAAAATCGACCCCACACACGTTAAATAGATGATTTCTGCTCACTCTATCCACGGGAAGATTTCCCATTATTTGATCAAGAGTTACAGGTTTTGCTTTAAAGCAAGTTACACATGAGTTTACTATCTTTCTACACAATGCTCTACCCTGCACAATCCAATATTTTTGCCGTAATTGATACAGCAAGTGTTGAGGGCCCGCATGTAAAAATTTTATATGAAAGCAATTTACAATTAAATTTGACAATCTATGGGCCTTAGGAAGCAGTATTGGAAATTTTTTATCAAATGGCAATTTACTATATTTAAGTCTGCCTCCAACTCTAATAACACCAGAAGGGTCAATAAAAGGACATAAATTTTTTACCTGACTCTCAGGATTTACTTCACCTTTGGTCTTGAGAGATTTCATCTCTCTCGAAAATTCAGATTCCTGCACCCATCTTATTAAAATAATCTCTGCCTGTTTGATCTCTCTATCACTCAGGTGTCCAGAAAGTTTTTCAACAGCCGGTTTAGAGTTATGCACAAATCTAAGAATAAAACTCAAAACATACAGTACTTTAAAATACTTATTACTACTATTAATTAACTCTGTAACAAATGAATTGGAACCAAGGGTACTAATAAAACATGGAATAGAGTTATTACAGTCTAGGTTTTTCAGTTCTTTCGAAAACTCGTCAGAAATCACTGTTGCGGGAATGTCTCTATTAGGATACTCACTGTCCTGCAGAAATGGTGGTCCATTCCACCACAAGTCACACGAACTTAAATTTTCTGGACTTACACCTCTAGAAAGAAGATCGGCGGGATTGTCTTGAGAGGAAACATGTCTCCAATGCATCCCGTCAGTCAGTTCTTGGATCACAGAAATTCGGTTTGCAACAAATGTTTTGAGTCGATGTGGTTCCTTTTGAATCCATGATAGGACAATCATGGAATCACACCACAATATGACCGTATCTATCTGCAGGTTTAGAGCTGAAATTACCCGCTTCACCAGTTTTGCGAGTAAAACTGCTCCTAACAGTTCGAGCCTCGGTATTGTCGTTTGTCTTAACGGAGACACTCGTGATTTGCTGGTCACTAGGATTACTGATACTTTACCAGCTGACGAAACTTATTTACAGTACACAGCAGCACCGTAGGCGGCTTCAGAAGCATCACTGAATCCATGAAATTCAATCACTCTTGCATCGTTGATCAACATGCATTTGTTTGTTCTAATATAGTTGATTGATTGCAAGCTTGTCGCAAAGCGTTTCCATTCATTTGCCTCTTTCTCTGGCAACATGTCATCCCAGTCTACTTTCAGTAACCATAATCTTTGCATTATTACCTTGGCCCTTACAATCACCGGACCAATCAAGCCCAGTGGATCATATATTTTTGCAATGGTTGATAATATTGATCGTTTGGTGCAATTATCAACCTGGTCGGCTTGAACCTTGTATCGAAATTTATCACCTTTATGTTCCCATAGAACACCCAACGTTTTAATTTCGTTTGTTTCTGAAAATGCATAATTTTCAGATTTCTCCACAGTGCCCTTTAAAAGCTCAGCACTATTTGAACACCACTTGTGCAGTTGCATACAACCGCTTTCTAATGAACGTATCAACTCACGCTGCAATTTCTTTCCTTCCTCTAAATTTGAACAACCCGTAACAATGTCATCCATATATATATCTCTTTTAACTATTTCAGCTGCTAGCGGAAAGTTTTTCTCTTCATCGGAAGCTAATTGTTTCAATGTCCTGGTAGCAAGATATGGCGCGCTAGTCGTCCCGTACTTAATTGTAGACAGCCTGTAAGTTTTAATAGGTTCATTTAAACCTTCTTTCCAAACAATTCGCTGTAAATCCCTCTGAGTAGGATCTATTTGAATCATTCTATACATCTGTTTAATGTCTGTAATGAAGACAATATAATGTTGACGAAATCTTATCATTATAGAAAATATGTCATCTTGAATGACACCACCATTATACTGCAAATTATTTAATGAAATTCCATTAGAAGGTTGTGAAGCATTGAATACTACTCTTAATTTTGTTCTTAACTTGTCATGACGGTAAACACCGTGATGTGACAAATAGAAGTTTGTCTCTGGTTCAATAGAATCATTTACAAGTTCCATATGATTTAACTGTTCATATTCGTGAATAAAATCAAGGTAAAGCTTTTGATAAACAGGATCTCTGGCAAGCCGCTTCCACAAAGAATTTAGTCTATTTACGGCAATTTGTTTTGATTCTCCTAAGCAATTTGGATTTCCTTTAAGGGGAATTTGAACGGTATATCTCCCTGTTTCATCTCTACGATATGTGTTGAGGAAATGCTTCTCACAAATAATTTCCTCCTTACCCTTAACCCCACTATTCTCATCACTACAGGAATTTTCTATCTCCCAAAATTTTTTAATAAACTTATCTAAATTATCCTCTACATTGCAAATTAAACCACAATGAGTTTTATCCACAAATTTAGAATTATAAATACACCCACCAACAATATAACCCCACACAGAATTCTGCAATATTGCGTTCGCATTACGCAAATAAATTTGTTCTGGTTTAAGAAACTCGTAAAAGCATTCAGCACCGAGAAGGGCATAAAATCTCTTTTGTTTATTAAACTGGGGATCCGCCAACCTCACATTGCTTGGAATTTCTGAAAATGGAAATTCAACTGTTGTCCCTGGCGAAAGATCGTTAATTTTAGGCACAACAAGAAATTCCAGAGTTCTGGTGTAATCCCCACCATTTGAAATAGTTGTAGTAACTTTCGAATTAACCGAAAATACCACTCCACTTAAACACGATACTGCAACGTTTAATTTTTCTCTTTTTAATCCCAATAAATTAGCAAGTCGATTTGACACATAATTAGACTCCGATCCCACATCTAATAACGCTACGCAAGGAACATTTTTCCCGTAAGTATCTCTCACATAAATGACCGCAGTAGATAACAGCGTCTTTTTCTTTTTTATGCTTGAGTTTAATGAAGTACCCGCGAATTCTCCTGAATTATTAGCCTGGTAATCAAAACATTGGGCATCTGCATTCAACCCGACACTTTGCATTGGAGGGGAGGGTAGGGCCTCTTGCCCATTAGGAATGTTTACGTCTACGCGAGGCGCCGAAGAGTTGCTGCTCGCACGACCAAGATCACTTTGCTTTGGAATGTGCAATAAATTATGATGGGTTTTGGAGCATGTATTGCACACTCTAGAACTGCAATGTACTGCAGAGTGATTAGAAGTAGAAAGACACAAAAAACATAATTTATATTTTTTTGCCAACTCAATTCGATCATACACAGACATTTTCTTAAAGGAATAACACTTTAGTAAGCTGTGAGAATTAGACTTACAACAAACGCACTTAAATTCACAGTTTTTCACACTTGTAGTCATCACTGTAAATTTTTGATTGCTTTGTCTTTTTGTTACTATTAAATTACTAGGTGTTTTCGAAACTTGTAGTGTTCGCGCATAGTTTTTTAAAAACAAAATAAGCTCAGATAATTTGGGTAATTCATCTTTTTTAGATTCCCTCTCCCACCACAATTTACTATTTGAATCCAATTTTTGAAGCAACTGATAAGCTAAAATAGTTTCGGAAAAGCCTTCAATTTTTTGTTCTAATGTTTCTAATGATCTCGTACATTCATTAATAGGGATCGACCGATACCACATTTTCGCCGATGACCGATACCGATACTTTACCTATAAATTCATTTTCAGAAATAGCCGATACCGATACTTTTAAGTTATGGTATCGGCCGATACCGATACTTAACCGATACCGATACTTTACATAATTTAATGTCATTTAAACCTACATCTGTATTCTGGGCAGTTTTTGTAACGCGAGTGTAGTTCTCGTTAAAATGAGTAACAGCATGATGAAATTTGATCCCAGCAGAAAGCATTAAAAAGAAAAAGCAGTAGATACATTGAAGTGTGAATTTACAGTAGTTCTAGTCTTTCTTTTCTATTCAATCATGCCGACGAATGGCCGAATTTATGAAAAGCTGAGCACTGGGAAGCGTCTTAGTGTGCAGGTTCGGAATTCTTTCTCCTCGCGTAGCTGTCGATCTAGTGGTCTAGAGTTTGGGGCGATTTTCTCCAGATGTTACGTGAATATGCGTTAGACTCCCTTAAAAAGTCCTCCGCCCAAGCCCCCCTTATATGTAGATGCCCCTCATTTAGGCTTGACTGCACACAAACTCGGGGGGGGGGGAGTTAAAAGGATATATTAATAAGAGAATCCATTTCCAGTGCTAACTGGTGCAAATATTTAAATCAATTTTTCTCAACCTCTATTTTGTCGCCTAATTTTTGCTATGCACCAGATAAAAGGTTTCCATATTAGACCCAAAACAGCTTCCTGCTTGCTCTTACTATATGTGCCTTTGTTTTTGGTTCATGCCTCGATTTTGTGCTTACAAAAGTAAACACATGAAATTTATTCAACTTCAAAGCTTGCAAGTTTTATTATCATCCTTTCACACATGAAAATATTTTTTAGATTACTTAAACTGCATTAAATTGTGATAATCTATAAACTGTACAGTATTATGTGAGTACATATGTATTTAAATATTGTTCATTAAATCCTTATGTAAACTCTTCCCTTAAAATACATAATAAGTTTACATTAATTAATGGTTTTATTTATCTGCTCCAATTATTTAACCACTAAGTGAATTATAAAATGTTTTAGGAAGATTTCTCTTTAATATGAACTCATATGATCATTTTTAAGTTCTTTTTGAAAATCCAAATATTTTGGTTCTCCGGACAGGGTTAAGTCACAATTAATCCGGATGATCCATCTTTTTGATCTTTTCCGCACTAAGAACTGGTACACACCGATTATTCCTGTGTTTCCCTTATATATAAACAAAACACCATTCACAAGAAATATGTTTTTTACCCGAAAATTTGAAATAAACTAAATAATAATTGGTATTACTAATTATACTAATACAGTTTCAACTTTTTAAATTAGCAATATAAATAATTATTAGATATTGATAATTATTACACTTCTCAAAACAGAATGGTACACAAATCCTTACGTTCTTTCTTTACGTTCTTCTCTGACAGATAATAAAATCATTAAATGTTTGATAATTCGTACTTTTGATAGTGTGTAATGTTTTAAAAATGAACCATTTAACTTCTGGACCAATATAATTAAAGTTCACGGGAGTTGCCAGTTTTCAAGTCACTGCCAAAAAGTTAACTTCTTTGCGACACGAAAAAGGAATAATTTCTTTTACATATAGGTTTCGTTTATAATTTTAGTATCATTAATTTTGTCAGTGAAACAGCTACAATATGAAGAAAAATATTTTTGCTCGTTTTCAAGCTACGCCTTGGAGGGTCTAAATAAAAGATGCTTAAAAATGGCGAGATTAAATGAAGGCTAAAGAAAAATCCAAAAATGATAAACTAAATTTAATTTTCAAGTCTTGATAAAAAGTTGCTACTTAAAGTATCCATATTTAATTCAATTGATCTTCAGTGTGTTAACATGTTTTTCTGTGATTGATTTGAAGAAATTTTATCTGCGACTTCGCTAACATCCTAAAGTTTGGCCCACAACTTTTCAAAGGTTGCCCGTACTTGCTTTAACACTTTAAAAGTCGTCGTCCCCTGAAATATCAAACGATGTCAAGGACCGTCTTCCCCATCAGTTTTGATATCTATATCATACCCAAGCCGAATCAGATGTTTTTGCGCCAATTTTTTTAAATAAAAATTTAAAGCATGTCTCTTAAGCGGGATATCTATATCAAGAGCTAGACTTTCTCCAACGATATCAAAAGCCTATATATACAGTAGAATCTCCCTATAACGAAGTCTCTTTACAACGAATTTCTCCCTATAACGAAATTTTTCATGGAAACGTAACTTTAAGGCTTAAATAGCACTATAAACATTCTCCATATAACGAAGAGCTTATCTTCCCATAGCGAATATTTCCCTTTGACGTTTTTGTTAGTTTTGAAGAAAATTTTAATTTTTGAACAGACCAGTTAGTGGAAGAGTAACAGATGATAAAAATGGAGGCCAGGAAAGTGAAACTAACTCGATAATGAAGACACTTCACAAGGGCCCAATTATAACCAACAGGGGCACTGGGCATTGATAGATTTGGGGGGCCCCAATATATGAAAATTGTTATCTTTTTCATAAAATTTTGATATAAAAAAGATGTTTCAGAAAAAACATTTAAAATTGGGGGCCCTTTCAAGTCGGGGGCCCTGAGCAAAGTCCCGATTTGCCCATATAATAATAAGGCCCAAACTACAGCAAACTTTAATACTTCAACCTTTCAAAACCATTAAAAAGAGGTTTCCAAAGGGAAGAAAATGTGCCTCACTCTATTTTCAGCGGACTTTTAAAATGTGAATATTTTTATGAAAATTTAAAATCACAGAATGCAAAACAATGTAAAATAACGGAATTTGGAAGTAAAATGAACTTAAGTGCATGACATATTTTATTCTCTGAACTCGTGGATTGTCTTTACTTTTGAACATTTCATTTATACAATGAAAAGTAAGAAACCGTAAGTTTAACAAATTTGTAATAAATACCAATTTATTTTTAATTGAAAGGCATAATTTAATACTTTTAAACATCGAATTAACTAAAAAGTTTGTAATACTTGCTGAAATAACTTCAAAAATCTCTAATCTCTGTACAACGAAATTTTCTCAATAGCGAATTTTTTAACTGGAACCGAGCGAGTTCGTTATAAGGAGATTCAATTGTGTGTGTGTATATATATATATATGAATGAACACTTTTTCGAAGTGAGAAAATAAATGTTTATAAAACTGAAGTAAAATTATAGCCTACCTCTCGACATTTGTTTTTTGCGATCCTTGCAGATAGCGTATTTAGTGTTGGGCACCAATTCAAAACAATTTAGAAGAACGATTGTCCTGTTAAACTGTCATCTAACGGTTCTTCGTCCATAATTTCAACCACACTTGGTGATACAACCATTTAACGATGGTTAGAATTAAAAAAAAAAAAAACACAGTTCGAAAACACTCGCGCAAACAAATGTGCCAAAGAAACGACCCCTCTCATCTCATTACCAAAATAAAGATTCTAGAATGGTGTTGCGCCTGCGTGGTTTTCTTCTGAAAAGCGAAGTATCGGTTGAAAAGTATCGGTGAAAATGGATGAAAGCAACAGAAACCGATACTTTCCCGATACTTTTAGAATCGAAAGAACCGATACCGATACCTAAAAAAATAGGAGGTATCGGCGCCGATACTATCGGTTGCCGATACTATCGGTCGATCCCTATTCATTAACTGTATCTAGTAGTTTTAAAATAGATGCAGGGGAATCACTTTGAATGGGAGCGATACACATAAACCGTTTTAATTGGGCAAACACTTGATCTCTTTTATTGGAATAGCGTTCTTCCAAAAGATCCCAAGCCAATTTATAATTGGCATCACATAATGAAATAGACTGAATTATTCTCGCAGCTTCCCCTTGAAGCGATAATTTTAAATAGGATAATTTTTGGGAATCAGATAAGCTACTGTTATTATGAATACTGGATACAAACAAATCTTTAAAAGACAACCAATCATTAATGCACCCATTAAATGACGGTAGATTCAATTTTGGTAAGCGAACCCCTTCGCAACCCGTATTTTCGCGGGTTTGACCCGTAGAAATATTACTTAAATTAACGTTTACACTTGTTTTAAGTTTTGATAATTCTTGTTTCACCGAGATCCACAATTTATCAATGCTTTCTTGAACCGCTTGCTGTTCTTCTATATATTTATCAACATCTTTTTTATCACAATTAACATATATTTTCTCAAACAGCTCACCACAATCGTTTTCATATTAAAAGCACTTCTTTTCATAGAGCCCCAGTTCAATATTATTTAACGAACCCTTTTGAAGCTCAGCCAAAGCTTTAGTAATGTTCGTTTTAAGAACTTTCTTTTTTACTAATAGTACATCCATTTTAATCATTCATAATCACTAAACTCAAATTGTACTTTATTTCTTAATAATTCAAATGTTTGCTTACCTTTTTCAGGTTGTAAGCACTCGTTTACACTGGGACGACTAGCCAATTGGAACTCCTTGATTCACTTTTAATCACTTTAATCCACAGGTAACCGCTTCATCTCGCGGCTCGCACGACCATTCAATGTTATCGCCGATTAAAATAAAATTCAACACAAGAAACAGTGGACTGTAAACACAAAATTTTCACTTTATTGGGAATTGGAGAACGACCACTTCGCCTCCCACGTTTCCCCATGGCACTTGCACAACACACACTGGCGTTATCACAAATCCACTTCATTATAGGTGGCTCGGCAATAGCGCATGCAAGCGCTAACAACTGTATTATTGTTTATTCAATTTATTCAAAAACCTATTTTCTAGTATAGCCAGATTTTTAAATGGGCTCGCAGTCGGGAAATTTAACAGTGGCACGCGGCGCTATTTCTTCGAGAAACCATATCCTATCATATTTTATTCAACAGAAATATGGATAAAGGAAAACTATTAGAATGTGATCTAACATTAAGTAAGGCGCTGAGTGCAGTTTAAGCAAGAATAAACCATTCCACGCTCCAAATAATCAAAACACAGAGCGCAAGGCGTCCAAGAAAGGAAAACAAATGTATGAGATTAGGCTCTTTATGATTTTAATGGGACAATTTAGAATTAAAATGTAGATGGGTTTTGTAAGGAAAGGACTATTTTCATCGAAAATTAAGAGTTAAAGTAGAATTACATTGCATGCTGTCTTTAAAAGGCTCTGTTACTAACAAACATGCAGCTTTGCCTATTAAAGACTTGTAAATCATGATTTACATTTCTTTGAAACGAATTTACACAGAGGGCTAACTGGCGGTAAAATTGTGTATTTTCGTTGCGATGTAGAAAAAAAATCCGTTATAATTCTGCACATTTCTAGAACAATAACCTACAACCTTTTTTTTAAAATCTAAAAGTACGTGCACTCCAGACTTTTTAGAAGATGCACGATTTTTGGATGTGTTGATTTACCTATCTAAAGACAACCGGACTGGTGCTATAAAATATTTTATTAATCTCTTGATACATTAGAAACTTTATCATTTTCAGTGTATTGTCCTTGTCGATCCACAGATCGCTGCATACGAATTTTCCTTTTCTCAAAGCTGAGCTGAAAGTCCACTTCTGTCAGGTTGTTGAAAGACTCCATCGCTTCTGCTTTTACCGCGTCTACACTATCAAATCAAGTCCTTTTAATCGATAGTTTGACTTTTAAAAATAAAAAGCTGCCACAGAGACTCTGTTTGAGTGGGTACGGGGGTTGGTCTAACACCGTGATGTACAGGGTGATTATAATTAAAGTTCCACTTTAAAACGATTAGAAAAGGAAATCTACTGGACCAAATGTTATCAAAGGAAACATCAACCGGCACAGGCATGCTCATGTTCAATCCCACTCGTTGTTTGCCTGTAACAGCACCAGTCCGGCTTCTTACTTGCCACTTCTATATGTGAGTGTGTGTGTCTAAACCTTTGAATCTAAGTAATTTTTTTGTAAGTATTGCATGTTTCAAATTATTTATTGTATAAATTGATATAGCATTTTACACGAAAAAGAATTCATTTATATCAGCTTCCAAAAGAATAAATTTTTAAAGCTAAGAAATGTTAAAAACGGAAATATTGAATGGTGTTGGCAAAATAAAACTGTTAAACGGTTTCTCCACTATAAACGCTCTGTTCTTTATTTCTATTTATCTATTGGAACCACATTTTAAACCGACAATAAAAATTATATGTGTTATTCCAAATTCTTGCGTGCTTATTTGAGAGAAGGCATACATTATGCATTGAGATGCATTTCGTATTTCTGAACATGTTAAAAACATGAATAAAACATAAATTTATAATTTAAATACAATAAATGTTCAAGGAGTACTCCACGGAAAGAAAAAAAAAATGTTTCGTTGAACTGAACAAAATTTTGTTGACTCAACAAAAAACGCTATTTCAACCAAATAATTTTGTTTGTTTTGACAAAATTTGAGTTGAATTAATAAAATATTTCCTTGAATTAACAAAAATTTTCTTGATTCAAAAAATAAATTCTTTGAAATAGAGCCAACCAAAATTTTGGTAAATCAAGAAAATGTTTTTTCAGTGTGTTTAAAGAAACGGTAAGTAAATAGAATGTTTTTGAAGTGAAACTTCTTTAGGCGCGTTGAGAGTGAAATTTCAAGTTCGCGTTACGGCAATACCGTCACAGCAATAGCGTCATGATGAGGCTGGGATGATTTTGGATTTTAACAGACGGTGAGAGCTACCGGATAGATCGCCAGAGAGAAAGAGACAAAAATAGTAAACATGCTATAATCTATTGCTGCAGAGAGTTTTCTTTCTCCTCTTTGTGCTACATTCGTTCGTAAGAAAGTGTACGCATGCGCTGAATGTAAACACACCTTGTGCACTCGGAGACGAAAATGCTGGAGGGCTGACTTACAGTTTGTAAAGTCAATTATCAATGTTATATTTTGATCAGAATCTCCAGTATTTTGAAACTGATTTATATTTATTGTTATTAACAAACTATTATTCAAAAAAACCGATATCCAAGTAAGTAATATTTTATATATTCCTTTTTGTATACATCTTCATTGTAATTTAAAATTTAAAATCCATGGATATTAAATGATTTTTATGTTTGTCTAATGACTTAGTGTGGTAAGTTTATTTATTATTTTATTTACTATTTTCAAATTTCATTTTAATACTGAAAAATTAACCAAACGAACTTGTAAAATATTTTTACATTATTTTTTTTTAATATTTTTAATACTATCCTTTGACTACCTACAACATATCACTTTTGATCTGTTTTCAAATGTTATCTTTAATTTTAGTCTTTAATTTTTATCTCTGACTACTTATTTGACAATCGAACAGATTTTAATCAATCTCGCCAAACAAGTTTCACTTCTGACACGGGTACTCTGTACACACGATGTTTTTTTAATGTGTTAAGAAACTCCATTAAAATTATATTTGATTAAACAAACCACTTCTTTCTTTGATCAAGAACCTGGATCATTTTCGATTAAAATGTTATTAGCTGAAGCACCTGAACATGTTCATATGACATGCAAAGTAATTCAGAATTGTTCAAAATGAAAATTACGACAAAACGTAAATTTATGCTTTAAAGAAGTATTAACAATAAATATCTATTTTTAAGGGTTCCAAGAATCAGACTCTATTTTGCAATACAGAGGTGACCACCCAACTTTCAGCTTAAAAATCATAGTCATTTTTGTAGAATTTTATCAATTTGTTGTACACAAACATATAATAAATATTTTCATAAATAAATATTGGAATCACAGTGGTTCACAGGTTCACACTGCCTATCATATATAAGTAAAATATAAATACATATTAAGCTATATAAATCAGCAAACATAACTGCAAATTATGACACAGATATTAAAACAATAAACTAAGTATCATATCAGGAAATACAAAAAATTGCAAAAGAAAATATACGAACATTCATCAATTATAAATAAAATTCAGTTCATTCAAAAAATCCATAAATACAAGAAAATGAATATCTGCAATTATAAAAGGCTGTATATGCATTTGAGTAGGCAATGAGACATAATCTCTTTTAATGTAGAAACCACCGCTCTGAATAACCAAAAGAAAACGAAAAAAACCTAATACAATAGAACAGACCATGAACTCATATTTAACTCAGGAAGCACAATTTTTATTCAATATACTGTTCCTCTGAACATTGCAACGCCAAAAGTTGAATCTTCATTTTGGAAATAACAAAATTATCAGTTGTCATTTTTAACAGACTGGGTGACACAATACCTGAGCAGAATCCTTGCGAATCCTAGCTTTGGGATTACTAAATATTTGTATAAAGTGGTTCGACTGCGAAATTCAATGATTTGACAACATGTACTGAGCAACATATTAATTTCGGATAATTACGTTCTCATACGTTCCGATTTGTTGTGGAGTACGCTGTTTTGCGCTTTCCGTTCACAGAAAAAGGCAGTAGAATATATACTGAATATTTTTTGAACAAATCTCTTTTCTTGATGATTTCATAACTGTTTACTTTTTATACGGTATTAGGCCTTGGAAAAATTAAAAACCAAAGATTTTCCTCTCTACTGTAGCATTCGCATCTCCTATCGAGTACAGCGACATTAATTGGTCAAGTTTTGTACTATTCGTTACTCTCCCCAGATACCCATTACTTCCTGTAAATTCAGATAAAATATCGGGTTATTCTAGCAAGTATAATTATTTTCTCCACACCCTTTTGAAAATGAAACTGTATTTATAATCACAATAAATACTTTGGGTTTAAGCCCTTTTCATTAATTTCCCAGAATTTTTGCATGGTATATCTAATCTTAAGATTCAACGACGCGGGAAGAAATATGTACTCTTTTAAATATATCTCAGAACCTTCTCTCCTTGGTAAATTCTTGCGTAGGAAAATTACATTAATCTTTGAATAAAACAAGTTTTCTTTCGTTTATACATAAGCGTAATTTTAAATAATAAAATAAGCAGATGCTAAATATTTTATACAACAGTAGAAAATAATTAATGTGTTTCCAAACAGGGCCGGTTTTGTTAATTACATCTCTTATACGAAACGAGGAAATCTCTAATTCAATAAACGTTGATAGAACAACGTTGAAAAGGCTGCTTTTTAAAAAAGATGATGAATTCTCTATTAAATAAACCTTCTCTTGTATTACTCTGAATTGTAATGTTGTTAATTATTGCCCGCTGTAGTCTTATTAAAATCGAAAAGGTATATAGCAGCATATAACAACGAGAAAGAGAATATTTGTTCGGCTTGAGGCTGTATCGTAATAAATGAAATTAACTAATTATTAATCATTTAAATTTGAATAGGTAGTTAATCCTACTCTAACAAGAGATCTATCATCATAATGTAAAGTAACAAAATACTTAGAAAAAGCAATCTAAAACTTTGGCCACGCAATTTTAAGTTATTTATTGATAATTTTAAAATTGTTAAGTATAACACAATGGTGCAGTGTATATTAGTAAAAGTGTATACTTTATACTTTTTTAAAGCTAGAAATTATGCTTTTCAAAGTTAGGTAAAGAATAAATTTTAATATTTAATGCTCATACAATGTTTAATCTTTCCATATATTAACACATATAAACTACGATGGTAATCTTTTGTACAATATCGTAAAGGTGAACGTAACAATACCTTATAAAATACATACATAAAGAAGAATTAATAGAAAAATAAATAAACATATACGTTTGATATCTAAGAGACTTCTGCTCAATGTCTTTATTAATTAATGAGTGATTAATCTGAAAAATTAGTCACACAGCTTGCACTATAGTGCGAATCTGAATATAAATATTTATTTTTTTTAATCTACTGAATAGGTATTAATTTTGAAGATCAAAATAAAACACTTTTAGTATTCTGCACTCACGAAAAAACATTTACTCAAAACACGGTGAACACATAAGAAGTTCGTGTTCTTAAAAAGAAAATAGTGCATTACAAAAATTCTAATTAACTTTGAGACGAACTGTAATTAACTCTGAATTTGTTACATACATATCAAACACATAGCGGGGAATATCAAACATATAGCAAAGCTAATTCGTTAACGAGACTCTGTGCACATCGAGCAGACACACGCAGTCCTAATCTGAGAATGCAGTGATTTCGGCGAAATTCAACTGCATATATTTCGTAAAGTATGAAAGTGAGAAAAATGGTGCATTGTGATAAAATGTTCCCTTTCTAACGTTCTTTTCAATGATGTAGCATATATGTAATTTTAAAAAGAAAATTTTAAAGAAAAAGTTTCACGGTAATTAAAATAGCCCACATTTGTAACATAAATTTTAATAAAACTTTGACCCTTTGCTAGTATGTTTTACACTACATTTTGCATTATAAACATACTTTAATAATATTTTAAACCCAGACTAATTTATGAAGAAAGAGAATTTTGAAAAAGTGCCCAAAGGATCATTTTACCCTCAACCAAAGGGCAAAATGATCCTTCATTAGAAAATAACTGTACATTGGCAAAATAAAAGATATAAAGTAATTATAAACTATGCATAATGAAATAAAAAAAGTTTTACAGTCAAATAGTATGCCTAATTTATGTTATGAAAATTTAAAAAAAAAATGTCTCGAACAATAAAAAGGAATATTTGAAAATTATGATTAAAAAATTATAGCCTGCAATACTCGGACAAACTTCGACTTACAAGAGTCATGCATTTTAAGAGCGATTGAAGGGCTGCCATTATGTTTGAGACCCGGTACAAATTTTCTTCAGCCGATTGATCATTTTACCCGCCAATATGGCTGCCCAATTCAGATGATATTACTGGCTGAGAAACCTAACAAACTTGTATAGCAAGTGCAATTCGCATCTAAAGAATACTCCACTCCGTAAACCAAGTAATATTACTGTACATGAAAGTCTGTACATCTAAATAAATGGGAAGGTTAGTACTACCATATAACAGATGTTATAAAACCCAAATTTTCAAAGAATTATATTTAGACGCGTAATACTGTGATTGCTTCATCTTCACTTGGCACAACTAGTTTATGTGTTACCCGGTAGATAGCTATACCTGTATATTAGAAAACATGTCAGGATCGTTTTAATCCACTAGGATCACTTTAAGACACCTTCCCCTATCTAATATTCATGTAATTTTAAGAAACAAAATGTTGTTTTTACATGATTAAATAGGTCGACCTATGCTAACATGAATCTAGAGTACATAAGTCACTCATGTTCATGCGTGTCAAAAAGAATCTTAAATTTGTGCTTTGCGCTTTAATAATAATCGATTAAAACCCATTAAGCGCCAAAGCTCCCGTTACGGGAACATCTATTATATATTTTTTTTCTTAAAATATATATTTTAACGCAATTTACGAAATACACATTTTATATAAACATTTACACTATATAACACACCCTATAGTGTAAATATTTATATAAAATGTGTATTTCGTAAATTGGGTTAAAATATTTTAAGAAAAAAAAATATAATAGATGTTCCCGTAACGGGAGCTTTGGCGCTTAATGGGTTGACAAAACATCTCTGGTATATAATCTGTGTGTGTATAAATTTTGAATTTAATTAACTTAAGTGAATTTTTATTATATTACTCGCAGTATTTTCTTCTATTTTGTGCAGACTCACATACTAGAACTCTGTACAAATAACTTCGTAAAAATACTATATAATGTGTAATATTTGGATTGTATATGAACGCTACTAAAAAACGCTTTTGCATAATACTCTCTGCATCATATAAAACTAAAAGCATTCAATGCATCACTTATTAATTAAAAATATGTCATAATTTTCGAAAAATTAAATTAGGATCAATCTTTTAAAATTATTCATAGGACGAAATTCATTTTGATTTCCAGCGCAATGTTCAAAGGCTCAGATGGAATTATCTGCAGTGCTCAAACTTCGCAACTTGTATTGTGTAACACATTTTGCGAAATTAAATGCGAAACACTCGTCTGAAACCCCTGATTAATTAATAGCATTTTGCACCGATCAGTGACAAAGTCGTATTCTAAAGAAGTATATTTTTATTACCACTTTAATGCTTTATCTTCATGTTGTAATCAATGAAAGCATCACTTCTAATTTTTGCAAAGTCACTTCGTTGATAGAGAAAACGTTCAAAGTCGGATTTCTCTTTGAAATTGCATTATTTCTTCAAAATGATTAACATAACTGCTTTTCATGTATCAAATAATTATATTATTATTTAAAAACATCTTTTAATATTTTACTTTCAAGTATATTGAATCATCTGTAAACATTTCTTTAATATTATTTTCTTTACTAAATGCACTAAAACCATACGTAGATCCCACTCCTAGGTTTTGCGTCTTTTTAGAATATAATATTGGAACGATAAGGTACATGATTGGAAATGCGATCTCTAAATCGTCGTAACTGGATGAGCTATTTGGCGCTATATAGCCCCCCGCAACAATGATCAAATTTATTCATTGAAAAGTGATGCTCTTTTATACTCTTTGAAAGGAAAATACTTTTACAATACAACATTGTCTAAATTAGCCAAATTTGAATTATTTTTGCATGTTTTATCTCAAATGTAATTATTCTGGTTCCACGTATATTAAAAGTTGTGAAAACTGAAGTAATGAACTTGTTTTTGAAATACTGTTTTATTTACGTTCAAAATAAAAGAAAATAGTATTTAAGCAAAAGTAAACTTGAATATCATCTTTTATTCATCAATAAAAGAAGTAGTTTGGAAAACTTTTTTTTTCCGCAGATCTACAAATATTCTGAAGGTATCGTTTAGAAATAAATGACACTACTGCATAAAAACTTAGCGATATATTATCAAGAATTCAGCCTAAGTAGCAATATACGCTTCGGGGAAATTCTTCAGCTATTTTAGATAAAATATTCTTAAACTAAATGTAGAATTTCTCATCTGCAGAGGATCATCTTTTATACGTTTTTAATTTAAATTTAGTTTAATTTTTATACGTTTATGCTATTAAATCTCAACCAATTGCACTTTTTACTAATGATAATTTAAAGTTATAATCAGTATGTATTTTATACAGGGCAGTTATAAAATTTCTGTAAATTCTTCTGATAATCACAGTTCACTGAACAAATGACATTGTAAATCAAACATATAACACAATTTTAGTACATTTCAATATGTTCCCTTGCACATTACGTCCACGAATAAAATGTACCTTGCTGTGTTGGATCAATTTATGGAGCTGTAATTGAAAAGTGATGGTATTGTGGATACCGTTGTGTTCCAACAGGACAGAGCACTGTCACCAAACATCCCTAAGAGATGGAATTAAAAATATATATCTGTCGGCGACTGGAGAAAAAACTACTCATTTAATCTAAATAAATGAGACGGTCGAATTGATTACGACAAATAAGAAGTTCTTTTCACTAATAACATTTATTTACAAGTAAAATCGCATTTCTAAATTCTAAACACACGAATCAAAACTAAATATAAGGCATAACAATAACTGCTGCAAGCTGTTCTGTTTTTTCTCACGTTCCTTCTTTCCTTTCGCTGTTGCCACTCACTCCAAAGAGAGTATAATTCGTCTGTCTCCATGGCAACCTGGAACCATGGAGTCAGTTACTCGCTTGAATGGCGACCCGATGCAACATTCTCCCCACTTGAGTTTTTGTACTCTTAGGAGAAAACTCAACAAAACTAAACATTAAAGAAAACTGAAAAATACTGAACATTTCCTAAACATACAATTCAAATATTCAAAACTAAAACACAAACTAATATATAACAATAATGAGATGTAAAATTTTAAAATTAGAGTCCTAAAAGTGTTCAATATGTAGAAGAGTCTATATCGAGTGCTAGTCATTGGTCAGAGCACTCGTGGTTTCAGTGACCTCTAAAGGATATAATCTTTGGTAGGTCTGAGTAGAGTTCCTTTGGACGTTTTTAACTTCACTAGTCTGACACGTCCATCTCTTCCAGGAAAAAGTTCGATCACTCGACCCAAGGGCCAGCAAAGTCGTTTTTTATCTTCCCTACCAATTAGGACAACATCTCCAACTTTAATTTGGTCGAGTTTCTTAGGAATGGAGGACCTCAAGAACCCTAAGTATTCAGCTCGAAATCTTTCTTTTAACGTTTCTCTCAGTATCTGAACATATCTGTATCTTTTATTGATATTGGTCTTGTCAATTTTGTCCAGATCGGGCATATCATTTGAAGGGAGATCTTGTAGGAATGATGAAGGTGTTAAAGCTTTAAAATCGGGTTCTTCTGATAAGCATGTTAAAGGCCTGTTATTCATAACGGATTCACACTCGCAGACGAGAGTCAAGAGTTCTTCATAAGACAGGGTTGAACGTCCTAAGTTTTTTTCTGAGAAGGTCTTTAAGGATTCCAATTAGCCGTTCCCAGAATCCTCCCCACCATGGGGCAGCAGGTGGGTTAAACTTCCATCTTATTTGGTTAACTTCAAATTCTCTTTGTATTTTTGACCAATTGAGCTGTTTTAATGCAGAATTCAAGCCAGTAAAGTTAGTCCCATTACTTGAATATAGAACGGATATTCTACCTCTCCGTGCAATAAATCTTCGTAATGCTTGAATGAATGCATTTGTACTGAAAGAAGGCATCAACTCTAGGTGGACAGCCCTATAAACAGCACAGGAAAAGAGGACGATCCAAACTTTTTCATTAGACTTGGTTATCAAGGGTCCGGCGAAATCCACACCGGATACTTCAAACACTGCTGATAATCTAGTTTGATCTGAAGGCAAAGGTGGAAATGGAACCTCCAGGTTTTTTACCCTTTGTCTTTTACAAGTTATACATTCTCTAATAACAGAGCGAATAGATTTCCGACCTTTAATGATCCAAAATCTTTCTCGTAGGATAGTTAGAAGAATGGAAGTTCCTGCATGTTTGTTAATTATGTGTTCCTGTTCAATAAGTCGTTTGATCACTAAATGTTTTGACGGCAACGAAATCGGGTGACTCATCATTGTTTGTAAGTCTGGTCTTCAGTCGAAGCATATACTGACTATCTGTAAAGATTTGAAAGTTTTTTAATGATTTTCTACCTTCGTCATTAAAACACTCTGTTTGAACTAAATGTAATAGTGTTTTCCGTGCATTTATTATTTCTTCTTGTGTTAAATCTGAATGTTTCCTTAAATCTTTAGCCTTTGGTTGAAAGCGTAACATCCATGCTAAAACTTTAATTATTCTTGAAAACTTTGAAATTCTCGTTGCCAATAGCGTTGCAGTGGATTGAAATTCTACGTTGCTAGCCGAAGTTACAGTCTTCCGCTTCTCCTTTTGAACTTCCTCTTCGTCGACATTCCCAACTGACTTAGGCCAATCGTCTTTAGGATTCCTTAGCCAGGTTGGTCCTAACCACCACTCCGACTTCAGAAGCTGCTTAGCTCCACATCCTCTAGAGAGAAGGTCAGCAGGATTCTGACTTCCCGGAATATGGAACCAGTTCTTAGGAGTCAGCTTTCTTATCTCAGCAATTCGATTGCTCACGAAAACTGACCAATGTTCCTGCCGCTTTATCCAAGTTAACACTGTCGAAGAATCTGTCCAAAAGTATGTATCAATATTACTTTTTCCTAAATTTAGGGCACGGCTGACGGAATCAAATTATCTCGCTCCAATAGTAGCTGCCATCAGCTCAAGGCGAGGGATCGTTATTTTTTTCAACGGAGTAATTCTTGACTTATCTTGGAGTAATTGGACTGTAACAGTACCATTAGAGGTTTCGCATCTTAAAATAATACAAGCCGAATAAGCAGTCTGACTTGCATCAACAAATGTATGAAAGCTTAGAGTTGAGTCTGCCGTAACTCCTAACCATCTTGAGATCTTAATATCATTGAAACAGTATAAACCTTTAACCCATGAACAAAACCTTTTTTTTATGTCATCATTAACTTCTGAATCCCAATGTTCTTTACACTTCCACGTTTCTTGAAGTAAAAGTTTGGGTCGAATTAAAGCTGGAGCAAGAAATCCAATCGTATCGAAAATTCGACTTATGATGGATAAAATTTTTCTTTTCGTTAACTTTTCCGATTCTTCTAATTTCAGCGATTCCGAAAGAGACTCAAGTTCCGACTCAAGTTGTCGGAGTCTTTATTCCATACCAAGCCCAGAACATGCGATTCAGAACCTGAAATAGAGCAAACAGATGGTTCATTGCTTTCCCAACCTCTTAAGTCAAATTGACCTTCTTTCATGATATCTGTAGCTGTCTTGATAAAAGTTTCTGATTCTGTCACACTCTGTAGGCTCACGACACAATTGTCTACATAAAAACTGTTTCTTAAGTTTTCCAACAACTCTTCAGAGTACTGTAATTTAAAAGTCTCCTTTGACATATGGTGGTGAATGACAGCCATTAACAAAAACGGGCTGCTGCTCAGACCGAAAACGACTCGTCTGTGTCTATAGGTCTTGACATGATCTTGTTCATCATATAAAAGAAATCGTAAGAAATTTCTATCCTTTTCATTAAGTGAAATTTGCAGAAATGCTCTTCTTATATCAGAAATCATACCAATTTCATACAGTCGAAACCTGGCTAAAATGGCAGGAATTGTCTCAATAAAATTAGTTCCGGTCTCTAAACAATCATTTAGTGATGGATAGTTAGGAATCTTAGCTGAGGCGTCAAAGACGGGCCTGATTTTCAAAGAAGAGGTCACTGATTTTTCTTTAATAACTGGACGATGAGGAAGGTAATGCGATTCATTCAATGACAATTCTTCAAAAGGGACTTCTTCAATCACTCCCTCTTCTATCCATTCTTCAAAAACTTGCTGATACTTTTCTTTATATCCTGTTTTTTCTAATTTCTTGTAAGTAGATGCTAACTTCTTTAGAGACAAGTCATAGTTATCCGGTAGAAGGGCCTATTCATCTTTCCATGGCAAGCTTACTTCGTACCTTCCATCTGAGGTTTGCCGAACAGTGTCTTGGAAATGAATCATTACTGACTTCTGCAAATCTTCTTTAGTATTTTGCTCAACAGGATCACTAATACCTAGCAATTCTAAATCCCACAAAAATGAAACAGGTAAGTCCTGAGACAGCATACTAACGACAGTCATATTCACATTTTGATAGTGAAACTGAGGGACTTTTCCCATCAGGGTCCAACCTAATTTTGTCTTCATGGCAACCAAACCAGATGAAAGCCGTTCTTGTTTACCCGTGAATAGTTTCCCAACAACGTCACATCCTAAAAGAACTTCAATGTGCTTCAAATCATTTCGAAAATCCGTTATGAATATTCTTTTTTGTTTTAATTCACGCATCCAAGGTCCATACTGAACGCTAGCTATTTCATTGCAGATTATATCCTGATCTAATGCATCTAAACTACAACTATATTCACCGTCAAGGCTATCAAGATAAATTTTATAGCAATTATGCCGTTGTGTCTTAGTTTTCTCACCTCCAAATAATGAGTGTGAAAACTCTTCTCTCTGAATATCAAAACCTAACTCTTCGGCGGTAGA
This sequence comes from Cheiracanthium punctorium, assembly GCA_038373885.1. Lineage (NCBI taxonomy): Eukaryota > Metazoa > Arthropoda > Arachnida > Araneae > Cheiracanthiidae > Cheiracanthium > Cheiracanthium punctorium. The sequence continues at coordinate 534,040 of JAWZYV010011819.1, forward strand.
TTTTTTAATATAAGACCTTTGAGAACCCGTATCTAAAATAATTCTAGCCTTACGCTGTGCCTTTTCCCCTTTAAGAATGACTACAAGAGTTTGTAAAAACACTTCATTCGTTGTTTGTGCGCGTGAGTACAAAGTTTCTGTGTTGTTTTCTTTACTTTCATTATTTTCTTTTGGTACTTCACCCGTTTGATTAGACTCTAAACTAGGGCACATAAATTTCAAATGTCTTTTAGAACAGATATGACACTTTATACTGGATGGACAGGATTTAGACAAATGTCCTTTAGTTAAACAGACGTGGCACACACCTTTTCTTTTAACTGCAGACAGTTTTTCATTCAAAGGAATAAAATAGGCTTTCTTACAAAATCGAGTTGCGTGATTTTTTATTTCTAAATTCTAAACACACGAATCAAAACTAAATATAAGGCATAACAATAACTGCTGCAAGCTGTTCTGTTTTTTCTCACGTTCCTTCTTTCCTTTCGCTGTTGCCACTCACTCCAAAGAGTGTATAATTCGTCTGTCTCCATGGCAACCTGGAACCATGGAGTCAGTTACTCGCTTGAATGGCGACCCGATGCAACAGAGCACTACCTCATTTCACTTTGATTGTCAGGGACTACCTCGTCAAGCTTTCATTGACAGATGGAATTGTAGGGGCTCGGCAAGAATGTGGAGCTCCACGGTCACAAAATTTGCTCCCTCCCCAGATTTCTCTAAATTGGGATTTTTAAATCCAAAGTGTACCAGGTGAAGATATGCAACATTGAACAGCTTAAACAATAGATAACGGCTGCTATTGAGGACATTACTCCAATTATGCAAGCCATGATCTCCGGGCCGCGGTGGATTGCTGGATGCTGTGCCTAGATGTACTAGGGGACACATTGAAATGTACAAAATGTGCACCCTGATATGATGTGTGTTTGATTTAGGATGTAATTTATGCAATAAAATGTAATTATTACGAGAAAGAATGGAGTTACTTCATAATTGACCTATATAGTATGCATATATAAATAAATTTCTTAGACTTTTATTTTCTCTTGTAAACTTCTTCTTGGTCTTATCCTCTCTATGGTATAGTTAAGATCTTAATAAAAAAAGACACGAATAACTTCCAAATGAATCATGCCCAAAAAATTAGTTGCGATTGTTTTTCCATTATAAAATACTCGAAAACTACGATACAAAAAGAACTCGAAGGAAGAAAGGGATTTTTTAAAGAAAGTTTGACAAAGCATGCAACTGTTTTCTACGTTGAGTAGTTTTCGAAGCTTACTTTTTAACACATTCGCTACCTATCACAGAGTGTAACTAAACAGAGTGGGACAGAGTTCTTTTTTTCCAGTCTGTGAATGCATGATCGCTACTGATGAACATCGAAATTTTTTCGATAGAAATACACATGGGTATGGCATGGCAAGTAACTTTTATGTGTGTTATTTTACAAAATATATTATTTTATCTTTTAAACACCAGTTCTTCTGAGTGTATCTTTAAAATAATTATTTTATCGAGAAGCGAACAGTTTGAAACAAACGTGAAATTTTTATTATTCACTACATGAATAATTTATTATTAAAAACTATATTTTATATGTGAAATTGATATAAGAAATTTGGCTCGTAATATTAATACTTTTTGGTCTGGCAATGGACGTGTTAAGTACGAATATTTGAGAAACAGCAGTATACGGCTCACCCCAATATTATACATTGCTTGTTTAGTTTTGTTCTGTCAAACAGATCACATATTATATGTATTAAGAAAAATCCGAAGACAAATGAAAACTTTAATATGAGAAATGAAAATTGTCTGGCGGGATCATAAAATTATATTTTGAGGTGTACTTTTTCAAACATTTGTGACTTTTCCAAAAACTCGTGAAATTATGTCACTTTATAGGATTCAAAGTCGGACAGTTTTAATTTACAAATATTATACAAATAAAATGCATTCAAAATTTTTAAAAAAGGAAACAAGTGTTGATGAAAAATATTTTTCCCCGATAGCCGTTTAGGCATTGATTACAACTTAGGCCAAAGGTGTTGACCACTTTATCATGGGGCATCTTGGTGTACCAACATTGCCCCAATAAAGGGATGGATGAATAAGCCACAAAACTCAAGTCAGGAGTCGAACCCGAACCCGTGTTAATAGAAGCACGTGTTGCGCTAACCACCATTCAAGATGAGCGGTTTTGGACAAAAACATACACTCTCCAAAAAATGTATTCAAGTAAGAGATACATTTTCTAATTTAGATTTGTGAATAATAATTGAGTTTTGAAAAACGCACAACTTGACAGAAATGTGGAAAGTCATATTTATACATAGCCTAATTCATATTTTATGATAAATAGTTTTAGGGAGGGTGTACACCCTCTCAAAAAAGTATTCGAGTAAAAGACAAACTTCCCACGTGGGTTCGTGTATTATAAATTATTTATCATAAAATATGAATTAACCCTTTCATGGGCGAGTTTATTTGCAAAGTACTTGAGTAATTTCTGCCCTATTTTTAAAGATTAATTCACATATATTCCCTCTACATTAATATTGGACTTCAAAATTAAAGGAACAAATGCTAGACATACACACAAGCTTTGCAGGAGAATAAATTTATTATTTACAAATCAAATTGGGTAAACTAATAGTCACTTGTATACGCTATTGAATGAAAAAATATATAATTAAAAGCGATGATTCATGTGCTCAATTTTCAAATAATTATGCGAGCTTTCTTTAAAAATACGTACCAAATTAAAGTTTATACGCCAAATGTAATTTATAATCTATATATTTGATAAAAGTACTTGTCCATTATCCCTGAACGAAAATCAGAAAATTCACTAATGATAATTGATTTCTGCAAGTCAACAGACTGTAGGTGGTAAGTATTCTTACCACGGCCTTAGAAAGGGTTAAGTTATGCATAAATCATTTTTTATATTTCTGTCGATTTGCGCGTTTTTGAAAAAGTATTATTTTTAATTTCAAAGCCAAAGTAGGAAATTTCACTTGTACTGAAATACTTCTTTTAGAGGGTGTACTCATGAATTAGTGAAGTTCATGGTGTATGCATGAATTAGTTAAGTTCATAATTTAAACTCTGTTGAGTGACGCTAACGATGTGCTGAAAATAATATTAACTAAAAACATTAACGAAATATAAACTACATACATAATTTTGTTAAATTCATAATTTACAACATATTTACTGATGTTAGCGTTGATTAAAAAATATTAACTAAAACCATTAACTTGGTTCATTTTTCTTGTTGCGATTCCTCTTACAAAAAATGTGTTTACTTTAAATAAAATTGTAATGAATAGGTTATAGTTTTAAACAGGTATGGTTCATTAATTGAGTTTATCGAGATGGTGAATTTTTAAAAACTGCATTATCTTTTATTGACTTTTTACGCTGTTCAAAACAGTGGAATCCGCAGAATCACCCTCTCCCTGGAGAGCATTATATTGTAGTTTATTTAATTGAAAATCCTGGTTGTGTAAAATCAATAAATTTAATATTAGAATATCTTCTTGTGAATTTAAAATCCTGAGATAAGTAGTACTAGTGCTGACATAAGTTTATGAGACACCTGTTTTCAATGGAATATTTTTAATAGTTTTTTTTAAGAATTTTTTTTTTATTTTTTATCGGGAAAACCTTTAAATGATTCGTTTACATGTACGGGGGCATAAATTCCAATAAATATGCTCTAATTTAAATTAATTTATGGGAATAGCATATTTTTATTTATAAGATGCGAAATGAAGAAAACGTGTAAAGATTTATTGATATATTTTTTTCAATTTAAACAAAATCGTCCTAAGTTAAGACGAATAATTTTGCAAATATTTTCCAAAATTACAAAATTTAGTACATTTGAAAAATTACTAAAAATCTCACGCAAGAAGACATATGAAAATCATCATAAATCTTTACACGAGATTCCCGTGGTTTACATATAATTGAGTTTAAAGAAGTAAGGCTATAAATCTTCATTGCGATGGTAATAAAAGGATAATTGCTAAAACTTATTGCTGCTTACTGTAAGTTATATTTGGGTAGTTCGAAATTTTTTGGGGTTATTATTTTTCATTTATTTATTTATTTTGATATAAATATCATTACCTGCAGTGCGAAAAGAGAATTATTTCTCACAAAAGGAAAAGTTGAACTGTTTATATTTTTCCTTTATTTTGCAAGTAAAATAATATTTGATTGTTTCCCATTAACAATAATTGAAAGATTTAACATTTTACAATATCCTATTTCCTGATACAGTTAACAAAGGGATAAAATTTATTCGCCATAACAAATAACTATAGGAATGAAAGTAAAAATGTTTTCTTGTGACATTAGAGTATTTGTTTATTTTAGAACAAAGGCTAAGAAATATAATCTAAGATAATAGCAAAGATTCATTAGTATAGACGGAGTTTAGTTATGATCTTCTTCTAAAAGTAGCATAAGAATGTTTCCTGATACAACGACTACTCTCAAAGGGACATACCACCCATTTGAAAATTAGGTGAAAATAGTTTATTAAATTTTAAAATACACACTACGCAACAGATATGTAGTTGGGAAGAGCATAAGAATCTTAATGTTTTATATTAATACTCTATCTCCTCATACGAAATATCAGCTATATAATCAGCATAAATATTTCTTTTACGGAATATCAGCAGTATAAATCGGCTGATGTCCTCCGAAAAAATAAAGATTCATATTCTTTAGAAAAATAAATATGTACTTCATACCAATAATGTTGAAAATGTGTCTATCACTACAGGTACACCCTCCAAAAAAAGTATTCGAGCAAGAGAGAAATTTCCTATTTTAGATTTGCAAATAATAATTGAGTTTTTGAAAAACGCACAACTTTTCAGAAATATGGAAATTCATATTTATACATAGCCTAATTCATATTCTATAATAAATAATTTTTAATATACGAAACCAACGTAGGGAATTTATCTCTTGCTCGAATACTTTTTTTGGAGGGTGTACAGGGGTCTTCAAACTACGATCCGCCGACCAAATGCAGCCCACCAAGTCCTCACATCCGGCCCATGCAGACATTTTGGAGAATTGAAAAAAAATTACGAAATTTAGATGTATTAGCCAAGATCAGCTGCCGCTTACGTGGGCGTTACTTTTTACAGAATTAAAATGGACGCGCGTTATGCTACAGTGTGGCCATAATTAAACTGCAAGTGTTCAAGGGGTGCTGGAGAGAAAACTACCGAGAACATTCCAGTGAAATTTGGTATCTACACGTTTCAGAACATGCGCAAGACAAATATGCAAGGAAAAAAAATTGTCATTTTCACCCGATAGATGGCGTTGTACCGTATTTCATAGCTCACCGGTGGCATATACAACTTCCAAAGCCGATAGACAGAGCATAGTGACATTCTAAGAGGCATATAAACAATATGAAACATCATGTACAGTTTATAAAAATTCTATACAATTCGCTTCAGTAATTAAATTTTTACAGTAACATGTAATCAAAAATTAACGTAAATTAAGATCACAAATGAAACAATTCATAATGACGCTTCGGAAAACAATTAAAACATTATTTATTTTCATTGACACTCATTGGACCTCTTCTTAATCGTTTCATACGCTGGTATTCCTTCAGAGAAGCTGAATAATTGCTACCATTCTGATAAAATATCTTCACTAACAATGCACGTTCCTTCTTATTCATAGTCATGATTGACCAGTGCTCAATGTGGTCTTGTTTTTACACTGTCCGATGGGCTTAAAATTTGCATATATGACGTCCATAAGCATTGAAACACGATATAGCTCCATCTATAGGGTGAAAATGGCGATTTTTTTAATTGCATATTTGACTTGCGCATGTTCTGAAACGTGTAGATACCAAGTTTCGCTGGAATATTCCTGGTAGTTTTCTCTCCAGCACCCCTTAAACACTTGCAGTTTAATTATGGCCACCCTGTATATCACAGTCAATGAGATGATACACCAAACTTGTCTATGGTAGAAGAACAAACTTGTGTGATGATACTCTAAGGCCACTGCTGACATTAGAGTATGCTCAAATCCAAAGCCAGAAATGTCTGCTGTTTCGGTATCCAGGAAGCAATTTTCCCATTCTCGGTGATATTGTTGTTCATGTGTAATGTATCAATACGTCATTAAATACCAAGGGCTGAATTAAAAAAATATTAAACAAATCATTAAAACAACACGTGTGTCTTGATTCCTTATTTCTTTTTTCGAACCTCGAATGTGATCCTCGGGAGAAAACATTGGAGACTCCTAGTTTAGTATATGTATACTTTATATAAGTTTTAGAATACTTAGCTAGTATTTCTAATCGAGTAATCTCCGCATTTCATAAGCACGGGCACTGACATGTGCACAAAACAGTTATGTACTGACTGCAACACTGAAGTTTACATAAGAAAAACGCAGAAATGATATACAACCAAATAAAGCAATCTCGCTAGAAAAGTCCGTTCTTGGAAAAAATAATATATCACAACTTTATGTGGTAAAATGTCATAGAAACATTACAAAAATGAGTTTTAATAAGGGATATGCCCAACCCTAGCTTCGATGCATTTGCGGCATCGACTTTCCATGCTGTCAATTACGCTGTCAATTGTGATTACCGAAATGGGAAGCGAAGACCAAACACGGAGTAAGATTTGTTCCAGCTCTCCTAAAGACACTGAAGATGGAGTTAAAGCAGCACCCTGTCTACCAAGATAGTCCAAAAGATGCGCTATACGATTAAGGTCTGGTGATTGAGCTGGCCATTCCATTCGCTCCAAACCAAGAAACTCAAGATATTCCTCAACAACTACAGCTCGGTGAGGTCGTGCATCACCGAGTGCGTGACTTCATGAAAATTTCACGATTACGAAACGATTATCGTCAACACGGCATAAACATCACGATTACGAAAGCCTGATATTTATATATTTTTCTCTCATTCATATATGCCTGTTCTTTTCTATAAAAAAGTGGTAACTATCGTTTTTGAATAAATTTGCATAAAGTTCATTTTTATCATTTATATAAACTATAAATTTTAGTTAGTGTCATTTTTTATGATGAAATTCGAAAAAACATGTTGTTCCTTAACTTTTGGAGGCCAGTGTATTTAGAGTGTTCAGACCATCTTATTAATTTATTAAATTCGTTCCTGCATCAAGAATGCAATTACATTATGTAGTGAATCGTGTGAAAGATAAATAAATAAAAACATTTGAAAGAAAATATGTATAAAATTGTTAATTTTTGTCTGTATATAAATGGCTGTAAAACGTATTTAAATATTTTTCAGATTCGAAGGAGGATTAAAATTATATTTAGAGTAAAATAATATTGACTTTTTTAAATAACACGATTTTACTTCAAGAAGTATCAAAAATATAAATCAATTTTTCAAATAACATGTCTGCCAAATATTTTCACAAAACATATCATACATGTTAAAGTCAAATAGTTCGTTTAAGATGACTTTCCGTTTCTGCATCGCCAGTTAGACTAAAAGAACAAAAACTTGTGAACATATAAATTCTAATCCACAATACGAATGACGTAGAAAAGTTTGAAAGAAACGATCCATTTTTCATCGTGTACAGAAATTTGGCACAAAGTTTTAGTAGAACCACATAATATAAGATGCTATTTGTTACTTTATTGTGTTTATTCGTAGTGTCTCATACCACAGTAAAAGGCAATTGACTGTCTTATTTTTCTAAAGAAGGAATTATTTGCATTTCAAACGATTTAAGCAAGAGAAATATTCATCCAATATATTTTCTACTAGAGGTAGATTGTCAAGGCTAGTAAGTTTTTTTTTTTTTTAATTTTCCCCATAAATTTCGTTTAAGGAACAATTTGGCAAATCCAAGCACATTTTTAGAAAAAGTTTGTTAGAAAATAGCATTTTTGCTCTTTGCAAATTAAGACGGTGAAAGATGGAAAAAAGATCGATAAATTAAAAAAATATATAATAAATAAGTCAGGGTAGCTTGTGTTCTGTTTAGTCTGTTTTCAAGTGTTTTCAGATTTCATCGCTGAAAGTTAATGAACTATGTGCTGAAATGATTAAAAATGACCCAGAAAAGTGAATTAAATAAAAAAATCCATTTTGTTACATTTTATTGATTCTTTTTCAATTCTAAGTTGCGAGATTTCACAAAAATGTCTCAGAAATCTGCATCTAATGACAGACATATTATTTGGAACTGAAGTTCAAGCAAAACCGTCGTCACAGTCCACTATTCAAATTCCCTTTTCTCTTGATATTCAATGCATGGAATTTAGATATTTTGGTTCAACCAACGAAGTATTCCTTCGAAACAGATGATGCAGAACTACACAACTGTATTCGATCAAAGCTTTTTGGGTGATTTTTGATCGGATTACGTCCTTTAGTAAAGGGGAGGGGGGGAGTCAGTAGCGGACATCGCTGGGATTGTTGCTAAGGATTTTTTGGCAATTTTTACTTTCCGAACATGTACCATGTAAGGAAAGTATTGTAATTATGAAAAACTTCGACTTCGAGATTTTGGTGTATTTACACGCTTTGAGGTCTTCTGAATTCATTATGCTGTTTTTACGAGATGTATGTATGTATGTGTGTTTGTGATGACCACGATAGCTCCTAAACGGGACATTCGTTTGAGCTCAAATTGGGTATATACGTTATAAACCACCTTCACACGACCGGTATTGATTTTGGTGTGACCCAGATTGATTTTGGTTTGGACTTAAAGGTTTTCTACAGGGCTGCGACAAAAATTTCTTTTTTATTATGGGGGCCTATGGTGAGAAATTCTTGAAAGTGCGCTAGCGTTTAAACGGTACATTCGGTTGATCTGAAATTGGGTATATATGTTATAAATTTCCTAATCTGTTATATGTTATAAATTATTATTATCATAAGAACGGTATTGATTTTCGCGTGTATAGGACTTATAGTTTTTCTACAGAGCTACGAAAAAGATTTCTTTTCCATTATGGCATATGGGAAGAAATTCTTGAAAGTCCGCTAGCGTTTCAAGAAACGGTGCATTCGATTAAGCCTCAATTTGGTATATATGTTTCAATTACAGATCGATTAAAATTTATTTAAATGCTTGGTAATTATCTGAATCGTAAGTGTTCAGAAAGTCGAGTGGAGTCACTCCAGATTTTTCTATCATGTGTTCATTTACTTGCTTTCTACTTACATGGCAAGTTTTGTAACTGTGGTTTAAGGTTTAATTCTCTATGGATACATATATTTTTAAGTTAATAAATTGAATAATGAATGTGATAGTCTCATACTCACAGCTAATATGTCTTTAGAACATTAATAGCACATGGCCTGCAAAAATATGGACTCATTAAAAGTTGGAATAAAATATAAAGAGAAAATAATATGCTTCATCAGAACAGCTTGAGCACAGTAAGGAACTAAAGTTTAACTATATATATATATATATATATATATATATATATATATATATAGGTAGGTAGGTGATAAAGAAACAATCCTGAAGGATGAAAATATTTTCCATCATCATCGAAAACAATTTAAAGATCGTAAAATAATCACAGATGCATTATAAATATGAATTTCGTAAAAGTTTTCTCCCCAGGCTTGTACACGCCACAGCAGATAAAAATATAATAAAGAAGAAGCTACTGAAAAATGAAACGAACGCACACACTGAAAAGAAAACCAAACACACAAAAAATTTGGAAGCGAACAAATTAATGATCCGTACTGTCTGGAACAAACTACTAGCTATAAGCGGAAGAAAAATTAAACGCCATCTAAAATAAAAAGGAAACGGTAAAAAGGGATAACTATTGCTTTAAGAAACAGTACTAGAAATAGAAAAAGGTACATAAGGTAGAATATGGGAGTATAAATAAAGTTCGGTAAGAGTTTTTCTAATAAAACAGAATAGTAGAAAACGAAGTTCTTAAACTTATCGATCCTTGTGTTTTAGAGATTCATCAAAGCTTCTTTATTCTAAAATTAAAAAAACGTTCTAGCTCAATTACATTTCAGATTGTCGTTTCTACACACACACACACACACACACGCACACACAGAGATACATATATATACATATATATATATATATATATATATGTATGTATGTATGTATGTATGTATGTATGTATGTATATACAGGGTGCCCGGCAATTAACCAAAAATTTGAATTGTTTAATAAAAGAATTTGAGAAGAGATAAAAAAATATTACTTCACGTATAAGTACACTTATTCCGATTTAATGCACAAGAGTTTCGAAGTGCTTCCAATTACTTGCAACAATATGGCGAAGTCTATAAGATCAAAGTTGTCCAAACTGAATGAATAGTTCGCAGTGTGATTGCCGAAATTTCAGCAGAAAATGGAAATCCTCCTTTGATGGTCAAATTCGGCATTTACTACTCAGAGCTTCTTGGAAAGACGCAAACTTTTACTGAAAACTGCGTACAACTTCATGCCTGTCTAGTGCTGCGTCAGAGCACAATATGAAAACTCCTATGATTCTAACTCGCTCACACTCCTTTCGTAAATGTAAACCGCGTAGGTTGAGCAACCAAATGTTACTGTAACAAAAACACAGTAAGAGATCTCCGGTTAAGCCGGACACCGTCCGTCTCTCGAATTGCGGTGGGAGGAGTGCTCTGGGTCCTGTAAGAATGGGTGAAGGAAAGCCGGGTCGCTATTTGTCTTGGCTAACTAACATTTTATTTACACGACTTATGTACACTGTTTAAAAATATATACAAAACATTTTTTCTTGAAAATAATTTTGAGGCACCGCCTTTCTAAAAATGCAGTTTGCGGGCTCAACATAGACCTCTGGATGCTCTCTGAAGAGTTTTCCCCAGCCCCAAAGGATGGGGGCGAAAACGGACAATCATAGTACCCCTAACTCCATCTGGTGGAGGCATGACCTTGGTTTTCATAACATCCTCCCACCTTAGAATTAGGGGCACCGAATTCCAATAACATATCTAAAAAGAAATACAGATATAAAAGTTAAAAAAAGCAATGACAAAATTCCTTGTGCAATTCACACACAAAATATTATACACACTATAAGCTTTTTTTCTCTCTGTACACACACACACACACACACACACACACACATATATATATATATATATACTGGGCGATTCTTCATATATGTGACCAAATTTTGATGAAAGCAGGTTACTCAAAGACCAAATGTTGTAATTCCAAAGTAATGTGGGATTGTAAACGTCGTACCTGTTAATTATCACTTTGGAAGAAATGTTCCTGTAGTTCCTTGAATGGGCTTCATAAACAATTTGTCTGTCCCCGATAATTTCACAAATAAAAGAAAACAGAATTTATAAACTAGAAATTTTAGTCAAGTGTTTTTATCAACGACCCATTAATATCAGATAAGTATCGGATTAATATCGGAAAGTACACAGTCAATTGAACTCTTCTTTCAAATTCATTTGTAGCAAGTACATGACGACGACGTTTGCGACCACACTCTGATTCGTCTTTGAGTAACCAACTCCTCTTAGAAATTTATCCTACAACCGTAGAATTACCCTATTTTAACTCTATCTGTATAAATCACACTCACCAACATTCATTTCTTAAATACACTACAGTGAAATTATTAAATAAATAGAAAGAACTACACTTAATTAAAATCACAAATTAACTAAAATAAACAGAAATTGTCTTAGTAATTTTATACAGGAGCATCACAAAATATGAATATAAAAGTGTTGAAATGATAGAACGCACAAGAATGACTCCTAATCCCAAAGAAATATGGGGAGTACAAAATAAAGCTTTACTTGTAAATTCAATTTAAATTAACCATGTTACACACAAATTATAAAGACATTTGTGGTAAACCGGGGCCGTCGCTATCCAACGGGCCTGCGTATGAGTTGCCATCGCTAAAAATGAGTTTATCATTGAGGCCTGTTTTCCCCCAGTCACAGTGTTCTATTTTATTATTCTAAGTATTATAAATGTTATATTATTTTATTATTTTAAAACAATGTTTTTATACTTTTGTCGTACTAAAGAACTTTAGATGTAGGTAATCGTTTTGTGAATCTTGCGCCATTTTCTTTCATGAAAATTTATCCTAAAATTCGAACATTTTGCACTGAATGTAAAGGTAAGTGAACACTGTTATAATATATTTACAAATTCTAAAAATATGTATGTAAATCAAGTTTAGTGAATAATTACTCATGTGTTATTTATAAATAAATTATTTTAATCAGAAATCGTATTACTTGAGTAATTTTTATTCTTGTAAATAAGCATGCGTTGTGATACTATTTAGACAATTTAATTTTGCCAGTTGAAAATGTTATTTATCAGTTATATATGCCTTGATTATGTGATTCAGACTTGCATCTGATACAGTGCAGAAATACAGTAAATTATAAATTATTGATTTTTGCCCGTTTATACAGAAACTTCAAATGTAGTTAATATCAGGTTGTAACGAAAGTTTTCCGCCATATCTGCCTGAAATACTAACTTCTAACTCCTTAGATAACTGTTTTTGAACTTTCGGTACCAAACCTGCACAGTGTCACATGATGCAACAATAGTACTTAAAGCTGTACTCATAATTCGTTGATATTATGTAGCTGACTTTTTGCAGTACAACTGGAAGTAAATGATGTTCTTATCCTCTAGAGTGATAGTTCCATTTGAGACACCTTATATTTAATGATAACTATGTTTTTTACAGATTTCACAACACAGCGTTATAAAGTAAACCTCTTTCTTTCAAATGCCAAAAATCGTTTGACAAAATATGAGCAAATACGCCAACGAGAAATGTGTGCTGACGAAGTTTGCGGTGGCGGGAAACTTTCGTTACAACCTAATATTTTGTACAAGCGTTCATATGCTTCCTCAATTCCTAAGTTCGATTGAGAAAGCGACAAAAGAATAATATATACTACATGAAATGTCTTTATTAAAGAATAATTAATTCAGGGATCGCGCTATAGAGCGTATTTTATCAATTTTCTCCAATAAACAGGATATCCCGAAAACACTGAAATGCGCTTTAATACATCATTTGTTAAAGATTAATGTTGAAATGTTTAAAATAACGTAGGAAATACGACTACGTTCATGAAATATTCATTATAAAATTGTCCTTCTCATTTGTGTATTTAGTTATTTTATAGTATATTAAATATTCACTTGTGAAACTAAAATAAGCAATCGTGAATCATGAGAGTAAGCGCTACTTTGTTTTCCCTTCAAATTATATGCATCTATTTTCTTAATGTCAATATGTATCATAGCAAACAAATTAATGATGAGTTCGTACTTGAATTAGTAACACAATTACTACTTAAAACTACATTAAATAACGTTTGAAAGCACAGGGAAGCTTAAGAAATGCCTGATGTATACGTGAAGACTCGAGCATCCGTAGGCCTCTTTGGATGGCTCATCAAAATACACGCGCAGGCCCGTTACTAATTGCGAAGGCCCCGGGTAAACACACATTCCTAAAAAAAAAACTCAAAACGTACATTTCGGGTGGTTCAAATACAGAGTTCTCCCTACTTCAGCTGTAAGAATGTCCAACTTTTCCAAGCAGCAGAGATAAAGCGATGTGTGATCATGAGTCTCCTTTGATTAGCCTACTCCCAAAATGAAGTTTGAAGAGTGAAATTACTGTAGTGCGTAAGCGTTCTCTTCCTTTTATCCCTGTGCAGAAGCTAGAACTTTTTGTTGATGACGAAGATTAGATTTGTTGAATCACCAAAACGTACGTTATCAGCTATCGCTCTTATATTAAACGAGGAATGTTTGTGTGTATGTCCGAGTGATCTCGAAAACTGCTCTAAGGATTCTTTTTTAATTTCGTACCTGGGGTTTTTTTGGGCCCCTGAAACGATTGAGCTTGGTCACGTGATTGGAAAAACTCTAAAACGTTCAAAATTTAAAATTAAAAATTTTTGGATGGTAGCGCCATCTATTGAGCGTTTGAAAAACACACTTGATGCAATCTTCCTAAAAGGGGCGCTCAAATAAGTTTGGGGCGGATTAAAAAATACACGCCATCGATATATGATAGTAAAAATTAATTTTGCAAAGAAACAAAATAAATGGAACTTGATATCCAGTACACAGACAAATAAATATTTTAGTAACTAGATATATTACACCTTTCAGCTACATAAATTTGTTTAGAATTCAAAAGTTATTTTTATTTCAAAATATCGTCATGGCAACCAGCCAAAGAAAAAGAGAAAAGAATCTTCGTTGCCATCTCCGCAAGCACTTTGATGGAATATACGTAAATAATTTAATTATTCTTAATTCATAGTTATTAATACAAAACTATTCGTAAATCTTATGCGAAAAATTGCCTGAATTTATTACTTCATCCGTTTGTTTGTAACTAACGTAAAGCTAAATGTATTTTCGCGTATATACTAAAACAATAAATATTTTTCATGTATTTTATTGATCCATATGATGCGAATTTCAAAAGTGCATAAAAGTTCCAGCTTAGCCGAATAATTTAAATGAAAATGACACCCTTTTCAGTCATTCACAGTAAGATAAAAGATCCTGTGACGTAACATGAAAATTCCATTTCTTTCTTTTTTTTTTTTTTTTTTTTTTAATAACGGCACTAGGTTGAATTCTACTTTAACGGCCTTATTCCGCCAAGTTGACGATAAATATTTAAATGTAGTTACCCTGACGATTTTTTTTTTTTTTTAAAGGGACGACCGTTTATAATGAAACGATCTTTGAAACTCCGATGAAAAAAATTATAATGATACAATCGATTCCTAAATTGGGCTCGCAGCCGATATTCAAATTAATTTTGTAGGTGATCAGCCATCAGTTTAGTTTTCATTCACTGCAGTTGATGATTTCAACTCATTTATTTTATCATCGTATGGACAACCTTTGAAAAGTTGCGGGCAGAACTTCACGATATTAGCGAACTCCTGGAATTGACTTCGCGGGCCGTATAGTTCGGATTTATATGGAAGTTTGAATGTTTTATATAGGTTTTATACAGGGTTCTGACTTGTTCTGCGGGCTAGTCCAAAAGCCATGGCGAGCCCCATCCGGCCGCAGGCTGGAGGTTGCCCATATGTGGAAGCAGTAAATTGGGAGGCTGAAATCTGGTTACTAAGATTTTTTCTAATAAATTTTCAATTCTTATTTAGACGTGGATTAGACTGTGTTGTGTACTATCATTAAACTAAAGGATAAAGACCTTTGTGGAGACAATTACAGCGGGTGATAGAATGTCTACACTTAGAATATTTAATATTTACCCACTTAAAATCAAATAACTTCATATTCAATTTTTATTATATATCGAAATTCGAATTGTATAATCTGCAGAAACATTTCGTATTCGAAACATTTCGTTTGGTATCAACATCCTCTCCTATATCCATGCTTATTGCATAGAAAACCATTTTATTTATGAAAAAGAAGTTAAACTGAGTAGTAATTTAGAAAAGCTATCTTAAGCGAATTGGAATCGTAATTTTCCCTCCAAAGCCTGATAACCGTGACTTTAATGTAACGTCAATGTCACTTGCTAGATAATTCTGACACTCAAATGATTAGCTTTTTTTATTCTCTTAAATGAAATAGAGTTGAAAATACAAAAAAAAAAAAAAAAAAAAAAAAAAAAAAAAAAAAAAAAAAAGCTTAAAAATCAGGGAACGGGTGGATTATCAATTTTTTCTTTTTCTTTTTTTTCTCTTTTTTTTTTTACATAATTATGATAATTTTCAGGCTTATCGCACCAACGAACCGTGTAAATTTTAAGTTATTAGGCAATACATTTTTAATCTGTTTGGATTAATGATGTAAAAGTTTTATTTTGAGTGGTTGAACTGGAATTGTGACAGAGTCAGGGATCAGCCTAACTATATAGGAGCGATGTATTTTTGATTTATTCGAGGTTAGAAGTCCATTTTTTTCAGTCCATCCGTTTGTTCTATTATTGTCAACGTTTAAGGAGTTGTTAGGATTATTATAAAAGAATATTTTTGATCTATTCTGTTTTTGATTTCATGATTTCGAAGTGTCCTCTTGTACTAATAATTTAAATTGCTAATAATTTAAAACACTTTTGTATTTTCTTAAGCGTGAGTTTATAAAATAAATTATGTTTAAAGCATATTTATGTAAGATTATACTTTTATGGCATCTATGTTTATGTATCTATAAGATTGAATTTGTTTATGCAAGATGTATTTTCTTTGAATTAGAAAAAAATAAGTATTTTATGTTTGAATTGAAGCACTATAGAGAAATTTACAATTTCAATCGTAAAGAATTATCATCATAGATGTACTATAGAGACGTAAATGCATGAAAGTGTAGCTCAAAAACGAGCTGTGGAAACATTTGTTCACCGGCAGCAGCACTTGACCCAAATGTGTGAACGTGCAGCTCAAACACAAGCAGATGATACAGGTGATTAGTATTTGGAAAGAGAACGACATAGAACAGCTAGACGTCAACAAATGCTTCGGGTAAACAGTCTAAGTATCTACAAAGCTGCCACAAATGTGGATACTTACTATCATAGTTGAAAACTTTTTAACATGGATTGCATTCACCGTGGAGCTTTGCATTTTTCTGAAGAGTAAAGACAAAAATTAACCGAAACCATTTTGGGGACTGTAAGATTGATGTAGGACATTCCGAATTTCCTAATGAATTGGTGTGGTTGTTTCTTCGATGTCACCCACATTTCAAAGAATTTCATAAAAGAATTCGAAATTTGAAAGCATACTTTACAATGGCTTTGTTCACAGTATATGACGAGTGAAACTATTAACGATTTTGGTGTGTACTGCTACGTTGCGAATAGTGTATAACAGACTTGATGATTTTTTTTTATAAACTCATTCATCTGACAGTTCAACCAACTCAAATTCTTGATGCTGAATATGAACGTCCTGAATATGGACAGATATATTTCTGAAGTAATGAAGACGCTGTTAGTGAATGCATCGCCCAAGATCTTAGCTGATACCCTCGCTGATCTGCTACAGAAGGAAAGGAGGCACTTTACGTTAAACTACTTTTTGCTCAACTCTGATGGCACCGACCATCGAATATTTAGGATCCCTATTCAAAACAAAGTATATGCCATTGTAACATTGAATGCCGACCAAAGCTTACCTGATAATGTATGAGTGATCCGACAGCGATGAAAATCTTTGGCAACCATCAAAATTATTGATACGTGCCAAGGCATTTACGTACTCATTATTTTACACTTAAGGAGCCTTTAGATTTTGAGCATGGCTCGGTAACATGGTACTGTATCTTATCAGCAAAGTTTTTGAGATAGTTTTTACCTTTAAACACCCCTTCTGAGTTTTTTTTGTATTACACATACATTAGAATAAAAAAAGAATAATAGCTGTACTTTCATTTTGTGTGAAGCAAAAATCATCTCTTCTTGCATAAAAACAGCTCTGCGAACGGCCAACAACATTTACTTCTAAAATAGCTTCAGTTTACGATTTTAATAATATAACGTGTTATCTCTCATATTTTATTAAATTTTTTTTTCCTAAATCATTGTTTTCCTTAGTCTAAAGTTTCTTTTTCTCCAACCCCAGTTAAAAAGAATCTGAGGCGTAGCTAGAGTTTTCAGAGCCTGGGGACAACTGAAATTTTTACGCCCCCTCCTATTTGTCAAAATGTAATGGGGATTTTTTTTATGTACAATTTGGCGCCCTTCGAGTGCTGCGCCCGGGGACAGATGCCCGTCCTTGTCCCCCTCTAGCTACGCCACTGAAAATAATTTGTAATTGTTGTATATTTATAAGCGAAATTGCACTCCGACGAACACCTTTATGGCTCAGTCTCACCTATCGCATAAGTCAGGGGTATTACTCAGGGGCGTAGTCTGAGG
Organism: Cheiracanthium punctorium; assembly: GCA_038373885.1. Taxonomy (NCBI): domain Eukaryota; kingdom Metazoa; phylum Arthropoda; class Arachnida; order Araneae; family Cheiracanthiidae; genus Cheiracanthium; species Cheiracanthium punctorium. Next base: position 552,013 of record JAWZYV010011819.1, read on the forward strand.
GGCCTGTATCCCCCTCTCGAAATGGGACCCTTTAATTAGCTTACAATTTAAAATTTAGCTTACAATTGAACTTGAGCTTTAAATTTGATACCCAACCCCCCCTCTCCCCCCGAAATAAAATCCTGGCTACGCTACTGGTGTTACTGTATTTTTATTTTTAAAACACACGTAAAATGAAAGCGATACGTTTACACTACAGACAAAGAAATAAGGTATTGAAGGTATGGAAGATTGGGGAGTGGGAGTTTCTTACGTGTTCGGAACCGACTTGAATTTTCGTTGTCCAGGTAATAAAAATGCAGAATATTTCCATTCTAGCAAATTACTGTGACGAGCTAAAGTCAAAGTCAGAGCTCCTCTCGTCTCAAAGGTCATTTCTTCCTTCAGACGCATTTCTCAATTGTGACTCCCTTCTACCGCTCTTTTAAAAGCCATTAAAATCCAATGAAAAACACGCCTGCACTTCGTTGTACCTTTTTTTTATTACCGCTGCAACGAAAATACAAGTATGTTCCACCCTGTCTATTAGCAATTATACATCTACTTTTAAGCATGATAATTATGGTACTCTTAAAGAAATGGGGAATGGGATTATTTGCGTCAAAGACCTATGGTTTCTGATTTGCTCTGTATTGGACAAAATGAACAGACGTTCACACCATATTGCCGATCATTATTATTTACACTATTATATTATTACCATATTAGTCACTTTTAATTAGACCACTGCCTATGTAACATTAAAATAGTAAGTGCAGTGGCGTAGCCAAGGGGGAGAGGATAGGGGTGTCACAAGCCCCCCATGAGGAATTTTTTGCCATACAAAATGCATATTCTTCACTCCTCTATCGCACACACGTGTACATACATGTTGCAGTAGTCCTACCCCCCCCCATGAAAAAATTCTGGCTACACCACTGAGTGAGTGCAAAGGTACAAGGGTACAAAATTAAAAATATATATATTCAAGAGTAAGTGTTTAAAGGCACCTGATTTCTTTCTTCTTTTTCTCTTTCCTTGGGGGGGGGGCGGGGACGGTCGCACCTCCGGCCCCTTTAGTGCGTCCAGTGGCGAAGCCAGAAAATTTTCATGGGGGGGGGGGAGTTACGACTACTGCAGTTCACATATATGTATACGTGTGTGTGATAAGGGAGTGAAGAATATACATTTTGTATGGCAAAAAATTCCTCATGGGGGGTTGTGACCCCCTATCCCTCCCCTTGTTTACGCCACTGAGTGAGTCAGTTGTATTACCCCCCCCCCCCCCGTCGGACTGGCGTCATCACTGTCTGGCCTACCGCGGATGTCGATCTAATGGTGTGGATTTTGGGGCTATTTTTTTCAGATGTAACGTGAATACGCTTTAGAAACTCTTAAAAAAGTCCACCGCCTAAGGCATATCCCCTGGCCTATAGCCCTCATGCAGCTTTGCCTTATCCACAAACTAAAATCGCGTCAGATTCAAGTACAAAATGTTGTGTTGGAAAGAGTTCCATGATCGATACATTTGGCATAATTGATCTTTCTTGTTAGTAATATTCTTGCAATTTTGCATTTTGTTTTCTTTGTGTACATGTGTATAGGTATATTTAAATTTTTAGACTTTTAAAAGAAAAATAAAAACAGTTTAGCTATAGGCCTGCACAAGCATAATTTTTCCCTTTAGTGTCTACATTTCCGTGTTCAACTATTGCAGATATTTTTTTACACAACGTTCATTAAATTTTTCTAGCACTTAATACGGGATTTTTGGCCTCTCTCACTCCTTTTTTTTTAAATATTTATATAACAGTTTAGCTATGGACCTGCACACGCGTCTTTTTTTCCCCCCTTACAAATATTTTTTTCATACAACTATTACGACTGTTATCACATTTCCACGTCCAACTATTACTCACATATATTTTTTGTACATTCCTTTCATTAATATTTTCTAGAATTTAATGCGTGATGCAGTACATTCTGATTATATTTATTCTCACTCATCAATCCCCATCCCGAAAAGCCATCCTGATGCCATAGCTATTAATCTGTTGAAGAATGTAACAACAACAACATTCAACAATTTCTGAATTCCCAACAAAGAAACTCCTCGAAAATATTTATGCCTCCCTTTGCCATCCACCGCTCTTCCAGGAAACTATTCGGACATGACAAACCATCATTTCTTGATACCTCATACATTCGAAGTTTTTGTACGATCGCCTCATTTGAAGCTCCTCATTTGTAGTCCTACTTTGAACCACTTAAACTGATTGAGGTGCCTCACTCAATCCTGATTTTTCTGGCGCGTGTTACCCAACACTATTGTGCATAACTACTTGAGACCCATGATTTCAAAGATCGCCAGAGTGCGGGGATTTTTTAGGTAGGCGAGAGTGGGGCTGCGTTAAAATAGGAATCAACTCTTTCTTGTACCATAAAACACATCTTTGGAATCGAAATCTATCTTAAAATCGCCCACTGAAACTGTTTTGCAATCTTCGCCAGGCATATTCGAACAATTGGTATATTCCAACTATATCGCGTAGACATTTTAAATACTGTTTGGAATGGGCATCATAATCCATGAGTGTACCGCGTTTTCATTCCTTGTTCCATAAAACTCTTCTTCGGAATAGAAATCTATTAAAATCGCCCACCAAAACTGTTTAACAATTTTCGCCAGGCATAGTCAAACTACACTTCACCTTTATAAAAATCATTTGGAAAGTGTAATCTCTGAGTGAATGGTATTTGTCTTCTCTGTTCCATAAAGCACTTCATCGGAATTAAAATCTATATTAAAATCACCTACTAAAACTATTTTAAAATATTCGCCAGGCGTTTTTTTTAACTATACTCGAAATATATTTATAATAAATTGTCGCGTTTTGGCAACAAATTGAGCGATCCATTATCAAAAATTGCAAACGTTGTACGACTTTCAACATTTTATTAACGCCCCTCCCCCTCTCCACATTATCTGACAAACACATTTTAAAATATCTTCACCGTGACAGTTCATATCTACAAAACTTATCAACAAGATCGCGTGGACAAAATAGCGTAGACAAAAATGCGTAGGCAAAATTCTCTTACTGAGCGTAATAGCACCCTGGTGCTAATAAAGTAAGTAAACTAGTATGTATGAAGTTTTTAGGATATTTTCACGAGCCTGTTTTTTTACGAGCACTCGGTTATAACGAGCAAATACCGCGGTCCCTTCACGCTCGTTATAAGCGGCTTCGACTGTATTTGTATCACACGTGATAGTAGACACCCTGTATGAGTGATAATTATACCCGCTTACACTTCATTTATTAAAGATGTAAAACACATTTAAAACTCCTTTACAGGGTCTGGCGAAATTACATTAAGAGTGATGTACAGCTGTTTTGAGGTTATAATCAAAATCTATCCAAGTTTGACAACACGTGCATATTACCAAAATTTGCCTACCTCTTTAAGAAAAAAAAAAGAAGAAAACACGACTCTGTGTTGGAATATGTTTTACAATCGATTTTTTTTCTAACTTTCTTGTAAGAAGTTTTAAGAGTAATGAAATCATCTTTTCAACGATGGTCCCCCCCCCCCCACAAAAAAAAAACCCATCTGATTTTCGGCGAAAGCGCTTGACTGAAAAGGATCAGTGTCGCCAATTTGTCGCTAAATTAAGCAAATTTTCGATTTACTTGAGCTGATACAATGTGTTACATAATAAAAATTGTAGCGAATCTTGCTATATTCAACAGCTTCTGTCGAATAACATCTGGCAACACTGAAATGGATACTTGAGAAATTTAATTTCCTTTTCGGTGATAAGCGCACTGTTTTTTAAACGCAGTTAAAGAAATCTGAAAAACAACACAATATTTCTTAGTAAGTGATTACGTAAATAGACACGACGTTTTGCAATCCATCGCTGCTATGTATGATTCAAAGTGGCTTTTGTGTAATTTATTTGTGCCGCACGTTCTAGGATTGAATCAGCCCTTGCACATAATTAACTCTTTAACGCTCGGTGTCCTCGCCGTGAGGACACCAAACTCTGACGTTTTGACTGTTGCCAGTCACGAAGAATAGATTTGATTTCTATAAAAATAGTTGCGGGTGACATAGATCCACGAGAATCCTTTAATTTTTAGCACGTCCTTTCCCGTAAAAAAATGGTCACGAATATTTTTAACAGCACTGACATCTGCTGAAAAATGGAAGAATGCGAGAACAGCCGGATAGATTGCCCAATGCTGAAAAAAGGGCAGCCGTTGCCATCGCTCGACTTACCAGCAAGATGGCGGACGATCGAAACGTTCATCGTGTGCCACAGATCTAGAGACCCTTTTTTCACGCAGATGGCTGTGTGCAGCTGCGGGCTGCACAGCCAGCTGTCGTCAAAAAAGGGTCTCTAGATCTGTGGCACGCGATGAACGTTTCGATCGTCCGCCATCTTGCTGGTAGTTAAGTCGAGAGATGGCAACGGCTGCCCTTTTTTTAGCATTGTGAAAGGGTCGTAGTGTAATGCAACTGAAAAGAAAAGGCTATGATTACCTTTTACTGAAATGAAAAGATTATTACAAGTGGGTCACAGTAAGGTAAGCAAACAATGATAATTAACCTCAGCAGAGTATATTTAAACAAAAACAAACAGCGCCTGTGTATAAAATCATTTCTGCGATATATTTTAAAATAAACAGACATTTCTTATAATGAACTAAAGTTTGAATATGTAAACGCCAAGAAAGCCATTAAAATAAGAGTATATTCTCATTTCTAAATTATAGCCATTTCCTCCACATCCAATCATATACTCATTCTTCTAACCTCACGTTTTTCCTTGAGTGGATATGCATAGTTTCAGAAATGAAAGGGGGGGGGGGATATAATGATACGTCTGGGTCAAAAAAATAATAATTGGAACTTCGCATTCAGAAACCGCAAAGTCTCTCTCTTTCAAAGGCCAACAACAGCAATAAAAGACACCGTATGGTATATCCATCCATGCCGGAATCTCCTGTGGCTTTTTTTTTTCTTTTAATAGAAAAAGTAGACTGCCGGCAGTGAAAGAAACCACGTGGTATGATCTCGGGGGCAGTGATAGAAACCACGTGGTATGACTTCGGAGGCAGCTATAAAAAGTCCGGTCGGTCTGCTGCTGACATCACTTTCTCTTCACTCGCTACCCGCACGACTCCGTAATGCTTTTGGGAGAACTGGCGAAAGTCCTCCACAGTCCGTTACTACACACGTTAATGGACGTGCGTATGGATCGTTCCCGTGTGGACCATTTGGTTGGATTTGATAAGCATTTCCTGCAGGATTTTTTTTTTTTTTCAAATTCTTTCCCTTCCTTTAGGGAAACGACGTCTGGCAGAATGACGCATTTCCTGCAGGATTTTTTTTCCTTTTTCCAAGATAAATGATGTCTTTTCCTCCAGGATTTCTTTCTTCTTTTCTTTTTTTTCTTGTTCGCTCTTCCATATTTTTCTTTTCTTCTTCTTCCCTCTTTCCTTTTTTCTTTCATTTTCTTTTTCTTCTTCTTCCCTATTTCATTTTTTCTTTCAATATTCTCTGCCAATGACGTCTCTTTCATATTCAGAAGACAGATAATGGAGGGGAATTTCAAAAGAGATGGGTAGTGAGCTAGAGGAAATTCAAAGAAAAAATGAAAATAAACAAAATGTTGGGATGATTACTTGGAAAAATCCAAGAGTGGTTTCCGATTATCATCGCGGCATTTTAGTTGCATATATAAAATCAGAACTCACCACCACACTGGTCAAGGTGTCGGGCTGGCAACCGGAGTGCTTGCGAGTTCGACCCTTGATTTCTGGCACTGACCCCCCCCCCCTCTGTGTACGTGCTGTTCGTACATCCGTGAGGGTTTCGGGCCAGATCTGCTAACGTACACGCCAAATCCGTGTGCGTGTAGTAGAGGTCTGCGCCTCCGTGCCACGTCGCCGCCGGGCATTTGCACCACGCCGCCGCCGCGGTATATGCCGGTGCGCCGGCGAAGAACATCGGTTGTACACCGACGCGTTCAATCGGCTTCAAAACTTTTTAGAAAAGTTTAGCATAAACTTTCAACTGCTTATTTTTTTTTCCTGGATACTTCTTAACGCTAATAACTTGTAAAGATACACTTTAAAGTTTTTGAGTCAATGACGTAATTTGATTGCTTTAAAAACTGTTTAAACATTGCATTATATAGCAGAAGAACATTAGAGGTTTGGAATGGTTCATGAGAAAGTTATGGAGGGAGGGGAAAAAAAAGCTCAGAAGCAAATTTCTATATATAAAGGAAGATGTCCTGACTGACTGACTGACGATCAACGGCCAGCCAAATCTACTAGAGATGCAGACATGAAATTTTAGAAGCTTAAAGCTTTTGTGTCCAAATCGTCATTTAAGAAGCGGTTTTTTAAAATTCGTACCCAGACGGGTGGTGGCCCTAAACGTTGTTTTCAGGTTTCCCTTCATATCTCAGAGGAAAACAGAGGTAGTTACATTTTAAAGCAAGAATTTTACAACACAACACACATAAACACACAAATACATAAAAATCATTCTCATGGCTTTTTAGAATTCACACCCGAACGGGGATAAGGGGCCCAAAACGTTCTTTTCATATTACCCTTCGTATCTCAGACGAAAAAAGAGATAGTTACATTTTAACATGAGAATTTTACGGCTAACAACAATATCTAAAAATCATTTTCAGAGTTTTTTAGATTTCGCACCCAAACTGGGTAAGAGTTTAAAACATTCTTTTCACGTTTAATTCACATATCTGAGGAAAAAAGTTGACAGCTATAAAATTCTTGCTTTAAATGTGTTTTATTTGTTTGTGTGATTATGGCAACACTACGCTAGGGCGATTTGCCAAGGATGGGGGGTGGCTTGGCAGGAGGACTTTCTAAGGGGTTCTAACGCGTATTCATGCTGCATCTGGAGAAACCCTACCAAAACTCCAGACCGTCAGATGGACAGCCGTCCGATGGGACCCGAACCCGGGACCTTCACCCTTCGGGATTCTTGCTTTTAAATGTAACTAATAGAAATACCTAAAAATTGTTTTCAGAGTTTTTTTAGAATTCGCAACCAAACGGTGTTAAGGCTATTAAACGTTCTTATTCATATCTCGGAGAAAAAAAGAGATAGTTATTTTTTTAAGCAAGAATTTTACGGATAACAGAAATACCTAAAATCCTTTTCAGGGTTTCTTAGAATTCGTGTCCAAACTAATGTGATAGGCCAAAACGTTATTTTAATACTTGTCATCATATATCGAAGGAAAATGAAGATAACCATAAAAATCTTGCATTAAAAAGTATCGAACACTAATTCATAAAAATCTTTTTCAAGGCTAAAATCGACCTCAATAGGTGGTAGTTTACAAAAAAAGTTTTTTCTTCACGTATTATATAGCTCTACAGTGCTCTCAATTTCAGGCAAACATTTTCCTTTACCTGGTAAAAGGGCGAATCACTTTTCAAGGGTTGCCTCTATAAATGTGAAAAGTTTCCGAGGATTGCCGTTTTTTGGTGATTTATCGCAAATTTGGATATTGGTGTCTATATTCGAGTAAATAAAGGTGTAATATAGTTAGAATATGCCTAGCGAGGATTTTAAAACAGTTTTAGTAGACGATTTTAATATAGATTTCAATTTTGCAGAAGCATTTTATGGAACAAGGAAGACAAATACCGCACACTCGCGGATTATGATGCACCTTCCAAACAATATTTTAAAAAATCAAGTACAGTTAGAATATGCCTAATGAATATTGTAAAACAGTTTTTTTTTTTTTTTTTTTTGTAGGCGATTAAATCTATAACAGAAATATGTTTAATATGTATTTGCTTATTTTCGATTTGTATTAGTTGGTTTAACAATATTCATTCCGTGAGAAGAACGGGTACTTCAACATAATGTATAAATCGTATACTGATAACTAAATGTATCGTGATTGTGCCATTTAAACAAAATAAACCTATACGATTTTGATAAAATATATTGTTTCACTTTTGCAATAGAAATATTTTAAAAGTGTACCAAAACGGCAAGCTCATATTCAAGAGCTCCACCAGAGTGCATAACGCCCTGAACTGGGAGACGGAAAGTGCTGGTTCAAACCTAGGTCGCGTCCGCCGACCTAACCATTCGGAGTTTTCCGTAGTTTCCTTCTAAACTTAGCGTGGATACGGGTTAGGACCCCTTAGAAAGAACTCCACAGAGGGTACTCCACCCCTCGGCCTATAGTCCAAGGGTAGCTAATTAAACATAATCCCACAAAAACACAACACAACATCATTATACTCAAGACTAGTTTTGGTAGTAAAAAAATCTCATTTTACCGTCAATTTATACATACATATATATATATATATATATATGAGTGTGTGCGTGTGAATACGCATACACGCATTTCCGTTATGCTCTTTTTCAAAAATTTTCCTACGCTGCGCCTCGCCGCTGGGTTTTTGAGGTCGTTACGCCGCCGCCGTGAATTTCTGTGTGGCGTAGACCTCTAGCGTGTACTAAGCCGAATTTGTGCACGCACGTGCCGAGCAAGCCCTCTCGCCAGTCGTTTCAGCAATGTATGAGGGCTGCCGATATTAATGGTATCCTATTGAAAAGGTTGTGCGTAGCATTTTCGAATAACGAATTTTTAAAATTCCCATTGAAATCGTCATAGCTTAATATTTTCACATTAGGTATTTTTATATTTCTCGCCAAATAATGAAAATATCGCAAAGTGGATTCATTTTTCTTAACTTTTCGCACAATATTTGGTGATTTATCGCAAAAGTCGGCAATATTGGCGACTTTTAGCTCAACTTTTGCGGGAGACACATAATCGTCATTAGATCAGTAACTAGTAATGATGTAGTAGGATACTATTGTGATTCAACTGGGTGCCTGTCTCTAAACTGTCATTGACCGTAACGTATTGGAATTAGAGTACTCCTGTAGAAGAACTATTAATGATACAGACACTATTTTTGATTGAGATCTTTATGTTCTAATTCTTAATAGCATACATTAATTTTGCTTCATTTCAAATAGCCAAATATTTCTAAAATACGCTTTAAGAAGATTGTCCATAGAGCGTAATGCATACGAAATCTTTTCAATCCTACTCTATAGTTAAGCTGATCCCTGACTCAGTGATTCTCTAACGATTCCGCGGCACCACTCCAAGATAAAATTTAGACTACCCGCACTGACACTGACCCTGTTCCAGGGAGGAACTGTGACTGGTGTGAGATATCAGGATGAGATCCTTGATCCATATGTCCGCCCATATGCCGGTGCAGTTCCCAATGATTTCATTCAAATGGATGATAATGCACGACCTCACCAACTCTCTTAAAAATTTAGAGTGACATTGTCACTCTTACAAAAAGTCACCGGCAAATGATCCCAGATAGAGTGAGATAAGAGTGAGAAAACTGCATTATGACTCTTCATCGATAGGATTCTGTCACCCTAACTGCAAGAGTGAGACAATGTCACTCTTAGAGTAAGGGTGAAGGCGCTATCTGCTCACTCTAGCGAGAGAGTCACCACATTTCCCATGATGCGTTCACTTCAGCAGGAGTGAGTGCGTTGCTTCCACACCCAAACGACGCCATATTGGAATTGGACTGCAGTTGCGAAGTACCAACTGCATACAAGTAATGGAATACTTTTAGCTAACACAAGTAAGTAAAACCTTATAACTTTTCAATTATTGTAAATGTTATTTAAAATTTGATAATTCACAACATATAAGATACATTGATTCAGTGTCGGATCCATTAGGACTCCAGCTCTTCCGACAGACATTGCTTTGGTTAGGGTTAACATTTTGCTTTACTATACATTTTGTTTTTAAGACTTAAACAAGCCTGCTTCTTTTAATTTTATACCCTTCCGAGAAATTGATCTTTGGATCCGTCTCTATACTTGATCGTAGTATGTTATTTATGCTTATATAGCTGAAATCTTGCATTCGTTTTTTGTTTCTGTATATAATATTTGAGCATGTTTTGAAGCGTGTTTGTAAATCGGTGGTGCAGTCAGGATTTTATTTCGGGGGTGGAGAGGGCTCTAACCTGTGTATCAAATTGTAAGCAAGCTGTTTCAACTGTAGCCTCAGTATCAAATTTTAAACTAAGTAAAGGGTCAGATTTTTAGGAAGGATACGCGCCTGTTGCAAATAGTATAAACAAAATTTTAAATCAAAAGCAGAAAATAATGATCAATTATATATTGTATGCAATTTATATTGAAATAAATTATAAACGTGGGAAAAAAATATTTTGTGATTAAATTTCAATATGTCTATGTGCATCATTTTATCTTATTGCACATTCTAGCACAGATTCACGCTTAGAATATACATATATACGTTGTTAGATCAAAATAACCGCTCTGTTGTTGTGGTGTAATATTTCCCTCTCCACTTTTTACACATACACAAACCTCTCTCTCATATGGTAAAGTGGATATGATAAAGTGGATGGCCTCAGGAAAGTTTACTTTTAAATCAGGGAAACCAGCTGAAAGTAGCAGGTGATTCAGAATGTGTGAGCTTTCATTAGTATTACGAAAAACACAAGGGATACTTGTGCTGGTAAACTGATTCAACGCGGAAAAAAAGTTATTGTTTTTGGTGTTAAATGCGAGATTTTTGGAATTGAAAAGTTTGTATACTGTTTAAGGATAATTCAATAGTATAGTAACGGATAAGTTTAATATTACTGGTAATAAAGGTAAGTGTTACAATATTAAATTTAGTAATACAGTATTAATTTTAGAGCCTTGCAGATTTTGGTATGGTAGATTTTATGTCTTCTGTTGTGTATCAATATTGGTAAATAAAATTCTCAAATTGGTAAAACTTACCTTTTAGCCTAGATACCAATTCAAAATAATGCTAATTTTTTTCTATTGAATTTAATTAACATATGAAATATATCCACAATATTGTCTATATACTGGAAATGTTTCTGAAGTAATTCCATTACTGATAAAGTTTTTAATAGTAGCAAGTTAGTAGTTAGCCCAAATATCTTTACAGTGTGTTCACAATATTAAGTAAAAATTCGAAATATTTATAATGTATTCTTAATATTGACAAGTAATTTTAAAAAATATTTTTATACCATTTTATTATTTTTCTTATGCTAATATACTCAATCCTTCACATTGTTATTATATTGGAAATAAAAACTAATATTGGTAAAAATTAGCAACATTTATCCATTATATTGTCCATGTTAATGAATTAAATTAAATATATTTAAAATGTATCCACACAGTATTGTGTGTATATTATAAATTTCCCTCATATTGTACTAACGAATATTTTTAATGTGTCAGCATCTTAATATCACAGTAATGGTGAATTAAGACTGTTTATCTACTGTACATTATTTCAAAATTTAAAATCTGATAAATAATTTTAGGTGCATTTATGTACAAATTGCTGAAAAATATATTTTAATAATTAAGTCAAATACTACTGAAAATCCTGTGATGATAAGACCATGATTCACAGGAGCAAGGAGGGCACATGCCCCAGACACCCCATTTTAAGGGGTCCTTAAATTTTTTCAGAATATGAATTTAGTTTATTAAATTTTCATTCTAAGATACTAAATGCCTGTTTTTTTTTTCTAAAAGTTGGATGTGTGTGTGGCAAAATAGATCCCAAATGGATGAGCCGATTTTAATGTAGTTTGTTTTATTTTAAAGATGGTATAATCAGAACGGTTCTTCATTGTATTTGATAATATTCACTTCATCTATTCCCCTTAAATAAAGCTTACTTTACACTTGTTCAGTCTAAGACAATTCAAATAATATTGTTGACATTCAATTAATTTTGATTGCTGAATTATTTCTGTAATGTTATGGAAAAAGCCATGCTTTGAGTTGCATTTTTTTAAGACTTCACTTTTAATAAAGGTTATTTCACATATTGCATAGGAAATGTTCATGAACTTAAAATTTATCTAGCATATTTCATTTTAAATTCATTTAATCAGAACATATCTTTGCAGATTGAAAAAACATACTTAAGTGGGGGGGGGGTGTGGAGTGAGTTTGGCTTAGGGACGTATCTAAACCTTAAAAATTTCAAGCTGAACTTTCAAAATTACCCACGAATATGTAATTTTCTCCATTTCTTATGTTTACTTATTTCGAGGGTGGCTGAAGCCCACCAGTCACCCTCTGGCAAAGGACGTACCCAGGAAGGGGGGTGGGGGTCTGTAACACCTCCGAAATTTCAGTTTTTATTAACAAAGCAATAATGGTGAAGTCTTTTTGTAAAAATTTCTGCCTTTTTCATCGTTTGGACCCCCTCCGAAATTTTTGGACCCTCCCAGAATTTTTTTTGGGGTATGTCCCTGCCCCTGCTCTCCTCTCCTAGGGGGAGAGTAAGTTCCCTACCTTGAGCCCCCCCTTATGGGTGCCCATATCATTAATGTTATATTTTTCAAGTATTTAATATTATTATGTGGTTTTCTGAACTTGCAGGTAGCAGAACAGATTTAATTATTTATTGACATTGTTGAGAAAGCAGACAGCATGGATTTCAGAGTTTGGGTCTTCTACTGGGTATCATTAAGGGTAAATAAATTTATGATATTGGTAAAATTTACTTAAAAATTCAAAATAATTTTAATCCTTTTTCTACTGAATTTAAATGAAATGTATCTGCAATATTGCCTATATTTTGGAAGTAGTTCTGAAGTAGTTCCATTACCAATAAACTTTCAAATAGCACCTCACAGGATTGTAAAACATTAAAAACCCAAACCAGTATTTTTACATAGCAGCAAGTTAATATTTAGCCCAAATGTATTTAAAATGTATCCACAATATTAGGTAAACATTGGTAATATTTCTAATGTATTCCTAATATTGACAAGTAATTAATTTTATAGTATTTTTATTTTTTCATGTTCATATACTTAATTATTCAATATTATCATTAAATTGGAAATAAATACTAATGTAAATTGTAGCAAATTAATATTTACCCATTATATTGTCAATCTTAATGAATTTAAATTAAATTTATTTAAAATGTATCCACAATATTGGGTGTATATTTCAAATATTCCTCATATATATTGCACAAGTATATATTTTTGATATGTTAGCATCTTAATAGATTATTACTTGCGAATTATCACTGTTTATCTGTTACACATTATTTTTGCATTTAAAATCTGAAATAATTTTAAATGCATTCATATACAAATTTCTGAAAAATATATCTTAATAAATAAGTCAAATATTACTGAAAAATATATCTTAATAAATAAGTCAAATATTACTGAAAAGTTTAATGTAATATGATTGTTCCCTGATTATCATGGGCAAGCGGGTAAATACTGTGGAAAATACAGAAAGACAATTGTCAGAGTCGGTGAAGAAACAAAATGTAAGGGGGCCCCCATTTAGACCCATACTTCTGACTCAAGCGACTTTATGTCGTAATTGCTGCCTGGATTTGAGATTGGGGGGGGGGGGGACTGAAGCCCTATAGCCACTCATCCCATTAGCCCTCCATCTACCACCGAATCATTTGCTCTTGTGATAATGTTTAAATGTAAATTTTAACTGAAGACTCCTACCTTGGGTGGTCATTAGTTAAATATATATAAATTGATAATAAATGAATATTCATATAAATTGGTTGCTATAGAAAACGAAACTTTTAGAATGTTTTTTATGTACTGAATACTCATTTTCTTGAAATATAGGCGAGTTAATAACAGCGATGACTGGGTGATTTTTCAAGAACCTTTGATAAGGGTGAATACTACTTTGGATGTCTTTAGATATAAGTATGTATTTATTTTTAATTATTTACTGTTTCAGTGTATTTTTAAATTTGGGAGTTAATTTTATATTCATATCATATGTTATAAATGTTCCTTATACACATGTCTGTGTGAATTTTATATTATTATTATTATTTGCATTGCAAAGCATCCCATTTTAGAAGAATGTATATCTTAAGCACTGAATCAGATGGGTAGTAGATTTCTCACAAAAATTGTGTTTCATTAAGTGTCTCACTGAGTAGAAACAAAATGTTTCAATCAAGTTATTATTTTTTTTTACAAGAAATAATGCAATTTCTGAACAGGTTTTAAAAGAATTCAACTATGTCAGAAATTTGAAAATTCAGAATTTCTCTTCACAAGCTGTATTTATGGCAATACAAATGGTTAATTTATGGAAGTGAAATACTCAGAGAAAAATTTATAACATATTGTATTGTCCAAAATAGAGGGAGAATTAGCCATCAGATACAGTTTCCACTTTCGTGAATGTCTCCCTAAAAATGGGATAAGACCTGCAGTTTTGTTGTTCTATAAAAGTTCATCATGCTGTCTATGAAGAAGCATTCTGAATTATACCGAGTTTTTGAGAAGCCTGTCTTTAAAGCTTGCAGAGCCAAGTGATGAATAAAATATGTTACAAGAAAAACTGATTGATTTTGGCTGTTTATCACTTTATTATCTTTCTATTTTCTAGTACTCTGAACTGGTCCTGTGGTAAACCATTGAATTTTTGTCAGTGGCATGCTGTAAAAGAGAAGAAACTATTGGCATTATAAGTGGTATTCATATTTTTGTTTTATTTGTTTATTTATTCTTTAAATGTTCTTAATTACTAGTTCAAAGTCTGCATACTTTTGATCTCTGCGGTCTAATTTTTTCAAAGCTTGTATCGCATAATTTCATAATTGTCAATAACTTTTTTTTTTTTTTTTTTTTTTTGAGATGTTTACTTTTTTGTTTAGTTTATTTTTTTCTTATTTTCCAAATTGATTTATATGTTTTTTTTTTTAGTTTTTTTTTCCCTAAAGTGATGTTACTTTGGGGCAGTTAGTGACTATGTATTAAATTTTATAAAGTTCATGTAAATTGAGAAAGTTATTAGGGCTGTTCTTAAAAGAAAAAAAAGTATAACTTTTGGTAAAGTTACATCAATGAGTAAAACAATAAATATTTATACAGTAAAATTCAATGTGGTATTCTTTATTAAAGCATTTGACCCAGGCAACTCTTTAGTATATCATTTAATGTTATGCTATATTCTGTCATTTATTTAATCTCTATTATATGTAAATTTTTTATGTCAAGTTGCATATTTGACACCAAGTTAATAAATTGCTTGCAAAATCAAGTCTTATTTGCAACATTTTATGAAGTAACAATGAAATAAAGTATAAAAATAAATTTTTAGTCCCTTCAGATTAATTTTTTTACTCTGCACCCTCACTATCTTTTAAAAATATGTTGTAAGTAAAACCTTGAAACTCCTGTAACTTTTATTATTATTGTTATTATTATTATTATTATTAATGTTGTCACTGCTGTTGTTGTTTAAAATGTAAACTGTAAAATGCCACTTTCAGAGATGAGATTTAAGAATTTAGTTTAATATTCAGACCTTTTTCAATGTTTATAAAGAATTCAGTTTTTTCATTTTTTTCAAAAATTTTCTGATTTTTCAGTAAGGCAAAATTGTATATAAGTAAGATAGATTTAGTATCAATAAAAATTAAAATATTTATTGCTCTTGAAATTCATAAGTATAATTGCTCAAAAGTTGTTTGGACATTCTTTCAGACTTTTTTTCCTTTTTTGTTAATCTCATATCTGTACTTTGGTACAAACCAAATCGAAAACTAGGCTACCAGTTTTGACACCATATTACATGTACCACCATTAGTGGTAAAAACAGATGAAATATATTATTTTTTAATTTTACTAATACAATATGTAAATGTAAACTTTACTTCCTTAGTAAATTCAGATTTTTTAAGCCTGCAGTATTAACAAAGTGCAATAAATAACCTTGTCAGTGTTCACATGTTGTCATATGTATATTTGAATATTACTCAAAAATATCTTTAGTCTAGTTTTTAACTGACTTCAAGAATATCTAGGTTATTAATTGGGGTCAGTACTCAGAGGTGTAGCAAAAATTTTCAGTGCCCGAGAACAAATTTGCATCACTTCCTGTTTACCAAAATGCGCTGGAAAAAGTTTTATATACAAATTGGTGCCTTTTGGATCCTATGCCCTGGGACAAATGTCCCCCTCTAGCTACACTTCTGAGCATTGAATCCTTGTAATTTACCAGACTGGATATGAAAAGTATTTTCAAACTTCCGTTTAATTATTTATTTCTTTTGTTTATCTTCCACATATAGATGTGATCTTTGCTAAGAATGTTGTTATTTGATGATATTTTACTTGCTGTGCATGAAAAGTTTTTATTGCAAAGTTATCACTTTATTTTTTACTCAATTTTTGATGTACCTAAAATATATTTTAAGTCCTGAATATTTTCTATTTTTTAATTGATTGTAATAATTTGCAAATTTAACTCACCAATAGTAAGTAATGTGTTTAATATTTATTTTGTCACTATTAGTTTGATGTTTGTTATTACGCACAGGTTACTGTGATTCAGGGATAATTTTATTCCAAATTGCTTTGATATGGGATTTTCGCTTCAATACTGTCCCCAATTATTCTTTTTTGTGTTACCTCAGAGGATTTACCTCACAAAATAAAATTTTGTGAAGTAAATCCTACAATGTGTTCCTTACTTTTAATAAAGTATTTTGTGCTCTCAATCACTTTGCATATCAGTATATTCTAATATTAATAGAACATAGAGAACAGATTATTTTATAAAACAATACAAACATTTCTTATCTGTAAAATTAAAGTTTTTTTTTCCTTTTATTTTTTGCATGTAAAAAAATAGAATTTTTTTTTTGAGCTGCTATATTTAGGTTTTATTGCAGTTTTTTTTCCATTTGCTTTTATGTTCAGTGGCAAAATTAAAATGTAAAAGGCAGCTTAACTTCTACATCTTTATTTTATTCATTTATTCATAATTTGTACAATTTTAACAGTAGGAACCCTGTTTCCCTTCCCTCTCTTACTCAGAAGGTTACAGTATATGTAAATGTTACTTGAAAGTATTTATTATTACCATACATAAATATGGTAATATGAAAAATGGTAATAAGAAAGTATTTATTATTACCATTTTTCGGTATGCTTTTGTGCTGTTCCAAAATTGTATTTAACCTGCTCCTAAAGGTGTTCCAACATGTATGTAGATTTGCAGACTTTTTATTATAAAGTTATCCTCCGATTTTAGTGAAACTATAAACAAAATGTTTTCTGAATCAAATGAAAAGATCTGCTGACTTATTCCTCTGTAAATTCATCACCTAGTTGAAAGTGTTAAGCTGTGCTTTAGTTGGAGATTTAAATTTGACACTAATCCATGTACACACAAAACTAATTTTAACTAATTTTATTTTGTATGTATTTAACATAAATCTAGTTTATGCTCTAGTATATTCTAGCTACCAACTCTTTCTGATTTTGAGCCTTTCTTCAGTCTTATTCAAATTATGGGGAGGGGACCCTTTTTTTATTAGGATAGAATAGCAGTTATGTTTTAACTTTTAATTCTGTAATTACTTGTTGAAGTCATAATTTTTATCTTCCAGATGCTGTTAGAAGAATCCCTGAATGTGAAATAGTATTGAAGTACTCATATTGAATCCAGTGATTGTATTTTATATAAATGTAACAATGTAATACAA
This sequence comes from Cheiracanthium punctorium, assembly GCA_038373885.1. Taxonomy (NCBI): domain Eukaryota; kingdom Metazoa; phylum Arthropoda; class Arachnida; order Araneae; family Cheiracanthiidae; genus Cheiracanthium; species Cheiracanthium punctorium. The sequence goes on from JAWZYV010011819.1 coordinate 569,645, forward strand.
TTAAACCAAATTTGTAATAATTTGTTGTGTGTTCACTGCCATTGCTTTTATAATTCATTCAAACCTGCATGAGTCTCAATAAGAGATATCTTCCACTTTTTTTCAATTCGTAGGCTATTTTTTACTTCTGCAGTTCTGTAATAGTTTTAATTTTTTTTTAAATTTAGAACGCATCGTAAACTAAAATTTGCTAGGCTGAAGACTACTCTGGACTTGGAAGTTCCATTACTCATGTTTTTATTAAGACTTTGCTTATATATTTTTATTAACTGCTTTTTCTTTCTTTTTTTTTTGGCCCTCGTATTAATTGAACTTTGTTCTAACATACTAATGAGTTTTTATGGCTTTACTTTCATTTATTGTTCTAAATCTGTTTTCAACAGTATAATAATTCTTGCATAAAATCTATATTAAAAGAATTTTTTTTTCAATTTGAAGTTTTTAAAAGATTAAGTAATTTGTAGCTATTTTGCTGTAAAAGTGAAATTGAAATAAATAAAATCACACTTAAAAATAAATAAAGAAATGAATGTGTATATATATTAAAAAATTAAGAAATGGCTTTTATTTTGAAGTATGTATAAATTATGTTCAGAACAGGAATTTGGTTTTTTAAGAGGTGAAAAAAAAAAAATCTTTTTCTTTGAATCACCACCCTCCCCCCTCACCCAGACATTATCTATGGAGGTTAATATGGTTCACCCTCATGCTCTAAACTTCAATTATTTCTTTGCGTTATGGCAAGTCTACAAGAGGGGTGTCTTCTTGGGGGGGCTGACTTGGGTGGTGAACTTTTTAAGGTATTCTAACCTGTATTCTTGCTCATGCCTCTAAACCTTAAATAATGGTTTTTGGACAAGACAAAAATGTTGGGTGTATTCAACAAAATGGGCATTGTTGGGTAATTATGAAATAATTGGTTTTGATTTATATTATTTATGTATTGGCCTGCACAAAAATATTTCTTTACCCCTTTTCACAAAAAAAGAAATCAATCAATATAAAGTAGTTTCCATTTTAGAAATATTTTATTCCTTTTTCTGGGGGGGAGGGGAAAGAATAGAAAAATAGGTATTCTCTTAAATTTCCAAACATGATATGTACATTAACAGAGGTTATCAGCAGATATATTTATATTTTTGATTTACCCAACAATTAGTTTATTTATTTATTTATTTATTTATTTATTTATTTTTTTTTTGGTTTTCAATTAAAGGATAGCTATTGCTCTTTTAACTTATTTTCGTGTTTCATAATTCTTGTATTTGTTCGTATAAATGACTGAAATTTAATTTCAAATAATTTCTTTTCGATAACAATTCAAACCTGTTCATTTCTTATTTATTTAAAATTTAAAAAAAAGACTTGTTAATTGTAATAAAGTTGAAAAGAAAGTTTGAATAAATTATGCTTAAAATAAAACCTATTTAAAAATCAAAATTATTAGTATTCTTTTGATTTTATATAAATATCTTAACATGAACTATTTTTATTGTTTTGTTAATACTGTTGTAAGTGAAAGTTGTTCTGAAATGTGCCATAGGTAAAAAATAAGCTTTCAGGGATTTTTTATTTCAGCAGGAGAAAAGGTAACATTGAACATATCAAATATTTCTGCACACTGTTGAGTAATGTGGGTGTCCGAAACTCTTATTTCTATTCTTGTTTGATCACAGATTACCTCAAATGAAGTTATAGTACTGCAGACAAAGAAAATTCTTATAAATCTCCTGCTGATGGATTTTACATAGCTCAATGGCTATACAGATCACCTCCAAGCATTTTGAAACTTTCACTTCTATTCCTGTTACGTTTTGACTAACCAAACAAAACATAAACTGTTAACGAATTCTGTAACTAAATAGATCTAGAGGTTATGGAGGTTTGTTTTAGTAACCATGTGGAACTCTTGGGGGTACCTTTTAGTGATGCCATCATCTGATTATTAAAATGAAACTCTGTACTCCTTCTTAATCTGTTTAATTTCAGAATAGGCTGTTATTTTAAATACTGTATGTTTTGTGTCAACAGTCCACATTTCACTCACTGGAATGAAAGCAAGAATCTAAAAATGCATGGGGTCAGATATTACTTGTACCATTGAGCTACGTAAAATTTATTTTCCAGCTGTTATGGATCATTCTGAACATGACAATAATCCAAGATAGCCCAGAAATAGATATCTAAGAAGTTCTGGATATGAAATAAGTATCAATTTCTGATCTTTGTATATTTTGAATATGAAATAGATAGCCATTTTTGGGATATTCTGGATCTTTAAGATCTTCTGGAAGTTTAATTATTATAACTATGCTACATATATACAGATACCTGTATATTATAGATGTTATTTACTCATTAGAGAGATCACACCTCAAATTTCTAATAGAGAAATCTATTTTATGTTGGACTTCTAATAGATATACCCAATATCCAGCTATGATGTATTAAAGATTGCCTATGGACAAACTTGGGGGGGGGGAGGTAAATGCGGCAAAAATATTTACTTGTACGATATGAAGAATATTTTCAAGGCGCTCGATATTGCAGATACATTTTAAATATATTTAATTTAAATTCAATAGCAGCAAAGTTTTATAATTTTTACAATATAAAGGTTAAATATCAACTTTCTACTTTTTACCAATACTAGCTTTATTCCCAGTGTAATATTGAGTAAATATTAACCAAAAAAATTAAAAATGGTATAAAGTTATGTTAAAGTAATTACTTATCTATATTGAATATATTTCCAATGTATATCAAATGCTATAAATGCATTTTAAATATATCTGAGGCAAATATTAACTTTGCTACTTTGTACGAAGTTACATTTGATACATTTGACGAAGTTACAGTTGATCTTTGTTTTCAATTTTTTTTTAACAATATTGAGTTAACATTAAAAAATTTATCAATTGAGGACTACTTCAAAAATATTTCCAATACAACCCTATATTAAGAATATATTTTTTTGTATGTTAAATTCAGTGGCAAAGGTATTAGTATAGTCATACTGAAAGTATAATGTTATTTTGAGAATTTATCAGACCTAAATGCTAATTTTTACCAATATTGGAAACTGTTTATTCTCAATGTGTTCACTTACTACTTTGTAATATTATTGGTTTTTGATATCAATGTTTTCACAATATTGAGTTAATATTTAAAAGTTCATTGGTAGTGAGACTGCTTCAGAAATATTCAATATATAATTAATATATCAATACACACTTCATATGTTAATTAAAATTTTACAAATAATAATAACATTTTGAACATATATCAGGGCTAAACTCTAGTTTTTACCAATACTGGAAGTGGTCTTTACTCTCAAAGTATTCACATATATGTAAATTTTAATAATTAAAAGTAATTAGTACTTAATAATATTGGAAATATTTCTAATATACACTCAATATTATTGATAAATTTCAAATACTTTAAGATTCAATAGTATTAAAATTTGACTTCAAATGGGCAAAATATTAAATTTATAATATTGGATTTTATTTTCAATGAATTCACAAGATTGGATAAATATTGATGCTATACAGAAAATATCTTTTAATGTTTGCCAAATATTTAAATAATAATAATAATCAATGCTGTTACCAGATACATTCATATATATATATATATATATATATATATATATATATATATATATATATAAGGAATTATTTTAATTTCCCCAAAATAGTGATAGCCAGAAGCAAGGCATATGCAAGGAATAAATCCAGGGCCGTACCCAGACAAAAATTTCAGGCAGGGTCCAAACCGTGGAAAAGGCAGAATTTTTCACAAAAAGACGTCATTATTATTATTTTATTCACAAAAATCAATTTTTTTGGGAGGGGGGAGGGTCCGGACCCCTGGATACGGTCTCGAATAATCATCCTATAAAAAGTGGCGGTCACTCTTAAAAAGGGTCATAGCTCACTCTTGATCAGAGCGCTCCACTCTTTAAGGGATGGCGTGCTGTCACCCTTTCCTTAGAGTGAGGCACTCTTTCCCGGAGTGGGTTTTTGAATTCTCACTCCTAGTCCAGAGTCAGAAATGTCACTCTTCAGAATAGTGATTTCTCACTCTATGGAGGTTGGCTGATTTTTGTCACGAAGGTAGGGTGATATATCACTCCTCAGCACTGGTTTTTCACTCTTGATTATTAAGAGAGAAGCTGTGCTTGTTGAGGATTATCTTGAGAGTCAAGGTTTGGAGCGAATGGAATGGCCAGCTCAATCTCCAGACCTCAATCCGATAGAACATGTTTGGGACTACCTTGGCAGACAAGTGGCTCCTTCAAGTCCTCTTCCAGGTTCGTTGCATGAGCTGGAACAAGTACTAATCCGTGCGTGGTCTTCGCTCCCTATTGAGGTGTCCGACAACTTAATTAGCAGCATGAGAATCGATGCCGCCAGTGCATTGCAGTTAGGGGTGGACACATTCCTTATTAGTATTCATTTTTGTAATGTTTCCACTTCATGTTTCCACAAAAAGCTTTGATAAACTGTTTTCTCCAAAAGTGGACTTTTCTACCAAAAGTGTTCTTTTGCTTTTACACCATGTTTATGTTGAATTTATGTAAATTTCTATGTCGTACTCAATAAAGAAGTATTTAGTTCTCAGTTAGTCCAAATTTTTTGCTTCTATGTTCATTCGTTTCCATATTATTCACAAGAAATAGGTTGTACCGTAACTTTTGGAGGGCAGTGTAGTTAGCAAAAAGTACTATAGAAAAAAATAGACATATAAGAAATAAGAGGTCTATATTAAATTTTTATACAACCCCTCAATTCGAGATTTTAAATTGTTTTTTATGCACGAAAACATCAACAAGTCTGCAAAAAAGTTCAACTTTTAATTTTCACTGTATCACTAAATACCTTATGTTTATTTATTTTATTTTTTTATTTGCTTTCGCAAATGACTTTTTAAAGACCGGAAATAATTTTTCGCCTCTGTCTTTATCGTATACAAGGCCACACTAAAAACTTTTTAAATATACAGCCATTTTATAAAACTCGCAAAAAAATCAGCTGTATGCCATTAGAAATTTTTTTCTATATGAAAGCAAAGGGATAAAGTTAAATTTTTAAAATTTTTGCAGCAATCAAGCTGTTTGATATACTAAAAAAATAAAACTTTTGAAAAATTATATACTTTATACAGTATATATAATCCCTATCAAAACATACTTTAAAATGCAAGGACAGCTGATTAATTCCATATGTGTTTAATAATTTGCTTTAGGCTACCAAGCCATTTGTTTTAAGCTTTTAACTACTAAGGCATTCAGCATAATAAATTATGTAATAAACGCGACACTTAAAACTTTTACGATTCTAATGCAAATGCTTGAAAGTATAATGCTGTGTGTTTATGGAAATTTACAAATAATTGCTGAATTATCAATGAGCAAATGGTGAATTTTCAGCTTTACACATATAATAGTTTCCAGCTCATGTTCACTATAATTCGCAGCTTTAATGTTATGCTTACATCAAATGCAAGTGATGCCTATTCCGCATGTATTTGCTTTTCAAAATATATAAATTATTTACTAGGAATGAACTTTAACAATTTGATTAAATACTAAACGTACAATACTTTCACGGATTAAGCAACTTAATTATTAATAGAGTCTGCTATATCAGTATATACATTTTAAATAATTGGTATACGATATATTTTCATTGTATAAATATTTTTAACAATTTGAGACAATAATTTAACATATAGCTTTAGACAATAAAGGAGAACGGATGTATTAAAAACAATAGAACATATTATGTATATTTTGAAAATGTATGACAAATGTAAAATCTCCATTCATTGACGTATAAAAATAAATCATATTGAAAAAAATTTATAAATTACCAAGAATTACGTATTCAACTGTATGTAAGTTATTTTTATTTATTTCAACTCATAAAAATTTCACATAATAAATTCAACTTAATTCACATAAATTTTGTAATTTTATAAAGTTATAAAATATCTACGGATCAGCATAACTTTCCTCAGAAAAATAAAAATGCATGTTTAAAATATTTCACTGTTGATACTTATATTCAGTGAGTATAATAATGAAAAATTATGTATTACTTTCTATTTTGTATATTAATGGCATTTTAGCCAATTTCAGAATTTTGCATATAAAACATTTCGAGTAGAATGCATTTCCTTTTATGTATTTTTTTTTTTCTTTGCATGCATATTTTCTTCTTTCTATTGTTTTGTTTTTATCTTGTGAGTAGCATTTCAATTTTCATTTCATTTTTTCTTACGCATTATTTTACCAAATAACATGATTAGTTCGAAAAATGAATGCTTGTTAAATATTGAGTGTATTATTTTATTATGTGGAAGATACTTTTATCGAATATTTTTATTTTACACTCATGTTTAGAATTTTTTGATTCTCTGTAACTCATATTTAAAACAAATTATGACTTATTAAAACAACAAAATAAAATGCGATAAATAAACCTCTTTGAAACAACAAAATGAACCGTCGTTATATATTAACAGATAATTATTTATTATTAATTTCAGAGTTATTTTTCATTCATTTCAGAGTTATTTATTAAAGTAATTTTAAAAAATTTGAATCATATTTTTGAAACATTCTTCTTTTCTTCGGTTATGTAATGACAGTAGCAATAACTCAAATGTTATTTAATTCAATGGAACATAATGTTAATTGTTGGTTTAATATTTTATTTGAAATTTTTGCGATCATTTTCTTACTAATTTTCACGCACGTTATTTCAAGTTCATTTTGCTATCTAATTAATTTTTAGAATCTGACGTTTCTATGCATATTGACGTAAGAATATCACCGATGCTTGATAAATGGATAACTTAATAAGTGGATGAAATAAGTATGTCTGTGTTATCAATAATTAAGTTACTAAACATTTTCTGTACATACATTTTTTTTTCTTGTTGAAATTTAAAGTTCTAAAACAAGACATTTTTTAATCTCTGATTACACGATAATCTGTACTAATATTTTAATGTAATATAATTACTATTTGAAATAATATCAGATAGAAACGCCACGCACAGAAAACGTTTCTTTATTTTCCATCGTCTTAAGTATTTTAGAGCATATTTAGAACTGTATACCCAGAAATTTTCGACTCTCTTCACATTGCGGTTGCAGCTACGGTGTGCTATGAATAGGTCAAATTTAATTACTATCACGTTGTAGTTTAAATGCATCTCAAAAATATAATAACTTTTGGGATTTATTCACTCGGAATTAAAAGAAAAACTAGTTCCATTAAATTTCTAATAAGTATTTATAAAACACTGTTAATTTAAAATAACTAAATCTATTTCATAAAACAATTGTTAAGCAGCTGAATTTTTTATGGCAATACTTTTAAATTCGTCTGTAAAATTATACAGAATTTTTTTTTCAGAAAGTCACTTTACATAATAAATTTCAGGGAAAGAAATATTAGGTTATTGGTTAAGGCAAAGCCATACGAGGGCTATCTTCCTAGATGGATGCCTTGGGCGAGGGACTTTTTAAGGGATTCTAACGCCTATTTCCGTTTCATCTGGAAGAAAACACCCGAAGCTTCAAACCGTTAGATCGACATCCACGAGAATGGCTAGAACCTCGGACCTGCAATATTCAGTGTCTCATCCACTCTACCATTGGTTGGAAAATACTAAATTTCCTTTTAATTTTCTTTTCTTTTTCTCGTAAATATTTATTTTAATTTTGATTTTTTTTCTTGAATAGCAGTGGAACTAATCATGAGTTAAAATATAAACATCAATTGTATACGTACAGTTTCTACCATGGTAATTCATCTTGTATATGAAAAGGCTATTTAACATACATCGCCATCACCGTTTACCGATTGAAATACTTTTCACTTCCGAAAAAACAAATCAAAATACCCATAATTACTTTTGCAATTTCAAAGTTTTGACAATATCAATAAAATCACACTAGTTCCATGAAAAACAGTTTGAACCAAGTTAAAAAAATACCAGATACAGCTTCTAAATATGCAGTTTATAAAATGAAGAGTGTAGATGCGAAACTGACATTCTCCACTTTGAAAATTAATTGTTAGACAAATACGAAAAACCTATTAACAAATATGATATATATGCACAACTCTTTTTTTATATATATTTGTTGTTATAACAACTACTGGCACATAGTCCTAAATCTGTAATAATTCTGGTAAAGCTAGAATTTATATTTACAAATGGAATATGTGAGTTTTTCAGATATGGTGAATGGGAGTTTTGCATCTGTACTAGGGTGGGCCGAAAATCCTTTTTTTTTTTCGAAATTGGTATACCCTTAGTGGGAAAAGTATGGGGTATGCGGTCCTTATCAATCAAAATGAAAACACTCTGTCAGAGAAAGTCTTCAGCCTGCGCATTCAAATCAAAGTTTTGAATTTTTACATTCTACACCAGAAGTTCTCAACCTTTTTAACGTCGCCCCCCCCAAAAAAGGCCAACTTACGGTGTCGCCCCCCCCCTGAAAATTTTCAGCATACATTCAGTTTTTTAATCTTTAACAATGAACATGTAGTCGAATTTTCTACAAAATATTGTTATCACTAAAGTTTGAATGAACATTTTAAGCAAAAATGCATATATTTTTGAGTAAAATTGAGAATAAGAGGATTTTTTAAAAACATGCTTCACTAATTGCTCTTTGGTTTTTCTCGCGCCCCCCCCCTGCAAACGCTCTGCGCCCTCCCCCCCTTTGGGGGTCGCGCCCCACAGGTTGAGAAACGCTGCTCTACACGACAAATCACTAAATAATTTATAATCTCCATTTAAGTGGAAAATATTGCTGCTGCTTGTGTAACTCAGCGAAACCAGAATACTCTTAATTTATGAAATATTTCTATTCCTTTATTTATATGATATGTCCTCGAACTTCTTTATTATGAAATTCGAGGAAGTTTACAAACTGAATAATGCTCAGTGTGAAAATATTTATTCTATATCTATTTGAATAAGAATTATATATATATATATATATATATATATATTCGGCAGGGGCGTAGCCAGAAATTTTTCATGGGGGGGGTTACGACTACTGCAACTCACATATATGCATACATGTGTGTGATAAGAGAGTGAAGAATATACATTTTGTATGGCAAAAATTTCCTCATGGGGGGTTATGACCCCCCTAACCCCCCCCCGTGGCTACGCCCCTGATATTCGGTAATTCCGGAAGAGTCGCCTCATCTGGAACGCATGCCGCACCCCTTGTATTTCTTGTAATAGTCTGTAGATAACAGTCAAACGCACAGTATAGGTGCGCGATGACATTTCCTTAACGTGTGTATTGCTTGAATACTTTTTAATGGTTTGCCTGTAATTATGCAATCCTTATTTTGAGATAAACGCATGGTTTCACTATAAAAACTTTTAAAAACGTTATGCTTAAGTACTTTTTTACATTAATTACTGAATCTATGCATGATTTCGAAGTAAAAACTAAGTGTACAGAGTACAATGTATATGGTTATGATATTTTACGTTGCGAGGACAGGCAACTGTGATGTGTTACGTCTGTACCGTACAAAATGGGACAAATGCCGCACTGCCATATCAGTTACACATGCTGCAGTTTCTTTAGTACCGGAGGCCGCAATTAGCAAAGTTTTAATTTATCTCTGTGTCTTATTTTTTTAAGTTACTGAATTTTTGTTTCCGGAGTATGCTTCTGGATTTGATTAAGTGTTATTTACTTTTATTTTTCTTTACACTTTACACAAACTGACCGAGTTGAGCATGTTATTAGTCGTTAATAGTAATTGTAATAATTTATTTATTTACTTGCCAGGAGAGGACAGCTCACGTCACCGAATGTGTCGTTTAGAGCTACGCACGTCCTTCCCGGAGTTTGCCGGCACAATTTTGGTCCTCATCAGAAGGTGGGGCACTTCTGAATATTGGCGCCCCTCTGAAACTGCTAGCGACCGCCGAGAGGACTTTCGGAACCACGGATCTAACGTGCACGTACGCCGCATGTACACGGTGGTCTTTAGTGGTACGCCGGTATCGAACACGCAACCTTACGGTTACGAGTCCAGAGTCTTAACCACTGGGCTACCATGGCCCAATTGTAATAATTGTGCATTTTAACGTTCGACTGAAATGAAATATTGTTTTTAAAAACAGGATAAACTGTTAATTTGTTTAGAGATTTTATTAGGAACGCCTACATTAAAAAATAAAATAATTTAATAAAATAAATTAAAAATTTTTAAAGCACTTACTCTTTTTTTCCTCTCTCAAATACGCTAATGTTATGCTGTTCATGAAAAACCAATTGAATTTCGTTTTTTTTTTTTTTTTTAAGTACGTAATTTTAGTAGTGAACTTAAGTAGGCAGACTCAAATAGGTAAGTTTAGTCCAGATATGAATATTCCTTCGAGTATTTTTTTTATTTATTATTTCATTCTGTTCTTATGGCAGACCAGGCATAATTCCCGGACAAGAGCGGCGTCTCACCCGCAATGCAATGCTTTAGTAAAAAAATGCTAAAAATTTTTAATTATTTTTTTAGATTTTTTTTGTCGCAGTACACATGTTCTATATTCTACTATTAATGGCGCATCATGATTTACTTTATTGTATGTGCACTCTGGGATTTTTTGCACAAATTTTTAAAAAAGCGCGGTTTAAGTCCCGGAATCACCCTGCATTGTATATATAGTAAAATGGCTAAACGAACGAATCAAGGAATCATTCACACTTCAGTTAAGGTATTCTAATATATTCAATGAACATAAAATCGTATCTAAAAGGCATCAGTATCCATCAAATGGCATATCCGAACAGTTGGTAAAATTGAAAAATGAAATGGAATTGAAAGGAATAAACAAAGGTAGTAAGCATCGGCTATACTCGCCAGGTCCCAGGAACCAAATACTTACTACCAAAATAAAAAACAAAATAACAGAATTTCAATGCAATTACTTAACACAAAAAAAGCTAAATACGTAACTACGGGGGGTGGGTCTATCCTTTTACCAAAAACAAAAATGGAGGCAATATGGCCGAAAGCATGAAGCATGGAGGCATGGCTTGAAGACAGAGTGAAGAATATTTAGACTGTTGCCAATAGAAGAGGAATAATTACCAGTATATACATAATTAAGTGTTAAGCACCCAGAAAAATCCTAAGTCATCGCCGCTAAAGAACATAAAACTAAATTCAGAAAAAACATACATGAAACAAAACAGATACAATATGACAGACTTCGTCAGAGGGAGAGTGGCACGAAAATGAAATACGGGTTTCTTCACTGGTGGCTGGAGATTGGGAACTGTTGTCTTGCTGACTGAATAATTTAGAAAATACTGTAACCAGATATAAAGTTACTTAAAAAGAATTTATCTATCTAAATCATTCAATCAGCAAGACAAAGTTCCGAATCTAAAGCCACCAGCACAGAAATCTATTTAAAATTTTCTATACTACATATATATACAGGGTGTCCAGCCTTAATGTGACCCAATAGCTAACTCCCGAACCGTTCGATTTAGATGTGCACTTCCAGTTTGAAAAATGTTTTCAAAAAGATAAATAATGTTTTTACGTGCTTTTCGAACCAAAAAACCCATTTAGAAAAAAAATTACAAAAATTAAATTTTTATGCGGTCCCCAGGTCCTATGACTTATAGTTAGGAAAAGATGCAGTACACAAAAACAAAGTAAACACAAAAAGTTTCATTTTGTTACGATAAAAACTGACCGAGTTATGGAACTTTGGAAATCATACTTTTCATCCATTTTCTCGGCCTTTTTGAAGACGGTCCCTTACTAGTTTCTTGAAAATGGCCGAGAAAATGGATGAAATGTATGGTTTTGAAAGTTCCATAACTCGGTCAGTTTTTATCGTAATAAAATGAAATTTTTTGTGTTTACTTTCTTTTTGTGTACTGCATCCTTTCCTAAATATAAGTGATAGGACCTGGGGATCGTATAAAAATGTAATTTTTGTAATTTTTTTCTAAATGGTTTTTTTTTTTTGTTCGAAAAGCACGTAAAAACATTATTTACCTTTTTTAAAACATTTTTCAAATTGGAAGTGCATATCTAAACCGAACGGTTCGGGAATTAGCTATTGGGTCACATTAAGGCTGGACACCCTGTATATATAGATTAGGGTGATGCTTAAAAATCAACTTAAGATTTTAAATTGGGGCACCCTGCCATTTTGTTCTGTTACATAAAATAAGCGTTCCACCAAAGTTTCAGAATTTTTAACCCACTTTTATGGGTCGCTACCCTGGGTGAAACTTTATAAAATATGTTATTAAAAAAAAAAAACTAAGAAATTCTAAAGTTTTTATTTTATAAATACTTAGATACTTGGGTAACGTATATTATTATTAATCAAATAACAAAGAGCAAGACAATAAATGCTGTAAGAAAGCAGTGAACGGGAAGGGCAGTGAGGGGGGAGTAGAGAGAGGAAACTTGTCACTGCCAGCACAGTTCAAGTCGCGGCACGCTGCCTCCCACTCCCCACACCCACCACCAACTGCACTGTTACTGCCAGTCTCTCACTTGAGTCTGTAGTGTTCACTTGTGTATGTGTCGTGTATTGTGTAGTGTATATTGTACAATACTTTGACTAGTGCTGCCGATTTATTCATTGTGTGGTAGATTCATTGTTATGAGTTTGATTTATTGTAAATATTTAGTTTCGTTTCACGTTCGTCCACATTTATTTTTAAAGCCTAAAATGTGGCTAAATGCAGTAGTTCTGCCACAATAGTGACAAGGAAAAAGACTGATATATGGTTAGTAGGTCAGAGTTCGTCCACCTTTAGTCAGACAAAAATTCGGTCAAAGAAAGAGGCACTTTCAGTATTTTTTTATTATAAAGAGGAACAAAAACAAACTGTACAAGAATCTGCACACTCAACTTCGAAAGATATTTTAGACATCTGGAACAAGGAAAGAATACCGACTAGATTTAAAAAAAAAATTGTTGTAGAAAAGCTTGAAAATATGTTTAAGGAATGGCAAAATATAAAAAAAATAAGGAAAATAAAGCTAAAAGGTCAGCCAGTTTAAAAGAGCGGGAGTCTAACTGGTCACATGACCTTGATGAGTTATTCGACATTGCATGATGCTTTACAAATGATTAAAATAGAAGACAAGCAATTCCTATTAGCTCAACGCCAAAAGGGCCGTCCCGGTAAAATGGGCAGTATTGAAAAGAAACTTGAAAAAAGGGAGTCTGAATTAGAAAGCAAAAAGGCACGGTTGAAAAAACTAAAAGAGAAAAACACAGGACATAAAGCGAGCAACAGAAAAGTATCTATACCTGAAGATTCAGATACTAGTGATAGTGATTGTAAACGCGATTCATATGAAGGTATTTCCGTGACAGAGCTAGGTACTAGAAATAATTCTACAAGACAGAGGGGAAGAAAGGAAGTAATTGAGGACAATCTTGCTGTTTGCCTTAATTTTTCAAATTTGAGTGACAGAAATGCTTCCCTAGTGTTAACATTTACCCTTAAACAAGCAGGGTGTGATCCATCTCATTATAATGTAAATTACTCGTCAACAAGTCGACAGAGGATTAAGAGGCGAGAGTCCTTAGCAAAAAAATTGAAATCCGATTTCTCTCCGTATGTTCTTCTTACTGTTCATTGGGATGGGAAAATGCTTGAAGATGTAAGTGTTGAGATAAGTTTGCTTAAAACAGTCAAAAAACTTTCTCTCTTGCAAACTCTGATTTTTTGGATGAGAAGCACACACAATGCTTGGAAATGTTGAAAAATATGTGATTCAGTATAAAGTGAAACAGAATAAATATTCTGTTTTATTTTTTAGTGAATAAAACAGAATATTCCTTCTATTTTATTTAGTAAATTTTCTCTTTTATTCTACAAGTATAATTTAAAATATTTTCAGAACTCGATCAGAAGTATACTAACTGACAAAAGTAAAGAACAAAGAGGAAAATATTGATTTCCAGAAGCCATTTTGAATTAAAGAGATTGCAGTTTTCCAGTCATATAGAAATGTGCAAGTTATGCAACGTTATGCAAGTTATGCAACAGCCACTCGCATAGTTATGCAACAGCCAGTTATGCAACAGCAACAGCGGTTTTCTGCCGAACAACATGTAAAAAAACAGTGGTATAAGCAGACAGCAATGTAAAGGATTCTAGAATCTCCATGTAAATGATAATAAATTGTGTTTAAAGTTTTTTGCGATTTGTTTCCAAAACAGACCTATTTCCATTGCTTGTGGATAAATGGAAGTTTCTGAAATTTGGAGTACTGTCGGATACAGTGAAGCAGACCAATCAATTACAGATACTGCTAGTTCCTTCGACTTTAATCATTCCTTCATTTCATGATTGTGGAAACAATATCAAAGAAGACAAAGTATTCTTTGAAGATCTTTGGCCGGTCGCACAACGATTGAAGCAGTGATGGATGATGGAAGATCGATATATTGCATTTCAGCTAAGAGTAATCGAAAAGCGTATGGCATCTGCGATTGCGGCGTCTATTGGTAAGACGATATCTGCCGCTACTGTGCCCCGAAGTCTAAACACAAAAAAGACTGTACAATCGGGCTTCACAAAATTCTATTCTTCTATAAATCAAATCCAGTGGGCCAAGATTACACAGATCTCGACAGTATGACAGTTGGACTATATCTGATTGGGCAACGTTATGTTCAGGAATGAGATGAAATTTGCCGAGATTCGATCTACAACCAGATAACAAGCGGTAAGTATCTAGAGAGAACAAATCATATATAAGGTAATTCTGGGAGTTATGTTGCATAATTTTTTGAATTCGTGTAAAAAATCCCATGGTTCAGATACAATAAAATAAACCATACTCTGCTAGTTAATGTAGAATATAAAACATGTATACCGCGACAAAAAAATCTTAAAAAATAATTAATATTTCTTAACAATTGACACACATAGTGCACTTTAACATTGCACTGCTGCGCGTGACTCGTGCATTCAAAGAGAGACTCCTTCCTAGTGCGGGAGGTATGCTGCACCTGTCATAAGAACAGAATGAAATAACAAATGAAAAATATTCAAATAAATATTCGTATCTGGACTATAATTACTTATGCAATAACAAAAAGGAACTGAATGAGTACAAAGAGACGTACTAGTACATTTAAATATTAGTCCGTCGACTTAGTTCATGACTAAATTACATACCTATTTTTCAAATTGAATTTCAATTGTTATTTCATCAACAACGAAACATCAGTGTATTTGAGAGGGGAAAAAGAGTAAAATAGTATTTATACATTGTTTTTTTTTGTTTTAGTATTGCTTTAGTCTTTTGTTTTTACATTGTTTTATTTGCTTTCACATTCTTTTATTCTTTTATAAAATGTTGGTGTTTCCAATAAAATCTGTAAACAAATTTAAAGTTTATCCTGTTTTACAAACAATATTTCATTTAAGCCAGCACGTTGAAATGCAAAACTATTACAATTACAATAAACGACTTATAACATGCCGTACTTGGTTAGTCTGTGCAAAATGAAAAAAGAAAAGTTAATAACACTTAATCAAGTGCAGCAAATATACTCCAGTAACCTAAATTCACTAATATAAAAAAAGAAGACACGGAGAGATAAATTAAAATTTTACTAAAGCGGCATCCCGTACAAAAAAAAAAAAAAAAAAAAAAAAATGCGGCATGTATCCCATTTTGTACGATATAGATGCTACACATCACAGCTGCCTATCCTCGTAACGAAAAATGGCGTAACCATGTACGCAGTACACTAAAGAGGTGCTGCACTAATTTTTGACTTCGAAGTCATGCATGGATTCAGTAATTAGCATAAAAAAGTACTTAAGCAAATGTGTTTAAAAGTTTGGATAGTGAAACATGCGCTAATCTCAAAACTAGGATTGTATTGTTACAGGTAAAACATTGAAAGGGGTTCACGCAATACACTGGTTAAGAAAATCTCACTACACACCAATACTACACGTCTGACTGCTATCTATCGACAATTACAAGATGTACAAGGGTGCGGCATCTGTTCCGGATGCAGTGACTCTTCCGGAGTTACCCTACTATAGTCAATGCGCGATTTTGCGACCCTTCATTTAGCGACCCTTCCCAATTTACAACCCTCTGATGAAGTCCTTACCGTCTCCCTATACCTTTTATAAGCTTTCAATTTATCGACCAGCTTATAAAAGGTATGCGAGGTTGCTATGATTTAAAGTCCAAATTTTCGAGGTCCCGTGAAGGTCTTTGAATCGCGAGTCCTCTGTATATGCAAACACACACACAACTCGGTCACAGAACATTCTCGAGCTTCACGCATTCCAAGGTCTAAGCAGACAAAGACTTCGTTTACATTAATGCGTCGACCTCTAAACCCATTGCTTTCTTTCGGTATAAATATAATTTCCAGCCGCAATTTGTACCAATTAAATTTTAAGCAGTTTTTGGTGCACTTAGTTTTGTTGCATGTCTTGAAAACCTCGTATATATTATATTTAGCAGTTTTTCAGAGCTGAATCAAGCGTAAAATCAGCACAAAGTTGCTGAAAATATCACTATTGAAAAACTGTATTTCTTATTCTCAGTATTTTTATCTGTGTTCCTTTAGGAAGTAGGTACAACATATGGGGAAAGTTTTCTATCCAAAAAACTTTGGATTTTGAACAATACGATAATTCGATTCATTAAGTATAGAAGCACGCTTTGTTTCAATTCCGAATGAAAATGGTGCTCCGTTGTTAACAGGAAAATGTATTGCGACACAGTTCTTTTAAATTTTAATTCAATATTGTTGTTGCTGTTGTAGGAATAAGGCCAATTAGCTACACCTTGGATCTAGGCCTAAGAATAGGGTGCCTTCCGTGGGGGTCTTTCTAATTTGTCCTTGGAGGTGCCTGGTTTTGATCCAGGCACCTTCCGTCTTCCAGTTCAGAGCGCTATGCGCTCGGCCACTGTTCCGGTCTAATTTTAATTCAAATCAAAATATTTTTACCATTAATTAAACCAGGATTTAATCAAACTTTTTACGAAAAATAGCTACATGCCGGCTTACTTAAATACAATCTACTAATTTGCAAAACTCCCAACTTCCACTTTTTATCACAGTACGTCTGCTTCTCTAAATTTTATTTGTTTAATAATACTGAGTTATTGCTTTTCTGTAACCACTGATTAATATCTTGACACAAATGTCTTAACTTGAAACCAAAAACTTGAAGCACTGACATCGCGGGTTGTAACGGAGCATAACTTCGATGGGTTGTTAAAATTCATTATCTATGCTTACTCATGTGCACTTCAGTATTGCAGGTGACTAATCTGAAGATATACGCAAATAGAATTTCAAAGTTTCAAAATTTATCAATAGCACATAGTTTAAAATAATTATTTGACCTTATTAAATTAACTCATTGGAGAAATGTACTATTCTTTGGCTCATGGTATTTATAACTTTTTTTATACATTTTTGTAGAGTTCTATTTTTTAATATTTAGCAATCATCTGTATCTTAAGCATCAAATTTTATAAAGAAATATTTAACAAATTTAAGCCTTTCAAGAGCTTGAACAAAACTTTTGGCGAAACTCTGAACTATTCTTAAAATTTAACAAGCATTTTCTAATGCTGTAGCTACATTAGTTTGACATAGTGTCAACATAAAATGAATGTCACGTAGAGTTAGAAAACTGAAGGGAAAAGGAGATTAATTTAGATGAACAAATAGTGTGTGCAGTTCAAGGAAACACAACTAGCGTTTAGCTTGAAAGCAAAGATGAATTGCATTCTATTCAAGGATATTCCAAAACTGAACATTTAAATTATATTAATTTATTATATAGTTTAACAGTATGGAATAATATCAACGGGTAAACTGTGAAAAGTTTAAAAGCTAAGATGAATCCTAGAAATTCGTGAAAATTTCTCTTGTCAATAAATTGTTTAAGAAAATCTAGGAAAACGTTTTAATGTTTGCCATAGAACTTAGATGATTTGATGGTATTATAGATAACACTCTGTAGATTACGAGTGATTATTTGAATCTAAAATTATGAATATAAAAATGCTTTTACAACTGAAGGAAAAGTTGGAAATATCAACAAAAAATGTTTTCTATCTTGAGATAGCTTCAGTACCGAAACCACCACTTGTGATGCCCCCCCGTTGGGTCGATCCCTCAGCACCGGCCCAGAGGTCATTGCCTTGATTTTACAAAGCGATATATCTTGTGCTTTGTGACGGACAACGGCCCACAGTCTATCCGTCACATAACCGTAGATGATTGCTCTAACGTCCTCGTCGTCTCAGCTGGAAAACACTCAATTGGTGGCTGAATAGGACATTGTTTTTTAAGATCAGTAGGACTTGACTCATACGTCAGTCATATACAAATAGTGCGCTCATTTCTTGCTGTTGCTTTGTATTTCTTCTGATTGTGAACTCTAATATTTCCCTCTCCGATACAGAAGGGTTCTGCGATCAACTCACGACTATATACTCGAGCGGTATCAAGACAAGATAGAACGGCTGAAGGTTAGAGAAATTCGAAAGTCACTTGCGCTGGATTTGCAGGGTCAGCTTAACCCAGTATGACTAGTGTCCCTTTTTTGAGACGGCATTTTCGCTATCAGTTGAAAACGCTATTTATTTTTCCTAGTCTTATCACGAGTATTGAGTCTCAACTCCACGAAATATTTTAACATGATCAAGTAGGATATTGATATTTTAATTTTTATGCATAATAATTTTAAAAGAAATCATCCCTGATCAAGGAGTTGACATCAAAAATTTATCTATTATTGCTGGTATTAGCAAAAATCGACGAAAATCGCAGAAATATCTGGTCATAAATAACTTAAATAGATCGATCATAAAGCCGTTTCTATAAACGTGCTGAAAACGTAC
Organism: Cheiracanthium punctorium; assembly: GCA_038373885.1. NCBI lineage: Eukaryota > Metazoa > Arthropoda > Arachnida > Araneae > Cheiracanthiidae > Cheiracanthium > Cheiracanthium punctorium. Next base: position 588,592 of record JAWZYV010011819.1, read on the forward strand.
GAGCTGTTCGTACTAAACAGTCTTAACCTGACACATTTGCGGCGCAAGTTAGCGAACCTGTAAAGTCAAAAGCAGATTTACGCGCAGATGGCAAGCGCGGGTGGTTCTGAGTCATAAGCCAAAACCACACTGTGTAGAAGATGAGCCCCGGTCAAGAACATATCATGTTCGTTGACGTGGCCAAAGAAGGAGTATGTGTTAAAGATCTGGTACAAAAGGAGTAGAACCCTGTCTACCTAGGGGCCAAAGTCTTCTGGTCTAGGAAGACGAAAAAAGGGGGCTCAATCGTACTGACATAAATCTAGGAGGACCTTGATAAACTCATATAGGAAATCATAGGCATGGCACTCTCGAATATCAGGTAATCACCCGGAAACACGTCCGGCAAATGCCCGAGACTCGTCTGTCTGATATTCTGAAAAACTGCCTGAGCTCAATGACGAAGAAGTCCTCGAAGCTTTTAAAGACCTCGGACAAGTTTCGGAGGAAGAAATATCCATCATATACTCCATCAAAAGGAGGGCGATACTGGAACTTGGGCGCGTAGCTGTGGGATGGTGCAAATGCTGGGTTAATGAGAATCTGATTGTAACTCAGTCGAGGCGACTACGGTCACATCGGCACTAACCGCAAATACAAAGAGCACTATGGTTAATCTTACCATCTCACAATAGAATGCCGGACGAAGCCTCGCGGCTTCGGCCACCCTACAAGGTGAACTAGATATATATTATCTAGTCTGTATACAAATACCATACCTCCTGAAAAGTATGGTAAACTTGCAATTCATAGTCCATAGTCCACATGAACAAGCGCCAATAATCGTCAGCAATCCTAAGCTGCAATTCATCATCAAGCTGCTGACTAAGGACGTAGTAGAGGTTGGCCTAGATACAGGTACCGATACCGCTTCTTTCACGATATCCTCACGCTATATATGCCCACTAACGAGAATATATCTCAGCAGATGGATTATCTACAAGTGATGGTACGCGAACATCTCTATCCTATTTCTTGGGGACTTCAACACCAAGCCCACTGAATGCGTAGCTCCCATCGGGAGGGGAGGGGCAGGGTTTTCGAAGCAGTTTTCTGTCACAAGCACCCTCTTGGTATGACGACCGCACAATCATGCAATTATTTAAACTTCTTAAATTTATTACAATGTGGCCACGCAGGGCCAGGATTGGAGATTTTTACTCCTTACATTTATCATTTATACGTCTACAGTATTATTTATAACATTATTTTATAATGGTTTATCGCAGTTTTACACAATTTTTCGCTACTACATCGTCTGTTTTGCAATTATTTTCTTCATAATCAGACCATCTTGGAATTATCTTCATTAGATCTTATCATTCCATGAATCAACTAATTTTTAAAATATATCTCGTCATTTTATTGAATTTTTTTATTATTTTGCATTATATGACACAATTCCAATATTTTAAAAACAATCTTGCTCCACAAATTACACAAGAAAGAAAGGAGGTGGGTACATGAAACCAAAAAATAGACGAAAAAGTAAAGAGTTCCGTCGCTCGCGTAAAGCCCTCCATGAGGACTAAAGCCCGTAAGTTGTAGCACTGGGATGAAGAAGAGACAGGAAGGTTTATGCACGCAGTATTCTCAAAGGTAAGAGGGAGAAAAAAGAGTATGGTGCGAGAAGTGAGAGAAAAAAAGTGACAAACCACGGTCCCTAACCCAATCAATTTCGTGCGGTTCTCACTCAAGGAGACGAGGAACTGTAACTTTTGCAGTTTGTTTGCAAGAGAGGACAGCTCGGGATGTGTGGGTCAGTGGCTCCGACTACGTGGGTGCTCCAGGGCTCAAGCACCCACAGAAAGTTTAGTGGCAAGTCTATTTTGAAGTTCGAAGATAGGGCTAAAAAGAGATATTTATGTTAGTGCTTCGAAACACAAGAACTTACAAAGAATTACGTTAAGTTCTGAGCACCGGCAATGGTGTAAGGATAACTGCAACACAGTGACGTACACAAGAAGGGGTTAAACTTGCCCCCCCTCCCTATCCAAATAAGCCAGTACGTAATATGAACATTTTTATAGCACAGTGAACTTTTTTGCCTTATTTCAGTACTAAAATGTTTGATTTGTTTATTCAAGTCAAACATTGCAACAACAGCTGACCACGGGGCCAAGGCTTGTGCTGCTCAACCGCGCCTTTGCGACCATGGGCTTTGGGGTGCGGATACATTTGCCTGGGCCAGGTGGTTAGCCCGACGCGAAGGCCCCAGTGTTTGACTCCAAGCAAGCATGATCCTCATTTATCGACCCACTCAAGGGATGAAAGGCTGAGTGAACATTGCCCAGCCCGGAATTCGAAGCCTGTACCTGTGTGGGACGGCAGCGCGATGCGATGCGCTAACCGTTACATGACTGGGCTTCGATTTTTTTATTAGTTGTATGATATTTTTTAAAGTTTTACCTTCATCGAGCCCAAATCTACACGGATGCTTCTTGCATGAAAGCAGATACAATTACTTTAAGGCGTGGAAGCGGAGAGAGGGGGGATTTCTTTCATTGGTAAGGGAGCGAACTCATGCCGCCCTTTCAAACATTTCAGTACTTTAGTACTGAAATAATAATAAGAAAGAAGCAGTATGCTATAAAAATGTTCACTGTACTGACGGCTAGAAAGAGGGGTACGATCCTCCACCTATTTCCCTATATAAGCACACATGTCCTTTGGAATTCAAACGTGCATGGCATTGGTATAAATTGACATGTAACATTTGGGAGGAGGCAAAATGTTTGGCATGTAACATTGCGAGGACAAAATGCTTCCTATTGTAGAAAATATTTTCAAATAGGTGAAACTCTGAATTTTCTTGAAAGTTTTGCGGGGACTAATTGCCCCCCTTGTTATTTTAGTAAATTACGCCTATGGAATGATGGATGTGGAAATTTTATGAAAATGACAATCAGTGTTGTAACAATAGATTGGCAGAACGGGCAAAAGCCACGGTCCCTCGGCTGGAGGGGAGCCCTTCCCAAAACAAAGACAGGAAAAGGGAACTACAATGTGTCGATTCAGCTTCTTTACATTTAGGAATGTCCCCTTCTAATGAATTTGCCATGGGCTTTAACATTATAGTTACGCCACTGATGATAGTGCATGCTTAACAACTGTATAATTCGAAAATAAAATTTTACTGGGTGACACTTGGATTTTTATTTAGTATTTGAGATCTCAAGCACCCACAAAAAAGTTTTCGTGGGTGCTGAAGTCTAGCATCTATTTAAAGGCAGGCCTTAATTTGCATGGGAGCTCACGGGAACTCAGGTCCACTACATTTTTCTCAGTAAATTTTTACACTAAGTTAAACATTTTAATAGGCTTCATAATTGTTTATGTTGATATTAATTTTATTACATTGCGTACTATTGCAGAGATAAGCATAATCTCACTTAATTGTACAGTAAATTAAGTATCTAATTAATGTTGTAAATTGCAATAAAGAAATTAGGGCTTCTGCTCTTTTTTTATAAAAATTAAACCCTATTTAAAGACAGTTGCTTTCTACATATCGCTGTAGTTCGAAAAAAAAAAAAACGTGAGACTATACATAAATGAAAATAATAATAATAATTATGTCAAGCACTTCAAAATCTTCGGGATGTGCATTTACAAGGTACACTATACACTAAAATTAATGAAAAGCCTGTATCATTTACAAAACTCGTAGAAAAAATTTCTTAAAAATCGAAAATTTTGCAGAACGTGTCACTTATTGTGGAATTTTTATTTTTAATGATTTTTCGGAAAGTTTCATAAAAGGTACAGTTTTGGAATTTATTTCAGTATGCAGTGCAATATATAAAGAATCATCCGAAAATTTTCCAAATCCTTGTTTTTTAATTTGCGATTAGTTTAATTTGTGTACCAAGACAGATTTTGTATCTTGGACATACACCTTTATAAGCTTCGGAACTCGAGCCGGCGATGAACACCCACGAGTGAAATGTACGTGGCTCGCAATTTAGCAGATTTGAAGATTACTTTTAAACACACTTAAGGGTAGAGAGTAAAATACTTTGGATGCACAAAATCACGCTCTGGGGTTATCAATTATATAAAATATGATAAATAACCTATAAAATTTCTTCTTAAATATTTAGTTTTTATTTCAGCTTGATTTATTAGGTACGAAATCGTGGCCGCAAATACGACCAGCAATTCAAATTATCTCTATTCCTAAAAAAAGTAACGGCCACTGCTGCTGCCGCCGCTGTCAGAAGCTTGTTCGTGTATCTCCTCCGAAACCATGGGAATTAGTTTCGACGACAGTGTCCGCGGATTCGGAAAATTTCGGGAAACCTGATAAGCTGATTTAAATTTCAAAAATCGAATTATTTTAGAAGATATTAATGAAAAACTGAAAAATAAACATAATGGTTGACAGGTTTGGCAATTTTTGCCAGCATAAAATCTTTCACTCTTTTGCAACATTGCAATTCCAAGTATGTTGAATCGCGTACAATTGACAAACATTAAGTGGAATTACACCAATTTTAAGGCAAATTAAAAAGTATATGAAATAAACAACTCAAAGTGTATTACACTAAATAGACAATTTTCAAATACTAAGTTCTCTTAGACAACAGGAGTTTAGAATTAGTGATTATTCGTTTCTCCAAAACAGAATAACTTATTGTAACATTTAAAAAGCGCCATCTTGGCATTAGGTACGATCTGGCAAAATGGTATCTCTCCAAGAAGAGCATATCTAAACCGAGAGTTCCAAAAGGTTAGAACCCAGTATCTTGAAAATGAAAAATAATTAAAATGCAGATTATTTTAAAGCCGGTTAGGTTCAGCTTGGGTATTTGCTACCTGAAAAAAATATTTGACGGCGTTCACTATGCATTTTATAGCAGTTATAGTACAGATTGGATATTTGCCAGCGCGACTAGATGATATGTTTCGTGGTGCTTAATACGCCAATCTGAAAAGGATTATGTATATGAATGTATAGATAACAGTTTTTCCGGTAACCTTACATGAGCAGTAATTATCGGATATCAGCACGTGTAAATCACCAAATAATGAAGAGTCGCCATTAGTGGCAAGCAAATCGCCATTAGTAGCAGTTGCGTAGTTTTTATCAAAGAAAACATATGCAGTACTGTTTTCTAGAACTAATTATTAACGATACATATATGCAAGTCGCCAAATTATGAAAAATCGCATTGGGTGGCAAATACGCAAGGTATTCCATAGGTTTTACAAAATTCAAAATAGTGTGAATTTTAAATTTCTATGTTCCAAGAAACATGCAAGAACCAAGCAATGTGCAGCTCGGTAACATTCTATCTGATCCAATCTTTAAGTTTTGTCGATTGAAATTATGCCTTTTATGCGAATAAGAATTATTAGTGGCCAAATGTCTCATACGAAAAGCGAGCGTAGCGAGTCTGGGGGCCTTGGCCCCTAGTTTTTTTTTAATAATTATTAACTCTGACATAAACTTTTTTACCCTCTGCTTTTTTAAAATTTCTGCTTCTATTTAAATACTTTTAAAGATTTTACCAATTTTTTATATGGTCCTAAACATTTCAGCATAGAAAGCATTGCTTGCATTTATTCATTCTGATTAAACAATCTAGTTTTATTTTACGAATATAATTTTTGTAATTTTTAAAAATTGTTAAAAAAGAAAAAGAAAATAGGCAAGGCTCAGAGCTGTTTAAAGAGGTACAAAATTGTTAGAAAACCGGAAAATGAAAGCTTAGAAATAGCACTATGAATAGCGGTTTTTGAAACCTTAAATGATTTCATACATGGTCGAGATAGATTAAACAAGAATAAATTGACCTTGGCATGTTACATTTGAAAACGATATAACATTTTTTTTAATACAAAATCTCTACTTACATGACAAGCAATTAAACTGATTGTGATATTGTTCTAGCACAGTTTTTTGTTTCGTTGTTGTTGTTGGTTTGTTCGTTTTTTAATAAACGTTGTAATACATTTTTTTTCTCTTTGAAAATTAATGATTAGTTAAAAATAATGAAAATTCTATCGCTAAAAGAAAAACTTATAAAAGTGAAAAAGTTAAGTGAAAATAGAGTAATACATCTCTTTTAGGTCTGATTATTACAATCACAAAAGGGGTATGTGACCGGGAATCCTCAAATTTCGGCAGATAATCTGCGTAAGACAAGCAAATTTAAGGTGGCTGTAGCATAAGTTCATTTTTCTAAACTATGGGAATTTCATCAGAAATACTTCGCTACTTTAAAAAGAATCTTGATTTTAACTGTTGTTGCTCAGACGCAACGGTAGAGATTTTCATTCTATGCCCTTGAAGCAACACGGATAAAAAGGGAGTCTTCTCCGTTGCGTCTTTTCATTAAGAGAGAACACGTTAAACATGGCTTCAAAACTTAGTCAAGCCCCTAGCAACTTGATTAAATTTTAGGTTTAATGCTCTCAAGGGAAGCCTCCTCACCACTTCTCTTCGATCCGGTACTCACTGCACAGTAAAAAAATTCAGAAACGTTACATACTTATAGCGGAAAGGTTTCCGAAAGTATAGCGTAACCTACCGATGCTCTACTCGAACTCACGATTTCGGAAACATAACACATATTTCGGGGAAAAGTATTTACGGGCGAAAGGAAATCTTTATTTGGGACTTCGCGCGCATGCGCCAAGTGCCAAGAGACGGATAAGAGTGAACGCGTTTTCCCTAATAGCACAGATGGTCACAAAAGAGTCGCTGTGACGTTACAGAGGGTCACAATTGTCACAGGACTGTCACATTGTAACTTCTTGCACAGCCCGATTATGACCAACAGGGGCCCCGGGCATTGATGAATTTGGGCGTCCCCATCTATAAAATTTGTTTTCTTTTTCATAATATTTTGACATATAAAAGAATATTTCAGAACAACATTTGAAACTGGGGGCCCTGGGCAAAGTCCCGATTTGCCCATGCGATAATAAGGGTCTGTTAACTTGTGAGTGATGTAACTTCACTGTGTGGTCACTGTGAAGTTTATCTGTGACCAGTCACCAGGTGACGTCGCCGGATGAATACTTAAATAAAACAGCACATTATCTCCTGAAAATAATTTATGTGGAAGAAAAAAGATTTAAGATTTTTAATTTATATTTATTAATTATGGTATTTTCTCTCCATTTACAAAATACTTCAAAAAAATTTTAAGTTCCAAAACAAGCCGTACCACAACAGCAGTCAGTTTACTTTTAAAGCAAATCCCGGCAAGCGAGTCGCAGCGTCGCGGTAGGGTGCTGTCTTACGAGCCCTTCGGTTCGATTCTGGTCGCTGCGCTCCTACCGTTAGTTTGGTGCTGCCATCTAGTTGAATTTACTTGAAACGCTTCATCTAGTGCATGTAATTTTTTCTGAAAAACTCAGAAAGGTTACTCGTTAATTCGGAAACCTTTCCGAAATACTCGGAAACCTTTCTGAAATACACGGAGAGGTTACTCAATATTTTACCAAAATATACAGAAACGTTACCCATCTTTTCCAGAAACCTTACCTAAAATGCAGGAAAATAGGTAAATATGTTTCCGACATATGCAGAAACGTTTCTAAATACTTTACCCGCATGTTTCGGAAACGTTTCCGCAATTTTGAACTACAAGAGCTGCCCCATTTTTTGGGGTAACGTTTCCGAATTTTTTTTACCGTGTGGGGGCAGGTTTTCAAGCAAATATAGATAGGAAAAAATGGGCTTGCTAATGGGCGATAGAGGTGGTTCTATCGTTTTTAGCTTGCCGACGAAAACGGTCCACCCCTTGTGCCTTGAACTGCTACAGACATATCAAAGGAGGAGAAATTGTGTGTGACCTGATGGGGGATGCATGTAAGACGAAAAATCCGGCTGTCTCGTCTCGCAAACTGAAAAATGGGCTTGTTTCGTCTCGCATACCAATTACAAATGTCTGTCTCGTCCCCTCTTGCATAGATCCCTATTCCTAATCAAACTGCTCACCTTTCCCTCTCCACGGACATTTAGGGCATCCACAAAAATTTTGTAAAGTCGGCGCCTCTTGTGTGGGCATGACTGAATGTATCTCTTAGGGCTACATATGTTTCCTGCCAAGATTTGGATACTTATCAGAAGGTGGAGGACTTCTGAATATTGGCACCTCACGGAAACTGCAAGCGACTGCCAAGACGACTTTCAGAAGCACGGATTTAACATGCACGTATACCGCATGTCACGGTGATCTTTTAGTGGTAAATCGTAATCAAAGCCACAGCCTTCCGGTTGCAAGTCCTACGCCTTAACCAGTGGGCTAACATGGCCCTGGAACTAAGAGGTGCTGTGAGCCCTCACATTGTGGCCCGCCGTCCGTAAGTACAGGTGATAAGAGATACTGCCCGAAGTTGGACCAGCAATCGTTAAGTAATTATGTGCGGAGTGATGAAAGTCTTGATTCCCTGATCTGCTTCATAGGCGCGCTGGGATACTCGCTAAGATAACCGAACAACTTACAGATTAGAGCAGCGCTTCGAACATACCCGCTCGAGAGCAGTCGAATGGGCGCAAATAGGGTGCCAGTGGTTCACTCTCTGGAGTGGATACCAGCGCCCAAGAGTGAATCACGAACAAGGCGGACCTGGATCCCCCATTGTTGTGTTCCCGGCGAGTGTGCATAGCTTCCAGTTAAGTCAGTATTAAGGTACGTTGAGTGAATTATCTGGTCTGGTGGCACAAGGGTGGTGGCCTAAAGGAAACAACGGGGTGGGAAAAGGAGTTTCCTCCGGACCCACACTAATAGTGTGGGTCCTAAGCTCTGAGGCTATAAGGTTGCACACAAGACTTGTCTTTTTGTTCCTCATCGAACTAGGTTCCTTAGGCAATTCTCTGCGGTGAAAAAGGTTGGTAAACCACCACCAGTGATGCCTACTATAGGGTCGGAACAGGTTAGCGTAATAGATCCAATAAATTCCTCAGCGCCAGTAGAACACATCAAAAAGAAACGGACAGACCTTCTTTCACAGCAAGCAATCCTTATTAATGATGAAGGCCCACGCACATTTCCTGGACGACACATCAATTCTCAAAATTGCTCCTCCTGAGCAATTCCAAGGATTGCTCAGAGATATACCATTCCAAGCTCCTCCTGAGCTTGAAACCTGGACGACAATTCACAAATTCTGTGAATTGTCGTCCAATGGAACTGTGAATCTGGCAATTGCCAGATCACCCAGAAAACAATTCGGATTTGTCTCCTTCTGACTATCACTTCCTTGAATCCCATAGAAAATCACCTTGAATAAAAAACCTGCATAGAAGAAACTTTCATATATTATCTTCATTTTAATTCTTGTAATTTCCTGAATTAGTTGGAAAATACTTCAACAAAATGCTCTTAAAGAATTATCACATTACGTTATCTCATATACAAAGTGTAATATATGATTTTTTTTTTACTTCATTAAAAAGTGAAATTTTTGTATAGAGCCCTTTTATGACAGTACTACTAAAATAGTTAGAGTATACATTAGGGTGAAGCGAAAAATTAAATTTTGCCAAATTGTTTTTTAATAGCTATAAGAATGTGACCCTTTCAAAAAGCGTATCCTAAAATATTTTTTATTTTTTCGAGTCTATCTACCCGCGCATTTGATTTGAATTTTCGAGACTTCTCTTTTCTGGATCTTAGCAGCGCCAGAGCAAGAGAACAACAGCCAAGTAAGTAGCCAACGACTCGGAATCGGTTTTTGTAACCCTATATGTGTGTGGGGAAGAAGAAGTATTCAACATGGACAGCTCTCTGTCAGTGTACCTGCGCAAGCGCATGCGCCATACTGACCGTCTTAGTCAGGGATTTCCCGCTTATTACTCTTCTCAGTTCCATTGTATTTAGTTTTGTTTGCAGTTTGTTTTAGAGTGAAATATGGAGAAAACAAGAAAAGCGTCTATACTTCGCTCGCACTTATCCTGATAGCATTACCAAAGGTAGAATGAAGTGTGAATCCGCAAAAATATATAGTTCGCACATTTTTGCGGATTTTAAAACATTAGTTTTCAATTTTTTTGTCTAAAATCCTTCAAATGATTCTCAATTTTACAAGCTACTGCTTGTATGAGCAGTTAGTATAGAAAAATTTGCAATTTTCAGGAGTTAACAATAAACCGCTCGTACATCCCCATTCAACGCATTCCACCAATTAGAACTTTCACACTCTTGGCGGAAAAATTCAGTCTTGACCGCTGGTTTTCACAATGACCTGGTAACCCCCGTTCCTCCAAAATGCTCCCACCACCCCCGCGCAATCCCACATTCTTATCTTTTCTCCTGTCTCCGAGCTGAGCAGTGATTTCTTATTGTCGTGTTTTCCTTATATTTTCGTAATGGCTTCCTCTGCAAATTCGTTTTCTTTCACTTTCCAGCCTCATAAAGCTGGAAAACCCTTAAGGAGCTCTGCTAAGGTTATTGTCTTAAATGTGTACACTAAACTCAGAGAGCAACATCAGTCAAAATCAGAAAATGAAATTGTTCAACTCTGTTCTGAATTAACTGGTGTTTCGTCGGTTAGTATTTACCGAATGAAAACAGAAATAAGGAAGAGCGGGACTCTATCTACTCCCGGGAAAAAGCGGCCTTTAAAAGTGGCTACACGACGAAGGCTTCAAATTTATGATGATTTCACAAAAACTGCAATTCGTAGAAAAGTGCATTCTTTTTTTTTCAAAAATGAGATACCCACAGCCCAAAAAGTAATGGCCGCTATAAACGAAGATGAAGATCTTCCAAATCTCCGAATCACATGCGTCAGGAGCTTGATGAAAGATTTGGGATTTGAATATAAAAAGAGAAGCCGTTCTTCGATGCTGATAGAACGTGATGATATACTGCAATGGCGTCATCAGTATTTGAGAACAATGCTACGTTACCGTTCCGAAGGCCGAAAAATTTACTATACAGATGAAACGTGGGTAAATGCAGGGTACACCAAGGAACGTGTGTGGCAAGACTCAAGTGTGAAATCCAAGAGACATGCCTTTTTAAATGGTCTGTCAACTGGACTAAAAGCACCGTCAGGTAAAGGGGCGAGATTAATTATAATAGGGGCTGGAAATGAAGACGGGTTTATTAAAGGATCCGTAGAAATTTTTAAAGCCAAGAAAAATTCTGGAGCCTATCATAATGAAATGAATGGTTCCCATTATGAAGAATGGTTTGAAAAAAAACGTCTGCCTGAACTCCAGCCCCGAAGTATAATTGTTATGGATAATGCTCCATATCATTCAATTCATGTAGAGCAAATTCCATCAAGTGCTACCAAGAAAGTAGATATACAAGCATGGCTCACACAAAAAAACATACTCTGGAGTGATGACATGCTAAAGGCAGAACTGCTTAGCATTGTCAAGGATCACAAAAAATTATACGAAAGTTACAAAATTGACAAAATAGCTGCATTTCATGGACACACAGTACTTCGTTTGTCCCCATATCATTGCGAGTTAAATCCAATTGAGCTTGTGTGGAGCCAGGTTAAAGGCCATGTTTCAGCAGAGAATCGGACATTTAAAATGGACGAAATTATGAAGCTAACTGCTGAAGGAATAGAAAAAGCTTCTTGGTTTAACTGCGTTGAGCACGTGAAAAAAGAATGTGGGAGTTGGATGGTCTGGCTGAAAACACAGTTGAAACAATCCAATTCAGCGTTTTGGATTCATCTGAGGATACTGAGTTGTACACTGATGACGATGGTAACCTTAGCGGAGTTGAACGTATAGAGGAATAACAGTCCTTCTCAGGACTACAAACAGTCCTTTTCAGGGCTACAAAGAGTCCTTTTCGGGGCTATAAAAGCCCCCTACGGGGCTTTTAAAATTATAGACAGAAAATCACATTACATTCTTTACATTTTCGATATACATACCCAACGTATATAACATGCGCAATCATTTATTTCATTTGGCAGGGTGTCGGATTCGAATTCAGCCCGCTAAAAGATTATTATGTATACGTGGCGAATGTGCACGGTCTGTTTTCTCCAGATGTAACGTGCATACGCGTAAGAACCCCTTAGAAAGTCCTCTGACCAAGGTACTACCCATCCTTGGCAAATACCCCTCGTGCAGGTTTGCCTTACTGCACACAACACAACAATCTGATTCTGAGGCATTTCATGCCCTCTTGCTATTTAAACATTATTGAGCTTGCTTTAGGGCCAGTATATTACCTTTTCCTTTATCACTAATTTTAATTGTGGAGCCATGTATTTGCTTGCTGTTGGTTTGCTTTCTGGCTGTCGGAGAATTGTATTCAAATTCAGAGAATTGCATTCGCAAAAGAAGGCTTTCGCCTTCTATATGCGATGATCAGGAACATTAAATTTATGTTGTCTTATCTCACAGTGTTGGCCTCAAGGATGTATTTAAGGGTAGTGGGGGTTTACAAAATTTTGATTTTCTTTACGAAAATGATAATGTCATAATCTTTTCGTGAAAAATTCTGAAATTTTTTTTTACCGTTTGTACCCCCTCCGAAATGTTTTTCTGGATACGTTCCTGGTTGATCCCCTTTTCAGTGAAGCTTGGAATATAGTGTTGTTAAATATGAAATATTACTCACATGCATATACAGTAGTAAAGTCTGTTTTAAATGGCTTCAAAAGAGACTGAAAAAATTTACCGCTAAAGAGAGTTTGCTATTGAATAGGGGTTCAATTTCAGTAATAGTTCCGCTAACAAGATTTTGATTAATAAAGGCTTCAGTTAAGGCAGGTTTTTGCACGCATATACTATACATACATACATACTGTTTGAAAAAGAAAGTTTCCTTTTTAAGTACATTCTTGCGTACTTTTGAGTTTTGAATTTCTTTTAGCCGTCAGTTTTTGATAGCTTATAAGAAGTAATTTTCTTGGGCTTAATGGTCTGTGCATGTCAAAGAACCTGATTTCCGATTTGTAAAATGTTATGGGAAGAATAACGTGTTAATTAACGTGAACTGGAACATCAATGGAAGAACTTCAGTTAGATGAAAATTTAGCTATTCTATCGAAATTTACGTTCAGCGTAAAATATAGCACAAAAACCTGAATAGACAAGGAATGCCAAACTTGTGGAAGCAACATACTTTTAAAATAATCTTCCGCACATTCAAATATCGTAAAAATAGGTAAGTAATGGCGTATTTAAAGTTTAAATTTATTAGTTTTAAATCTTCGAAAGTTTTGTACGGTACCGCTAATAGTGCTCATATTAGCGGTACCGTACAAAACTTTCGAAGACAGCCCAACGAATTGTCGCGAGTAGGGGAGAAAGAAGGTCGCAAGAGCGGAGGAGGCCCCCTATAGTGGAAGGGAGCTGTTCTGCGCCAAGTAATGGAGTAACAGCCAGCTGTGGTACGCAGAGAAAGTAAGAGAGAATTCTCGGAGTGATACATGCGTTACGGCCCATATACGAGCTGTAAAGCGGCCGCTGTAGCTTTCCCAACGCTATCAGGTAAAGTGCGAGCGAAGTATAGTTGTTCTATTTTTGGCAGTATTGAAGAGCTGAAAGGTAATATGTTACCTACTTATAAGGAGGTAATGAAATTTTATAATATTGTGAGATATCAGCTGAAGTTAAAAATGGACACTCGAAAAGAATCTGCCGTTTCGGATGCTGCTGAAACTGTTGCGGTTTCGAATCGAAACTATATGGCACAAAGCTTCCATTGCAATCTTATCCCATACTCGTGTCATACAATTAATTACAGCTTACCATACGAAATGTAAAATGATGATAAAATCTTGGAAGCGATTGCCTGAAGGTAGAAAAGGAAAATTGTAAAATCCAAAATAACAAACTATTTTATATTTGTTCTTGTAAGTGCAAAGATTTTCTGCAGTGCAAATTCCCAAAAGAAAGAAGAGTTGCGAAAGAAGAAAAACTTTTTCTGACGGATGAGAGGACTGACAGGAAAATGGTTATTGGTGGTATAGACGTTTCACAAACGAAAAAAAAATAGAAAAGCGAAATGATAGAAATCAAAAACTAGAATAATGCTACGCTTCTGTGACATACGGGGATAAACAGGAGAATAGAGTTGAACATTCTCCACAAGCCCCTCTTATATCGGATGAGTCAGAAGATATTGAAGAAATAGACGATGGCTTAGAACTGTGTTCTTCAAAGCACCAAGTGTCCAAGAAAAAGCCAAAACTCAGCTTGCCATCTTTATCAAAAACATGTGACCGATATGGTGTATCTGATAGAGCTGCAGCAGCAATCGCATCAGCAGTTCTTTATGACATTAAGTCAGATGTCGAAGTAATAGATAGATGAAAATTGCGCCGTGAAAGATGAAAAGAACGCAAAGAAATATTAGCTAAAAATAGATTTGTCAGTGTTCCAGCTATACACTTTGATGGCAGAAAAGATAAAGTTTTAAATGTAGTAAAATAGGATACCGATAAGTTATTGTAGAAGAACACATTTCTGCTATCAAGGAACCTTACTCTGTTTATGTCGGCTACGCTATCCCAAGTACTGGGACGGCCAAGAGCATAGAACGTGCTATGTATGACTTGTTCTCTTCTGAAAACGTTTCATTGAGAGAAACTGTAGCTGTTGGTTGTGATGGAACAGCAACAATCACAGGGAAAAATGGTAGTGTAATACGGTTGTTAGAAAAACGTTTGAATCAACCTTTACAATGGATCATATGCCTTTTACACAAGAATGAATTGCCTTTAAAACACCTTCTTTTATTCTTAGATGGGGCAACTACTGGCCCAAGTTCCTATTCTGGTACTATTGGAAGATTGCTAGAAAAATGTAAAGAAAATCCTAGTCTACGGTATGAAAAGGTAGAAAGCGTTTTGCCGGATATTTTGGAGCATATCATCAAAGACCTAAGTTCTGACCAACGTTACTTGTACGATATTACATCAGCTGTAATTAGTGGCGATCGTCCTCCCGATCTAGCACACAGAGCTCCAGGGAAAATGTCGCATGTTCGATGGTTAACAAAAGGCAACAGGATATTAAGGCTATATATTTCCACAAGTAAACCATCTGAAAACCTTAATCACCTTGCCACGTTTGTTGTTAGAGTTTATGCGCCTGTTTGGTTCCAAATTAAAACTCATCTGTCATGCAAAGTTGGGTCTAGAAATTTTTGAAAATTGGTTTCAAATTCTCGATACCTTCCAATTAAACTAAAAAAAGTAGTCGACCCTGTTATTGAGCGGAACAGTTTCTTTGCGCATCCTGAGAATCTACTGTTGTCGGTGGTCTCAGATCCTGAAAAACACATTCGTGAACTTCCTGCTAGAAGGATTATAAAAGCAAGAGAAGCGACTCATTCAGAAAAGGTCCCTCGTATTTTTGAGGTTCCTAAAATTAAGCTGAATGCCAAATCATACACAGACCTTATAGATTGGCAACAAAAATATTTTCAACTTCCCATCCTTAGAGACGTCAAGAATGGATATTTGCTTTCGATGGTGGAAATAAAAGGAAGAACAAAAGTACCTTTTCTAAGACTGCCATGCCGTACCCAGGCTGTAGAAGCGTTGAGTAAAGATACTAACAGAGGTTTCTATGCAGGTATGCGATAAGAAGGCCAGAGAAGGTCTCATAAAATCAAAATTTGAATCAAGAAAACTCATGCCCAAATTCGACACCAAACGTAATTTTAAGGTCTCTTTTGACTAATTTTATGTATGCTTATGTATGTTTTATGTTTTAAGTGGCTCACATTATTAGTAAATTAGCATTAATTTGTTCTATCTGACTTGTTTTTTCATAATAATAAATAGTTTAATAGAATTTACAAACAATATGCTCCTTTAAGTTTTATCAGTATGGTAGCACAAATGTAAATTTTCAAAATAAATGCGCGGGTAGAATAAAAATACCAATTTAAAAAAAGTAATGCTTTTTAAAATCCTCTAATCTTGGGTTACACTTTGATCACTATTATAAATGAAAATTTAACAAAAAATTTCTTCCCATATAAGAGTGTTCCACCCTAGTATACATTCAGTTGGCATATAAAGTTGACAATGCTATAGCTCCAATAGCCGGACGTTTTCTATGGCTTCCCTTTTAAATTTTAAGATTTTCTTTATAAAACAGAAAATGTAATATTTATTAAAGAACTAATTAAACATTAATCTTTAACCAGCAAAGTTTTTCTTTTTAATTCGTCATTTACATTTAAAATTTTCCTTGTCAGTAAAAAAAAAAAAAAAAAAAAAAAAAAAAAAAAAAAAAAAACAGATAGGGCTGGCATTCGTTTGTAATAAATTATTTTTTTTCTGTACTATGAAATCACAAGATTCATTGAACAAAAATATTAACTCATTTTTATATTTCTTATAGAAAACTGTTTTAACATCCTTTAACCTGATATAGATGGCAGACTTTAATCACTGAACAGAGCTGCAAAAACTGGATTTCTTTTTTTCCTTCTTCTTCACCTTACAAATTAGTTCCAAATTGCACAGAACAAAGGAATTGCGAGGGGTATTAGATACATATTCAAAGTTTTTACTTTAAGTAAAAAGATAAGAAGAAATCTCTGCGCACGAAGTCTTTTTTTAATGTACTGCTGAATTATGCTGCTCGTTTTTTAATGTACAGCTCAGTAATTATGCTGCTAAAAAGAACTTAAGAACTTTATGATTTGGAATATTTTTTTTAATTTATGTATAGAGTGTTAATCGATTAATGAATTTCAGACAAAAGCTCCAACGAATTTAAGCCAGTGAGAAGAAAATATGAAAGAGAAAATGCAACAGTCATGACCCTCTACATGCACCATACACAGCTTATTATTACTCTTGTAGGAAAATCGAAAAATGAATAAAATTCCCGTATTCTGTCTTAACAGAAGATATCCACAATGGAGTACTACATGCATAAAGAATATAAAACTGAATTAGCAAGTAAAGAAGATCCCAACCAAAGTAGAAATTTTGATATTTCATATATAGAGCCTCACCATGCACAGTGGTTATGTCACTGAAAATGGTAGAAGGTCGAAGTGTGGAAGTTCCGGGTTCGGGTCCCACTGTGCGGCAGTCGATCTAATGGTCTGGAGTTTTGGTATGTTTTCTTCGGATGCAACGTGAATACGTGTTAGAACAACTTAGAAAGTCTTCCTACCAAGGTACTCCCATCCTTGTCAGATCACCCTAGCGTAGCGTTGCCATAACCACACAAACAATTAATATATAGAAGAAAGCAAGGTAAGATAAAGAAATTAAACTTCATATTCTTACCTGAATTCAGTAAGTGTTTCTAAAATATGAAATTTACAGAAGGACTTCTTCGAACATTTGTCTCTTTATTTTAAAAAAAAAGAAAAAAAAAGAAACGATTTCATCTTCTCTTGTAAGATGACGAAATACTGTTCCCTCCCTTCAAATTTTTTTTTCGGCACCTTACCCATTAGATGGGGTAAAATGGCGATTAGATAGTAACTCAATTTTATATCTCTTATAGAAAACAGTTTTAACATTCTTTAACCTCATATAGATTGCAGACTTTAATCACTGAACAGTGCTGGTTTAATTTTCAAAGGTTTAATTTTCAAAAAGGCCTAGAAACAATTCACTCAGGCAGTTAATATAAATGACACTTACAGCACAAAAAAATAATGGCAACTTAACCATAGTGAAGGAAACATAATTAGAAATGTAAATTAATTAAAACTACAAGTAATAAAGTCCATAAAAAAAAATCACATTTCCAAGGTCTGTCTGTCTAGGGTCCGTCAACTATTATGATCCTAGTCAGATCATTAGGGATGTGTGCAAGATTTCTAGCCGATTCGTTTAACGGAAGTGAAAGAAGAGAAGACGACAAACTCTTCATTATTTTACTCTACATACCCATTTTCGATTTAAAGTAGTTTAACAGTATCCAAGTTTACCGTAAATAAACTGTAAGAAACATGATTTTTAACGTTACTATAAGGTGGCCCAAATGAAAGTGGCACTAAAGGTGGTCTGAGAAATGTTTTAGTGGTATTAATATAAACTCGTATATAAAAGAAAGAAGTAATACAGAGGTAACAGATAAGATAGACAAAGTCACCTTGAAGGTTTAAACAAGTGAACCAGCTGTCAACCAGATGATGGATACCTGCGTGAAGAAGCTCCGAGGAAAGGGGCAACGTTTCATGCAGTATTGTGTGCTCACTTCCTTTGCTGATCGACATTTCCTCCGCTATTTTGAGAGCGGTGATTCGCTTATTTATTCTCACGAGACGGTCCACAGCTAAAACTGCTTCCTTGGTGATAACTACATGCGCTTGACCAAGTTGTGACTTGCCGTAAGTACTGCATTTTCCACTATGAAAATCCCTACACCATCGGAATACCGATCTGTGTGACATACACTCCATAGAATACACATTTTGCATGACTACCTCGTGAGAACGAATTGGTGAATCACACTTGCGAAATAGTGAAGGAAATGTCTATGAGCAAAAGAAGTGTGCACACAATACTGCATGAAAGATTGCCCCTTTCCCTGGAGCTTCTTCATCCAGTATCCATCATCTGGTTGACCACCGATACACTTGTTTCAACCTACAAGGTGACTTCGTGTAGCCCATTTGTGTCACCCTGTATTACTTCTTTCTTTTGTATACTAATTTACATTAATGCCATTAAAACATTTCTCAAACCACCTGTAGTGCCACTTTCATTTGGGCGACCCTTAGAGTTGTATTTTGAGAATATTTTAGGATGGTAAAAATATGATTTAAATTTAATCGGGTAATTCGTTGTGCTGTGAAGACCAAAATTTACAAGCACAGATTAAAAAATACATTTGAATTCCAACTATTGACAAAACGATCTCCTTATTTGTATTGGGTTTCATAATCCAACCGTAGAATATTCTGAATTGCCTTGAATATTGCTACTCTTTATGATTGCGTCAGAGAAATACTGAGTTTGTCATATTACCCTACTTTCCCTTTAGTCTCTCTATATATTTATTGGGTTTTTTTTCCATTACAAATTATTATGGTGCATATGATGTAGATCATACTCGTGTGTTTTAATATGCATATTTTTTTATTTACTCGGTTTTGAATTAGTGTAGTTAACTTTTTGACTTCATTCTTATATTCTGTACTTTGTATACAATAGCCGTACTGACATTTTCTTATAACTACCAGCTACGGATCTCGGGGAAAAAATTGCTTATACTTCATATTATTTGTTACTTTCTTTTGTTTTGAAGTTTAATATAGGCTATTCCAAATTGCATGTCACTGGCACTGTTTCAATCTACGAGTTTAGTTTTCTTTTTTCTGTTAACTTTCGCCTGTCTAAATCAATATCTGTTTTCAATCAGTATCACTATCCCATCTGAGACACCACTTAGGGTTTAATTTATTGAATTTCAGCTAATTATTAGAATTTCTTAAAACATTTTTGCTAAAACCTATCACCCCCCACAACTGCCTGTTATTTTATCTCGCTTTTAGTACTATTTGTGGTGCTTAAATTTAATTAAACTAAAAATAAATTATCCTTGCTTGGCATTTGTTGTAACTGCCTAGTGTTTACAATCCAGAATTTTTCTTTGCACTTTAACTTATACTCTCATTTACCGATTCCATTACAATGGCGGATCCAACGGGGGGGCGGCTGTAGGTCGACCCCCTCCCCTCTCTCCCAGAGCTAGATATACTATGGTTTAGGGAAGTTACTTTTTATTTAAACTTTCACATGAACCGAAATTTTAAAAAAAGTGCAGTGTATATATGAATATACACCGGTGTGCAAAACTTAAGATACAGGTTTTTCTTTTATTTTTGGCCATAAATTCACGGGAAATCCAGTGCCGGATTAAGACAGCGCGGGGGCCTGTAGCAAATGTTATCATGGGGCCCCATGTTCAGTAACGCACCCAGAATTTTTTTTTTTTTTTTAAGGGGAGGATTTTAACCTCACAGTAGTATGTAGTAGCATAGATAAATTAACTGAGAAAATAAATAGTGCTAATTATATTATAATTTATTTTTAGTGTTAATTATTTAGTAATGGGATTGCTAATGCTAATTAGATGTAAATAAAACTAAAACTTCCCACGTGTTAGATCTAGGAGGGGTTTATCCCAACCCTTCCTCCTACTTGGGTGCGCAAATGTCTAGGTTTTGGGCGATAATAAAACATAACTTTTACAAACTTTTCTTGATTTAATATGAGCAAATTTAAGCTAACACAAGACAAATAAAATTCTCCAAGTAAATTGGTGCATGCAAACATGTAAGTTGACAAGTTTACATATATACAATAATAATTGTTCCTATAAAATTTTCAGAACCTTCGAAAACAAAATGCACTTTAAACTGAGAGTTTAAATACACTCCCCCCGCCCCTCTGAAAATACTTGCTTGTAAAATTATTCCATTATTTGGAAGGTCTTTACTAATGCTATTTTGCATATTTTTAACTTCTGTTAACTTCATGTATTTAAAAGATTAATTAATAAGAAATCAAACTGTGTATAGGCAGCGCAATTACACTTCCGCTATTCAAAATACACTGAATGAACGGAACGCATTCAACCTGCACATGCGTACAGAGGTGGACTGTTACTTCTAAATACAGCTTGGAGCGATCGATTTACAGTTCCATAATAGAGCTTCAAAGATTGTCTTATATAAAAAAATAATAATAAAAGAAATACGATATTTATCTTCAGCTTAAAAAAAGGTAGATCTTAGTGGGGGTGACGAAAACTTTCAAACTGCAAGCGCGGGTCCCGTAGCATTTGCTACTTCTGCTATATTGCTAATCCGGCACTGGAGAAATCATCTGAGAGACTTGAAATTCAGAAATGAGAGAGAACATTTTGTATTCAAACAATGACGAAAGCATGATTGTGCAAAAATGAATACAATGCATACAGTATGGAATCAAACAAAAAAGGCTTTATTGAACTCACAGTAGCTATACACATGTTTGTCTGTGCAAGAGCAACAAGCAGAGGTTCTTTAGTATGAGATATGCCTTCCCCTTACTGCAGTGGTTGCTTCACACCTTCTCTCCATACAGATCATTAGATTGTATAACAGTTCTTGAGGAAAAAGTGCCCATTCCTCAATCAGCATCTGTTTCAGTTGTTGGATGTTCCTCATAGGATGTAATCGTGCCGCAAGGCGTCTCCCCAAAGCATCCCACACATACTCTATGGGATTCAAATAAGGAGAGTTGCTGGCGAATCCTTTCGAGTGATATTATATATATATATATATATATATATATATATATATATATATATATATATATATGTATGATCACGCATAACTTTTTACAGAATAATCCGATTTTGATAATTCTTTTTTTTATTGGAAAGAGCATACCCCGAAGTTGGTCCCATATAAATTTGGAAAAAAAAATTCCTGCCCTAAGGGTGGGAAAATAGGGGTGATTTATTGTTCACTCACAGATTTTAATGCTGAGTTGTGTATTGGCAGTGTGTGAGTTGTGTAGACCTTTCTATCTCTGCATTTCTGCTAAAGCTCGTTGATCGTGAGCGACGTGCGGAGAGTGCATTTTTTGGAATGTTAATGTTTATCGCTGGAGATTTATAGCCACAAAAAAGTAAAAAAACTTTTTAACAAAAAAATTAAACCGCCGAAAAAACTAAAAAGCAAAAAATAATAAACCTTTTTTATTTAACCTTAATAACTAAGTTCTTAAACTAATGTAAGTATATCTAAGTAATTTTAAGTCGTTGCCAAATAATCATTGAATAAAGTTCACTAAATTACCTTAAATTTAAAGAAATAACCAAATCAAATTAACAATGCAACGTGAAATCTCCAGCGATAAGCATTAACATTCCAAAAAATGCGCTCTCCGCACGTCGTTCACGATGAACGAGCTTTAGCAAAAATGCAGAGATTGAGAAGTCTACAATACAACTCAGCATTGAAATCTCTGTGTGAACAATAAATCACCCCTATTAACAATGGAGATTTAGGTAATTTAGTGATCTTTGTTCATTGATTGTTTTTTAGGTATACTTACATTAGTTTAAGAACTTTATAAAGGTTAAATAATAAAGGTTATAAAGGTTAAATAAAAAAAGGTTTATTATTCTATTCCCTGGTATTTCTTAAATAGCTTTCTATTGAACGGAAAATACATAATTAGTCCTAGGAAATGAAATAAAATCTAAGTAAGATATTTCCGAGAAACATTTTTGTGAATTAATTTTAATGTTTCAAAAAAAAAAAAAAAAAAAAAAATCTGAAGATGTTTCCAAATTGGTAAATGTGCTTTTCGAAAATCTGTTCACCGAGAAACGAAGTTAAATACAATAATCCTTTACAAATAACATATACTTATCCCAATATTCTTAAAGTTTGCACGAAGGCCCGTCTTTATATTTAATTTCGCATCAACTTTGTTATTTAAATAAAAATGCCGTGTTTTGACTTTATCAAACGGAAGAAAACCTTCAAACTACACTAAATATAATTTTTTACGAATTTACTACTTTTATGTCTGGATATATTGCTAACTTTTTGTTGCGCGATTTTAAGCTGTTTTCTACAAATTGAGAACAATATATAAATGTTCCAATATTTTCCATTATGAACAAGTTCGTTCTCGTTAATAAAAATACATATTATTTAGAAAGAAAATAGCGTTTCAAATCTTTGTTTGCTTGTGTCAAGTTGTAATAAGTTTTTTGTATTGAGAATGTAAATCATAATGTTGCAATCGCCGCCTCTAGGCGGGGCCGTCGTTATTAGCAACCGGGCCTGCTTATTCGTTGCCACCGGAAAAAATGGGTGAATCATTGAGGCCTAATGTTTGCATTTGCGCTGTTCGATTGTATGCGATTTGGTATTATAAACGTTATTTTATTTTATAATTAAAAAACAATTTTGTTATAGTTTTGTCATAGTGATTTAATAACAAGGTGATTTAGATGTAGGTAATGATTTTTTGAAGATTGCGCCTTTATTTATGGAAATAAATCAACAAAGATTTCGAACTTTCAGTTCTGAATGTAACGGTAAGTGTACACCTGTATAACTTAATTTAGAAATTCTACAAATTTATAGGATATAAACCATGCTTTATGAATTAATATTCATGTGTTATTTAGAAATTATTTTAATCTGAAATCGTTTAACTTCGGTAGTTTATTATTCTAGTAAATAAGCGTTCGTTGTAATACTAGTTAGACATTCTTATCTGTTTAATTCTTTCAGTTGAAAATGTCATTTATCATAAATGCACTAAATGTGTGATATTGGTTTCAGTGCAGAAGTACTGTAAAATATACTATTAATTTATGCAGATGTTTATGTAGAAACTTTAATTGAAGTTAATATTTTGTATAAGCGTTCATTATGCTCAATTTCAAAGTTCCATTTAATGTTAGAGGTAATGGCTATAATAAAAAATAATTAATTCAGGGATCGTTTATTTTTAGTTTACTAAAGTGATTAGAGCAACTTGTGAAAAGGAATCCTGAAATTTTTCGAGTCCCAGAGCTGTTACTATATCTTAATTTGTATTCAAAGGCCGTGCAGAAGGGTTTTTTTTTTTTTTTGGCCACAACCCTAATATACAGCAATGCACGGACGAAAACATTTTTCTCCAATCACCAGTTAATAATCACTTAAAAAAAAGAGGTGGAATATTAGCGGTATTTCCTAGTATGGTTTTCTAAAATTTATTATTTTTCTTTGGAGAAAGCTTAAACATTCAGTATAAAGATATGCATAAAAATGCCTGTATCATTTGTGTATTCGTTTACTTTAATGTATACTAAAAGTCAGCTTAATTTGTTCATGTATATTAAAAATCAAGCTAAAATAATGAATCACGAGAGTTAGCACTACTTTGTTTTTCCTTCAAATTACATGTATCTATTTACTTTAATGTCCACGTGTATGTATCATAGTAAAGAAACTGTCAATGAGTTCGTACTTGAATTAGTAACACACAGTCATGACTTAAAACTACATTAAATAACGTTTCAAAGCATCGGAAAGCTTAAAAATTGCTTGATGTATACGTGAAGACGTGAGGATCCGTCGGCCTCTTTGGATGATTCATCGAAATACAAGCGCAGGCCCGTTACAAATAGCGAAGGCCCTGCTCTAGGCTCGCGCACCCCTTCCTGAGTTACGGCGGTCGAAGGTCCGATACCAACTGGGGGACTGGTCGCCGAGAGGAGGTGCGCAAGACGAGCTGCATATCGCTTTTGCGATCGGACCACTAAATTCAAATGTGCGCAATCGGTAGCTGCTAAATGCAAATGTGCGCATGGCGAACAAAGATAAAAGACCAGCCAAGTTCTTGCTTGAAAAACACTGTCAGCAGTCGCAGCAACGGGTGCTGGAGTTCAAAACTCCCTCAATTTCTGCCAAGATCGTCAAAAACTCTTCCAATGTAAAATGGGAATTTCCCGCAACGCGCTTTAAATGAAACTTAAATGATTTTACACCGGCTTCATACAACCCACCGAAATTTGGGGACCTTGGTGGACTAAAATGCCAGTCAACACCGGTCTCTGTGTAAAATGTAGCCAAAGGTTCATTCGGTGCATTCACAATTTTTAAGAGATGCTTTAGTTCGGAATGAGCCCCGACGAAATTTCTCCCGTTGTCAGTGAAAATTTTAGAAGGTTTACCTCTTCTAGACATGAATATTTTTAAGCTGACAATGAATCCAGCTGATGTCAAGTCACTGACAAAATCCAGATGTATTGCTTTAGTGCTAAAGCACACGTAAATTGCTACATATATTTTATTAAGTACCCCTTTTCTTTGTCCCTTAAACTTTACATAAAAGGGCCACAAAAATCAGTACCAGTGACGGTAAATGGAGAAGATGGCTCAACACGTTCCTTAGGGAGCTGACCCATTAACTGTTGGCTCAAGATTGGCCTACTCTTTAAGCATGTAACACAACTATGTGGTACTGATCTACACAGATTCCGGCCGTTTAAAGGCCAGTATATTTGACGGATCCGGTATAACAAAGTTTGTGCTCCGGCGTGCAAATGCTTTAGATGAAAATACTGGATAATCATTTTTGTTATACGGCACTTTTGTGGGAGCACAATAGGATGCTTGGCATCATCATTAACAGAAGAGTTTGCCAATCTACCACCAACACGTATAATACCATTTTTGTCAAGAAAGCAATTCAAGGTTGACAATTTACTTCTAGAGTTTACATTTTCATTCTTTACAAGAGAACCTATCTCCCCTGAATACTCACTTTGAGCTGTCTTCAGAAGAAATAGTTCTGCATTTTTCAGTTCCTGACCATTCAAATAACAAGTCAACTTCTTTCCTGAATTTCTGCAGTTAAAAATAAATCTAAATACATAAGAAACAATTCGAATAAGTTTTAAAAAGTTATTCGTTACACTAAGGCTGTCGAAGAAAATCCCCCGATTCGTCAGAGCAAGGCATTTGTCTCGATCCACAGAGCACCACTCCTTTTTCAATTCCGATCTATAGTCGTCATCAGGAACTCTGTCGTTACACTCGAATGTGGAGATTTCGTCTTTTCTCAGGAATTCAGGTCCAGACCACCAGGATTCATTTGTCAAAAGAGTTTCTGCACTCACACCTCTAGAAATAATATCAGCAATATTAATTTTTCCTGGTACGTGAAACCAAGTTTCGGGATCGCTCAGGGTCTGAATCTCCTTCACCCGGTTGGAGACAAACTGCTTCCACTTTTGGTGACGTCCTTTAATCCAAAACAATACAATCTGAGAGTCTGTCCAGAAATAAACTCTAGGTGCTGCTTTTCGCTTTATAACTTGTTCTACTTCCTTTGCGAGTCTGGCTGCCAATAACGCACCCATCAATTCAAGTTTCGGCAAAGTTAACTTTTTTTTAATGGAGCAACACGACTCTTTGAGGCAATGAGGTTCACCGACGTTTTACCATTATTT
Organism: Cheiracanthium punctorium; assembly: GCA_038373885.1. NCBI lineage: Eukaryota > Metazoa > Arthropoda > Arachnida > Araneae > Cheiracanthiidae > Cheiracanthium > Cheiracanthium punctorium. The sequence continues at coordinate 614,519 of JAWZYV010011819.1, forward strand.
TTCACCCGCAAATAGATAGCCGTTCCGAACGCTCGTAAGCTAGAGTCCGAGAATGCATGGATTTCAAGCTCACTTGGATCTTCCAATGTTGAATTGAGGATCATTCTAGGAATTTTCAGACTCTCAAACATCTTCAATTCACACCTCCACTGTGTATACAACTTTAGAAGGTCGAGTGGTAGCGCCACATCCCACATACATTTTCTAATCCACAATTTTTGCAAAAGACATTTAAGTCGGATGGTGAAAGGGCTCAGAAACCCAAGCACATCAAACACCTTTCCCGCCGTTTGTAGCACTACTCTTTTCGTGATGGAATCTTCTAGGTTGAACCTCATCAAGTGCTCAAATTCCAAAGTAATGTAGTCCTGATTGACATTCCACGGAAGGCCAAGGACCTTATGCATCTGATCCGGGTTGTTTTTCTCATGAATTGGATGAGTTCTGAACCCGTTACTTCTCCATTTTTCCACCAACTCCTCGCTGTTGGAGCTCAATTTGCATAAATTCATTCCTGCCTCAGCCATAATTTTCCGGTCCTCGAATGACATCTGAAAGGCAGACGAAACATCATCGAGTGCTCCAACCAGATCATCCACGTAGAGACAAGTGTCGAGCATCTCTACCGTAGCAGGATATACATCGCAAAACTTTTTAATGTGTTCTTTAATGGTAGCAGACAGCAAGAATGGGCTCGCGTTGACTCCGAAAAGCACACGACAAAATCGGTAGACTTGAATTTCATATCTTGAACTGTGCACTACATTATTAGAAGTCGGAAACAAAAACCTGACTGCATTTCTGTCACTTACATTCAATGATATCTGCAAAAACGCCTTCTCGATATCAGCAAGAACGATGACTTTGCTCAAGCGAAAAAAAAATAAGTATGTTAAATATGAGTGGATTAAGATTTAGTCCAGTGTACAAGCAGTCATTTAGTGACAATTTACCCTCTGCATGTGCACTTGCGTCCAATACCATTCGCTTACTTGAGCTAACAGAATTCCTATATACTATAGGAAACGGCAAGTAGAATAGAGGCTTATCTGCTTGCACTTTGTCGTTAGAAACTTTTTCAATTAAACTTTCAATTAAACTTTTTCCCAGTTTTTCATAATCGTCCAGAATTTCTCTGTATTCATTATACTTTGCAGGATTTCTCTGAAATTTTCTGATTAAATGGTCCAGTCGCCCCCTGGCTACCTGATGGTTGCCTCCTAGCTCTTTGAAATCTCGTTTCCATGGCAACCCAACCTCGTACCTTCCGTCTTTGTAACATACAGAACTTTTAAAAAGGGTCATGGCCTTATCGTCATCCATGTTAACATCTTGTGAAACACCGATTGACTCCAATTCCCAAAATCTCTGCAAACCCTCCTCCACGCGATCCTGTATAAAATAACATTGAGAATCATGTGGGCATGGAACTGGAATAGAGCCCGTCACCATCCAACCGAAAACCGTCTCCACTAAAATGACATTGTTGCCTGGTAGTTTAATTTTATTTTCCCTTAGTGATTCATAAAATACCTCACCCCCCAGCAAAAGCGATATCTTTTGAGGCATATTAAACTGTGGGTTTTCATATATTAAATTTTCGGGTAGGTTGAAAGAGGAAATGTCAATCTTCTCAGACGGAACATTTCCTGTAATTTCAGGCAAAATTAAAAATTCAAGTTCCCTACTAAATGACTCATTATCATTAGCTATACGGGTGCGAATCTTCTTAACGATTGGAACTACAGTATTTTTCAGTCCAATTAAATTTGCTCTGCAATTTAGTTTTTGAAAACCTAACAAATTTGCTGCCTCTTCAGTGATTTTTCGTTGAACCTGTATCGCATAAAGCTGTAAGTTTCACCCACGAACCATCGGATCTACTTAACCTAACTTTTATTATGGACAATAATATGTTTCGATTATTATTAAATGAGTACAAACAAGGAGAGTTATGATTTTTATCACTCAAATTATTTAATATTTGTGATTCAATGACGTCCCCCCTCTCTCCACCTCTTTCATTCAGTGGGGAGGGTAAGTTCTGCTCACTTACGCTTTGCTTATTTTTGGATTCAAAAGAGAAATTTGCTCCATGTAACATTGTTGAATGGTTCCGATTGCATGTTCTACACTTTAAGTGCATCTTTTTGCAGTTCAATTTTGAATGAAATCCCAGACAGTTAAAACATAAGTTAAATTTCTTGACAATTTTAAGTCGTTCATCAGCATTGGAGTCTATAAACTTCTTACACCTGAAAATGGGATGAGATTCGAAACACCTTAATAAACAATTATTTTTATCATTTTTTACAACCAAAGTTTTGTATTTGGGGGGAGGGTCGCGTCTATTTTCAAATATTCCAGGTGTATACCTATTGACATTTTTCAAAGCCTGACATCTTTTAGTCAAAAGCTCAGCAAATTTATCCCAAGTAGGGGCCTCAGAGCCAAATTCCATTTCAATTAATTTACGTGTATCGTTATCAACCTTTTGATTAATTATATAAATTAATATGGCTTCACATAACGGATTGGACTCTAACTTCAATTGTTTTAGCGACCTCAAATTATTTTCTATTTTATCAAGCATCTGCCTTAAACTAGACGCGGATTCACATTTTACCTTTGAACAATTAAAAATTTCCCCAATATGACTCATGATAAGTAACCTAGTATTTTCAAATCTCTTCTTCAGTGCTTCAAATAGACTATTATATGTATCTTTCACAGTAATTAACTGCCTAGCATTACCCTTAAGTGCCGACTGAAGGTAAAACAACTTCTGTTGTTCGGATAATTCACTGTTTTCATGAATCAATGATATAAATTGGGCCTTAAATGACAACCATTCCACATATAATCCTGAAAATTCGGGAAGATTAATTGAAGGTAATTTTAATTTACAACCCCCAGGGGACGAACTAGAACCATTTGTTACGTTCAAAACTGTATTAAGAAGCCGTCTATAACTCACTTCACATGCCTCGAGGTCTTCTTGTAAGGAATTCAAGTTCAATTCGAAAGACTGAAGCTCTTCATCTGTAAGAACTCCATAACATTCACAACGCAAATCTTCCAATTTAACACGTAATTTATCAATTGAAGACAATTTTTGCTCGACTTCCACCTTATCTTGAGGTACAGCATCACTCATCCAAATATTATTCAATCTTGTAACTTGACCCTTAATATATCCTTGCTTTCGATTAAAAACGGAAATTTCGAACTTGTCACTTTTGGCCATTTTCAAAGAAACTTGTAAATAGAATTCAAAATGCTCCGGTTCAAAGGACCATGTTACGTCGATAGCTTCCAAGAATACAAATGCAGTTATTCTAAAAACATTCTTTATTAAAACACTAAACTCAACAGTTGTTAAAAACAATTAAAACTTCTAAAATTAATAAAAGCTAGACACAATACGAGCAGACAACATGCTGCAAAACACCGAAGCAAGTACAAGCAAAAAGATAGAACACACACTAAACTTTCACATGCATGTTGCCAGCACCCAAGACATAATTTTACTATTATTCTTTTAACGTACAGTGCCATCTGGGAACTAAACTCAAAATTAAATTTCAAATACGAAACAACAAGTAATCAAAAATTAAAATTCAAAAATTAATAAAGCAGTATATCCTCAACATCCACTGTCCCAATATTTTTAGAATACATCTATTTTAATGACCGCATTAATAGGCATTTCATATTTTCTTTTATATAACCCATAACCTTTCAAAATCCTCAAAAATAATAGTAAATCGAAGTACTTAATATAATTTGATCTTAAATAACAATTGGTAGCAAATTCGTACTATCATTGTACCATCATGACTCAGAATTTTGATTATGTAATATGTTTGTCATACCTCTATACTCTAAGGAGTTAAGAAACATTTTTTCCAGCACCAGGAAAATACTATCTTACTGGTTTTAATATCATGAATAATACTGGTTTTAATATCATTCCTGCCAATGCCTGATGTTAAACTTAATGAAATTATAAATGCTTAAGCAAATGACCTAACTTTGCTGCGTTTAGCTCAGCCTCTTGACAAAGGATGGGTCAAAAGCTTCAGTGTTTTACTAGACTTAAAATTGTTTGAAAATTAGAGACAAAGTTCTAGAAGCAGCACTTGTATTTGAGGAAAATTTGACTCATTTGCATAAAGGTCACTTTGGAATAATAGATATCCTTCATCTAGCTAAAACTTGTTTATTTTGGCTGGAAGGATGCATGATATGAAGGAAATTGTTGTAAACTGTACAGTGTATGCTAAGTATCAAACTGCAAAGAAATCTCATTTTGTAATTATAAAACTTGCACATAAGAAGCTTAAATCATACATCCCTAAGATTGCTAAGAGTAAATCATAATCATCATCATATATTACCAACATAAAATATAAATTAGCCCGATATTTCAGTGCAGCCTTGCTAAAATATCGACACTTTGGAACTCTCTCCCGTATTTTTTTTTTTTTTTTTTTTTTTTTTTAAACCCAGATCCACTGATAAGTAAAACCATATACATTGAACCAGTGAATAAGCCTAGCAGATACATATTGGAGAGAAAAAAATTAATGTAGTGCCAAGTATCAGTGTACAGGATTGCTATAATTATTCCCTATAAACTGCATTCTACAGCTGAAATGGGAGAACAGATACCACCATACGCTGAAAGGAGTTTTTTGAAACAATGAGGTGTTTTGCGTGGTGAAATCAGCTCATAAAACTACCCATATTAGTTAATAAATGCTCAAAAAGTATTGAATAAAAGTTAAAATTGTTTATACATTTTAATCACCCTTGGTATTAGAAAATTTGCTGTTTTTATGCCACCTAGTGGGCATTTTTAAACTATTTTTTTTTCCGAAATTCCTTGAGCGAAATTCATATATACCTGGTTTAGCTGCATAACCCGGTTATTAGGAGAACTTTAATTATAGCAACAATGTACTTATCTTTAATTTGAAACATCGTTCGCATATTGTGTATTTTTGTTTTCTGCAATTATTTTACTTAAGGTTACTAAAAGATTTCGTTATGTAGATGTACTGATGTAATATACAAGCACAGAATTTGTCTGCTTGTGACTTCATATGTAAGTACTTTTTTTCTTCAATAAACCCCATTCTAAATAGTGTAATCCGGAGTGGTATCTTGGCACAACAGATAGACACCACTTTAATACGTTAAACACAAAAGCTGCAGAATAATTATTGTTGCATAATATTATAAGATTTGTGTATCATACTGGTTAAGCTGAGCAACGGTTTAGTGTATAAGACACTGAACATTAGGAGAGGGTTGAAATGTGCAGGTCCAGTGTTCTGGCCTCTCGAGCGGCTATCTACTTAAAAGTCTCTAGTTTTAGGCGGTTTCCCCAAGATGCAACGTGAATGTGCGTTAGAACCCCTTAAAAAGGCCTTCGTCCGTGGCAGATAGGCCTCGTGCAGCTTTGCTTTAACCAAAACCAACCATAATGTATAGTTTTTATAATTTAAAATGCCTGTTTTAAACATTTCGCTTGTTTAGAGAAGTCCGACAAATGCCCCCGTGGTTAAAACTTGGTTCCCAAACGAACAGCAAAAGTGAAGTCGTGCCAGCCTAAGTCAACTCTTAGTAGGGGGCAATCTTTTCTACTTGTGTACTGTAAGGAGAGCTGTTGCTCGTAAAATCTGTAGCGGCTCCAATGTCCTCCATTTTCAAACGATACCTCTGAGCGTGCCAATCCAGCTGCAAGGTCTATCATCTGGAATTATTAAAAATTAGGAGAACACTCAAAGAGAACGCCGTTGTCCCACCTAATAGATGCATGACCAATGATGAAATGACCAACATCTCAGGCTGTCAAGCTATAGTCGACAGCTGACCCGGCGAATGGAAAGGAGAAAAAACCCTCTAGAAAATAACATGTCAAACAGTCTAATTAAATCAATCTGATCTACCTTATCAATAATTAAGTGTTGTTGCCATTTCATTCACAGTGAATTTATAGGTTATTGGACTTTAAAATAAATTTTTAATTATGTAAATCATAATTTTTTTATGCAACTTCTAAACAAAGGGCTAATTGTGATGCAGTTAATCACATATTCATCTATATCTGTAATGCTATTTTACTGTTTCTGAAATTGCTTTTAATCTTATTTCTGCAATGTATTTTGGTGGCGTCTTTAGTCTCGAAATTCATTTATTTGATCCCGTTTTCACATTATTCGGGGGTTTCAGTAATATTGCTTCGGTTACTAAGTCACCTTACCTTTAACTTTTGGCGAAACACATTTAATTTTGGTAAACATGCATTAATGCCTAACGATTCTTTCCATTTTTTTTCAGTCTGGTGATTTATTTGGCGACCGTCCCTTCTAATGCACAGTTCAATCACGGTTGGCTTTCTGTGTTCTCGGACCTTTTTCATTCACTTAACGCTTTTGTTTCTGCAGAAGAGGTCACGCTTCATTTTTGCTATGTTACCAGCCATCTTTAAATTAATTCTTTTGATTTATGTCTCAATAAAACCACATTAAACTTCTATACTGGTGCTCTTTCATTTTAAAGTGCGACGAGCCAAGGTTATTGTATATGTAGTGTATACAATACATCTATACGATTCACGAAAGTTCTGAAAAATTTTAATCTTAGCCGTCCACCGACACCGCACTGATTAATTGTTCTTATAAATAACTTTTTTTCAAAAGCATCGTGTTCAACATTCAGTTGATAAAAGTACATTGTAAAACTCACCTTCTTTCCCGAAGGCAATTGATATCCAAACGTTAAGTTTTTCCTCTTCTCCTAGACAGCAGTTCCAAACTTTTTTTGGTGACTATTTTTTTAAGTAGCTAAACAGCTAAACTTTTAAATGTTTTCGTTTCTGGGAGGGACTTTGAAACACTCAAGCAGAAAGACAGAAAATGAGAGGACTTTTTGTCATTTCAAATTAGATTTATAAGCATTAAACATAAATACGTACCTACATGAAAAATAATTATGAATTAATGTTGATTTTTTTGTGCTTTTGATTTTTTTTTATATAATACTAGCTGAAGTACCCGTTCTTCGCACGGGAATGAATGGACTTTTTGATATTAATATTTGTTGTGATTACTATTTATTGTAATAAAGAGATATAGCAAAATGGATATCGTGTTATATTGTGTTCAATAATCATGCATACTGAATTTCAAGGCAATCGTTTTTACGGTGCAGAAGGCGATGCGGCGTAGCACAATCTAGTGGCGAGTTTTAGCAAAACGGATACGGCAAAAATATTCTTCGCATTCAGATATCGATGTATACGAATTTTCATGACGATCGGCTGAATAGTCTTGAAGTTCATGTGTTGACGCGACATCTAGTGTCAAGTTATAGGAAAATGGATCGTGCCAAACTCTTCCCCGTGTTCAAATATCTATGTATACCTATTTTCATAGCGATTATTCGCACAGTCAAGAAGTGATACACTGCAGGGCCATCTAGTGGTTAATTAAAGTAATGATTTGCTACAGCGCCGTCATGTGGCGAGTTATAGCAAAATGTATAACGCCAAAATATTCTCATTGTTCAAATAGCTATGTATAATGATTTTCATAGCCACCGTTTGAATGGTCAAAAATTTGGCCTGCTGCAGCGTCATCTAGTGGCGAGTTAAAATAATAATGCATTGCAGTGCCATCTAGTGGTGAGTAACATCAAAAGTAACGCAGTTAGAATATATTCTTCGTTCTCAAATGTGTAAGTATAAAAAATTTTATGCCGATCAGTAGAACGGTATAGAAGTTGATGCGTTGCAGCGCTATTTAGCGGTAAGTTACAGCAAATGGATAGTGAAAAATATTCTCCGTGTTCTAATATTCGCGTGTACCAAATTTCATCGAAATTTGTTGGACGATATTCGCATAGCAAACGGCTAAACGGAATAGAATTCGACGTTCTGCTGCGCCACCTAGTGAAAAGTTAGAGGAAAACGGATAGCATAAAAACCTTCTCCATGAAAAAAGACTTAGGTGAACCAAATTTCATGGTGATCGGTGAAACGGTGCTGGAGTTTTTCAACCTCCTACACACATACCAACATTCATTTTTATCTATAACCAGTCTTATTATACGTATATACCAGTCTCAAGTAAAATCCAGTTTCAAATCTAAGCCTCGCCAAAGTGCCAGCATACGCCATTTTGCAAGAGTTTTTTCAGGTAATCATTCGAAGCATTGACTTAGCAGCAATCAAAATGGGAAATGGTTCGACCGCCAGGCATTTTTTTGAAAAGTGGAATCCCTTAATACAGCCTCATTTTTTAAATTATCAACTATAACATGTTTTATTCATCTTTACCTCGATGTACTAAATGCGAAGATTTCAATTTTCTGAAATTTGGCGGATTTCCCCCAAGTTAAATCAATGTACTCAATTGGCGAGAATTCTGAAGCTACATCGCTTGAAATGCCCTAATAACTGCATTATTTCTGCACGGATAGTTAAAATTTAATGCTGTAGTCTAAGAAAACCTATACACTTGTTTTCAAAAATGCTATTCCCTTAAGCTCTCAGTAAATTACGCCAAAAAGCCTAAAACTGTGCAAACCGCTAGAACTCACTTTCTAAAAATCGGCCTATCAGCCATTTTATTTTTCGCCAAACTAAAAAAAATTACATATTAGTCTCGGAAATCTTCGATCCTCATTGTTTTGCGTATAAAACATTTCATTCCTGCTCTCATTTCTTATGCGCACACGATATTATAATTAAAAAAATAACCTTACAAATATAAACTAAAAAAATCATTATTATTCTTTTCATTTCACTTTAAGAATTTAAAACATTTTATTCGGCAAAATCGCCACACATGGCAACCAAGATGCTTATTTCACACACTTTTTTCACTACAGGGGTTACAATTACATAAAGCTTTCTGCGTGGAGAACATAAAAAATCTCTTAAATTCCAGGAACGGATGGACTTCCAAAGTTTTAAAGTGGACCATCATTTATTCTATATTATTTTACATATATCTGTGTAAAATTTCAGGCTGACAGGTCCATTTTTGTGGAATTGTATACTACCCAAATCAACAAATTGACAAACAGAATTTCCTTTTTATTTATAAGATTACCTACGCTTGTTTTTAAAAATACCCTCTCATTAAATTGCGCCAAGCGCTAGAATCATAGAAAATCTATCACACTTTCAGATTTTAAATACGCACTAAAGTGCTATATATAAAAAGAGTTATAATTCATGGGTCTTCCCTATTTTCGTTCCTTCTTTTATTAAGTTGGAAAGTGTATCATTATTCATGAGTGTGATTAAACTAAATTAAAATTGATATTTCTAACATCCTTTTTTCTGGATGTAATATATTAGAAATAGATGCAGAAAAGCTGCTCAGAAAAATGCGCAATTTCAACTCAGGGGCGTAGCCAGAAATTTTTCATGGGGGGGGTTACGACTACTACAACTCATATATATGTATACGTGTGTGTGATAATAGAGTGAAGAATATACATTTTATATGGCAAAAAATTTCTCATGGGGGGGTTATGAACCCCTAACCCCCCCCGTGGCTACGCCCCTGTTCCAACTGAATGAAAATTTCAAAAACTTATACGCAGGTGTATTCATAACCCAAATAGTAGACGATTAAATTACGATAAATAGCGCCAAGCGTTAGAATCCTCCACAAAATCGGACATCAACCCCTTTTATTTTTCGCCCAATTAAAAAGTTGCACATTTATTTTCGGAAAATTTCCAAATTCTATTTTTCTTTTGAGTATAAATCATTTCATTCCCGCTCTGATTTCACATGCACACGATATTTTAATTTAAAAACAACCTTACAAATAATCTAGTCAAAATAAAAAAAAATCGTTATTCTTTTAATTTTACCTCAAGAGTCTGAATCATTTAATGAACTGCCGAATGTGGCAACCTAGATAAGCTTAATAGTCGCTTAATGCACTGTGGGGTTACAATTACGAAATGGCGGAAAGCAAAAATTAGCCTTTTGCGATACGTTTTTATCGATATTTCCTAAAATAGTTCGAATTTTGAAAAAATCGCTTCGAGGTGTGTCGGGACCTGTCATGCAGAATTTCCGTTCAAAATTTGGTAGGTCTACGATCACCCGTTTGCGAGCTACGCGAGACACAGAAAAACAAACAGTTTACACACATTGTTTTATTAATATAGATACCAGTCTCAAATAAAATCCAGTTTCAAATCTAAGCCTCGCCAAAGTGCCAACATACGCCATTTTGCAAGAGTTTTTTCAGGGAATCATTCGAAGCATTGACTTAGCAGCAATCAAAATGGGAAATGGTTCGACCGCCAGGCATTTTTTTGAAAAGTGGAATCCCTTAATACAGCCTCATTTTTTAAATTATCAACTATAACATGTTTCATTCATCGTTACCTCGATGTACTAAATGCGAAGATTTCAATTTTCTGAAATTTCCCCCAACTAAAATCAATGCAATCAATTGGCGAGAATGCTGAAGATAGATCGCTTGAAATCCCTTAATAACTGCATTATTTCCGCACGGATCATTAAAATTTAACGCTGTATTCTAATAAAACCTTTGCACTTGTTTTCAAAAATCCGTTTCCTTAATCTCTCAGTAAATTGCGCCAAGCCGGAAACAGTGTAAACCGCTAGAACTCACTTTCTCGGCATTTGAGCCATTTTATTTTTTCGCCAAACTAAAAAATTTTAACATATTAGCCTCGGAAATCTTCAATTCTTATTGTTTTGCGTATAAAACATTTCATTCCTGCTCCGATTTCCCATGCACACGATATTATAATTTAAAAAAAATAACATTACGAATATAAACTAACAAAAAAAAATCATTATTATTCTTTTATTTTTACTTTGAGAATTTAAAACATTTTATTCGGCAAAATCGCCACACATGGCAACCACGATCCTTATTTCACACTTTTTTGACTACAGGGGTTACAATTACGGAAAGCTATTTGCGTGGAGAACATAAAAAATCTCTTAAATTCCGGGAACGGGTGGACTTTCAAAGTTTTAAAGTGGACTATCTTTTATTCTATATTATTTTACACATCTGTGCCGAATTTCAGGCTGATAGGTCCATTTTTGTGGATTTGTATACGAATCAAATCCACAAACAAACAAACAAACAATCAAACAAACAAACAAACAAACAAACAAACAGAATTTCATTTTTATTTATAAGGATATTGATGTAAACACACTATAAATAAATTGATGCATTCATATAATACTAAAATGAGAAAATTTTAAAAAATGTATTCATATAAAAATATTTGCTAATATAAACTTTGTTTTGTAGCGTTCTTAACCATCAATGGCAGTCACTCTCTGCAATGCATTTCATTTCAGAATGAAACTAAATTTTCATTTCTCACATTAATGCAAAAGCTCTAGGTTCAATGGTCTGAGTTAAATCAATTTGCATTAGTAATATGTTTGATGAACAAAATTTTAGTCAAATTCTAGTATATTGTGTAACAATCCTAGCAATACCAACAATGTTACATCACAAACAATGTACAATATACTATGCAGTGTACGATGTTCTTATTGATTGAAGGAGCACTTGAGATGATAAATAAAACATATATCTCGGAAATCACAAGAGAATTTATTCTAAGAGCGTAATATTTTTTTCCTTCCAAAACAGATTTGTGAAATGAAGTTATTTATTTTGAATGAATTGGTAGTTCACTTTCTTTGTTGGAACATTATACAAAACTTTTTAAAAGCAGTTTTAGAATTTTTGCATAAAAGCGTAGTATTGAAACAGTTCATTGAAGTTTGAGTTTTAGGGAACCAAGTAACCTTTTTTTAAGATAAAGCCTTTTATTTCAGCTTGAAAAAAAAAATAATCTAGACAATTTTGTTAATAAACATAGATAAGCAATGAAAATAAATAATAAAAATAAATATTATTAATTGTAACTAACGATTCCCCACACGATGGAGGTTTCAAAATTATCTGTTTTACAGTTTTTATTTTTCTAAACTGGTACGGCATACAGACAAATTTAACCACAAGTACTTTCATATAATTAAATAAAATTGTATTATATTACTTGAAAATAAAAGAACTGTAAAAATATTAATTCAGTAATTAGTTTTAAAAATTATTTAGTTAATCCTCATCTATTTAAATAAAATGAAACTTCCGTTTTAATTAAAGTAAGTAATAAAATTGTCTGGAGTTTGCATCTCTAATCCACTTTAAAACTCTAGGAGAAAAATAATCAAGGAATTAACATTTTGCAATGAATTGCCTTCCCCCTCCAAAATTTCGGAGCTTTTATCTTTGAGTTAAAAAAAAATTAAAATATTCAATTCAATTCCATTGATTTAACAAAAAATATTCAAGATAAAACGAATGGTGTTTAGTAACTGGAAACATTTATTGCCATTTTAAAGCTAAATTTCTTTTTGTAATTTTAAGCAAGGTGTTTAAAATTCTTTATAAAGCATTTAAGAGATCAAAACGACTTATGATAATCGCCTTTATTATACCTGATAGTCATACAGCCAAAAAACTATATTCATAAATATTAATTGTTATTACTGAGATGAAGTATAAGCTGATAAAAACATTTAGAAATATAAATTTTGTGAAAACTTTTGTACAATTTTAGCTGATTTTTTTTAAACTACAGTTAATGAGTAACTTCTCATTTAAAGTATATTATACTGGGAAGTTTATCCATTTCGAAAATATAAACTGGTTTTTAATAAAGTCCGACTTTTACAAGTAAGGTGTGAACTAAAAGGACACGAAACTTGAAAAATAAAATTAAGTATATTTTTTATGCGCAGAGTACTTTTGATAGATTGTTCAAAATCTCGCACGTTTTTATATGTAATAAATATGCAATTATTCCTTTGCTACACGGCAATCATGTAAGCAATTTTAAACAATTTCATTGCCAATACATTTTTTATTGTACGTTTTAAACATTCATATTGTAAAATATTAATATGTACCTACTGCACAATCATGTTTATTACGGCTTTGCGAACGCTTGCATGGACAATTTAAATCGCGATAACAAAATAAACTGTTAATAATTTTAATGCAGCGATTCTGAAACTGTGGAATGTGCCACCTTAGGGAGCCGTAATAACGTATGTGAGAGGCGCTATCATATCGAAAAGTCTTACTGGTTTTTGAAAAAAGATTAAAGTAAGAGATAATTAAAAAACTATTAATTTACTGACAGTAAGAAAAACAAAATGCATCAATAAATATAATGCTTATCTTGAAAATTTGTACGGTAATTAAGGTTGTATTGTAGCTTTAGCGTTATTAGTACATTATTGTTGCATTCAATACATTGATATTGTATGGGGGGGGGGGGAGGGAGATGAAACCTTTGATTGAAAATTGGGTCTCAAATATTGAAAGTTTGGGAAGCACTGTGTTAATGTTTTTATCATAACACAAATTCTATCAGTTTATATCTGTTATTATAAACAAATAATTTACGAAACGAAAATTTATATTTGATTTTAAAAATTCTCTCTAAACTGATTAAATATTTATACCCATTCACTTCACTAAAAGTATCTCGGTTAAGAAATTTTAAATGTCCCCCCTTAAAACGATAGAAATACGTAGAAACTTTGAATGCACCTGATTTTCGGAGAAATAAAGAAAAAAAATCCTATAGTGCGGAGACGTTAACGAGTTGTTTATAAAATCTAACGAAGGGCAAAGAATCCAAACAGGCTGAAATATCCCTTTGAATCAAAATGAAATTCTGATGATATCCTGCGAAAAGGAAAATAAAAGAAAAAACTTTCTTGTATCGCAATGCTACCGTTGCTGCTAGTTGCATTTAAGAAAGAAAAATAATGAAGTTCTGAAATATCAGTAAGATCAGTTTAACATATTCAAACACTATTTTTTTTATTTTTGAGTTTTGATGTCCAAGGAAAACATTCATATAAATTTATTAATCATGAACAACACATGTAAATAGCATATGCATCTCAAATATCCAAGAAAACTTTCACTAATAAAGGTCAACATAATAATACATTGTCAACATAAAATATTTTTCTGCCGACTAACCCAGAATTCAAAAATTTAAGCATCGAAATTCTGTAGCATTAAACAGGGTATCCCAAAAGGGGGGCAACGCGCTTTAATTGTTTATCTAGAGTTAAGTGGGCAATGGAAATGGAAAAAATATTCGAAATAAGGTACTGAAAATGAATGTGTTAACAAAATTTTTTCTCTCTTAATTTTTTTAAAATTTACACCTTTAAAAATTGTCTAAGACCCCAGTACAAAAAAGTTCCCAGTCAACAAATTGCATTCCATGCGTTTATGTGGTGATATACAGAATTTGAGAATTATATGATGAAAAGGATCAAAGACATGAAGATAAATATATGCTGACATGAATCACTTTTCAAGAGCTGTCAAAGAGGGTAAATCACGTTCGATAAATGCATTTCAGAGATCGTGAAGAAATTACGAAAGAAAATATGTATTTGCTCTCCAGCATGAAACGCTCGCATTCAAATACATGTATAGCCCCGATAATCTTTGTTTAAAGATATCCCTGAGACGTTTTACGATGAAAGACTGATTTTGTATGTCACCACCATAGTGCAGATCACATATTTTTCGGTTCTAAAATAATGTTCTTTTGTGTTTTGTTTTAGTAAATCAAATATTTTCTAAATCAAATATTAATCTCTCTCTCCCATTAGGTTTTCTGCTTGATAAAATGAGCCTACGTTTTTATCGTTTTCGCCGGCGTGTCTGCAATTTCAGGGTATTCCCCTTCTTAATTATTTGTGGTTTTGCATAAGCAAGGTGCTGGCCTGTCTAACGTTTGTTGCCGGCTGGCCTAATTTTACAGATTTGTTAGGCTTTTTAAAGAATTTTGCCAAATTCATACATTTCTGCCTTGGCGATATCCTTAAACCGATGATTTAAAATATTTTATATTTGTTACTCCTACCGGATCTTTAGGTCACGTCAAGTGGGCATGGCTTATGAGTGGCTCATCTTTTTCTCACCAGGCTGTCAAAAGCTGGCAAATTTGTAAAATATTTTTAAGACTTCTTGATTGTTTTGCGTTCAAGAAGGTCGTATTGTCTTGGGATTTAAGTCTCTCCGGCATGCCGTGTGGCTATGATAGAACCTGATTCGATGGAACCTAATTCGTGGCAATTCAATAGAACCTGATGTTGCGTTTTTGTAAAGAAATTTGTTGTAGTGAACTTATGTTTAAAACTGTTTTTGCTTTTAACTTCAATAAAATATAGCCAGTGCGGTTTTGAAGTCTTCTCGCCTTTCTTGGATTTAAGCGTTATGTATTTGAACGTTATGGATTGTCACTATAACGTCTAAACCGGCCAACGGACTGCTTCGATCTCGTCCACCAATATCTCCCTCACAACCACATTAGTGTATGGGGCAAATTTTACTAACTGGGTTTTGTTTTATTTTGTTTTTTGTACAAGAGTTGTATACAAATTTAAAATGTGTAACTTTTAAAGAGAAGAATGTTTTCTTAAAGAATTCTTTTTTACTACCTTATTTTGAACATTTTTCAATATGCCCACCTACCTCTATAGATTAAAAAAAAAATTAAAGCGTGCTACCACAATTTTGGGAGACCCTTCATAGTTTGTTGTTTCTGTAAGTCTCTCGGATATTTATTTGCTTAAAAAACACTTTAGCTTCCGTTAGAAGTTCATTACTACAGGTACTGCATCAGGAATTATTTATAGAGTATTAGCTAAATAAACAAGAGAAGTAAATTAACGGAAATGAGTCTGATCAAAGATCGAGCACTAAACTTAACTTGTTTCCCTAAAACGTGTAAACCTACTTACAGTTTCACGGGATTTAACCTAACTGAAGAGTATTTCAGAGTTTAGGGTTCCAGAAATGAAATATTTTAAAGAAATTGCTTCATTTAAAGTCCAGATGTAACGTATTTTTAATTTCATTATTGTGCATTGCTTCAAGTTCATAAGACAGATTTTTTAAAATAATTATCTTCATGGGATTACACGTTTGTATTTTTACATAAATAGCTATTTCAAATTTCTTTCTGTTGTGTATATCGAATGTATACGCACTTACGTAAGTTAATGCTTTCAAAAACGTTTCATAAGCGTAATTTATAAATCTTTCTTATTTCGTGCTAATATTTTTTATTTGTTTCATAATAATGCACACATGAATGTTATACCTCTAAGTGTTAAACTTTTACAGTCAAAATGCTTTTAAAAAACGCTATACAGAAAACACCAAAGTACTTCATATTGTTGCGGAATTATTGCTATTAATTCATGTTGCTAATTTAGATTAGTTTGTTATTCTCGGAACCTTAATAATTATTGGAAAATAGATGAAAAATATCGTTAAAATGTGCCATTTTTTTAAAAATTTTATTTTACAGAGGTCTGCAAAAATTAAAGGGCGTTGTGAGAAATAAATTATTATTTAAAAACTGTTACTTTTATTTTCACTCTCAATAATATTTTTATGATAGTCTTAAAAAAGGGAATCCTTTCATAAATTTTTGAAATTTCAAAACGCTTTGGAAATTTTTATAATCCTCATTTATATGAACAAAAATCATCACATTCCTTAAAGGCTTAAAAATAGAATTTTCATGAAACTAGTCTCTTAAAATAGTATGTAATGTTATGTAAAAATCAGTCAGTCATCCGTAAAAATTGATTTTAAGATTTGAGAGAAAGATTACTTTAAAAGTTGATAGGAAATTTAAAAAAAGTAATAATGCACATGATGTATTTTTGTACTTCTAATATGAAAGTCAAATCTGCGGAGTAATTTATTGTGGAATTCTAAAACTGTAAAACTAACTTGTATACAATTATTCTAGAATCAATTTCGTCTTTTCTAGTTCTCTCAGTTGTATTTTTCAGCATTTAGAATTTGATTTATGTGAAAAGTTTTGTCGTAATCATTATTTTATGGCAGTTACGTGATTCGTCAAAAGAACTTGTTTCCCTGTTATTACATAGTATGGTGCTTGTTGTTAATCCCCTATAAATTTCTTTATTTAAAAAAATTCCTTGAAAGTTTGGAAAAAATATTTGTTTTCTAACACGTTCTATATCTTTAGTGAGAGTGTTTGCATATACTTGATTAAACTTTTTATCTAAGAGATTTTTTTCTTTTTCTCGTTCTCCGAAAGACCCATTATATCTTAGATACTAAAGTTATTGAAACACAATTAATAGTTTTGCATGCTACACCAAACCGTAACATTCACACTACATTTAGAACAGTCAATAAATATCAATTTTAATTAATTGTGAAAAAGACCATGAAATTTTTAGTTAAATGTTACTTATATTGTTGACTTTATGCTTACTCTATCAAATACGGCAGCAAATGACACATAAAAACAGACGTTCTTTGAATTTACTAGTTTACATATATATTTACTCTATCTTTCGCCGGATTTAGTTTCCTAGTACAAATATCCTTTTTTCTTTTACTATAGGGAATGAAGCGTGCTTACAATTAAGCAGTTGGGGAGATCTAATTTCAAGAAAAATCAATGAACTAAGTCAAGTACTTTGGATTCTTATAATTTGTGTGCAAATGAGCTATCTTCAAATAACAGCCCGAGGGCGGGTCCCCAAAGTACTTCAGCCTAGTTTGTGAAAACATAAAATTAGTTAAACTTTTTTAATGACAAGGAATCGAGATTTTGAAGGAGCTGTAATTTATTTCTTTAAAATATATTTCTCTCACTATTCTTGTTAAATAAACATTTAATATTCCGTTTTTTTTATGTCTTATGAATTAACAATTTAGTAATCTGAATATTTAATGGATTTTCAAAATACACAACTGACGTACAATTATTACTTATTGTATACAATATTGTACATGGATTATGCATGTTGCTATTTCTAAGGGAATATTTGACTTTCAAATTAAATGTACGAAAATTAATTTTGTAATATATACGTAAAATAATTTTCTCTTCTTTTATGCAATCATATTAAGTGTAAATTTGAGAATTAAGTGTTTGTACGCAATCACATAACATAGTAAAACAGCTGTTTCACAGGGGAAAAAATATTTAAAAGGTATAAACAATTTATACAAAAAATAGTAGAAAAGTAAAAACCAGAGAATCTCTTTAACATAAAATATGTACATGTATTTACACATTTTTGTTGCTATTTTAGAAAAAGATTTTACAAAAGTCTTATTCGTTTACTCTATTTTATACTTTCTCCCACTCTTTTCCTAAGAAAATATATAAAAAGTAATGTCTTTAAATTCAGCTATAAAAGTGCTTTAAATATGAGAGATAAGTTAGCTAACTTAGATGCTTTGAACTATAGTATCAATGTGTCACAAAACTGTCGTAATTTTACAGAACTGATAAATTTCTAGAAAATACACCAGGTCAATGTCTTGTGTATTGATACTTAGAAAATTCTACTTTAAATGGTGGAACGGCATCGTCTGAAAAATATGGCATAAATTTAAATATGAAACAGACTGGAGTTTTAGCTGTCAGATCCACCTTACGTGTTGAGGCAAACAGCTTTCCTTTAAATGGAAATCAGACTAAAAGTTTAAAACATTAACCGAACATCTAAGCAAGATCCTCTGATAGAAACTCATAAACCTGTGTCACGTAAAAGCAATTTCGATGAATAGAAACATGGGAAGAAATGTAGATCCCCTGCTGTTCCGAAACTAATTCAGAAATGGCTTTTTATTCAGCAGTGACATATTGCAACAGAAATTGCAAAAATAAATAAATAAATAAATAAATGGCGTGTCTGTCGATACGATCAGCAAATAATCGCAATCATTATAAAATTGAATCTAATATACTAATTCGGCTAAAGCTCTTGAATGATCATAACTTAAAAAAAAAACTCCCTAGATGAAGAAAAGAAAATAATCCAGTGTTTGAAGAATTCTGATAGCTTGCTACTTAAAACAATTGAAATTTAAACCTCGTTTTTATAAATCTAATTAGGTCACGATACAAAACAAACAGCTAGCGGAGAACAGGAACTTGTAAGACGAAATTTTCATTTTTAATATGTCTAATATACTTCAGTTAATGTTTGCAAACTTTCAAACTCGTTGTAATTGAATGACACTTTTACTGCCACTTGATTAATTACTGCTGTATGCAGATAAAATAGCAATAAGTAAATCTAATTTATTTTTTGATTACTTGAGCATTATACAAAGGAATATTCACCTGGAGAGATTTTCGAAGCTGTTAATGCTTTTAAAAGGTCCTAATATACAGGGTGTGTCACAATCCCCTCCTGGATTGGAAGGCTTATTAAAAATAATGTATTACTAATACAGAAACAAAGTTGACTTTACTGAAGAAAGAAACATTACAAGTTTTGTTTCACAAATTACGAGCTTCTCGTCGTAGCATTGATCGAGGTTCTGATGACGACAATCGCCTCTTTCCACGGCCACTTCGCTCTCCGAACCTAAAACAATGCGATATTTTTTATGGTGTTATATGAAAGATCGTGCGTTCTTCCCCGCGTTGCCACGTGATTTACAAAAATTACTCCAAAGGATCACAACCGCATTTGCTATCATTGATCGGGACATGTTAAAACCAGTACGGGGAGGGAAGAATTTGATTTTAGATTTGATATTTACCGTATCACGAAAGGCTCACATATTGAACATTTATGAAACAAAACTTGTAACATTTCTTTATCCAATAAAGTCAACTCTGTTGCTGTATTGCTAATATATTTCTTTATAAACTTTCCAAACCCGGGTGGGAATAGTGACACATCTTGTATTTACTAATAATTCAATGTGTATAAATTATGAGATATATTGTGCCAGTCTTTTATCTGAGTATAAATAATGTTGAAAGCAGGAATGAAAAAACTGGGAGACAAAGCATAAACTTAAGTTTAAATGAAATTAATTAAAATTTTGAAATAAAATTTATTGTCTGTTTAACTATTAACGCGCGATAGGATAATATTATCCCACTTAATTTTAACAGGTTCACAGGCGTTCGTAAAAATACACAAGCATTAGTAAATTTTCTTATTTTCATTTCACAGTTAATATATTTGATTTTTACAAAATACTAGGTCGTAGAAAGTGCTTCATAAATCCTTTAGTTTTTCTTTTAAGGAGGACACTTGCCAATGAGGCATTCGCCATTAATAAGGCCCGAAGTGCTAGCCATCTTACTATGGGGACATCTAGAAGTCTTTCAGTTTCTTGGTTGGATATTTACTAGGAAATTCATCAATTAATCATAAAATGAACATGGAAAATAAATGTCGCATTACAAGTATGTAAAAAACTGGAGAATACGATGAAAACGGTTCAAAATGCATCACTTAGATACATCATCTAGCAGCCGAATCTAACCAGTAAGAAAACGTCCGTAGGCCTCTTTCGGAGTGCAGGCCCGGTAGTATGACGTTGGCCCCGTATCATACAGATAAACTTAAATAAAAATTATAATTAATTGCCATACTTAAAAATAAAGGGCTTAAATGCATGATTGTTTAACTTAATATAGTTCTTGCAATGAACACCCTACAAAAACTATGTAATATATTTATTTTCACTTAGACGTATAAAAAGTATTTAAAGGTCAGTAACAGTTGTCGCATATTACATTAAGACTCCGGGAAATGAAGAGTTAATCTCTCTAGACCACGATTTTTGATCAAATAACTTACGAATTTTTTTCTGTTGCAAACAAGCGACCATTAAGGAAACAGCCTGGTAAAATTATTCTCTTTAGACAGATTTCGTGTAAACTTTCATTATTTCCGAGAGTTAATAGAAATTAACCACCAGGTCATGATTTCATTAGACAACGCTTTTCTACTGATCGGACTCCCATTGATGCTATCTGCAACTTAAGGAGAAAATGAAAGAATAGAAACTGGTTTTCTAGAATAGATTAATGCGGTTGGCTTCCGTTTTCTTATCCACGTGTACAGCCTTGAAAAAAGTATTGGAGTGTAAGCGAAATTTCCTGTTTTAGCCTTGCGAATAATTAATGTATTTTGGTAAAATACACAAATCGACAGAAATATGAAAAGTTATAATTATATATAACCTATTTCATATTTTAAGACAAACAATTTTTAATTTACGAAACCAACGTAGGAATTTTAACTTTTACTCGAATATTTTTTTAGGGGTTATACGTCTGTCTATTTGTGCCTGAAAGTATTCTAACTTGCTTAATATAATGGTTTTCACCACCATGATAAGACACTGAAAATGGAAGAAGTGTGAAAGTCCTGTGTTTGGGCCTGCATGCGACTGCAGATGTAACGGTCTGGAATTTTGAGTGGTTTTCTTCAGAAGTAACGTGAATGCGCGTTAGAGCCCCCTCAAAAGTCTTCACCCAAGGCACGCTCCCGGTATAGACAGAGACCCAAAGCTGAAAAAATGTCTCTGAATTTACTAAGCCGAGTTTTTTTTATAGATTATTAGAGTGACTGTGTACACAAGCAGGGCCCGATCATCACAATATTGGGTTCAGGGCAAATACCAATTTTCGGGCCTTTTCCCTTAGGAGAAATTGCACATTACGGATAAAAGTTGTTTTGGGCACATATAGCTACAGAAATATATTAAATAATAACTGTTAAGTTTAGATACTAAATATGTAAATATATTGCAAAAGAATATTAAAGGATTTGTTTTACACTGCGCAAAACAATTAAAGGATATTGCGGTTTTAGGTGGATCTTGTGGCTGGGAAACTTTTTAGCTGATTGATACATGGTCGACAGACGTAGTAGGTTATATGTGTGCGAAACTGAAAATAGCTTTTCTTCTGTTGCTTTGAAATTCACAAAATTATTCTGCAGAAAGCAAACACGGTGGTTCTATTTACATTTATACATTTATTTACAATTGCCACAAACATTTAACATTTTGATATTACAAGGGGCATCTTCCAGCCCAAAATACAAAGGGGTTAGGCATCTTTCAGCCCTAAGCACCTACGCAGTACGCAGTAGAAAAACAAGTGGGGGTTTTTCCCCAGAGATCAATGAACTTTTTATCCCATAGATCTGGGATATAGACAACCAGCGCCATCAAGCGCGATTAAAAGGAGGTTATGCAACAATATGAGAATAAATTACACATGTTTAGCAGAAAAAATGCGTTTTATTGCGCATTTGTGTAGAAAAGGAAAAAAACACAATTTGTGCATATGAGAAAAAAAGAATAAGAAGAGGTTTTTTCTTCAAAGGAAATCATTTTCAGTAGGGGGTATGGTTTCCACGGACGGCCAGCAACGTCGAACACCTTTGAGGCATGGAGTCAATGAGGCTATTAATCACGAGTTGGGGTATTCTGTCCCACTCTTCCAGAAGAGCTCTTTCCAGTTCTTGGAGAGTTTGTGGGGGTGGTTGGCGGCCAGCAACTCGTCTTCCTAGAGCGTCCCAAACGTGCTCTATTGTATTCATGTCTGGAGAACACGCTGGTTATTCCATACCTACGATTCCTTCCTCGAAAAGGAAATCCTCCACCAGGTTAGCACGATGTTGCCTGCAGTTATCGTCCATTAAAATGAAGTCATCTCCGATTGCTGCAGCGTAAGGGACTACAATAGGTCTGAGGATCTCATCCCCTGAGGACAAAAAGCGTCTAAGTGCTAAAATAAAACTTTTAGAAAACAAATCCGAGACCAGTTCGAGGTGAACTGCTCGAGTGACTGCGCATGTAAATAATGCGACATAAGATTTTTGGGTTTCTTTTCCCAACTTTACGTATATAGGTCCGGTGAAGTCGACACCTGTCACACTAAAGGGAGGAGATTCAAGTATTCTGTCCTTAGGTAACTGTCCCGTCATTTGACTTGCTGGTTTCGCTGAATACCTTCTGCATATGAGACATCTGTTTATAACTTTTCTTACGACTTGTCTTCCTTTGGGTATCCAATACCTTTGACGAATCTTCGTTAAAGTAATACTTGCACCAGAATGCATAGCTTTATTGTGGTCTCGTAATATTATTAATTCTGTAAATCGTGAATTTCTTGGTAGTAGAATTGGGTGTATCTCCTCTCTTGTTAATTCGCCTTCTTCCAATCTTCCTCTTATTCTGAGAATTTGGTTTTCATCTAAAAAAGGGCATAAACTATATATACTGGAATCTGGTGAAATGGGCTTTTGAGAATTTAGAGAGGCTATTTCCGAAGAAAAATATTCCATTTGAACCTTACGGATGCACATGTCTTCACACATTTGAATTTCTTCTGTAGAAAGAGGACCCTTATTTACATTCGTTTTTTTCAAAGCATTAAGAAATCGTTTGACATATGCTATTATTCTTATAAACTTTGTGACTGAGCTAAATTTATTTATGTCAAGCAGCTCTTCTTTATTTTGAACAATACAGTCATTGACTAAAATGTTATTACGGGCTTCAGGGATGTCTTCATCTTTTATTTGAGTTATCTGTTGTTCTGGCCATTCTGTAGTAGGACATTGTAGCCAAAATGGCCCCAGCCACCAAAGAGAACTTTTCTTCAGTGATTCGGCAGTCAAACCTCTAGTTAAAAGATCTGCCAGAATCGCCATTGCCGAGGGTTGGTATTTTCCTGAATTTCGGTGACCCTGTTACAAACAAAGGGTTTCCAGTTCTTGGGGGATCCTTTAATCCAGCATAACACTATATTAGAATCAGTCCAGAAAAAGGTGTTTTTTATAACATCACTGAATAGTTTTTGAAGATATTTCGACACTCTGGAAGCAATTACAGCTCCCATCAGTTCTAACCGTGGTAACGTTAAAGCTTTAAGGGGAGCAACCCTACTCTTTGAACAAACGAAGGTAGTTTTAATTTCACCTAATTTGTTGGTGTACTGAAAGTAAGCTGTACACACAAAAGCCTTTTGACTTGAATCACTAAAAATATGTAAATCACAGTTTTTCACCATGTCGCAGTCAGGGAAGTATTCACGAGGAATTGAAATAGTTTTAACAGTTTCTATATCAGAGAACCAGTTTTCAAAATCAGTTTTTAAGTCCTGGGGAAGTTCATCGTCCCAATCAACTCCTAAGAGCCATATTTGCTGCAGCAAAAGTTTAATTCTAACTGTGAAGGGCGTAACATAGCCTGCTGGATCATACAGTTTTGCGGCGGTTTTAAGAACGACTCTTTTTGTTATTTTACCGCTTATATTTTCAAAACATTCTGAAAATTCGTGTAAATCAAGTTTTATATTGTCTTCTTCAGTATTCCAAATTAGACCTAACACTTTTGACAGTGCAAGCGACTCATTTACTTCAAATTTGTTTTCTACCCAAACATTTTTTAATTCAGTGGAATTGGAATTAAATTTACGTAAGTTCATTCCTGCATTTTTCAGAATAAAGGCAGCATTAGACGACAGCTGATATGCATCCTCGATACAGTTTGCTCCGTAAAATAAGTCGTCCACATAAAGGGAAGAATTTAACATGTCAAAAGTTTCGGGGTAATCATTTTTATATTGCTTAAGGTGATATTTTATCGTAGCAGCAAGTATAAAAGGACTTGAAGTAACTCCAAAGGGTAATCGAGTCATATTAATAACTCTAATTAAATCCGTTTCAAAATCATCAAACCATAGAAATTTTAAATATTTTCGACTTATTTCGGCAATACTAATCATTAAAAAGGCCTTTTCTATGTCTGCCGAAAATGCTATATGGTATTTACGGAATTTTAATATTATATCCAAAATGTTAGGGTTTAGGTTAGGACCGGACACTAATAAGTCATTTAATGATTTACAATTTTCACCCTTTGACGAAGCGTCAAAAACAATCCTAACACGAGATGTCTCCTTATCGGGCCTAATGACCGCTCTATGGGGCATAAAATAACCATCATTCCAATTATTATTCTTACATTCTTCTACAATACCATCTGATATTTGTTCATTAATGATATTTTTATACTCTGCGCAAATTTCCCTATCAGCATTCAATTTAGTTTTTAAATTCCTAAAGCGCCTTTTCGCAACAGAAAAATTACTATCCAGATCGCTAGGTTCGCAGTCCCAAAGTAAATTTGTTTCGTATCTGCCATTTTTAAACACTAATTCTCTTTCAAAATGCTCCACTATTTCTTTATCTTTACAGGACATTTCCGTAAATTATCCAACCAAAAACAGAGTTAATTGCCCCTACAGTTTTATTTATAGTAATCCTCTCATTTAAAACAAAATCCCAAAATAAATCACTCCCAATCAGAATTTAAATATTCAACTCATCAGAATTCGAAAACGAATCTGCAAGGTCTAAACAATGTGTTTCCATGAAATTCCGAATAAAACATCTGGGGTCGTGATTTCTGCGCCCGTTATATTTTCTACAACTAAAGTTTGTATTTTCCTTTTAAATTTCCCATCTCTAGACATCAACTGAAATTCCACAACAGGATATAGCCTTTCAGTTGTCTGTTTCATGCCAAAAGAAAATACAGACAAATTCTCATAACGTACAGGCTTTAAATTTAACTGCTCGACAATTTTGTTTGAGCAAAAACTCCGAGAGCTCCCACTATCTAGCAAAACGCATGTTAACTTACTACCACTTTCAGAATTAACGACCGCAGCTGAAGTTTGCAAGTAAACACTTTTAGCGCACTCCTTGTTTACATCGAAAGAAACGGAATTGATAACCTCGCCTTTCGGGGGAGGAGAATTGACCTTGACCTCGCTATGCTCAGCAGCTTCACGGCCTTTCCCTTCGGGAGAGCTCGTATAACTTTCGGCTTTTAAAGCGTTGTAATCAACACGTTTAAAATTTAATTTACTGTTATCATTTACACAGACAGATTCATGATGGTTATCATTTTTGCATTTGTAACAAGAAATCTTATTCGTTCTGCAATGGGAACTTTGGTGAAATTTTTTAAAACATTTAAAACAACGTCTATCATTTCTCAATATTTCCATTTTTTTCTGAGCATTTAAATCACATTTGAATGAATCATGAAGAGCATTGCAGAAAATGCATATCAGCTTAGGTATATGCGTATTTACATTCAGAGCACTCGCTGAGGGTACATTTCTTTTAAATCCTCTGTTTACAAATTTGTTATGCTGGGTACGCTGGTTAGAGGGCATTTCTTTCCTTTCATTTAATGTAAAATAAACAGATTCTCGACACTCAATTTCACATTTCAAAAACGAAAGAAGTTCCGAAACATCATCTGTCTCTCTAGATTTCCTTTGCCGATTAAATTCTAACACAAGATCTTCTGGTAATAAATTTAACAGAATTGGAATCAAGAGAGGTCCATAATTTTCAGAATTAATTTTCATTGAATCCAAATTACGAATTGAAATGTCCAATTCGTCGTACAGTTTGCGTAATCCAGAAACATTTGTAGAGTATTTCACATTTTGCAAATTTAAAATTTTATGCATAAAAGAGCTCACAATTAAATCTTTGCGTCCAAAACGCTCTTTAATTAAATTAACACACTTATCGTAATTAATGTCGGTAAGTTCGAAACCTGATACGACACTTAATGCTGATCCAGACAAAAATGATTTTAAATAAGCAAATTTCTCAACCTTAGAAATGGAATCATTTTGATTAATAGTACTATCAAACGAATTCCAAAATTCGTTCCACAATTTTGGATCGCCAGGAAAGGGCCGAATAGTTAATTTTGGAAGTTTGACCGAATGAGGAATATTAACCTTTTCAGTTACACTCGAATCAAAAGCAGAAGGAACCTCAGAACTTGAGGTGTTTAATGGTTCTTTATTTTTTAAGAAACGCTTAATTTTGTGGCCGAACCTAATACTTTTTTCTTGATATTCATCGCTGGCATTCGCTTCTTGTTCAATTAACGTCACATCGATAAGTTTTTCAATTTGTGAATCTAATAATTTTAAATTATTAGCTCTTTCCGTCAAAACAGCAAGATGTTCCTCTAACTCAGCGCAATCAGCATTCTCATCAGCTAAAACAGTTTCTAACTTAGTAAACAATTTAGTTATATTAGATCTTTCGATCTTTCTTTTTCCTTTCAACAATGCCAAAGTATCCTCTGTTTTAGACATATTTAAAATATTAAACTGAAAACGTATTTGTACCCAATAACAGCAACAAATAAATCAAAGTTTTACGGTACCTGTATAATTCCAATAGTATTAAATATAACTATCCAAATTACGAGAGCCTTGCACTGCACAATCAAACAAAGAATCGAATTACGCACTTCCCGGCCTGTCATGCACCAAAATGTGCGAAACTGAAAATAGCTTTTCTTCTGTTGCTTTGAAATTCACAAAATTATTCTGCAGAAAGCAAACACGGTGGTTCTATTTACATTTATACATTTATTTACAATTGCCACAAACATTTAACATTTTGATATTACAAGGGGCATCTTCCAGCCCAAAATACAAAGGGGTTAGGCATCTTTCAGCCCTAAGCACCTACGCAGTACGCAGTAGAAAAACAAGTGGGGGTTTTTCCCCAGAGATCAATGAACTTTTTATCCCATAGATCTGGGATATAGACAACTAGCGCCATCAAGCGCGATTAAAAGGAGGTTATGCAACAATATGAGAATAAATTACACATGTTTAGCAGAAAAAATGCGTTTTATTGCGCATTTGTGTAGAAAAGGAAAAAAACACAATTTGTGCATATGAGAAAAAAAGAATAAGAAGAGGTGTTTTCTTCAAAGGAAATCATTTTCAGTAGGGGGTATGGTTTCCACGGACGGCCAGCAACGTCGAACACCTTTGAGGCATGGAGTCAATGAGGCTATTAATCACGAGTTGGGGTATTCTGTCCCACTCTTCCAGAAGAGCTCTTTCCAGTTCTTGGAGAGTTTGTGGGGGTGGTTGGCGGCCAGCAACTCGTCTTCCTAGAGCGTCCCAAACGTGCTCTATTGTATTCATGTCTGGAGAACACGCTGGTTATTCCATTCCTACGATTCCTTCCTCGAAAAGGAAATCCTCCACCAGGTTAGCACGATGTGGCCTGCAGTTATCGTCCATTAAAATGAAGTCATCTCCGATTGCTGCAGCGTAAGGGACTACAATAGGTCTGAGGATCTCATCCCTATATCGGCGACCAGTCAGAGGTCCATCTCGAATGATGTAGAGGTCTGTGTGCCCGTCAATGGAGATGCCACCATACACCAACATTCCCCCACCGCCAAAGCTGACACTTTCGTGCACGAACGCAGGATTATTCCTACTGCCACGGTCCCTCCAGATGAAAATATACCTATTATCAGGATGAACTGAAAAACGGGACTCGTCAGAAAAAAGAACATTGCTCCATTCATTTCTCCTCTAGTTCACATGCTCTGTTGCCCACTCCCTGCGGTCGCGACGATGCCTTGATGTTAGTTTAACACATACCATCGGTCGGCGAGCATACAGACCTACACCATGGAGCCGGTTTCGGACAGTCTGAGTGAAAACCGGTGGTGCCAGTAGCCGAGCGAAGGTGTTGTTGGAGAAGAGTCGAGTTCATATTCCGATGTCTCCGAGACGTTAACACTAAATAACGATCTTCATTGGGCGTTGTAGCCCGTCTACGCCCTTGCCCTGGTTTTCGTCCTGCACTTCCAGTCGCCAAAAACCGGTTCCAGATCCTGGAAATCACACTTTTTGACACTCCAATGGCTTGCGCTACTTCGGCTTGAGTTTGGCCCTCTTCTAACCGAAAGACAACTCTCCAAGCTTCTGAATCGGTTAAATGACTTCGCTGAGACATGCACTCATCGAAACAAAGCAGTCACTGAATGCTGATCATCCTTGTCTTCATTGTCTTTTATTCAGTTGAAAGTCCAATTTCATTCGCTGACGCTGAAGCGACGTTTTTGACGTCGAACTCAAAATTAACATACTCCACAGTTTGAAAATCAGAAAAATTTGCATTTGTAATTCTCTTCCATTTTCGGCAAAAAAAATTTCGCTTATATCTTTATTTTAAATAAAACTTACAATATCCTTTAATTGTTTTGAGCAGTATACAAATAACACACAACATTGATTTTCACAAATAATAAAGATCCATACACATACTACATTTAAAAAAAAAAAACTTCTTTAAAGTATAAATGAAAAGAATTGCAAAACTTATCGTATCTTAAAATTGATGCGGTATTTCTTATAATACACCTTACAAGGAGAAACTCAGACGTTGGGCCCACGAATTTTGACCAAATGCGGCTGGGTTTTAGAGGACCCTTAGTGGAATAAAATTTCGAGAATTAACAGCCAACTTTTGAATATTTTTGAGAAAATGACAATTAAACTTTCGATTCAGAATTTTTTAAGAAACAAAAATTTGTTGAAAGATACAAACGTTTTGGGCCTCTGAAACTGGTGGGCCCAGGGCAAGTGCCCCAGTTGACCTGCCGATAAACAGGCTCTGTACACAAGCATACTGCGGTCAGTCAAGTGAAACTGAGAACAGGTGTCTCAAGTACATTTTTGGGGCTGCCGTACTTACCGAGGTAATAAATTGAATTTACTAAAGTTGAAAATCGTTTTACACATTGTGTATTTTTTTTTTACAAATTGTGTTTTGTATGAAAATGGAATTTATGACAGTCAGCTGAATGTGGACACGGAGCTGGCCATACGCCTCCAATGTATGCACAGCTGCGGAAAAAAAAAGGCTCACTTGCTCTTTACTTCGCCGTCGTTCGTCGTGCCGCAAAGTTATATATATCATTCGTTTGCAAATAACGCATATTTTAATTATATTAATTTAAGAGGCCTCTTTATATATAATTCTGCATAAACTTCTTTTTTCTCAATGGCAACACTGTATTTTGACTTTATTAAACGGAAGAAAACTTTCAAATTGCCCTAAATATAAATTTTCACCCATTTTATAAGATAATTTTCGGAGATATTGCGAATTCATTTTTGCGCGGTTTTAAGGGACTTACTGCAAATTGAAGAACGCTATTTGTAGGTTCCGAACTTTTCGCCTTTCATTAATTTCGCTCGTGAGAGTTAAAAGAAATAAATATTATTTTCAAGGAAAATATTGTTTCCACCTCTCTTAAAATTTTTTGCACTGAAAATATCAAGGGTAGAAATTAGAATATTTAGTCTGTGGTTCAAATTACCCGTGAATTCCTAACTTCCTTGGTTCGTACACATGATTTAAAGGAAAAATGCAAAAGACTGATCACGATTTTGAAAATTTTTCTAATTTTGAAATTGTGATTGAGTATTTCCCTTGATGGTTCTCTTAGACAGGTTAAATGTTGGCAGGAGTGAGATGCTGCTGTCTGCTCTTCTGACTACAAGCATGAATGTTACTCAGCTCCGGTCGAACTTGAAGAATGGTTTCATGATTGAAAATTTATTTGTTTGAATTTCATGTAAAAAACGCAATTAGTTTCTTGCGGACTCAATATTATTATCACTGTGTTTGTTATTTCACTTTCTTCATTTAATATTACCGTCTGCAATGTGCAATATTCTTATAAGACTTTCAGCGGTATTTTAATTTGTAGTCAGATGAAAATTTAGACAGAAAAACGTGATTTTGAGTGATTTTTTTTTCTTTTTTGAATGTTTCATAAAGTATGAGGAAGTCCAAAGACCTGACGTTTCCAATATTAAAAAAAGTCAAATTCAGGCCCGGAATGTTGAGGATGTTAGTTTTTGAGAACTAGGACGTTGTATTAGAAGACATACATCTACTGCATCTAATTCTATACCTGAAAAATACTTTATTTGGGGGAATATGCTAGCGGACGCAGCAATAGACGCTTTATAGAACGACCATCAAACTATAAAAACCTCTAATTTATTTACTTAAAAATTTGATATTTTTTAATACCGCTATCTTTTACTGTGTTTTTGCACAAAATAAATCTAATTTACGTTTATTTTAAGCAATTTTCAAAAGATTGTCACTTAATGCATTTATATATGGTCCCTTAACTCATGAAAATAACTTATTTTATTTAATATAAATTAAACTACTCAACGTAAAAATTTGAAATTTTGCACAGCCATGTAATATTACTTTCTGCATCTATTTCCCTTCGAAATTTGGCTAGGTCGCTATTCATATTTTTAATATTAATTTAATAATTCATAATTAATATTAATATTTTATTAAAAATTATAATAATAGTGAATTAAGTTTGGGTCGTTTAGTTGTGATAGTATGTATAAAAATCAGCTTCTTATTATCAATATTATATGAGATATGAATTGAAGCATGAAAAAATATTTTAACATAGGGGAGGGGGATTTTGGAAGCTAATAACTCACCCATTTTCAGTTCAAATTGATTGAAAATGGGCATCCGGAGTTAAAATGAGCTAAATTTTTTAAATATGAAGTGAAATCTAGGGGATGCTATTGAGAAAAAAAAAGTTGGTGCGAATTTTAATATGTAGATGGCCCCTTATGCAATTTTTATGCATGCAAATCAAAGTGTACGTCGATCGTAAACGATTGGTATCTGTAACTTTGCTGTACGACGAACGAAGGCGAAAAAAGTACAAGTGGGCCTTTTTTTCCGTAGCTGTACAAAAAAATAAATAAATAAAAACTGTGCAATTCGTTTACTACACTTCGAAAAATAATGTAGGCATTAATTGCTATATCGGGCATAAACAAAATGGTCAGCTATCGATTTTGCGGGACAACGCCCGTCAGTCACCGAAAAAAAAAGAAATAAAAATGTCTTGCTTGCGCTCTGCATTTCAGACGGCGGAAAGTAAATTTGATTCGGATTAGAATAGGATATAGAGCAGGTATACTCGTTGGTAAGGGACTGAATTTATGTACACAATAGCTCGGAGTCATTGTACCTACAGGGAGAGATACTCTTTTGTCCTTATCTAAAATATATTTCCTCTACTCCGAAATATAACGAGTTTTCTGCTAAATTAGCATAAGTGATGATTCGACCGTGGTGAGTGTAGCTTTAAAATGAATAAAGTTTGTGGATTTACCTCAAAAAGTAGGAGCCGTTAACATCATTTCCGGAGGAGACTAAAAAGATGTAAATTGTTGTAATATTATTTCTAACGTATATTGTGCATATATAAAATAAAGGTTCAATATTATTAGATTATAACTGATAAATGGCCTCTTCTTCTAGTTCGTTTAATTATAATGATGAAGAAAGCAAGCCGCCTCCTGCAACGCCTGCGCGAAATATTTATTTCTTTTTTTGCTGTCCGACAGACATTGTCCCATGAAATCGATGACTGACCATTTTGTTTATGACTGATATAACAATTAATACCCTTAAAAATATTTTGAAGTGTAGTAAACGAATTGCACAGCATTTATTTATTTATTTTTTGTACATACATCGGAGCCGACTGATTAGCTCCGTCATAACATTTAGTTGACTGACTGTCATAACTTTTATATGTATGCAATATACAATTTATATAATGATTTTCAGCCCCAGTAAATTCATTTAATTACCTCCGTTGGTGCTACAGCTTCGATAATGTACCTGACACACCTGTTCTCTGTTTCACTTGACTGACTGCAGTATGTGGATGAAAGGCATATCATTGAATATTTCTAATCAGTATCACATACGAATTTGAATGCAGGAAAGGATGCTGTAATTGTCTGTTTTCAGGCATTTACCTGATATGATGATTTCAAGTAACTTAATTAATGGGTGTAAAAGTACTGCGGATAACTGATTCCAGACTAAGATGACTCGTTCTGGACCTGGGGCTCTAGCATGATCTTTTCGGAAACCTTTCCGAAGCGGAAAAAAAACCTTTTCTCGATCATGACGTCACATTCCGAAAGGGCATGAATATGGTCTACCACGATGCTCTCGAGAACATTCTAATTTCGGAATCACTGTCGGAAATTCCACTTTTTTTTTATCCGGCAGGGTGAACACAAGCGAGAAGCTCTTCGAAGTGAAGAAGTGTTCCGCTTCGGTTACAATTCAGCGTGCTTAGTCATTTGTTCTGGTGGTATTTGTTTACATTAAAATAATTGTTCGATTTTTAATTTTAGCAGCTGTTGCACAAGGAGATGCTAGAAGGGTTCCTACGAATCGAATTTCGATTACTAGGTGTAAAGCACTTGAATAAAGTGACACCGAGTTTAGCAACATTAACATAAATCATTAGCATTCCAACTGATTGAAGAGTTGAAAAAACATTTAGAGCCTAGAACAACTAGAATATAATAATACTAATTTTTGACGATATTTAACATTTATAAAATAACAGTCTGCTTACCTTTTGCGAAACTTTCACATTTTTAATAGCACCTCTACTGCTGTTTAATTTTTGTACTAGAGATTCCCAATCTTCACTTCGCCGCTGCGCTGTATAAAAACTTAAAAATTTATTTTCATTTAAGTAATGATTTTCTTCCATTGCTTAGACGATAATTTCAATCTGATTTTTTTATTCGAATAGTACCTTTTTTAAATTTCAGACATATTTATAACACAGCCAAAGCCAGAGATCGACTAACCCCAGCAAACACAGAGCAGTCGGGGAGCGATCGGCCGACTGTCGTTTGTCGGTACTGGGGGAAACGGGCCGACGGCAGCTGCCGTACCGGTGCCGTATCTTTTTTGGTCGTTCGGGCGTTAGTCGCCCGACAGGCAGGACCGTAGTCGGTCCGCTGTCGGCAAAACTGACAGATGTGTCGGCACGATAGTATGCCGATCGCACACCGATTACTATACGTATGAACGCCGAATACGGTCCGGTATTGGCACAAAAAATTTTTCAGAAAAAAAGGGGGGCAGGGGGAATCCTTTTATCCCTATTTATTTCTAAATATGGATAAAAGGATTCCCCCTCCCCCTAAAACCACGTGCTCGAATTTGGCAGAGAGTGCCCTGTTTTGATTGATTGATAGCGTCCACTTTCGATACTCTCGGAAGAGGCATATAAATTCTCTCTTCCATTAGACGAAACCATGGTGTTAGAGTCAAAATGAGGGTAGCGGCTATTTATCCGAAGATTTTCAGTTTCTGTGAGTGAGAAATATCCGTCACGGATGCTTTCTGATAAGATCGTGCTAGAGCCCTTGAAGACTGTCTTGTAATTGCCGGCCTTTATGTTCTACTCGTGTCTTTGCCCCCTAGTCTCCAACTTGCTTTCGGCATTTTCTTTCACACGACTGGATTTTTTCACCCTATCATCCAAGGATTTTTTTTTCAACTCATGTTTTCAGCTACATAATACTGAGCTAGATACTGTAAATAAAGCTTGCATGCTCTGCACCTCCATTAATTCCCCTATCATCAGTTCGTCAGTTATTAAACAATTTTAAAGTACCTTACATTTTTTCTTTTCAAAAGGCGCGAGCACTTGCTCCTCAAATATTCGCCACTAATAAGGCACGTATTACTGGACATTTTACTATGGGAGCACCCAGTGGGCGGCCAGCCCACTGGGTGCTCCCATTGAACCCCCCAATGAAGGGACGGACAGGATAACAGCCATATCCAAGCCAGCAATCGAACCTGGACCCAAGGGGCAAGAGAATGGTTCTTTAGACACAACACTACCTGGGCGGCTACCTTACAATTGTGATTCTTCATAAAAAGAAAATAGATGTTAAATACAGTGTTACCAGCAATTAACCACAAATTTGAATTGTTTAGTAAAAGAGTTTGAGAAGATATAAAAGAAAAATATTTACTTCAAGTATAAGTACACTTCTTCCGATTTAATGCACAAGAATTTCGAAGTGCTTCCCATTACTTGCAACAATATGGCGAAGCCTATAAGATCAAAGTTGTTCAAAACTGAATGAACAGTTCCCAGTGTGATGGCCGAAATTTCAGCTGAAATGGACGAAATGTCAGCCGAAAATGAAAATCCTCTGTTCGATGATCAAATTCAGCATCTTACTACTGCGAACTGCTTGCAAAGACGAGAACTTTTACTTAAAACTGCTTGCAACTTCCTGTCTGCTGCGGCACCGCAAAAATTCAAACTCGTTCAAATTCCTTTCGTAAATAGTAAACAGCGTAGTGTTGCGTCACCAAATGTTAAGTCAGTATGACGTCCCAATAAATAGTTATTGCAGTTTCAAATTTTCGGTTAATTACTGGGCACCCTGTACGAAAATTTCAGAATACCCTTAAATCTGCAGTACACTTAGTAATAGTAATTTCATTATGAAATGTATTAATGAAAAAGTTTAAAATTTCTTTCCAAAGGTTAATAGCATCACTTTAATAATCTATAACTAAAGTTACTTCATGACGATGCGCGAGTAATATTAATTTCGAACATAAAAATAAATTAAGGACATACATTTTTTCACCAATAAAACTGTGAAATAACTGATTCCGACTTGCTTTTTCTGAAATACCCTCATCTTACGGGATAATTTTTAGATGCCATTAATAGTTTTTTATTTATTCTTTTAACACAAGGTATAATATACTCAATAATCCTCTAAGTGTCGAGCATTTTCGAAGAAAAGGATACCGCATTTATTTTTTGTTCATTCGAATATCTCTAGAGTTATCTCTTGAAGACTATATTTTTTTAATGTAAAAACTCGCCATGGATGTCTTTAACAACATTACGAATAATCAGTCAGGAAAATATATCATGAAACTAACAAAACTATTAAACTTACCTTTAAAGTCGGAACTACATATTTTTTGTGCTAAAGTAGTAAAAGAAAAATTATGGAGATCACTGATAGATATCTGTATTTTAAGTTAAGATGTAATTTAAGAACTGCACAGTTCTATTCGCCTAGCCTTCTTTTAGCTAATTCACCTAAATACCGAATAATTCTATAGACATTTTAACTGAATAGGGGTATTAATGCATTCGAAAAAGTGTTTCGATCATTGATGCTTTACTTTGTATTGCAGTATTTTTAGAAACCTATCCCATCTGTTTCCTCACTTGATAAATGGGTTTCATATTCATTTATAACACTATGCAATTATGTTAATACTCAGGGTATACAAACTACAATTTTGGCATGCACATTTGAATAAAGCAGACAAGATATCCTTTATCCTATGGATAAGAGTTTTACAGAACAAACGTAATTTTTGGGTGAAGTAAAGTGCGTTAAAAATAATTAGCAGACTTTTCAAAATGAAAGGGCCTTCATATGTAGGGAACAAAAAATTTTCAGTTCTCTTAGAGGATTTTAAAAATTCAATCTACCAAAACATACTGTAAGAGAAATTATATAAGTTAACGAACCTAGCAAAAAGATAATCAAGGAATTTTATATCTTCGTAAAAATAAACAATCAAAAATTTAAAAAACAAAGGTTGACTTTTAAGAATTCGGAAGCTGAGATAAGATAATTCAGAACTTTTAATATATAATATAGCAACAAGTTACTCGAAGAAAAAGAAATCATATAAAATTATTCATATAGAAAAAAAATGTGGAATGAATGGGAAACTAAAGCAAAGTGCCGGTTAAAAAAAAGTTGACAAAGCAGTAATGCTGCTGACAGTTAAATTGTGAGCCGAAAAATCTATTCCGTGCCATCATGGAAATGCGAGTGTGGATAATGATCATGCTATTAGTTCAGAATGCTTGGAGGATTTTTGGCATATGCAGGTCAGCCAGCGGTCAAGGAAAAATTGAAAAACCTGTAATAGTAAAGATGTTTTGTTTTAAAAGAAAAAGTCAAGGAAACTTGAATATTTTGGCTATAAATCTAGAAAATTTTGCAGTGTAAAGTAGAAAATTCTAACATCTGCATTTATAAATTAATTTGGTTTGTTTATTGTGTTGTATAGCAAGCCTACATGACAGACATCTGCCTTGGGGTGGTGGTGGGGGGCTTGTTCGGGGGACTTTTTAAAGGGTTCTAACGCGTATTCGCGTTAATTCTTGAGAAAAATGCCCAAAACTCCAGACCGTTAGATCGATAGCCGTTCAACAGGTCCGAACCCGGGCCCTTCACACTTCAGCAGTATACCATTCTCAGTGTCTTATTCATTCGTCCATGGTGAGGAAAAATTATTTTCCCATAGCCATATACCTGGAAAAAAATAAAATAAAATAAACTTGATAAAGGGGAGCAAAAGTGGTTGATGGGGAAGTTTATTTTTGGGAGGGCTTAGTTTAAAAAGAAAAAGAAGAAAAAGTTTATTTAACCTAAGAAGAATATATAAAGCAAAATGTTACCCTAAAGCAGTATTTTCTTACTGCTTTTTTGCTGTCTACAATCTGCTAAAAAAAAATAATTCTCTAGCCCTCACGCGAGTTTGCACATCTTTATCAAGTCATATTTAGAGCATTTTTTAAACTCTGATTTGGCAAAAACTCTTACAGCAATCCTAAATAATAGCATGCTTACTACTGATGATGTAGGTGCCGGAATTACACAACTGCGTATCTTGAGTCAAGAACGTAAACTGATACGACTGAGGGTGGTGGGAAATAGCTAAATTGTGCCATCCGGTTTTAAGTTCAGAGAAATCAGACGACTGTTTCAACTCCCCTCGATCTCCCCTACTTGTCAATTTCAAATATACTGCTCAAAACAATTAAAGGATACTGTAAGTTTTATATAAAACAGTGGTATAACAGAATTTATTTTGCAAAAAATTTAAGAAGACAGTCAAAAATGCAAATTTTTCACATTTTCAAACTTCGAAGTATGCAAAATTTTACGGAAAAAACACTCAAAATACTGGTGTTAAACGATAAAGTAAATAAAAAACTTTGTAAAAAACACACATAAGATGTTACAGGTAAATAGATACGTACGTTTCGACCAAAAAATGTTTTGGTCTTCCTCAGTCAAAACCCTTCGTCACAAGGAACAGAGGGAACTGAAAAATGATAAACAAGGAAGCATGTTGCCACAAGGGACAAAGAAAAGCCGAACAAAACCACGGAGAGGGGAAAAAAGGGGGGGAAGGGATAAAGAGAAAGGAAAGAAGCACAAAAATACAAAAATAAATAATAATAATAATAATAATAATAATAATAAATGAACACACGAATACAAACACACACACAAAAAAAGAGAAATAAAATAAAACAGAACTAACAAACGAACAAAAATAGCATAAAAACACAAATATTTGTTTATTTGTTTATTTTTATTTTTTTATATATAAACCATGAACAGGACAGCACAATATATATATATAATTTTTTTAAACGTAGTAGCCAAGGAGGGGGGGGGGTTAGGGGAGTCATAACCCGCCTCAAGAGGAATTTTTTTCCATACAAAATGTATATTCTTCACTCCCTTATCACACACATGTATGCATACATGTGAGTTGCAGTAGTCGTAACCCCCCATGAAAAATTTCTGGCTACGCCTCTGTCGCCGACCAATGGTATGTGTTAGGTTAACAGCGAGACATCGTAGGGCCCGCAGGGAGTGGACAGCAGAGCATGTCAACTGGACGAGGAACGAATCGTGCAATATTCTTCACTCTGACGAGTCCCGCTTTTCTGTTCATCGTGATAATAGTCGTATTTTCATCTGGAGGGAACGTGGCTCTGAAACACCCCTGCGTTCGTGCTGGAAAATGTCAGATTGGGTGATGGGGGAGTGGTGGTCTATGATGGTATCCCCACTGATGGGCACACCGATCTCTACATCATTCGGAATAGAGTTCTGACCGGTCGTCGATATAGAGATGAGATTCTCAGACCTTTTGTAGTCCCTTACACTGTAGCAATTGGAGATAACTCCATTGCAATTAGACGACAACTATAGGCCACATCGTGTACGTTTGGTAAATGACTTATTTTTCGAGGAAGGAGTCGTACGAATGGAATGCCCAGTGTATTCTCCGGGATGAACCCAATGGAACATGTTTGGGACATTCTAGGGACACGAGTTGCTGTCCGCCTACCACCCCCACATACTCTCCGAAAACTGGAAATAGCTCCTCCGGAGAAGTGAGACAGAACAGAATACCCCAGCTCCTCATTAATAGCCTCATTGACTCATGCCTCAAAGGTGTTCAACGTTGTGGGCAATCCGGGAAACCATACCCCCTATTAAAAACATTTTCGTTCAAGGAAAAACCTTTTTTATTCGTTTTTTCTCACATTCTCAAACTGTTTTTTTTTCCTTTTGTACACAAATGCTCAATTAAATGCATTATTTTCTGCTAAGCACGTGTAATTTTTTTAATAGACTACCACATCTGTCGATCATATATAAATCATCTAAACAATTGCCCAGCCGCAAGATCCACCCATAACCTCAATACAGTGAAATCCCTCTATAGCGATATTTTGGGGGTCAAAATAATATATCGTTGTAAAGAGAATTATCGTTATAGAGAGAATCCATATTGGAACAAAAAGAATTTTGTTCTTCATACATCCCATACCCTGAGATGTCAAAAGAAAGTGTTCTGTTTTCATTCAGCACACCCTCACAAGTAATATATAATAAATGAAAGGGGAAAAACATGTTTATAGTTTTCAGTAATTTTCACAACACTCACAAATTTTAGTTAAATACCCATGCCACCTCACCAGGGATTCTAGCGGCGATATAGCATATAAATATTTAGCATATTTGAATAACAAATATATAATGTCTAAATAAATAATACCTCAATGCCGCAAAATCGTATTTTTAAATGTATTAGATATTAACTGAAAATACATACCCATTAATTTATCCTTATTTATTTTGAATTCTGTGTAAAGAAATCAGAAATTGGCAACAGTCGACTGTGAAATTCCATATTTTCTGCAAACCTCAGCTTGCTTCATGCCTTTATCAAAACCTTTGTGATGTTGATTTTCACTTCGATAGATATTTGTTTTCTTTTACCCATTTGCTTTCGATTTTCATTAAACAAACTTCAAAGTAAACAAAACTCATAAATAATTTAAAATATCCTTCTGTAATAATCGACCTCGATAGAATTTATCGGAGGTTAAAATTCTTACTCAAGTTCAGACAAAAGAACGTATCGTTTTCTATATCAGTTCCGGTGAAAGGAATCCTTGACCATTTTTTAAAGAGGGGGGATAGGAATCAAAGATGTGTCATCCAGGAAATTCCAACTGTCCTTCCACCTTACGAGAAATGCACTTTCCCATTACCATAGTGTTACATCAGCAAAACGAAACTTAGAAGACGTTCTTTGGCAGAGGCGTGGTCCAACCACATTTTACCTCGACTTTCTTTGTGTAGCTTTCAATGTGTGTGCATGAATTGAGCTTCTGATGCATTGTAGAAAAAAAATATATCGCAGTAGAGAGAATTATTACCATCGTTTTTTTTTCTAATGGGCAGGCACTGGCCACAAGCCTTTTGCCATAACTATCCGAAGGTGTGGCCCTTTTATTATGGGGGAACCCAGTGGGCGGCCACGCTACCGGCCACGCGAGGGACGGATACATAGACAACTACGCCCAGTCGGGGATCGAACCCCGGCCGCCGGGAGTTGAACCCGAA
Source organism: Cheiracanthium punctorium (assembly GCA_038373885.1). Taxonomy (NCBI): domain Eukaryota; kingdom Metazoa; phylum Arthropoda; class Arachnida; order Araneae; family Cheiracanthiidae; genus Cheiracanthium; species Cheiracanthium punctorium. The sequence goes on from JAWZYV010011819.1 coordinate 654,950, forward strand.
ACCGGAGTACGGTGCTTTACCCACCATACAGCTCGGTCGGCTTATTACCATCGTTGTAGAGAGAATTATCGTTTTAAAGGATATCGTAATACAGAGAACTGTTTCACATTAATCTAATGGGAATTCAGCCAGGACTATGAAAAAATATCGTAATAGAGAGAATTATCGTTATAGAGGATATCGTTGTAGCGACATTCTACTGTATACTTTAATTGTTTTGAGCAGTGTACAGCTGCGGTAAAAAACCGCCCACTTGCTCTTTATTTGGCCCGTCGTTCGTCATACAGCAAAGTTATACATATCATTCGCTTACAAATAACGTATACTTTAATTTACTATCTGTTTAATTCGCATAAGGGGCCGTCTTCGTCTTCAATTCTGCATCAACTTCTTTTTTCTCAATGGAAACACTCTATTTTGACTTTATAAAACGAAAGAAAACCTTCATATTACCCTAAATAGAAATTTTCACCAATTTTCTACGATAATTTCCGGAGATATTGCAAATTCTTTTTGAGCGATTTTAAAGGACTTTCTGCAAATTGTAAAACGCTATTCGTAGGTTTCCTAACTTTCCGCCTTTCATTAATTTCGCTCGCGACAGTTAAAAGAATTTCCCTGTAAATATTATTTACAGTGAAAATATTGTTTCCAGTCTTAAAGTTTTTTGTTGAGATTATCAGGGGTAGAAATTAGATTATTTAGTCAGTGCCATTGGTCCGAATGACTCGTGACTCCAAAACTTCCTTGGTCCGTATACATGATTTAAAGAAAAAATGCAAAACCATTGCTTACGTTTTTGAAAATCTTTGTAATTTGGAAATTGTTATTAGGTTCGCTTAGACCGGTGAAATGTTGCTAGGAGAAAGAATCTGCTCTCTGCTCTTCTGACTAGAAGCATGAAAGTTACTGAGCTACCGTAGAGCATGACTAATGGTTTCGTGGTTGAAAATTTATTTGTTTATGTAAAAAAAGCAACTACTTTTTTGCCGACACAAGATTATCACTGTGTTTTTTATTTCACTTTCTTCATTTAATATTATTGTCTGCAGTGTGCAATACTTTTATAAGACTTTTGGCGGCATTTTAATTTATAGTCAGATGAAAATTCAGGCAGAAAAATGTGATTTTGAATGTTTGATAAAATAGGGGGAGTCCAAAAACCTGATGCTTCAGATATTAAAAAAAGTCAAATTAATTCCTGGAATGTTAAGGATGTTAGTTATTCGGAGACAGGACATTAAAAAACGTCAAATTCATGCCTGGTATGTTAAGGATGTTAGTTTTTCAAAAATAGGACGTTGTATTGGAAGACGTACATCTACAGCAGGAATATACAAGGAAAACATTTTATTTGGGGGGAAATAGTAGCGGAAACAACAATAGATCAGCATCTTTATTGAATCGCCATCAAACTGTACAAACCTCAAATTTATTTGCTTCAAAATTTGCTATTTTTTAATACCACTAACTCACTATTTTCGTGCAAAAGAAATCTAATTTACGTTTATTTTACGCAGTTTAAAAAAAAATTGTCCCCTAATAAATTTATATATGGACCCCTAACTCATGAAAATAACACATTTTATTTAATATAAATTAAACTACTGAACGTAAAAATTTGAAATTTTGCACAACCATGTAATATTACTTTCTACATCTATTTCCATCGAAATTTAGCTAGGTCGCTATTCATAATTTTTAAATATTAATTTAATAACCCATAATCCATAATTCATACTAATATTTTATTAAAATTTATAATAACAGTATATTATGTTTGGGCCGTTTACTTCTAACAGTACGTATTAAAATCAGCTTCTTACAATCAATATTATATGAGATATGAATTAAATGATGAAAAAATATTTTAACATAGGGGAAGGGGGATTTGGGAAGTTCATAACTTACTCATTTTCAGTTCAATTTTATTGAAAATTGGTATCCGTAGTTAAAATGAGATAAATTTTTGAAATATGAAGGGAAATCTGTGTTTTGTTATTGGAAAAACCAAAGTTGGGGCGAATTTTAATATCGAGATGGCCCCTTATGCATTTTTTATGTATAGCAAATTAAAGTGTACGTCAATCGTTAAAGATTGGTACATGTGTAACTTTGCTGTAGTACAAACGACGGCCGAATAAAGTGCAAGTGGGCGTTTTTTTTTTTTTTCCTCAGCTGTACAATTAAGAATTTATAATATCAATAACGTTACTAAACTCTCAAATGTGATGTTGCGAAAACTTTTAATTGATTTGAATTTTATTTTAACTCGTTATATATATTTCGTTTGTGAAATCTGACAATTTTAGAAATATAATCTCATGTTAGGAGCTATTCTTTAAGAAATTTTAGGAAAACTTTTGTTATAACCCCTTTTCCAGTGTAACTTTCATTGGACTTGGACATTTAAACGTCAGTCCCTGTTCTAATAACATTCTCTTTACGTGAGACATAAATTTGCCTATATAAAACAGGAAAATCAATATCCAACTTGAAATTAAATAAGGGCAGAGTGAAAATATCCTAGACAACGAAAGTATTGCTTTAGCTGAAGATAAGAGTGGGAATTTTGCACTACAAAAGAAGGTTCGGTCTAATGTAAAGGAAAGAAAGGATTAAGATAAGGAAATGTAAATTATTTTTCATGGTATAAAGTTCAAATATTTACAAATAATGAAAATCAGACGTATTTTTAACGCTTCTCAACTAAATTTATTTTTTTAATGAATCTGTGTAACCCTTCAAGCAGCAAAAATCGTAAAAATTATTTTAAAGGCAGAGGGTTCTGTACTATCGTGACGTTGTCGATCCAATGGCGCATCCGAAAAGTTCGGTTAATGGTCCCATATTTTAAAAATCTGCTGATTAGGATGTTGCGCTCTCACACACGCAGTGAGAGACGTCGGAACAAATGCCCTCGGCGTCCAAATCAACACAGTTTTACGGAAGTGCTTGCTTCGATTAATTAATTGCAGTTAGTGTGAAAAAGCGTGTCATTACGAATTGAGGCAACGCATGAACTTCGAGTTTTGCATCAAATCAGGCAAAACGACGGCAAAGACTCATGAAGTGACAGTGAAAATGTACAGTATGGAAGCAGAGAATAAAACGTCTGTTTTTCGTCATTTAAAGGCTTTAAAGACGAAAACGAAGCTATCAAGATGAGCCTATTGAGTCAGATTGTGAATATCCCCATACTATATAGATCTGACACCAGAAGACTTCTTGTAAACCTTCATTCTTAACTCTTGAAAAGCCTATGCTTTTCTGATAGCGTGTGGCACATAGACTAATTACACTGGTCGACAAGGTTTTTTTCACAAGAAATCTGAATAGTGAAGCTAGTGCATTTTTTCATCCTGAATTCAGATATGTAGTCAGAATTTTCCCATTAGGCATAGTTTTTCTGTGAAAGCTACTTTTCAAAATCTGATCTTAGCGTTTTCTTTGACCTGTCATAGGAACCGTTACCTCATATGTAGCGATTTTACCCAAGCTGTGTGTACCCAAGTAGCACAAATAGTTCAAAAAACGTTCAAATTACGTTGGAAACACGTTTTTTGACGTTAAAAAACGTGTTTAAAACGTCTTTTGGACTAATTATGCTACTAGGGTAAGGAAATTATTTGCAATGAAGCACCATAAAACAAGACTGCGCAGGTTCATTCATGTTTGGACATGCTCAGACCTGTTAATCTGGCATTGTGATGTATCAGTATTGATCTCACCCAAACTCACAATGATTCAGGTGAAAATCAAAATGATCCTACATATGAAGACAGTAACTGTTCATCAGAATCATACTTTCCCAATCAGCAAGATCTTAATGATCTGATTGGGGATTTAAATCTGTCAAAACAGCAAGCTGAAGTTTTAACTTCCAGACTCAAAGGGTGGAATCTACTCCAAAAAAAATGTAAGAATATGTAGCTATCGTAGCCGCCTTAGTGTTTTCATAAACTGCTTCGCTGTAGAATATTGTGTTTTGTAATGATATTTGCTCAGTTATGGAAACTCTTGGGCATCAATACATACCAGATGAGTGGCGATTGTTCATAGACTCCTCTAAAGTGAGTTTGAAGGCTGTGCTGCTACATATTGGCAATTCGCAAATTCTGTAGCGCATGCCGCTGATATTAAAGAGACATATGAAAATATGAAACTAGTTTTAGAGAAAAAATAGTATGAAAAATATGAATAGAATATCTGTGGTGATTTAAATGTAGGTCATTGCTTTATTGCTTGGTTTGCAACTTGGGTTCACCAAATTTTGCTATTTTTGTGCAAATGGGACAGCAGAGATAAGAAGTATCACTTAGAAAATCATAACCCAAAAGTGAATCTCTTATCCCTGGCCAGGAAAATGTGTCATATATCCCTTTAGTGAAGTCTGAAAAAATATTTTTACCTCCACTGCATATTAAGTTAGGAGTAGTGAAAAATTTTGTCAAAGATATAGGTAAACTTTCTGATGGATTCTTGTACTTGAAATCGAAATTCCCCAAAGTCAGTGATGCTAAACTGATAAAGGGAATTTTTATAGGACCACAAATCCGGTCATTAATGGCTGATGAACATTTCAAAGAGCTGTTAAATCCACTGGAGAAAGCAGCCTGGCAGTCTCTCAAAAGTTTATGCTGCAATTTTCTTCGAAACCATAAAGCAGAAAACTATCGTGACATAATGACTGATCTTCTGCATTCTTATAAAGTTTTGGGATGCAACATGTCAAAAAATTCACTTATTGGACTCTCACTTCTTCCCCGAAAATCTTGGAACTGTCAGCGATGAGAACACGGTGAGCATTTCCGTCAGCAATTTTCTACAATGGAGAAGATGTACCAAGGCGAGTGTACTTCCAATATGTTGGCTTGATCCAACTACTGTTGGACCAAGAAGATACATTCCAGATGCAGAATATGCCCGAAAAATAACTATCTACCACTTTCTAGGTCGGTCAGAATGAGTAGTTATTATTTGAGATATATAGCTATTTACGGATTTTTTAGAATATTATAAAAAATTCAAATGATATTACTCAAAACTGTGCCCGAAAAAGAAAAACTGAAGTGATATTTGAATTCAGCACGAAAAATACCTTTAGAATCTGTTATTTTAATTCTTGTGAAAGAAAAAAAATTCATTTTTGTAGACCAGTGTTATCTGTTAGACCGCTCATGCTGAGATAAAATCCCTGTTGAAAGAAGCACCTTCGTCGAAATTAAACTTATCACGTGACTAAAAAGGAAAATCATGACTTCTTTTCGCCGCACTTAGCGAAGCGAGTATGAGGAATGTTGGAAACTAATAGTATTTCAGAAAGTAGTGAAACGTTTATTTTAGTCTTTTGAAAAACTCACAAACCGAATAAATCAGAATAAATGGAATTGAGAATAGGATTTTCATTTGTTTTAAAACTCGCATACAGTAAAATTTCAGAAACAGGCTACAACAAAACAAATTACACACATGAACTGTTTAAACAAAAAAAATCATTTTTTATTAAAAGCTTCTTAATACTTTTATTATGCAATTATTATTGTTTTTAAAAGACAGTGTACTTAACTCATTTTTTTACGGGGAAGGAGAAAAAAAACAACATGGACATCATTAAAATTTAAAGCAGTTTGTTCTGTGAATCGGGTAACTATTTATTAAAGAAGGGAATCATTTTCTTCAAAAATTAATCTGTATTTAATTTTATTTCAAAGGTGGCAATAAATTCAAATTGAAAAGCCCGGTGAAATATTTCAAGAGATTAACTCCTGTCTTGATTTCTTCGAAATCTGAAAAGTAATCGGATAAATCTTTTCAGGACATGTTCCAAATACTTTCGTTTTGGAAAATAATACGTGTATTAACAAAAGCGAGAGTAAATAAAATAACTCAATGCATTTTCAAACATCATATATGTAAATAAATAAATAAAAATTAAACAAAAAGAAGTTATTCAGTTCTAAATCTTAATGACAGTATAGTTTTTAATTATATGTAAAAAGAAAATGTTAAATAAACATTACAGGTGAATTTGTACGGAAAAGGACAATATATTTCTTACATACTGTAAAACATTCCACATTTAATCAATAATCATAAGTTTTATTTTCTTTTAAATAATAGCGAGAAAAACATGAAAGTTTCATAATATAAACAACTTCGCCAACACATCGCAAATATATCAATTTGCATCAAGAAACGTAGTATCTGATTAAACACTATACATCAAAATGCATAGATAGCTCAACGCTAAACGATAATAAAAAATTAGCTTAAGAAAATTATTAATTTCATACACAACAAATTGAATAATATCGTTTTCAATTAACAATAATTGACCATTCATTCACCATAAGCAATAAATTTTCAGGTTTTTCAACAGGCCTTTCTTACTCTCGCATTGAAATGTCAATGGATCCCCGTATGATTTGGATCGGTCGGATCCACACATCACGTGACTAGGTGCTTGCTTCATTTTGCAACCCCGTCCCAGCGGTCTATTTAATTCTTAGTCTGTGCTGTGACAACTATGGCAGACGATTCAGTAACGTGTGAGAATGGTGCTTCGAGATATTCCATGAGAAGGGTTTGATGGCACTTTCCACCAACTGTACAACAGATGTCAGAATCGTATTGTAGCCAATGTTGATTTTTTTTAAAGATCAATAAAGTTACTGGTATTTTGTTTGTAACTCCTGTTTCCTTTATTCTATGACACCATTCACATAACTTTTTGGACACATCTAGTACATATAGACTAACAACTTAAATCGGGACACTCAGTTAATAGCAAAATTGTAATAAAAAAAAGTATCAAGAAGTAAGGACAAAGAAAATAACTGTTCAAGAAGTCACCATAAAAATAGAAAAACAATAGACTGATATGACTTTGTGTTTTGGGAATATAAAAACTTTATATATACAAGGTGTACCAAAAAGATTTAAATTGTCTTTTATTCCTAAACTATTGATCATACACATGTAGAATAAATTACAATAAATATACGTAAAAAGTGGTACAGAATTTTAGGACATTTTTAAATATTTTTTCAAAATGTAATTAAATATATGATAAATATATAATTGCGAACTTCACATACATACAAGGTGTCAGAATTAAAACATCCCTACTCTGAGCTCTATACATTGAACTACTCAGAGTAAAGACTCGAAATTGTAACATGGCCCATGAACATACTATTCAAGACATGGGGTAATGGATTACGCGAGAAAAATATAGTTCCAGAAATACCGATAGATTGCACTGTACAGCACGAAATATGCTGAAAAGACACAAATAATCACAGTAAAAAAAAGGCTATGCGATATGGAATTTTTCTTTTTAATTTCTATTGTTGATATGGGAAAATGAAGATAAAATAGTAAAGAAACTTAAAATGACATTGTAACTGCACTTTCATACTGTATGCTCAAAAATTTGCATAAGCACTTGATATGCAGCTGGATCATTCTCTCGAAACGTGCAATTTTTAAATTAAAAAAAATTAAAAAAATTGTTTTCTTTCCTCAATTTCTTTATGTTAATGCCACGTCTGTTTGTATGGAGAAAATTACCAGTAGAGATCGTTTGCCTTAATTATAGCTTTAATCAGTGAGGTAGCCAAGGGGGGGGGGGTTAGGGCAACGGTTCTCAACCTTTTAACGTCACCTCCCCCCCAAATAAAGGCTAACTTACGGTGACGCCCCCCCTCCACATTTTTGAGCATACATTCAGTTTTTTAATCTTTAACAATGAACATTTACTCGAATTTTCTACAAAATAATGTTATCAGTAAAGTTTGAATAAACATTTTAAGCGAAAATGGATATATTTTTGAGTAAAAATGAGAATAAATAAGGTGTTTTTTTCTAAAACATGCATCACTACTTGCTCTTTGGTTTTTCTCGCGCCTCCCCAGTAGCGCGCCCCCCCCCCCTTTAGGGTCGCGCCCAACAGGTTGAGAAACCACTGAGAAAGGGGTTATACTACTGATTTTAATAAAATATTCAACGTTTTCATTGAAATATGGTAATTACAGACAGGAATGAGGTAATGGCATTTGTGAACATTATTGTAATTGTAATTGTTATCGTAATTGTTATTTTTCTTTTAATGTTTTACAAAACTTCTTTCTTTAAACATTTACAACTTTCTTTAAACATTTACAACTTTAATATTTTTTACATATTGAAATTTAATTTTTTATATTTAAACTAATCCCTTGTGTAGTGCTTGTAACGAACTGTTTAAACATCTATGACTGACATGCTTCACTGACATTTATTAGCCAAGGACATTAAATTTAATATTACATATGTGTGCTACTCTTCCGGCCATAAAAGGAGATAAAACTAAGAGAATGTTATTAAAACTAAATAATAAAAAATAAAAAAGTTAGATCGATGTTGCAGGTTTTAATGCTTCTTTGTATGCTTCTTGCATTTAACCTTTTGGATAAAAACTGTGATTTTTTTTGCTACAGTTAGTTCAAAAGTTATAAAATTTTAAACTTTAGAAAAATTCGGAAATTTTACGTGATATAGTAATCTTTAAGAGGCTATAACTCAAAACTAATTTGATCTAGAGCGGTGAAACTTTTATCATTTGGTTTATCGTTTTCTGGCCTTTCATAAATTATATAATTTAACAATGCCAATTTAGAAACATACATTCAATTAAGATTTCAAAAATTAAATTTTTAATAATTTAAAGTCAAAATTTTTAATTTTTTAAATGTACTTTAACTTTTTTTTATCAATATTTATGCCAAATTTTACGATGGAATTTCTATGGCATCATGATAAATAAATAAATTACCTGCGTACATAATTTATTTTCAATACAGGAGGATTTTTATTGATGGTGTTAAAAAGAATAAGTTATTAAAAGAAGCCAGTTACTGTTGAAATAGTCATAATTTTATATTCTTTTCCTTTTCTCTTCTCTCTTTTCTCAGCATTTATGTTAAGATGGAATTTCCATGGCATTACGGTGAAAAAGAAACTATTTTCCGTGTCAAAATTCCTGTAATCTTTGATTTCATTTTGTTTTTAAGTAACAAAATGATATTTTTTAAATTTAACGAAGAAGAAGAAAGAAAAGGAAAGGAAGAAAAAAGAATAAAGAGCGGCATATTTTACACCTTTTTACAGAATTTTATACCGAATTTAATTAAGCTGAGAATATCAAACGTGTTATCAACTTTATAAAAATGCATTTTGGTAAAATTTTAGGAAAACTGCATTAGGAATTCTCCAAATAAATCCATGACAAGTCATTGAATGAAGTTTGGATGCTAGAAACAGTTTCTTATCAAGAACTACCTTTCCTTTTAATTATTTTTCCCATAAGATGTCGCCACCACAATAACTTTTCCTTATTTCCAGAGCCTACGTGGAATCACGGTCTTATGACCCCCTTATAGAAAAAAATTATTCTCATCACTATAAAACAATTTCAGGAACAGTAGAAATATCATACACTATTCCTTAAAAGCTCTACTTGAGCTATTTTAAATAATGAACCTATGCAATTACCGAAAATAAATAAATAAATAAAATTATCACAGGAATTTTTATGCAAAATTGGTTCAGACGGACTCAGAAGAATATTGTTAAAATGCGGCAAATAAGAGCATCACTTCTTCATAGCTCATATATTTGTAATTTCCATAGATCACACGAGGAAAAAAATTTAAAAAGTACTATCATTTTTTATAAAGTTAAATCTGTGAGAGTAATGGATGCGTTACATTTGGGCATATTACAATTTGATGGAGACATTCTGATATATATATATATATATATATATACAGTGGCGGATCCAGAAATTTTTTTTGGGAGGGGCTAAATTTTTTAAAAAGCTTATTTCAACCAATTAAAATGTACTATAAATCAAAATTTTAGTCTAAACCAATGTATTAGGCTTTTGGGAGGGGCTAAGTAATAAAATATGATCATTTTAGCTATTTAAAGTGAATAATATAGCAGAATGTTACCCTTGAGCAATCTCTTTTGGGGGGGGCTAAAGCCCCCTAGCCCCTCCCCTGGATCCGCTACTGTATATATATATATATATATGTATATATATATATATATGTATGTATGTATGTATAGTATATATATACAATACATACATATACATATCAGAATGCCAGGTGGGGGATGGCTGAAAATTGAAAATCTGGAATGAGTTAACTTATAAAAAGGAAAACCGTAAATCGAGTTTAAAACCTTTGCAGTGAGAAATGCGTTATAAACATTAAAAAAAGAAAAAAATCGATTTAGGCCTTTGGCTTAACCTCATATTTCTCGAAGGAAGCTTGCAAATTTGTCCAAATTTAATTTTCTCGATATCTTGTTTACTCATTCCGGAGGTGGCTACAGCCCATCAGCTGCCCCCGTGGTTACGCCCCTGTTCGAACCTTTTAAAAATCCTCCACCCAAGGTATCCCCCCCCCTCATAGGCAGATAACACTCGTGTAGCTTTTAATTTACCAAAAAAACAAACAAATCAAACCAAGCCTAGCCCGTAGTATATTACGAACACAAGCGACCGATTAACAAGAGCGAAAAGTTTATTTCTTTATTCTTTTTGAAAGATGAAGTGTTCATTTTAGTGGCGACATCTCGTGGGGAACGATCTATTCAGAAAGTCTTAATAAAAATTTAGGTTTTAGTAGTTAAGTAGTAACTACAGCACTAGTTTTTTCCCCCTGCTGAAGGGAAGAAGTTAAAAATATATTTAGTTAGACAGGCATTTTTTTTCTGGTCTTTCTGAGCTGCATTTGTCGACATAATTTTAAATACAGTGCTTTCAAGGATGTTTAGTATCACTGACAATGCAGGCTAATTATTCAAACATATGAGATTTTTAATTGAAAATAATACTATGCGTTTTACTTCATTTTTTTTCACTGACACTGAATGTTTAATTGTAATCCCATAATTCCTTGCGAGGTAATTGAGTCGATGAAAGCAAAGAAAAATGGTGAAAGTTAACTAAACTCGACTCTTAGTTAATAAATTTTTAGAAAAGTTCAAAAACAAAACTTTTTGACGCAAAATTAAAAGGATGGCATGAAAAAATTGTTTCACATTAATCGAAATCGCATTATTCAAAATCGCTCTAATAGAGGATGTATATCGATGCAAATATAAAACTTTCACCTGTAGATTACTTTTATAACTTCCGACCTAAAGCACTTTGCTGGAAAAGAGGGCCAATAATATCTATTTTAAAATTGACTTTACTCCACTTCTGAGCAAAATTCGTCTTGCAGGTGTCCCAAAAATTACTGAATCATTTGAAAAATCAATTTAAACTTAAATTAATCAGAAATCGTGTTTTCCTTATTACACCACTACTTTTCACAATTAGTTTTGGAGAGTTCTAGTAGATGGCACTGCTGAAAGAAAAAAAAATTGCTGACACCAGTGTACACAAATTCAGCGTTAATGTGTTGTTTCATTTCCGTACATCGTGTGTTTACAAATGATGGTCACTCTGAAAATATCGCATTTTATTTTAAAGTATTTTCAATTTGTTTAATTCTCTAATTGTTTTGCTTTCCCATTTAGTCGCTTGCACAGTTATGCCACTGAAAAAGGTAGATGGCCGAAGTGTGAAGGTCCCGGGTTCGGGTCCCATCGCACAGCTGTCGATCTAACGGTCTGGAGCTTTGGCAGGTTTTCTCCAGATGTAACGAGAATACGCGTTAGAACCCCTTAGAAAGTCCTGCTACCAAGGCACCCCCCCTTGGCAGATCTCCCTAGTGTAGCGTTGAAATAATTACACACAATCACAATCACATTTAGGCGCGCCAAAGAATTATCATTGAAAGTTGGTAAGACAGAACTATCGATATAAAGGAACATCTGGATGGCTCGAATGGCCCCAAACGCTGGAAAAGTGCCGCCCTTGCCATGGCTCAGTTTCTCTACCAGCAACAGGGTGGTCGAGCGATTCGCCAATCGAGTGCCGCACACCCAAAGAGCTTCTGTGAACTCGCTGCTGCGTAGCACGGGACTAGCGATTCATTTGACGCTCTGTTGCAAAGTTACAGTGCGGATCAGGTCACGCGGCAACTGTAATGTTACGACAAGAATTATAAAACTATATGAGTTTTAAATGCAAAAATATTAAACTTTATTAAATAGTGTTTTACCATAAATGCGGGGTAGAAATCTGTAATGGAAGCTGTGTCCAATTATCTACGCTAGGGATCTAGACCGGAGGTGGGATTGCCCTTCCGTGGGGGACTTTCTAAGGGGTCCTAACCCGTATTTAAGCGAAGTTTCGGGGAAAACCACGGAAAACTCCGAACGGTTAGGACGGCGGACTCGACCACGTTCCGAACCATACACCTTCCGGCAAATGTGGGGTAGTATGATTAATAGATTTTTAAAAGCCAAAAAAATTAAGACACTGCATCCAATTCTATTATTATTACTATAATGTTAATTTCCTACCATGACTTTCAAATTATAAAAATTGAAAAATCTTAAAGTCAATGCTGTTAGATTTTGGCTCTAGATAAACAGTCTGTTCCGTTATCTCATTGTTGCAGAGTCAGCCAGGAAAGGTAAAAGATTAAGAATTTCTTTTTTCATCAAAAATATAGACAGTTTGTTTTTAAATGAGTTTTTAAGCTTACTTAGTAAGCAACATTTAGACTCATTAAAAAATTTATTTGGAGTATTTGGAAACAATAATATTAACTAAGCCTAATTTCATGCCCGTTTAAAGGTGCATTTCCACTTGATTTTTATCGTCGCGAATTTCGCTATATTACCTAAAATCTTTAACCGAAACCGCCGTTTCCATCTGTAAAGCTGGTTTTTCTCTGATTGAAAACATTTTACTTTCGCTCGCTATTGCCTTTAAAAACAGCCAATTGGAAGCTGTTTGAGATGAGACGGGCTCGGGCTCGTGAAAAATTTCTCCTTTATTGAACATACTGCTTGAAATAGATTTTAAAAAGTGATCCATGAGGAAAATAAAAGTACGTAAAAAAAAAAAATAAATAAACGAATAAAAATAGCGGCACGGGCGCCTAGAAGGTGCGTGAAGCTCTTTGGGTATTTTAGAACGGCGGTTTATATTACTTAGTCATGAGATCCGACATTTTTTGATAAAGGATGGATACAAAGAATTAGAAAATGTATTGGGAGTTTGCAACTATATATGTCTTTAATTTGCACAAACGGCAAAATTTATTGTACTCTATCAATGAAGTAATTGAATTTTTTTATCTTTAGCTGAAATTTCGGGCTCGGGCTCCGACTTAAATAATATTGCTCAGGCTCGGGCGGGCTCGGACTAAAAGTCCTCGGGCTCGGGCTTCAAAAAATGAGCCCGAACTCATCTCTAGAAGCTGTTACACATAAGAAATGCCACTTAAGAGCTCCAATACGGCCGCTGTCCAAGCTGAGAACACAGATTGTTACGACATTTCCTCCTATGTAGAGACACCACAGATGTTTCCTCCTGTGGCATTTCCTCCTATGTAGAGACGGACGAAATGACACTCAAGCCCGTGCCGGGAATTGAACCCGAACCCGTGGTGCGATAGAATGGCTCTCTAACCACTATACAGCCCGGGCAACATGTTTTCAAAGGGGGATCAGTGGTCGTGGCCTAAAATAAAGATTCCCCGCGGCAAAAATGCAACAGAATGTTATCGAGGATTACTGGAAGCCAGCAGCGAATGTGCATGTTGCATAACAACGCTCGTTGTCATGTCGCAGACACTATTGCAATGGCTGTAGTGGGAAATCTTGGAGCACCCTCCCTACTCACTTGACATGAGTCCTTCTGACTTCGATTTGTTTCTGAAGTTGAAGGAACTCCTCCGAGTCCGCCGATTTCATGGCGTAGCATCTGTACTCCGCGCAGTAGGGCTCTCCGTCGCTGACATCAACAGTCAACAGATTGAAAGTGCCAATAGTCAACACCTTGTCTCTAACGCCTTTCCGATATTTGGCCATAGGTTATAAATTTTGCTAGTGATTACATAGAAGAAATGCAATGCAATTGTACTTGCAAGTTCATTAAATATTGATTTATACCTGTGTTGCCATGACTTAATTTACAACCCGTATCGTACAATCGTATATGTACGATCTTTTGGTTCAACTGATTATCAATTTTCATCACAGCATTCCAGATCCTAATAACTCTACTCTTAACAAAACTGATGCATATGAGCTAATAAAAAAAAAAAAAGACCCAGCATTCAATCTTCTCTCAGTTCATATCTATCATTCCATTACATACAGACTGAAATAATTGCTTTCGGATTTTTTCATGTTTTACCTTTTAATTAATTACCTTTTTAATAATATTTATAGTTTCTCTTACTTATGACACTGTTATTTGTCTTTTAGGGATCTCGTACAGTTTTATTAATCTGTACTAGTGTGACTGTAAAATAAAACTGCGGCTCGAGGCACAGCCCAGTGGTACGGTGTCTCCTTGCCACACAGATGACCTGAATTCGATTCTCAACTCAGGATATTTCAGTTCGCCTTGTCCTGCTATGATTTTCGTTTTATTTTATTTAAAAAAAGTCAGAGAGTGCATTACTTTATACATTTTTTTAAACTTAATTATTTTGGTATAACTATTAAGTAGGCAGTTCGATAAGTCTGTGCCAAGTCTAAACAATAACATGACTTCACTATACCGTCTCACGGCTATATCCGTTTTCTAGAAAACTTTGGAGATTCGCTGACGCAAAGTCTTTTGGATTTAATAATTTTTTGGATAAAAATTTCCCAAATGAATACGTTCCCTCCCCTCCACCCCCACCCCGCACAGTGGAGATACATAAGAAGTATTTTCATCCCTGCGTTTTTGCAACGTAGAAAGGCAAGTTGTTATGTCCATGGCCACTTGTATTTCTGCGCTAAAAAGACGCATATATGAAAATTTTTCTTCTATGTCTCCACTGCGCTGGGTGGGAGTTGGAAATTGTTTATTTGGGAAATTTTTATTAAAATAATTTGTACATCCAAAAGAACTTCTTCAACGAATCTTTAAAGCTTTCTAGAAAACGGATATAGCCGCGAGACGTTAATACTAACTTCCATCGTTTAGACTTTATACGGATTTACCAAACTGCCCACTTATTAGTTTTAGCAAAATACTTCAGCAAGAAAAATGTGTATAGTAATGCACTCTCTTATTTTTTTTTTTCCTACCTAGTGTGCTTTGCCTCAACAAAATAACCAAAACAATAATACAAATAAAGCGTCAGTGAATACACAATATGACTGATTTGTGACACTCTTGTGACCACTGTAACCTTTTCTTGACTTCACAACGACTCTTGTGCAACCAGCTGGGCTTAGTGTGACTGTAAAATAAAACTACGGCTCGAGGCACAGCCCAGTGGTAAGGTGTCTCCTTGCCACACAGTTGACGTGAATTCGATTCTAAACTCAGGATATTTCAGTTCAAAGGAACAAACGCAGATTATAGGATAGGGACATAAGATTTCTGGATTTTGAGGCTGATCTGCTTTGGAGGGAGGGGAGGCTGAAATGACCTGAAAGTAGCTTAAAATGTGTTGTGAAAATAGGATAGCAGGACTGAAATGTCAAAGAATTATTAAAATATATTTACTTATTTTGATCCTGGACTTATAAATTATGCATCAAAATCAGTTTCACTATCATGATAAACACTGAATGAGACAGTTAAATACTAAGTATTCATTTATAAATATATTTGATTAAGCAATTTTAAATTTTTAAGCAAAATACGCTCACAAATTATAATGAGTTACCGAATTTGTCCCCAAAGAAATGGAATAGTTTTATTTCATTATAAGCATCCCGGAAAGAAATGTAAAACATTAATTTTCTTCTTTAATAAAAAAGTTGAAAATCTTCATCGGGAGTGGGTGCTATATGATACTTTTAAGAAACTTAACAAAAGCATCAGTTTTACTCTTACACCATTATTCACGTTTTAAATACGTGGCAACAAATGTGACCGTACCATTAATAAGTCATTTTTTATCCAATCCACATTTATTATAAAAATAAAGCTGTCACTGAAAAGCAACAGAGGGTCCATATTTATTGGAAAGTCATGATTCATTTCTTCTATAATGACTTTTTTATCGTCAACTAGAATGCTTTTTAGAACATTTAATTCTAACGATAGATTAAATCACGTCGATTACTTAAGGGAACTCAATTTATACGCGTATATAATAACAAATAAAAAGTAGATTTTGTATTTGAAACGTTAAGTTTTTACAGTGGTATATTTTAGAATAAAACTTTACAATGTCAATTGTGAAAGATAATTATTGTTCAACAGAAAAATAATCTGAATAAAATAAGACAGGAGGATGATTATCTCTACAAATTTTTCAACTTTGTCCATTACTCATTTTCACTATACAAAAATAATTCATTTAAACAGTTATACCATAATTTTTTAATTGACTAAAATTTTAACTCCTTAGGCTTTTTTTAATTATGATTTCCCTAGTAGCACAAATAGTTCAAAAAACGTTCAAATTACGTTGGAAACACGTTTTTTTTGACGTTAAAAAAACGTGTTTTAAACGTCTTTTGGACTGATTGTGCTACTAGGGTTAAGGGGTTGTCAATGGGATAGATTCAGTCCCTCATCAAAACCATAGAATCGCTAAAACTTAGGGTACACGTGACCATTAGTGGGGAAATTATGACCACTTTGTATTTCTTGACAGTTAGGCATTAGAATTATTGTTACAGCAATAAGAAGTGAAGCAAACTAAAAATAAACATCTACAGTTAGAATTCAAACGTAACACGTTTTTGTAAAGCACTGGAATGTTGAGAAGAAAATACTGTTTAAAAGAAAAATATAAGAAATATATTGATTGGAATGCAGTCGGTACAGCGATATTTTTTTTCCCTTCAGTAACACAAGTTTTACCATAGTGAAAAATTAGAAAATTAAGATATTGTTCATAGATTAAATCGTTTTATTAATTATGTAGCATTTATTTAGAAACTCTTCTCTGGCAGGAGTCATACTGGCTTCTCCACTTTGTGGCTCTCAAGTACTAACAAAATTAACAATTTCTGGTTCCTTGCTGAATTTTTAATGTCCTTTGCAATAACATTAGAAAAAACTTATAAATTTAACTCTGGAAATATTTTAAGGGTAGGCACTTGATCATCAGTCCTTCGCTACTAGTAAAACCAGAAGTGCTGGCCGTTTTAGTATAGTGGCACACAATAGGCGGCCTACTTTAGCCCTATGAAGGAAAGGACAAATTAACACCCAAGCCCAAAATCGAACCTCAAACCAAGGTGTGATAGAATGGTTCCTGGAACAGTTAACCACCTGGGCGGCAACAAAGAAGCATAGAAAGAGGTTATCGTAATTTTGTTTAAAAATGATTAAAATTTTAATTCTTTGGGCTTTTTTTACTTATAATTTATGGGAGTAGATAATGGGGTAGTTTCAATCCCTTCATCAAAACTAATAGAATCTCAAAAATTTGGGGTAGACGTGAGCATTAGAGGTGAAATTATGACAACTTTGTATTTCTTGACAGTTACGTATTACTGCAGCAATAAGAAATGATCCAAACAAAAAATAAACGTTTACAAAACTACATCTACAAAAGCAGGTTGAGACGACTCTATGATTTTACAGAAAATGAATTCTTTCTAGAGAAAATGTGTAGCTGTGGAGAGATTCCTGTTCTTATAAATATTTTTATTGTTTTAGAATTAGTTTCCTAGCTCTACTGACAAGCCTTGACAATAGTATTTAAGTATTTGCTTTTTTTTTTTTTTTCAAATAATCGTATCAGACTGGTTTTCAATTAAACCCTATCAACGGAAAAAGTTTCGTCTAAGCGTTTTCAGCTATTTTTCATTTACAGAAAAATATAAGTTATATTTTTCTGTAAATTTTGCAGTCTCCTGGCACTCACCATTCACTTACGCAAATTATCGCAAAATAAAGCAGTTTAGTTAAATAGCTATAAAGTTATATTATGATTAGAAAAAATCTGTTGAAGGAACACGCTCTATTCTTTAGTAGCTATGCCGGAAAATATTAAGCAAACGGAGCAGCTTCTTGCCATACAATCACTTATGATAAACGGTAGTTGGACTTCCCAAAGAAAGGTGATTGGCTAGGGTAGGGCTGAACAGTGAAGCAGTGGGAAGGAAATGATGGTGAGTTGAGTGGTAAGCAGAAAGTTTGAGGTGTTTTAGTTTGCAGAGTTACATTCTTAAAACCAATTTTTTCGTCTTCATATTCTAAGACAGGAAGTTGGAAAAATGCTTCAAATATTTAAGGAACTAACCTAGTACTCTTAGTATATCAACAATATGCCAGCTAAATAAAAATATCGACGAGGCTAACTTGGATGAAAAGAAAAGTAATCCATCCCATACATATTTCTTCATTACAGAATCCTTTGAAACCGCCTTCGAAACTTGTGTAGTATTACTATAATTGCTTCTTTTATATAAGAATTGTCAGCAAGTAATGCATTCAAAAATCATAAAATATTTATGAAATAAAAGTTCTGTCTATTGTATTGTAACAAATCTTATTCTGTAATTCTTTACTTGTCCCATTCAACTTAAGTTATTCAATCAATGAACATGGAATAGCACGATACTAACCTATCACTTTCATTATTTAAGACACATCAACTGATTTTAAGAACAATTTCACATGTACAAAAATATTATTTAAACAAGAAATTATTTCCATCAAATACGGCATGCAGCTTTACATAATAAATGTAACATTCACGATAAAATTTAATTTTCCCTGAATGAAATTAAATTTTATGGGACTATTTCTAATCTATGGTGATATTAAAACAACGATTGAATGCAGGAAAGACGCAAGGGGATTTCCGAATTAAACTCTATGCATTTTCACTTTTCTAAAAAATAAAAGACGTAGCGATTTCCCATTTTTAATAAAGAATGACAGCTTTTCATCTACTTGTGATTCTAAAGTTTAAGATCAGTAAAAAGATTTCTGTAACGCTATTAAAATTCGTCGATATCAGCTTGGTTAAATTTTATAATTTAGATGTCAGTATTTAAGGAAATGAAAGACTATACTGCGCTGTTAGATCATTCTTTGTTTTCCTGTACTTATGGAATTTAACCAGGAATTCAATGGGATTTGCATAGATCAGTTTGTAGAATATGTAAATAAAGGAATAACTAACGATATTAAATATGGGTCATTATTTACCTGCATGTCTAATTTATTGAGATGAATAATTCTAAATTCCCTAGTTCAATTAAATAAATAAATTATATAATTAATTAATTAATCCGTAAAAATAGACAAAACCAGTTAAGGTGCAATATGTGCGATAGTAGAATATTCCAGTGTTAATGCAATTTTCAGGTCATCTCTTCTTTTCTGACTTATTAAAGATTTTTTTTTAATTTCGATAGGCGGAACTCTGCAAAACTTACTTAAAATATTTTTTCTTCAAATGCTTCTGTAATAAATAAAAAATAACGCCACACAACTACTTTTAAACAAGAGCATCTTTAAATGCACTTACAAAGAACAATCCTTCCCCTCACAGAAAAAAAAGGATAAAACTAAAAGCATTTTAAAAAGAAAGGTTCTAACATTTCTACCCTGACAGCTCAATATCTCTCTCGCCTCAACACTAAATTTCTTTAAGTAATCCAGTTTACAAACATAGCATAATATGATGCAAACATAACTCTTTCATGTCAACTATCCTCCACCGCATGTGTGAACAGTGCTTGAAGATGTTATGCAGACTGGAAAACTATTTTTATCACCTTGTGCACATTCAGCTTTACAGATTATATATTATGTTAATTTTTCAATTTCTAAAACGAAAAATCTTCGAGGTAAATAATTTTCACGCTGAGCGTCGGAAGCGAATGTGTACATTTGCGTGGGACTTGTAGTGATCTTAAATTAACGACCGAATGCAGATGCGAAGTGAAGAGTCTTCCGCGTTTCAGCAGGTCTATAAAAGTTATTTTCAGTTACATCCACCAGGCTTGGTAGTCCGTGGCCGTAAGGTATTTTTGTTCCCGTCTTATCTTCCTGCAGTTTTGGTGTTCGAATAAATGTAAATTATTCCACTGGAATAAGAAAATAGGAAGATTTTATGATCGTACGCTTAGGATATTAAGAGATAAGAATCTGATAAAAGAAAAAAAAATGAGGTTGTTAAAGACATAATTTGTGTATCGGCTTTTGTAAGATAATAAAAAAGATGTTTGTGAAGTTTGTAACTTGTAAATCCGATAAACGATGATTAATCTTATTTGGGTCGATGTTGAAAAGAATGGAAGCACATGATCAGTAGATTTTTTTAATAGAATATATTATGACGCAGCATCTTAAAATGTCACAACTAAAAATGTAACTTTATGGGTTTCAGGAATTTTTCAAATTTTTTTATGAATTATTAGCTAGGTAATTTAAAAATATCATTTTTTATCGCTTATTTCTTTTATATTAGTTGTACCGGAAAGTTATGACCTTTTTTTAAAAACGCTCAAACAAATAAATCTTTAAATCGTTTCGTGACATGGCTGTTGTGCCTAAATAATGCATTCATATTCGATAAATACTATAGCATGAAATTCATAGATTTTTTTTTCCAAATATGAGAAAAAGGGGGAGGGTAGCCGCCCCCTACTGGGGGGCCAATTTCAAAATATCCTGAAATTGATTTTTAGGTATTTGTGCGTGCTATATTTTACAGTAAGAATTTTAAGGATGGCACTTTTTTTTCTTTGACAGCGTTATGTGGAAATAATGCTTTGGCCCCGTCCCCCCGTAATTTTGAAAATCCTCTCTCATCGAGCACCTACGTTTGAAGCCTCATGTACATGATTTCTAATTACACTGATCTGCAAGAAACCCCTTTTTTCTAGATGTAATACCATTCTGGTTGATTCTTATGTAAACTGTCCTCCTGAATCCGAATCTGACCAATATTTTGCTCTATCACCGACCGTTTTCTAGAGACGCCCTCCACCCATTTTTTTCACTTTTCGGTAATTTTATGACCATAGATTTGATTTGGAGGTTCGGGGAAAGGATTATTTTGCTCATTAAATGTCTTTTGCGGGTATACATAAGTGAAAGGTTTTAAAACAAGACCATTTATGGCAAAGAGTAGAGATATTTGGGGATTTTCCCCCAATAAACATAATATACATGATATACCCCCCCTATATACATTAAAATAAATCAATAAAAATGAACGATCGATTTTTCTTGATTTTAATTTTAAATTTTAAATTTTAAATTTTTTTCATCTATTTAGTACGTATTTCAGCTTCCACCCTCATGCCCTTTCCTCACTGTAACTCCCCGAATAATAAAAATATATAGCGACAATTTTGCCTAAAAGCCATTGAGGGGCACCCGATCTCGAATTCCTTGCAAGAAAGTTAGGAAGATTTACTGTTTACGGTTGCCGCGCAGAAAAACTCTTGGTGTTTTAAGCAGTAAATCTCTTGTTTTGACGCACGCATTTTAAAGTTTATTTGCAAGACAAGAGTATTTTAAAACTTAAATTTGAAAATAGAATTCATGTGTTACATCAATGTAGTATTTTAAGTTGTCTGTCTAAGGGTCTGCGATAATTCCTTAATTTTATCCTCCCTAAAATTATGTATTATCTTTTTATTTTTAAACTTAAGTGCAGAAATAATCCTTTTTTTCCAAAATGAAGTTTAAAACAGGAAACTTACTGTGCAAAGCACGAAGCGCGGGTGTTATTCAAAGCGGCAAAGTTATACAGCGAATCTTCCCAACTTTCTTGCAAGAAATTCGGCTTTTAACCAAAATTGTAAGCATGTTATTTTTATTATCGGGGTGTTTGGATGAGGAACAGAGAATTACGCTGGAAGCTGGAATATGTAGAAAATAAATTTTAAAAATTAACAAAGAACGATCATTTTTATTCATTTTCTTTTTTATGTATGTAAGGGGGCAAATCTCCCTTTCCCTTGTCATAAATATTTTCGTTTAAGAACTTTTCACCTATGAAGCAGCTATGACGATATTTAAAGGTTCAAAATAATCGTTGCCCTGACTCTTCAAAAAAATTCATGGCCATAACATTACCCAAAAGTGAAAAAATGAGAGGGAGGGGCATCTGTAGAAACCCGTGGAGCAAAAGGGGGATCATATTCGGATTCAGGAGGCCATTTCACACAAGAATCAGCTGGAATAGTATCAGTTATCGAAAAGGAGGGATTTTTTTCAGAACAATGTTGTTTTAGATAGGCGAATTATTAACATAGGAAAACACGCCATTAATTCGTCTGGTCCCCCTAGTATTAGTCTTAATTAAAAGTAACAGAGTACAATTAGAATACCGTTATATAAGGCCTTGGTAGCCTAGTTGTCAAGGCGTAACCGGAAGGTTGCGGGTTCGATACCGGCGTACCATTAAAGACCACCCTGCATGTTAAATCCGTGGCTTCGAAAGTCCTCTCGGTGGTCGCTTCCGAGGGATGCCAATATTCAGAAGTCCCCAACCTTCTGATGAAGATCAAAATTGTTCCGGGAAAGACGTTTGTAGCTCTATACGGTACATTCAGTGATGTGAGCTGTCCTCTCCTGGCAATAGATAGTTTGTTATTTTAAATTTGGTTCTTTTTTAAGATAATGAAATTTACTACATTTAATTAGATTGAAATTTCAATTGAAAAGATATTTAAACGAGAGTGCACAATATAAGCTTTATTTTTCTCTTTAGAGGTATGAACATTTTCAAAGTACAGTTTGAGAACAGGCCTATAACAAGAGCTATTTTAAGATACATTCACAGAGGGTCGTAATCTTACGCATTAGAACTTTTTTTTCTCTTAGCTGTGCATTAGTTTGTTATCAGAATTAATGCAAATTATTCCCAAGGAATGAAAGAGAAAATTGGCAGATTTTATGATGCCGTGAAGGGAATATTACGAAATAAGAATCTGATAACGAAAAAATATGTTGCAGTAAACGCTACAATGCATATATTGACTTTTTCAAGAAGCGAGGGAAAAAAAGCATGTGAAATTTTATTCTTGTTAATGAAGTTTTAACAAACAGAAAGAAATTTATAACTCTGTATTGATTTTGTATTTTCACGGGGTCAAAACTATAACGTTTTTTTTTTTTATGTATCTTTTCTGGTTTAGTAAAAATATATCTTTATTACTTTAAAGTGTTTAGTGGAATTTTACAACTTGTTTTCTTGTGTTTAAAATTTAACAGTTTATGACTCTTATTTTTTTATAGCAATTGCGTGTCACGTTTTTTGGGATAAAATCTAATTATCTGTAATACTATTATTTTTTTATTAACAGTAAGTTCTTTTTTTACCTAAGCTGTTGCACAAACGTATTGTTACGAATTTCTGGATTGTTCTGCCCTTCAGGTGTTAAATAGAGTCTAAAATTCGTATTCTACGTGTCAAGAAATTAAAATTTACATTTTGTTGCATGAAAACGTGTTAACTAGAACGCGAGATGAGGAGTTTTGGGTGTTCCCATTGTTTAACGTAGGATTTTCTCGAATTCTCGAGAAATATTGGTGCAAACGTTTAGCTGACTATACTTTTGGGGACTTATTTTTGGAGCTAAATTTGAAGATATTTCCTCAAAATTCGCCAATCTTGGCGACTGCATAATAATTGTGCTTCAGAATTTCTCCAAATTTTAGTTTGCGGAAGGATTTTAATTTATGTGAAAATACAGCATCTGAGAAGTTACTGTGTTGAGTTGACTGATATAATACATGTTATCGCTTATTTATTTCTGTGAATTGTGTGCAGCAGATTGTTCTGCGGAGTTCTAGAATTTAAAAAAAAATGTGTTTCGTCCTGATAAGTGGGCTTTTTTCTGCATACGTTCTACATACACTTGACTTTTAAACGACAAACCCAAAAACTAAGCAGAGTTTTCTGCAACAGTGTTGTGTCAGAAATGTTGATAGAAGAATGAAAGAGGTCTACCTAAATCCTCCTGGCGGATCTTTTTTTTCAGAATATCTAGCTATAATAATTTGTCACGATTTTGAAAATAATCAAACTGACGTAAGTTTCATTTTGGTTAAAAAAACTATCTTCCAATAAACATGACATATTGAAAATCGTTATCGAAAACGAATCATTGATGAAAATGAATAACAAACAGATTTTCCTATTTTGATTGAAACTCAAAATTCTAGTTCAGCAACGCCAACAGTTTTAATACCAATGTTACATAACTTATCTCCTCGAGATCTGATAAGAAAAGCTCCGTGAGAATAAGTAGTCTGCTGGTAGTAATCAAACTAATTATGAAAGGAAGATTTTTTAAAGGTTATTAATCACCTGGAATCAATAGGTCATGAACTGATGAAGTATGTGATGAACAAGACAGCAAACCGCATATGACCTTGACTGCCTCTAGCACGGCCTCAGACATCACGACATAAATAGCTGTAAGTGCAGCATTAGCAAAAAAGAACTGAATCTGATTACCTACAAATAATTTACTCGTATTCACCTAGCAACTTTTTGAGATTTCATAAAAAGTATATCGGTCTACTCTTGATAATATTTTACTTAATAAAACAAGAGTGTTTTCTTTCCAAAGAATAAAATGGAAAAAAAATTAATTCAGAATATTTTCTATTCTCCGCGAACAAAAAATCTTTTTATTTATCATATTTAAAGCTTTGAGTTATTGCTAGCATAAAAAGTAAGTAAATAATTCTTGTTTCTTTAATTATAACTTGTAAATTATTGGAGCAATCAAAATCATTAATATAATTTTATTTGAATGAATAAAAATAAAATAAGACAAATAAAACCAGTAAATAATGCTAACTTAAGAGTTTATATATTTCTTTCTGAGTGAATGTGATGTAAAATAGATTCAGAACTGTTTAATACAAAAGCTTACTCAAAATAAAAAGGCGGTTTGAATTCCTGATTGTGAATTTGAAATGGTGGTGAGATTCGAATTCCTGATTTTCAATCTCCCGTCCCGAAGATTGAAGCTTCGTTCAACCAATCATTTGGGAGGAAATGTTTTCAAGTTTCATTTAGTTACTACTAACTGGCACTAAGAACCCTATTCTTCTTTACACCGCAGCATGAAGATGACGGCAAAATGGTAATACGTGCAAGTTTAGTATCTGAGGACAAAAGAGGCGTTGTGGATATGAAGGGCGAACAAAGCTACCACTTAGAAAATATTTTTCTACACTTAAAATTAATATTCAATGCTAATTAAAAGCAACATTTGACTGCTTTAGAGTCGTTGCTCTGTCCGGAATGACGGCATTATAATTATTAAAGAAGCGATCTTCGTCTAAACTATCAGTAGGCTCCAAATGCTCTGTATAACTGTTTCAACAAAGGTTAGTAAAAAGCATTTATTAGAACCCTGTACAGTCCTCCGCCAAAGACACCGTAATAGACCTTAACTTTGGAATATTGGTTAACTTTGGGAGGGAATATGTCCTCAAGTTTGGGTTCTTTATTCCCGTTCATTGATTGTAAATGGCAATGAAATTACCTTAGGAAATGCCTTAGGCAATGAAAGTGGGTCTACCCACCAATGACAACGATTTTGAGGAAGTGCTCTAAACAAAGCAATTTTTGGAAAACTTTCATGTACTATGACTTTAAGGGGTCATACTTGCAGCCACAGATGGGTAAAATAATTGACCAATGTGAAAAGAGGCTTCATTTTGTATTTAATTTCATGTGTAAGGAAGTTCATTGGAAGTTTTTTCAGATGCGGCTTTTAGCGTTGTGTTTAGATCCAAATGCCCTAATTTTTTTGTTCAAGAGTTGTTTTCAAGCCTTCTAATTTGTTTCACAAATGATGAGCAAATGTGCAACATGAATTTTCTGATTTGTTTCTGCAACATCTCGGATATGAAGCTTATTTGAATCTTTTGATTTTCTGTTTGAACGGTTCTGCGACGTACTTCAAATTAATAATAATAATAATAATAAAAGCTATATTTTGACCAACATAAGAAATTTTCGTATAAGTTCGCGTCTATTCACAAATTGCTTATATTTAGAATCTATTCGCAATTACAAGAAATTTTCGTATGAATTCGCATCTATTTCTTAAAAACGAAAATTCCGCACCTCTGCTCTTATGTTCTCTCACCATTTTGAAGTTTTGTGAATAGTTGGAAGAGGGAATCCCACCGGTTGCTAGATGTGTTTTTGCACATTGGCTTTCAAGTTTTAATTTTAAATTGTTGGTGAACCAAGGTTTATAGACTTTTCGATTGGTTCACATAGTCCAGAGGTGGTCAAGATTTTGCATATCATGAGCCAATTTTTATCACAGAAGAGTTCAGATGCAACATACTACAACTCCTTTTTACTTCCTTACGTTCAGGGGTACAGTTGGGAAATATAAATACGGATAGGTTTTAATTTAGGAAAGGAGGAGTTTTAACGTGTGAACATGAGATTGAAATTGTTGCTCTGAGGAAGAGGATTTTAGAAATAATTTTTCGGATATTTATTAGGGGATCAAAAATGGTTTGATTTTTTATGACGATGAATTCTGGAGTGTACAAATGTTTCCTTTTGACATAGCATCATAAATTATAAATAATAAATTATTTCCGGTAGCGAAATTATTTCAGAAGTCTGAAGAAGATCTGCCTCAGAACAATACGTAGGCACAAGGATGCAATGCGCCACTTGAAATAATCCAATGCGCAACGATTTGGCCACTCCTGACATAGTTTGACAGTTTGTGCAAAAATTTGTAGCAATCCATGTAACTTCTTTATGAAATTTAATAATGCAGTTTTTTTCAGAATCTACAAAATATTTTACATTATGAAAGCCAACTTCAGTAAAAATGCATTCCCACATCAATGTATTACAGCTGCATGAAAAAGGACACCTTGGAGAATTTGAGAATGTATTCAATTTCCGTTATTCTCATGAATCGCATAAGAGTGATGGCATTTAATTGAATGATATTAAGTAATTAAATAATTCAGTAGACAGAGTAATTTAAAACTTTATGCCAGAAATGTAAAATGTGATAGAGAAGATCAAGATGGTTCAGAATCACATAACTATTTGGGATCGGAAATGTCGTCTTCGTGTACCTGCTAATAATCACTTTGGTAAAAACTGTGGGAGTGTTTGCCTAAATTCTCAGTCGAGTTTCATAAGCAATGAGCTTTTTTTCCGACACTTTCAACAATGAAATGAAATAGAATTTGTGAAAGAGCGATTTCGGTTAAGTGCTTACTGTGAAAGATGCATTAGTTTTTGATGTACGATGATCGGAAAGTTCACTGTTACTTCAACACTTCTTCCAAAATGATTATTAACAAGTAAATGAAGATGGCATTTTCGACCCCACATTACTGTGTGATTCTCAATCTTCTTGGTCTCCTCTATCACCCTTTATATTGCTGAAAGTTTTGAATCACCCTGTATAATAATAAAGTCATAAACTATACATGAAGTACTTTCCATTTGTATTTAAATGATTGTAAACTGCTTTAATAATACGAATGAGTTCTAATTTCAAGATTAGAATCTGTTTGGGAGTATTTGAAATAATACAGAAAGAAGAATGGCTAGAAAATTAAAAGAAATTCTTTTACATTATATGGCATATATTTATTTTATCCATAAAAAAATTGCTCAAACAAACGGCATGATTAAATTGTCTTTGATAAGCTAATATTCATTATTTACATCTTAACTACCTACTAGAAAAAGTGTTTTCCAAAAATGGTAGCAATTTCTATGCAACACAAAACTAATTACTTGTGCAAAAAATTAACTACTTTTCTTAAAGACCTTAAATAACGTTTAACTAAAACTTCACTGAAAAAATCAAACAAAATGCAGCTTCTCAGGAATAAATTTATAAATTTGCGTAGTCAGTGACAACTTTATTTTGTTAGTAAATGTGAACTTTTACATAATTTAGATTAATTTTGTCATGTTTTTGCTATGAAACCTTATCACTAGGCAAATGTTTAAAAAGTGTCTTCTTTCTCTTATGCATTATTTTTATTAAATAAAATAACTCGTGCTTTAAAATAATATGTTATTAAGTATAGAAATAATTATACTCTCTCATTGCCTGTTTAAGTTAATTACAACTTGCACTTTATAGTGTTTAAGATTAGTTAAACCCCCTTTTTTTGCTGTTGTTGTTTTGTAAGTAATATTTTCTTACGCAAATTTCTTGTGAAAAGCATTAATTATTTCTAGAATTAATGTTCCCCAAACAATTAGTCTCCATATTTTGAGAATAATTCTATCTTAAACTTCGAAGTTTTTCTAAGGAAGTAGCACGGAAGAAATAATTTACGATTAGCTTCAATAAATCAATGTAAAAAATATTACATACTTAAAAAAAATTGCGGCCACTTTTCTCTAGAAAATGTATCGCAAAGAGTATACGCCTTCGACACACAAATCGGATTGTGTATCAAGGAAAAATATCCAAAAATTCTTCAATGAAAAAAATAGAGAAAAAAGACGATGCAAAATGTAAAACTTGCATTTTGCTGCGTCCTCAAGTCTTTTTTGTTACAGCGTTATTAAATTCCTTAAACAATAAAAAGAATTTTTAGAAAATCCGCATCTCATCACGTTTCGTAATTATTATTTAGTTAGTTCTAATATAGAAATAGTGGGTTATCGAAATTAAACCTACCCTACTCAAAAATCTGTGTAGGGTATGCCATGGGTTCAGGAAATGAAATTTGGATAACAAACATGTTAAGTGATGTTCTTATGATTTACTAAGAAAAATGAAAGTAATTTATTTGTCCCTGATAGATGACGCGGTAAACTTGATTTACAAAAACGAGAACAAATAAACCTGGTACTAAAGACAGTCTCTGAACATGTCTTACCAAGTAAACTAGAATGCCTGAGAGCTTATCATTTTATGATGTTGTACACTGAGGTGACAAAAGTCATGGGATAGCAATATGCAAATTTACAGATGTCGGTAGTATTGAGTACAACAGTATCATTGTGGAGTGCATTAGCAGAACTTTGAATTATAGTCAAGCAATTGATGCGGCAAGGTGTTTGAAGTGATCATGGCTGCACGACGAGAATTAACAGAATTTGAACGTGGAATGCTAGTTGGTGCAAGGCGAATGGGACATTCAATTCCGAAAATAGTTACTGAATTGAATATTCCGAGATCCACAGTATCAAGAGTATGTCGTGAATATCAAATTTCAGGCATAACTACCCACTATGGACAACGTAGCGGGCGGCCGCGTGCTTTGAATGACCGAGATAAGCGACACATGCGAAGAATTGTCAGCGGCAACAGACAAGTAACGCTGCGTGAAATGACAGCAGAAATCAATGTGGGTCGTACGACGGACATGTGCGTCAGGACTGTGCTGCGAAATCTGGATTCAATGGGCTATGGAAGCCGAACACCGACTCGAGTGCCTTTACGGAATGCACGACATCGCTTGCAGCACCTTTCTAGGGCACGTGGTCATATCCGTCGGACCCTAGATGATTGGAAAACTGTAGCTTGGTCGGATGAGTCACGATTGCGATTGGTAAGAGCTGACGGTAGGGTACGATTGTGGCGTATACCTCACGAAGCCATGGACCCGAGTTCTCAACAAGGCACTGTGCTGGCTGGTGGTGGCTCCATAATGGTATGGGGTGTTTTTACATGAAGTGGACTGGGTCTTCTGGTCAAGTTGAATGGATCATTGGCCGGAAATGATTATGTTGAGCTACGTGGAGACCATTTACACCCATTCATTCGCTTCATGTACCCAGACAAAGATGGAGTTTTTATGGATGACAATGCGCCATGTCACCGCGCCAGGACTGTGCGAGATTGGTTTGAAGAACATTCTGGAGATTTCCAGCGAATGGTTTGGCCACCCAGATCACCCGGCATGAATTCCATTGAGCATGTATGGGACATAATCGAGAGGTCCGTTCGTGCTCAAACTCCACCACCGTCTACCCTGTCGCAACTGTGGACCTCTATACAGACAGCATGGCTGAATATTCTTGTAAGGGACTTCCAACGACCTGTTGACTCCATGCCACGTCGAGCTGCTGCACTCCGCTGGGCAAAAGGAGGTCCGACACGTTATTAAGAGGTATCCCATGACTTTTGTGACCTCATTATATCAATAGATCTAAACTATTACGTAACTATCTAAAATAAGTTTTTGATAAAATTTCTGAATGTTTTGTTCAATTTGTGCGGCAGACACACAAACGACGAATAATCAATCCAATGTCACCTAAATAAAAATCTTAATGTAATAAGTTGTAACATAATCATCTGCAGCCAGTTCTCTAATGGATATTTTACTGCGTTTCTAATTTTCTGGTGGTTTTATAATGGGCATTAGAACTTTTCTGTTAGGACAGAATTTTAATTTTTATTTTAAATCTCACTTTATTATTATCTAATATATAATGCAGTTTACATTTATTGATAAAACAAATATAAAATTTAAATTTTTGTCAACCTCAAAAACTGTTTCAACTGTCGTAAGAATAAAAAAAAAAGAAATTAATGCTTGAACCAAACAACCAGAATACTTTTTGTAAAAAAGTTATTTTTAAATAATTACTTGACGACTGAAGCTAACTTCAAGATGGTGATTCCGATGTGATGAAGTGAAATGCTGAGCCTTTTGGCTTTCCAGCAGAGCGCGTAAATAAAAGAGTCGTCATTAAATGCTTAATACTTTAGGACCTAATTGAATATCTCTTTGAATTAAATGATTTTTATTTTGATAATGGAGATTAAATTTGTAACTAAAATATTAAATTTAAAATCCTTATTGCTGAATTTTCGAGGAAAATCGTTTTTTTTTCATGTGCACAGATTAGGACATCCCTCCTCTACTGTAATACAGGTATTTTTGTGACCTCAAATGTGAGCGCAGGGTCTGAAAAGGTTAATTTGATCACGAGGAATTAGTTCCACAAACAGAGCAGTGGTCGAAAGGGGAACTACTTGGAATACATTAGAAAAACGGTAATACGCAATGCATAGGAAATCCGGGAGAAGCCTCAACTGACTTTAGCCATGTTTAGCGATGTAGAGGGTGACTGTCTTTCGACTTCCATGCCCGCAGGATGAGCTTACCATTAAAATTTAACTAAATGAATTCTAATCAAAGCTTTCTAAGTGCATAAGAGAACAACCATGAAAGCAGAACTGTTTGAGACACAGGGGTATTCTTATTTATATACAGACAAGGGTACAATTCTTATTTATATACAGACAAAAATAACAGTGATAAAGAAACAGTTTTTTAACTAAGATTAATAAACTAAGATTAATAAACAAAGATTAATTAACAAACAAACTATTCAAATTCCAAGCACACATATATAAATTTTACAAAAATATAAGAAATTTAATAGTAGATATGTAACTGTAAAATACATGATGACAAAAATATCAATGAATTTTCAAAGCCTTGAACGAAACTGTGAAAAATCTCGAAATGCAAACAAAAAATGAATTTACAGTGCATCATTCGATTTTACTAAAAGTTTCCCCAGTAGATTACTAAAAGGCCAGATTTCGAAACTGTCTGCATTTTCATGCAGGTGGAGCAGTTTTGCCTTTTAGTCCAGATCGTGATATTTAATCACGTCCCTGATATGCTCGATTGGTGAGATATCAGGCGGCTTTGGAGACCATCGACGCTAGTGGACATGCAGAAAGGCTGATGATAACCATACCCTGTGCCTTACTGTGAAAAACTATTAGGTCGAGTATGAATAACCTCAGATGCAAGTCACAGAAACACACAAGTTGTTACTTTCACTATATACGTACTAAATCAAAACAGCGAAAAAGTGAAAGCAGTAACTAGTCTTCTTACAGTGCATTTTAAACTTCATTTTAAGTTTACGTTTGTTCTTAAGTAAGATATTTTAAAGTTGTTTCAGAAATGTTTAGATTTCGGCAGTTTAAAATACAAAAACTTCATTTTCATTTAAAGCCGATTAGTAAATGAAAATATGTTTAGAATAAATTAATTTCCTGTTTTCACATATTAAAGAATCCTCCATTTCCCTTTTAAACAAAGGAAGGGAGATGAATGCAATACTGCAAAAAGGAAATTATTTTCTTCCTGTCAGTAATTACAGTTTTAAGGAAGTATTTTACATGCTCGAAATAAGAAATTAATGAGATACGAAGTTAAATTTCTAAGCTAGTTATTTATTTTTGCCGAGTTTCGGTGAAAATAAATATGCTCGCTTCTTTATTTAAACTGATTTCACCTTTAGCAATTATTCATACCTCGTAAACGAATTAATCCTTTCAAGCTTGGTGGTTGTATCGTGAAACCACCTAATTCTAGGGCTTTTATTGCTAGTAGCAAAAAAAAAAAAAATAATGAAATGGCCCCCAGCATTGAAAAAGTCCAGCCTTTGTCATTGCTCGATTTAACTACCAGCAGCATGGCGGTCGATGGTATCGCCAATCGCGTGACACAAAGCTAAAGAACTTTTTGACACAGCTGGATGTCCCGCACAGCCAGCTGTGTCAAAAAAGTTTTTTGCTAGTAATTAAATCTAGCGATAGCGGGGCCGTGGTAGCCCAGTGGTAAGGCGTTGGAATAGCCACCGTAAAGTTTCGGATTCGACACCGACATACCACTAAAGACCACTACGTACATGCGCCATACGTGCAGGCTAAATTCGTGGTTCTGAAATTTTTCTCGGCGGTCGCGAGCAGTTTCCGACGAGTGCCAATATTTAGAAAGCCTCCTTCTGATAAGGATTCAAATCCTGGCGGGAAAATATTAGAAGAACGTATGTAGCTCTGACGGCACTTATCGTGACGTGAGCTGCCTTTCCTGACAAACAATCACGCGACGGCAATTACTGCTCTTTTTCAGCGGTGATCAGTATATCCAGCTGTTCTTCGATGGAGATGTGAGGTGTTTGCGCTAAGACTATCCATAAAAGCATTGTGACAAGCATGATCTGGCTGTGTAAATTACATTAGGTTTCGTGTGGTCACTGTAAAATCGTATTTTCACCCACTGCGATGCGGAAATGTGCTTTCACTGTGATCTACCTGTTATTCCCGAGACTGTATACTATGGCTTATGCCTGCCCATAACGCACTGCAATGTGATTCATGATATTTGAGTCAACGACTATTATTATTTGTAATAATAAGCGTATGCCACTAAAAATGTGATTTTAGTGAAATATAAAGTATAATTATTTCATGAAGCTAAAATTATTCAGTAGGTGACAATAATAAGATGTCGTCGTGAGATAATTATTTTCATCCCAAGATTTTCCAAAACACGCACGATTATCACAAAGATCTATTCAGTAAAGCTCGCATTTCAGATGCATTGTTCTCTTTCTCTCTTTTATTTAGATTTTAGCTCTCTGAACGCTTCTCACTAGTATATGTATTTTAATGAGGTATTCTTTTTTTCATAAATAAAGTCTTCTGCATTTCAGTAATTTTTTTGAAAATCAAAAATACGAACCATCAAAAATAAGGCCATGTTGCAAGAAGCTTTTCCAAGTTTCACTAGAAACAATTTTCATCCTCAACAAAGTTCAAAATGTCATTTACACTCATGTCCATAAATTAAGGATAATGAAGTTCAGGCAAAGAAAGAGAAAGAAGCAAAACAAATTTGACTTATTTGTAAAGTCTATTTATTAAACAAAAAGTAAAGAGCAAAAAAGATGCAATATGTTTGACATAATTAATAAAAATTGCAAGTTTTACTCCCTTGACCAAATTTCAAAAAAGAACCTATTTACAAAAAACAGTATAAGATGGTTAGTAGGATGGTTAATACGGAGTATGTCTCCCGGACGATGCAATACAGGCCTGACAACGCCTAAGCATGCAGAGTATCAAATGATAAATCAGATCTTGGGGAATATTACACCACTCATCAAGCAATGCACTCCGAAGTTCCGGTAGACAGGTGGGAGGGGGTTGACGGGCTGTAATTCGTCGGCCAAGCATATCCCACATATGCTCTATTGGATTCAAGTCCGGTGAGTATGCTGGCCAATGCATACGGGTGATATCCTCCGATTGAAGGCATTCGTCTACAATGTTTGCACGGTGAGGACGGGCGTTTTCATCCATAAACACAAATTCAGCACCCATGGCGCCCCGAAACAAACGTACATGTTGTTCCAGAATGACATCCCGATAGATGTGGCCTGTCATCGTTACACTCTGAACATGCAGGTCAGTTCTGGAACCAAGAATAATTCCTCCCCAAACGAGCCATCCTGCACCACCGTAACGGTGTCTTTCAATGGTGTTCTCTTGGTGGTAACGGGTACCTGGCGCTCTCCAGATGAATGTCCGGCGAGAATCAGACTCCAAACTAAACCTGGACTCATCGGAAAACATCACACAAGACCTCTGTTGCGGTGTCCACAATGCATGCTCTCTACTCCAGGTTAATCGCAGGCGACAGTGAGTTGCGGTAAGTGGAACACATCTGACAGGCCTACGAGCATATAGACCAATGTGCCCTAAGCGTCTGTACACGGTCTGCCTTGAAACTGTCGTACCGGTAGCTGAAGAGAGCTGACGAGACAGGTCTGATGCTGTACTCCGTCTGTTTCTTTTGGCAGTAACTGCCAAATAGCGGTCCTCATTCGGCGTTGTAACTCGGGGGCGACCTGTGCTGCAACGTCTACTCACATTACCATCATCTTGGAATCGTTGCCAAAGCCTGGAGATGACACTCTGGGCGATTCCAAGTTCCTCGGATACTTCCAGCTGGGTACGTCCACATTCCAGTCGTCCGATAATTCTTCCACGTAAAACATCATCCAAATGCCTCCTTTGTGCCATAACTATGCGGTTTTTGCACTGAAAGGCTTTCACAGCACTTGTGAACAATTTTACTTCTTTGCCACCATTCCTTATATACCCCTCTCTTACACTCTCGTCATTGTGACGTACCATCCACGCCATCTGGTGGTTTCCTGTAATTTGCATATTCTTCTTCAAGATGTGTGTGATCATTCCACAGGTGAAATTTTTATTTTAGAGATCAATTTCTGTGTGATTCTGAATTATCCTTAATTTATGGACATGAGTTTAGTATTTCTTAAGAATCATATGTTTCAATAGATTTTTTGTCTACTGAGAAATTTACGAAAAAATAACTTTGCTTTTAAATTGTTTCTTTTGAATAGGAATTTGTAGAGAAATGTGCAGCTACATTTTCAGATTGTTAATGTTGGAAACATCTCCGTTAATAATATTTTCAGATATTTTAAAGATACATAAAAATTCGCAAGTATAAACTTAAAAAATATTTATGTTAAACCGCCTGTAAATGGGGAAGTATTTTAAAAATCTGAGATAAGCGATAAAGGAAACTGCAATTTTCTGTAACACCATAACTGATCAATACTTCTAGAGAAAGGTAGTAACAAATTACCTCAAAAGTTCATCAAAATTATTGATAGTCAAATAATCTGACTTGAATTAGAAAAAGGTGGAGCACTATACAATTAGTTAATGATAAAAATATAAAATTATAAATTACTTGTCAAATATATATATTTGGCACTTCATGTAATTTAAAAAACGTAATTGCAAAATAAAAGATGCATAAAACTAAGTTCTTTCTTGTTTAATATAACTAATTGTTTTATCAAGCATATTATTATAAGGATTGTTAAAAATATTTTGAAAATTTATTGTTGTTATCCATGCAATGGAGGAAGTTTATAATGACCTAATGCGTTGTTGGATGATTATAGGGCATGTTGCATGTTTTCTAAAAAAATGAGATAAAATGAAGCACCAAGTTCAACATTTATTACCCGTACATATTTTAGATACTAAAAAGAGAAACTTTGTGCTCTGTACGAAGTAGCTAATCTATCTAGCAGAAGGTGTTTTGCAGAACTTTATGTTGATGATAATTACACTATTAGATTTTTTTAACATCTGAAAACACTGATAGTGCTAAGGTACTGATAATGTACAAAAATTAACAACCGAAAAAGTATTTTGGGAATGGAGGTGTAGGTTGTCTCAGGGATAGGTTGTCACAGGTATGTTTTTAACAATTACATCCATAAATATTGTATGAAGTCATAGTATCTATTCAATAGAATCTAAATAGTCATCTCAGTACCAAAACAGAGAAACTACGATTGCAAAGGTAGGTGATTTTTAGATTGGCATTTATATATGCAAAAATGTTCATTTTCATTTTCAACATTTTTTGGGTAATATTTAATGCTTTTAGAACACGAACGCATACTTTTATACTTTTTTTTAAGTTTGATATCTTGTGACTATTAAGAATACATTCAACGTTTGTTAGCCCTATACAATGAATATAAACAAACATGTGTAATGGGATCTGTTTTCCACAAGATGTTGGGGTAGGTTCTCACGGTTTGACTACCTTCTCCAGACGATATACAGAAAACATTTTTATTGAAACCAAGGCCGGGTTATTACAGGAAATAGGCTATGTGCATTTTAAATTTGCAGAGTAATAATTTATGCAAAGGGTGCAACGTAGATCTACCACCTCGTTGGTGCTCCCCGGGTAACGTCTAGTATGATAAAATGATCTATAAACAAGGTATACAGTCTGGTTCTTCGATTCTCAGAGTCTTGCAATGGAGCGCGGGTGGATTGTCCCAGAGTAAGAGAGAGGAGTTACTTAATACTGTCAGGAACAATGATATTGATGTATTGGCCATAACGGAGGCAAATCTGTCTCGTGATAATATTAAATTTTACCCATTTAAGGGATTTGTGACTTATATTACTCCCAAGGCTAGACTATGATTTGGTTTGGAGGGAAAATCTTCTCCTGAAGCTTTCTGATATAGGTGTTTAGTCTAGCATGCTGAAATGGTACCGTGGTTTCCTTAATAATCGTCTTCGTAGGGTCCGTTACAACAATTGCTACTCAAAGTTTAGATCCCTGAAAACCGGATTGTCCCAGGGTGCGGTGTTCAGCTGCACACTATTTAATATATACATTAATGATTTTGTTAGCAAACTTAAATCTATTCCCGGCATCAATTGTTTGCTTTACGCTGATGACTTAGTCATAAGGACAGGTTCTACCAAATCTGTCGCGAAACAATCCAACGAACATAATCTAAATAAAGGAATGCTCGTTTTGGAAAGATGGCCAGAAGAAAATAAAGAAAGTCAACCTAGAAAAAACATTTGTGCAGTCTTTCTCTCTAACCCATCAGCCTTTCCAATTGCAGGTATTTTACTGAAACAACACTATCCCTACGTCGGAAAAAAACTAAATATTTAGGAGTAACATTTGACAGAAAGCTCTCGCGGAATCCTCAGACATAGGACGTCATCAATCGCGCATCGCAGAGATTGTCGCTTCTGAAGATTTTGGCTGGCTCAAAATGGGGTTGCTCCATATCCACTATAAATCAAACTTTCAAAGCTTTCGTCTTGCCTGTCATGACCTACTGCATAATTACTGCCTCTAAGAAAATAATCGGTTCACTCGAAAAATTTCAAAATCAAGCTGTGCGTCTCATTACTGGCGCCGTGAAATCCATCCCAATCGACCTTTTAT
Organism: Cheiracanthium punctorium; assembly: GCA_038373885.1. Classification (NCBI taxonomy): domain Eukaryota; kingdom Metazoa; phylum Arthropoda; class Arachnida; order Araneae; family Cheiracanthiidae; genus Cheiracanthium; species Cheiracanthium punctorium. The sequence continues at coordinate 692,562 of JAWZYV010011819.1, forward strand.
TGCTGTGTACAAATAGCAGGCCTTTTAGTCTTCTTATTCAGGAACGGGACCTGCTGTTAGGGGAGAAAATAATTAGAACACCTGTTTTGAACATGTGGGAACAAAGCGCTAGTAAGCCTGAACGTAACCAAAAGACGCAGAGAGGCTTGTGCAAGGGGTTACAGACATGATCACTCAGCTGGACTTAGATTTCGAGGCCCAACAGTTGTTATTACCCCACAATCCAATCGAAGATAAAACATTTCCTGTCTGCCTGGGCTTAAGTCAAGAAGTGTTAAAGTCTGAAGACAATGATCAAGTTCTAAGATCCATGGCATATGAAACTATAAATAATCTTTATCCCGATACGTGTTGGCTCAGAGTTTTTATGGATGGCTCTAGAACTGCAGATGCTGTTAATGCCGGTGCTGGAGTTTTCTGTGAGATATTTTCATTTTTGTCTCCTGTCAGTGCTCATATGTCAGCATTTGACGGTGAAATCTTTGCCATCCGTTGGGCACTTTCTCAATTATTGTGACGACTGGAGCATTTCTCCTAAGTGGTGATCCTCTCAGATTCTAGAGCAGCTCTACAGGCTCCTTAGATTCTCCTAGCCCCTTTCGACCCAAGATAAACGATGACCGTATCAATTTACTTGTTTGTTTTTCTGGTCACTATAAAACAGTTGTCTTGCAGTGGATACCAGCCCACTGCGGTATCGAAGGGAATGAGTCTGCTGACTATCTGGCTAAAAAAGGAGCTTCTATTTTAATGCTGAATAAGCAAGATCTGCCTTACCAAACCATAAAGAAAAATAATTAAAAGAAAGCTAATTAACTCCTTTTACCAGGATCTCATCAACAGAAATCAAAATACTGGTTTGACCTTTTGCAAATTATTCCTGAGTGGCCTACAGATAAGTCAGTGGCTCTCTTGTGGCTATATTCTAGCCATGACTGTCTTAGAAAACATCTACACAAGATCAAGTTGGCTCCTGACTCTTTTTGCCAACTATATGACTCCAAAGTTGAAATGGATATGCATCACCTTGGTTCCTGCCATGCACTACCCTCAGTTTCCCCCTGGGAACATTACTGGATAGCCAGAAAAAAGTTGATAGATTATTGATTTCTATATTCTTGTGTGTGTTTTTTTTTTTTTTTTTTTATTTAGATGTCCGTTTTCCTGTACACTTGCCATTAGAAATAAAAAAATGGTTATGCATGATAATAAATTTTTAATCAAATTAGAACATGCAATGTATTGTATATGAGGAACACGATTACTTTTCCTTTATTTTTCTATCTCATATTCATGAAGTAGCGATAACACGTGACGCAATGAAATATATATTCCATTAAATTTGATTGGCCTATTCATTAGTTTACTGATTCATTAGTGTACTGAAAAGCTATTATATTACTTTTAACCAAGTAATGGACAGTTGTATGCGAAATACGAAAAATGATGTAGCTTCGATGACAATTCCCTCAGTGGTGTCCTGGGTTTGTGTAATGCATTACACAAACCCATGACCGAAGTGAACATCCAATCAGTATTTAAATGCACAGGCATTTATCCATTTAGCCGGAATTAATTTTCAGATGCTGACTTATCTCCTGCATCTGTGCTTAATCGTCCTCTCAAGCAACATGGCGTACCTGACCCTATAAATATAAGCCTAGATGACAGTATTCTAAGTGGTTACCAGGACCAAGGAAGTCTGGGTTTTCCAGAAGAACAGTGAATCACTTTCAATATCAATTCCAATTGATAAAGCAGACCCAAGTGAAATAAAAATAGTAATGCTCAAGAAATTAGCCTTTTTTCCTTATCATATCCAAGAGATCCTGAGAAACCTAGCCGACAGTCAGAAATATTTCTCAGGAACTCCTGAGAAAAATGCCATTGCCATAATTAATAGAATTTTACACAAATTAGAACAAGCTATGTATTGAATATAAAGAAACATGATTATTCATTTATTTTTCTATCTCATAATCATGGATTTAAATCTTTGATTGCTCTAACAGTATGATGACTGATGAAGTTGCGATAACACACGAAGCAATGAAACATATAATTCATTTAATCTGATAGGCTTTTTCAATGAGTTACTGATTGTTCTGAAAAACCGTTATGCTACTTTTAACCAAGCAATGGAGAGTTGGATGACTAAAATAAATTTACAAGCAAAAAGAAAGGCAAAATAAGAGATACTGCTTAGACCCATCATTCTAACAAAACAATGGAAAATTGCTTATAATTCTTCAACAAGTGAACCATCTGACTACGAATAGTTCGAATTGGAAACACAAAGCGACATCTCAATAGACAAAAATTTAGTCAGCAGGAAAAATTCTAACATCATTGAACTTGAGACTATTATCATATTCTGGATAAATTATTTAGCTAAAGTTCTGTGAAATACTTCGTAGAAAGAATACAAAAGATGCTGCCTGATACTAAAGCGACTGAAACGAAGTTGAATAGTCCTTTACCTTCCACAAATGAAAAATATTTCACTTTTGCATTCTCCAAAAATATGTATCCGATGTAGTTGTATGTCTTCCACTGACAGCTCTTGTCTAGTATAACAGCGATGCATAGAGTTTAATACAAGCTCATTTGTGAAGATCCTTTTGATTATACTGTGCAGTAGACTTATGTTCAACCAATCCCAACACCTCTGAACACCGACTTCGCTATGTGGTTAGGTTGTCTTATCCTGAGTTTGTATAAAAAAACGATGATCTCCAGTATGAAAAAAATTTCCTGGTTTATCATGTTAACATGAGTATAAGGCTACATATGTTCAATTTATAGGCTGCAAATTTTACCTAAATATCATTATTACGAGTAGAGCTATTTATAAACATGCGAAAATTGAAGTAATATTAGGTTGTAACGAAAGTTTCCCGCCACCTCAAACATCGTCAGCACACAGTTCGCGTTGACGTATTTGCTGATATTTTGTCAAATGATTTTTGCCATTAAAGAAAGAGACTTACTTTATAACACTGTGTTGTGAAATCTGTAAAAAAATATAGTTATCATTAAGTACAAGATGTCTCAAATGGAACTATCACTCTAGCGGATTAGAACCATCATTTACTAGCAGTTCTGTTCCAAAAAGTCAGCTACAGAATATCAACGAATTATGTGTACAGCTTTAAGTACTATTGCTGTATCGTGACACTGTGCAGGTTTGCTACCAAAAGTTCAAAAACAAGGACTATAACATTCAAGAAGCAGACAGCTCTGGCTGGTCTATTGATGTTGATGAGGCCAGCCTGCGAGAACTTGTGGAAGAAGATCAGTAATTAACCACTCGACAGTTATCTAAGGAGTTAGAAGTTAGTTTTTCAAGCAGATTTGGTGGAAAACTTTCGTTACAATCTGATATATTCCTACTTCCCCAAGTGATTACACTTTTAGTTTCAACATAGGTGAGTTTAACAAAATTGTATCAGAAATATACACAAAGGCACTATTTTTTTTAATTTCTAAATATATTCATTTTGAGAGAAAATTCTGGCAAGATGTAAAGACAGCATTGAGGTGAAATTAAGAAAATTTTTTAAACGAGAAAACTGACCATCTAGAATCATGGTCAAAAAGTGTTAACACAAAGGGATTTTGTGAATCGAGTAAGTAAACTGTGAATATTCTGAACTGATACTGAAAAATCGTGCAATTAGATTGCATAAGGAATTTCTCAAACCATACCATCTGAAAGAAAAATCTGAGAAACAAGCAAAAGTTGAAATTAATTACAAATTTTGTAAAATGAGATAAAAATATAGAAAAGAGCATAAAGGACAGAGCAAACAACAAGGAACAACAAAGAGAAAGACTAGAACTCAAGTAGAACGGATTGCGTTTTATTCTTTTTATTTGTGTGGATAGTGGAACTTTCTTACATCTGAAAAATGATGGACCTTTTGTACCATGTGAAATGATCATACTGTGATAAGTACCTTTTTATGTATGTTATTTCACAATATATAACTTTATTATACACAATTTTTATTTCATTTTACCATTTGACACCAACATTTTGGTGTGTGTACTTTTTGAAGCAAAAGTTATTACATAGTTAAAACACAATAATCCCTACGATTCAAATATCCAATACACATCGAGAGAGCAAGAACTTTTTAATGCAAAAGACATTTTAAATGTTATAAAAAATTATTCATCCATTCTTGAAATTTAAATGTCAACAAGTATTTACAGTAATTACATAAATATTTTATTACATAAATATTTTATTTGTCTTTTCGTATTAAATGATAAAAATTCAATGACTGATATTAAATATGCAGTTTTGGTAAACAGCTCACCCTAATTATCACATATAAAACACAAACAAAGGGTTATGTCAATACACAATAGACTACGCATTATGTAAATTAATGAATTATTTTTAAATTGTTAATAAATACAATACAGGAAAGCTTATAATTGAGCAGTTATAAATATTTGTTTATAAAAAAATATCTATTTTTAAATATAGATTTTACAGTTAATTAAAAGAAGCTTTTTCTTGTTATTTATTTAAGTAGGATACTAAAAGAAATCTTTACTTTTCTTAAAATTAACTTTAGTAGTAGTAATTATAAGTCTATAAAGACTTTACAAACGATCTAATAAAAGGGAACGTTAAGCAGTTACATTAAAGTAGAAACAAATATTTGGACAACTTCGAAATTGTTATTGGGTCTTCTTATGGGTTTTAAAGAATTAAGGCAATAACTCTCGTTCTTAACACACAGGATACTTTTTCAAATTAACTTTATACAAAAGTATGAGCACAGAAGTATTTTCGAGGATTCTATGCTACTAACTTTAAGTTATTTTTCATTTAGCTATAAGAATATCAAACAAGGTAAGCCATTTCAATATGCATTAAAAATAATAAACATTCATATTTCTTACAGAATAAATGAAACACGCGAATCCGTTATGTTTAAAATGGATCAAATAAGAATAATGTAATGATTACATAATTAAAATGAGTAGGGGTAATTATGCAATACACAATATACGTAGCATTACATTAAGCTCATAGTATTTTTATTTTTTGAATAAACTTAAATAATACGACAAAATATTCATTTTCTAATTCCTAAATAAAGGATTTCTCTTCGTCAACACTGTAACACTTCTATGTAAAATAAGATACCTTAAATTTTCTCCCGTTCTGGTTTTTTAAAAAAATTACAAAGCCAGAATAAGGAACTGGGAACTCTTGATAACATTTTGAAGCGATATTTCAAAAATACTAAGATCTGCTAGAAATCTCCAATATGCATTAAAATCTGTTTCCTCAGCTTATGTTTCATAAAATAGTCTTATTTTCGGAGATCTGTAAATTTAAATATAAACTTCTAACAGCACCAAAATGATGATACTTATCATTAATTTAAAACTAAAGCTTGCAATCATTTCAAATAATCAAATTTTCAATAAAGTAGCAATTTTGTTATTTTTATAGTCTAATATTTTATTATAAAATTAAATAGACTTTTTAACAATGTACAGAAACTTGATTTTGTCAAATGAAATGAATATTATAGATATTTCATTTGACAAGTTACAATCTTTAATTATTCACAATTTCATTCTAGTTGAAGAAACACTGTTGTAATTACTTTTTTTTCTTAGATGAACGCAAAATTTCAATAATTCGAAAATGGCACACTTTAAGTTTAAACTAATAAATTTTATTGTGCTCATAAAGATTATTTTGAAATTCATCTTATATCATTTTAACGAGGATTACACTAACTTAAATATACCAATAATCTTATTTAATTTTTAAGATTTACTCGAGATCGAAATAATCAAAGAGAATATTTTAAATCTTTAATTTATGTCGCTTGTTTTCCGGAAGTCCAAATGAATGTTTTAAATAAATTAGTGCGAAATACTTTTGTAAAACTAAACTGAGTTAGTGTGTTAAATGAAATTTAGTTTTTATAAATAAAATTAAGAAATATTGATTTCAATAAACTTTTAAGATAAAATAGCGTTTTTGTTGCTTTTTAAATCTTTACTGTACAGTGCAGGAAAGAAAAAGCTTACATTCAATTTGTCAATAATAATGTTGACAGTTAAATTGGAATTTAACTTAAATGAGGGTGAAGATAATTATCACAGAGTGCTTTGCAGTTTGTGGGGATATTACAGGGTTGCCATCCGCCAAAGATGACCTGAAAAGCCTGACATAGTTAGGAAATTTAAATTTTTTTTTAGGTTTATTTGGTTGAGAAAAGCTTATTTAATGTAATTCAAATGTACAATAAAGCAAAATATTACCCTAAAACAATGTTTTCTTTTTTTTAAAATTAATCCCTCCGAAAAATCTTTCTCCGCCCGCAACTGTTGCTCGCCTGTGTAGTCATATTTGAAGTATTCCACACATATAGCAAATGAAAAACTAGTTATAAATGCAGACTTCAGATAACAATTTGCAATTTTTTTTCTGACTTTTTCTGTTAAAATAAAATTTCCTAGCTATTGCAGGTTTTTCAGGTTTTCCTTGAGCGGCGTTAACCCTCTATGTGCCAAAAATCTACTGATTATCTTGAATTCTTGAATTAATGGTAGAATCATTCTCTTCACCCACACTTCCATGGAAACCTGCAATCTATTTTATTTCAGTTTAATTGTCAAGATTATTATTGCCACATTCAATGTGATTTTTCCCCGGCACTGTACAGAAAGCTTCTTTATATAAAAAAGATAGTTTATAATTTTTTCATCTTAAATTTGATAATTGAAAATTCTATAAAATCTTTCCGCTCTAAAAATTTGAACATGATATATACTTTTTACGAACATAACAAGATTTCATTTTATTTAAACTGGAATGACATTTTACTTTCTTCAGTAGCTTCTATATATGATTTATTGCTTTTAAAATAAATGTAAGGGCTCTGAAAGATTTTCCATCTGATGTACTTGTCATTTGAATTGACCAGTATTCTACTCATGACTGAGTACTGGGCAACCAACGTCTTCGTATAATGTCGAACCCAAGATAAAAGGTAATCTATCAATTCACTGACTCCTCTTGGAAAAAGAAATACTCTTTCTATAGACTTTTTTTCGTTCTGGAGGTAATGTTGTAGATTAGGGAACACCAAGGGGAGTTGAAACAATTTTGACATTTTGCTTCATATACAAAATTCTGTAAATACAAATTGTATGACTTTAGTGCCACTTGATAGTTCATTCGTTACGCTTTCAGATGAATGTTCCACAGAAATTGTAAGCGAAAATTCTTTGGCAAAAACTCGACTTGAACGTGATACGTAATTTTAACCCCCTCATAACGACGGGATTTAAACAGGAGTCAAACAGAATTGAAACAATTAATGTTTGGGCAGAATAAAAGAAGTAGAAAGGATGATATAATGTAAAGGTATTTAATAAATAAAACACTAAGAGATGGGATTTAACATTTTTACAATATTTACATTCGAATCACTTTAACAATATTTTAGTGCTGAGTTGAGAAAGTCTTGGTTGGTACTATAAATATTCAACAAATATTCAGTTTTACTCGTTGGAATTTTACCTTTGAACTTTTAAGAAATGGTGGAATGTGATATTACATGATAATTAACAAGTATTAATTAATTAAAGTAACAAACTGCGGAACAAAAATCATATTTTTACAAATCTTTGCGATGCAACCTTTATCAAGTTCAGATGCTTATAGACACTACACTGTCATTTTACTGCTTTATAAATTCAAGTTTTAAAGAATAATCTCATGAATGCTTATTATAAGGAAACAAGAAAGATAAATCATACGAAAAGCATTGATTAAAAAACAGTTTCCAACACAAAAATAAATTTGCTCCAAATTTAGCGAGATTTTGGATATACCCTGAAAAAAGCTAGATATAGAACTCAAAATGAAGTGTATGGAATTTACAATAAACCCTCCTGACCCTAAACATGCTACCCATATTAGATAATTTTACAGGTTAAATTATTAGATCTTAAATTTATTATGTAACCTAAAGTCTAATTATTTTATGTTTCAGTTAATTGAAGTGTGGAAAAACAAATGACTGAAATGTGATAGAACATTAAACGTTATTTTATTCTTAACTTTTCTTCCTGAACAGACTAGTTCTTATGGAAAATTTCTTGAAGAATGATACTATATTATTTGAGTCTTCTTCTGTACGTTTTAAGAAAAAATTAACAATAGTGTGCGTTGTTATTTGACGCGTACATGGTAATTACATATTTTTCAGATGTTATTTAGCGAGTGTATTTTTGACACTTCTCATAAAACTCTCATAGGTACCGCTTATTCTAAATTCCACTTTATATCTGTAGCAACAACATCATTTATGACATAAGCAACGAGTACATTCAAATCAAAACACGATGAAAGCTCGGTATCTTTGGTTTCTATAAAGGTTTTTATGTTGGGCCATGTTCAAGAAATATCATTTCAGAATATATTTTTGCACCCCAAAGGACCACTTTAACTTTCATTCTTAAATTACTTGGAGGTTAAAATATATACTACTAAGTTTTATCATCTTAAGTTTTATCAACAGCTGCCGAAAGAACTTTCAAATATTTCTATATATTTTAGTATTATAAACAACCACTTCGCTTTACTTTTCTATATTCTTTTATTGTTTTTTTCCAAATCAACACACATTGCAGATTTTTTTTTTAAATACACGAATTGAATTCTATCAAAACTCTTACTTATAATACATTTAGTATTAATTTTTCATGTATCAGGAAATTTTGTATACAAACGTGTATTACAGGTTATTTTTTTCAGTCATTCTCTAGAATTTTTTTCTTCTCAGCTATTAATATACTGTGAGTAGTTCTTAAACAGATGATATCTCTCTCGCTCTTTAGCAAAAACATTTGCAAATAGAATTTGAAATTATAAATGTAGCATAAAAGATTCTTTTTTCTTCTTGTTTCTGTAAAATGAAATAACATTCATTTAATATACTCGTGTTCACAGAGGGGGGGGGGGATCACAATTTCAAAATGCAAAATTTACTGTTCTAATTGTAACTAAAACTTTATTAACTTAATATTTGTTTCAAATGATTAATACAAAAGAGTTGAAAATAATAATTTTTAATCATTTTCACGTTATTTGACGGAAGAAAAATCAATCCTCACTTTAGAAGTGTAAAAAAAAAAAACCCATATTTTAGAAAATCATTCTTCATTTTATTACAGCATGTTTAACTGTTGCAAATAATTTTTATTAGACAGGGATACACGTTTTCGAGACCAGAGAAGTTCCAATAGGATGTTGCAAATTTATATTTCACATGTGATACGATATCCAGAACTTGCAGTACCATCAATATCATATGACGAACTAACGAAAATATAGAGATGACACAACAAATTGAATGACACAGGGCAAAATAAAAATAAAGCAATAAGTAACACATTAATTAAAAATTAAAAACATTAATATTAAAAATCGAAGTTGAAAACGGAAATTCAATTGCAAATTTTAATAAGGATAATTGTGGAAAAAATGTATTTTATTCTGGCGTATGGTGAAAACAGACATGGTGGAAAACAAATTTTAGTAACAAAAAGTATAAACACTTAAGACAGACAGAAAAAGAACTTCAAACAAAAGATAAAATATTATACTGCATAATTACCGATGCACAAAATCATTATAGCCTTTCCATTTCGCTTTAAATTTTGAATTTAAAGCGAAATGGAAGCGCTTAGAATTTTGAGACAGAAAGAACTGTATAGTATAATTTTAATATTTTATATTAGAAAGTTTAATATTTTTATATTATTTCATATAAAGTTATATTTACTAACTTTATTTCTTAATTAAAGAGTTGTTCTTTAAAGTGCTTTATTTAATACAAAAATTAAAATTCTCAATTTCTTTTTGGAGTTTGTGAGTTTTTTCGTTTTGCTTTAATTGTTATTCATGTATATGAATGTAAGAAATTTACTTACATTCTGACATTGAATTACTTGATTATTTCAAGTATCTCGACACTTTTTTTTTTCAAAAATGTGGTATTTTTTGACAAAAGTAGTACCACTGCAAACCCTGCTTTGATTTACTCTCTTTGTGTTTCTCATATGGAGGTGAACTTATCTGCCGCTTATTTTATTTCATCGCCTGAATGACATTCTTTTTTCCTCTCCCCCAACGATATATTTGAGAAATTTATTGCTTGCAGACAAAAGAAAATTCAAAAACTGAAGAGGAAAATATCTCGTGCCCAAAATCCTATTTTATATCCATAAAAGACTACGGCTTGAATAAGTAGCAATACCATCGCGGGAACGTAAGCAAGAACTCTTCCTAACTTTCTGCACTCGAAACACGGTGAAAGCTTCATAACTTTGGCTCTCTGAAAAGAAAAGCTTTTTTTTTCCTGTCATCCAGGCAAGTACTTTTTTTCTCAGAAAATATATCTATTTCTCCCCTTACACCACTTCATTTCTCATTCTTATATTATAGCGGGGTTAAGAAAGATAAGTACGTGTTATTCTCGTTGAACTGTGGTGAGAAATCCTAGAATAAGAGTTTTATTTTGGATGTTACATGTTTTCGATGGCCAAATAAACTCGCTTTTCTGTGATGTTCGTGTTATGTTTTAACATTTTTGCTCTGATTTGCGAAGGGAACAGTTCATTACGAGAAACAAACTATTGCTAAAACATGTATTTTCTGCCTATTGTAAATTGATGCAGTCTCTCTCTCTCTCTCTCTCTCTCTGTTTTTTTTTTTTTTTTTTTTAAGAGCAATATTTTTACAATGTTTATATTGATCCAATAACTTTATAAAATTTCTTCAAATTTTCTCACGTTTACGCCGTTGTATTTTTGAATGGTACAGAATGTTTGCTGCTAAATGAAAAACTGAAATTTATTGACTTCATGATTTTCTCAGTAGAATTTATGAAAATCATGCAACAAAATCCAAATAAAACTATCAATTTTAAAATAAACGTTACCTTCATCCTTTAATCAATCATGTATCTCATATTTAAAATAATCAAATTGAAAAATTTAAATTAGTAAATGTTCTCTTTTTCTCACGTTTATCTATTTCCTATATTAAATTTTGTTCATTGTTGCAACTCGTAGAGTAAAAATATATCAACTGGGCGATCTCAAAAACTGTTAAATTCGTTAAATTAGTGCATCTTAGGTGTATGTAATCGTAAAGTATTCAAATTTAGGAATTGACCAAGTCCTGTTTAGACATTGGATGAGTTTAAAGACACTCTTATAATTATTGAAACAACTTCTTGGAACATTCACACACTCCATTGTATTATACCCGTTAAATTAGATTGAAAACAGTTATGTTGTGTATTTAACAGTAACAGCACTCAAATGGAGGTGTGCCATAAATCTGTATTCGTTTCTGCGGAGCTCCGTAAGAAAATTAAGATTAGTATGGACATTGATCTTCGTTCTAATAAGTAAGAACGATTCGAATCCGTATTCGTATCCGTTTCATCCACGTAGTATCCTTGAAAAACTGCTTCATGGCATAAAGATCACGGTGTGGTACTGTTTTACTGCATCATTCATCATTGGTCCATTTTTCTTGGAAGAACTATGGTGACACATTTTAAACAATTTCTGTAACAGGTGAACGATATAAAGCGCTATTAAAAAAGAAAGTCATCGCTTGCTTGCAATAGAGGGAAGCAAGGCCCCCGACAGGATTTTCGGGCCAAAGGCAGGGGTTTACGACGGGCCCCAATTCCCCCCCCCCCTCCTCCAAAAAGAAAAAAAATCTACCATTTTTTTAATCCAGAAATGTTATTTAATCACTTTAGATTTAGTGCGCTTTAAATTTACCGTAGGCTGTACAAGGTATCCCAAAAATATGGTAACGGGATTAGTTTAAATTGAAAAAAAAAAAAGGTTCAAAATGTCGGAAGTAAGATTCTGTTAACAGAAAATTCCTTTGGTTCATTTTCAAGAAGTTCCACTTTTTAAATTTGTGTACGAGACCCCGGTACAAAAACATTCTCAATTAGTAAAATGGGCCAAATAAACTAATGAGGTGATATATCAAATTTGAGCCTTTCATCATACACCGTTGCAGAGATATTTTTAAAGAAAGGTGATCGGAGACTACATATGATTTTGAATGTAAACGTTTATTGCTAGGGTGGAAAAAAATATTTTCTTTCGCAATTGCTGTACAACCCCTGAAATGCGATCATACGACGAGATTTTTTTCCTTCGAGAGTAACATAAAAGTGGTTTAAGTCAGAGTTATATTTATCTGTATGTATCTGACATTTTTAAGTTATAATTCTCAAATTTTGTAAATCACCCCATGAGTACATGGGTCACATTTGACTAACTGGGATTTGTTTTGTACGGGGGTCGTATACAAATTTAAAAAGTGTAACTTTATGATTATTGACGAGAGGAACTTTTCTAACGGAGTCACTTTTCCGACCTTTTTTTTTGAACATTTTTTTCAATTTACAATGGCCACTTACATCTAATAAATAAAGAATTAAGGCCCGTTAGCACATTTTTGAGACACTCTGTTTATTCAAAACCTTGTACGTTATAAAACTTCCATCAAAAATTGGAAATATTTTATTAGAATTATTTTAAAGTAATATACATATAAATCTGGAATACTTTCTTACTGTATACAGAGAATCACTTGATGCAATTTAAAAAATCTAAAACATTTTAAAAACACTTATCTTTGTTTTGGGGGACCCTAAACAAAAATCTATAACATTTAAACACACGCCAATCGGCAAATTTGGTTGCTTATCAATGTTTTTATGGGTTTTGGGAGACACAAATATTTTATTTACCCCTGGGATTTGTACCATAAAAATTCGCCTCATACGTCTTCCAGGCCGGTGCAATTACCCCCTGGCCCCTCCTCTCGGCGGGCCTGGAGGCAAGAACCCCATTTATCCAACATTTATCGTGGATCGAGCCACTCCGCATGAGCTATTCCAGTCTGAGGTCGTCATCTAGAGACAACCATGTCCTTAGTCAATGTTTTCTGCAAGAATGGCCCCAGTCTCCAGATCTTACACCTTGTGACTTCTGACTGAAGGGCTGTTTGAAGTCACGTGTGTATAGAGATCGGCCTACGTGTTTGGCCCTGTTAAAAGAAGTCAAACTTCATAACTCAGGTATATCCGCTGAAATGCTTTTTAAAGCTATGCTGGTGGTCCTTTATCGTTTGGCAGCGGTAATTCTCAGTGATGGGGAACACACTGAATATCTGTTGTACTGAAAAACTTAAATAAAAACTGAAATGTATTGTAATTTTATAACGTTATTTATTCAACGCCAGCGCCACCTTTTGGTCGAAAATGTAACATATAAAACAAATATTTTTTCATAATATACAAAATTCCCCGTGTTTCTGAGCATTTCTGTACAAACAGCATCATTTTATTGAAAAAAATTCAATAACTATAACGTTTTAAAAATGTGTACTGCTATTTGGAACACCCAGTATTTATCAGCAAATGAATTAAAATAATTAATTCATAATTAAAATAAACATGAATTAAAATAATTCATGAATTAGAATAATTAGTTCATGAATTAAAATAAACATGAATTAAAATAATTCATGAATTAGAATAATTAATTCATGAATTAAAATAAACAATGATCATCACATTATAATAAGTACCAGGTTACCGAGCCATGCTCAGAATCTAAAGGCTCCTTAAGTGTAAAATAATCAGTACGTAAATGCCTTGGCACGTATCAATAATCTTCATGGTTGCCAAAGATTTTCATCGCTGTCGGATCACTCATACATTATCAGGTAAGCTTTGGTCGGCATTCAATGTTACAATGGCATATACTTTGTTTTGAAGAAAGATGCTAAATATTCGATGGTCGGTGCCATCAGAGTTGAGCAAAAAGTAGTTTAACGTAAGGTGCCTCCTTTCCTTCTGTAGCAGATCAGCGAGGGTATCAGCGAAGATCTTGGGCGATGCATTAACTAACAGCGTCTTCGTTACTTCAGAAATATATCTGTCCAGCATCAAGAATTTGAGTTGGTTGAACTGTGAGATGAATGAGTTTATTTAAAAAAAAAATCATCAAGTCTGTTATACACTGTTCGCAACGTAGCAGTACACACCAAAATTGTTAATAGTTTCACTCGTCAGATACTGTGAACAAAGCCATTGTAAAGTACGCTTTCAAACAAGGGCGTAGCCAGGAAAGAGGGGGGGGGGATATCGGGATATACCCCTTCCGAAATGTTTGGATTAGTGATAAAATTCCGTCTATTTATACACATATAAGTTCATATCTCCCCCCGAAAAATTTTCAAGGTGCATATCCCCCCCCCCCCGAAAAATTTTCCTGGCTACGCGCCTGCTTTCAAATTTCGAATTCTTTTATGAAATTCTTTGAAATGTGGGTGACATCGAAGAAACAACCACACCCATTCATTAGAAAATTCGGAATGTCCTACATCAATCTTATAGTCCCCCAAAATGATTTCGGCTAATTTTTGTTTTTTACTCTTCAGAAAAATGCAAAGCTCCACGGTGAATGCAATCCATGTTAAAAAGTTTTAAACTATGATAGTAAGTATCCACATTTGTGGCAGCTTTGTAGATATTTAGACTGTTTACCCGAAGTATTTGTCGATGTCTAGCTGTTCTATGTCGTTCTCCTTCCAAATACTAATCATCTGTTTCATCTGCTTGTGTTTGAACTGCACGTTCACACATTTGGGCCAAGTGCTGCTGCCGGTGATCAAATGTTTCCACTGCTCGTTTTTGAGCTAAACTTTCATGCATTTACGTCTTTATAATACATCTACGATGATAATTCTTTACGATTGAAATTGCAAATTTCTCTATAGTGCTTCAATTCAAACACAAAATACTTATTTTTTTCTAATTCAAAGAAAATACATCTTGCATAAACAAATTCTACAAACGTAAATTCAATCTTATAGATACATAAATATAGATGCAATAAAAGTATAATCTTACATAAATATGCTTTAAACATAATTTTATTTTATAAACTCACGCTTAAGAAAAGAAAAAGTGTAACGCAATTTAAATTATTAGTATAAAAGGACACTTTGAAATCATGAAATCAAAAACAGAATAGATCAAAAATATTCTTTTATAATAACCCTAACAACTACTTAAACGTTGACAATAATAGAACAAACGGATGGACTGAAGAAAATGGATTTCTATCGTCGAATAAATCAAAAATACATCGGTCCTATATAGTTACGCTGATCCCTGACTCTGTCACAATTCCAGTTCAACCACTCAAATTAAAACTTTTACATCATTAATCCAAACAGATTAAAAATGTATTGTCTAATAACTTAAAATTTACACGGTTCGTTGGTGCGATCAGCCTGAAAATTATCATAATTATGTAAAAAAAAAAAGAAAAAGAAAAAAATCTGATAATCCACCCGTTCCCTGATTTTTAAGCGGTTTTTTTTTTTTTTTTTTTTTTTTTTTGTATTTTCAGCTCTAGCTCTATTTCATTTAAGAGAATAAAAAAAGCCAATCATTTGAGTGTCAGAATTATGGATTGCAAGTGACATTGACGTTACATTGAAGTCACGGTTATCAGGCTTTGGAGGGAAAATTACAATTCCAATTCGCTTAAGATAGCTTTTCTAAATTACTACTCAATTTAACTTTTTATTCAAAAATAAAATGGTTTTCTATGCATTAAGTATGGATATAGGAGAGGATGTTGATACCAAACGAAATGTTTCGAATACGAAATATTTCTGCAGATTATACAATTCGAATTTCGATATATAATAAAAATTGAATATGAAGTTATTTGATTTTAAGTGGGTTAATATTAAATATTCTGAGTATAGACATTCTATCACCCGCTGTAATTGTCTTCACAAAGGCCTTTATCCTTTAGTTTAATGATAGTACACAACACAAAACAACACAGTCTAATCCACGTCTAAATAAGAATTGAAAATTTATTAGAAAAAATATTAGTAACCAGATTTCAGCCTCCCAATTTACTGCTTCCACATATGGGCAACTTCCAGCCTGCGGCCGGATGGGGCCCCTCCCGCAGAACAAGTCAAAAACCTATATAAAACATTCAAACTTCCATATAAATCCGAATTATACGCCCCGCGATTTCGCTAACATCCTGAAGTCAGACCCAGGAGTTCGCTAATATCGTGAAGTTCTGCCCGCAACTTTTCAAAGGTTGTCCATACGATGATAAAATAAAGGAGTTGAAATCATCAACTGCAGTGAATGAAAACTAAACTGATGGCTGATCACCTGCAAAATTAATTTGAATATCGGCTGCGAGCCCAATTACGGAATCGATTGTATCATTATAAATTTTTTCATCGGAGTTTCAAAGATCGTTTCATTATAAACGGTTTTATGCACTTTTGAAATTCGCATCATATGGATCAATAAAATACATGAAAAATCTTTATTGTTTTAGTATATACGCGAAAATACATTTAGATTTACGTTAGTTACAAAAGGAAAATTGTAATAAATTCAGGCAATTTTTCACATAAGGTTTGCGAATAGTTTTGTATTAATAACTATGAATTAAAAATAATTAAATTATTTACGTATATTCCATCAAGGTGCTTGCGGGGATGGCAAAGAAGATTCTTTTCTCTTTTTCTTTCGCTGGTTGCCAGGACGATATTTTGAAATAAAAATAACTTTTTAATTCTAAACAAATTTATGTAGCTGAAAGGTGTAATATATCTAGTTACTAAAATATTTATTTGTTTGTGTACTGGATATCAAGTTCCATTTATTTTGTTTCTTTGCGAAATTAATTTTTACTATTATATATCGATGACGTGTATTTTTTAATCCACCGCAAACTTATTAGAGCGTCCCTTTTAGGAAGATTGTATCAAGTGTTTTTTTCAAACGCTCAATAGATGGCGCTACCATCCAAAAATTTTAAGCGTTTTAGAGTTTTTACAATCACGTGACCTAGCTCAATCGTTTCAGGGGCCCAAAAAAACCCCAGGTACGAAGGTAAAAAAGAATCCTTAGAGCAGTTTTCGAGATCGCTGGGACATACACACAAACATTCCTCGTTTAATATAAGAGCGGATAAAAGTCTAGTTGTTATATGTCTATCTGCACAAAGCGCTTAAAACATATTGAAACGATTAAAAAAGATAAATGATTACTAGGGATGAGACCCAACTAAAATTAACCAATTAATCGACCGATTTATTATCTTTTTAAGTAATTGGATAAAATTATAATTCAAAGTTCTTAATTTACACGTGTAAGTACATTTTTTAGGCCCCAGGGCAGGCATAAGAAAATAGCAAAATGTAGATACAATTTAAAGTTAAATCTACCTGTTTTTATTATGTAAGTAAAAGAAGTTTTAAAGGTAGAAAAGCACTGCTTACAGCATTACCAACCAACCACAGAAAAATGCATGTCTAAATAAAAAAGCGATATTACACAATACAAATATATGACTATAATTTATTTAAACTTAATTCTGCACAATAATTTTATATTTTGAAGTCATCAATTACAACAACAACAACAACAGAAAGAAACCTTTAATAACATACTGCAAAATTGTGAATATTTTAACCTATTTATTTCTCTGTGTACTCTGTTAATAAACTGACATTTCTGAACTATTTATTGTATAACACAGCAAGATTTTAAGTAAAATGTGCAATCAAGGAAAATTTAAAACCAATAGTACAAGAAACACTTAAAATATAAAACTTATATCAGAAGACTTCAAAGTATAGAAATATAGCCGAGTTTGATAGATTTTTTTGAAAACATTCTATGGAGAGAAAAATAATCCACAATTGCCAGGAATGTAAATTTGTAGCAGAGAAATGTATCAGTCTTTAGCATGAATACTGGTTACGGTAGTTGACAAATGTTAAAAATCTCCTTCAAAATGAGTAAGAACGTTATTATTTGAACTAAGATACTCTTCTTTCATTTATTATGTTCGTATACAAGAATTCACTGCTTCAAATCAGTTGACCTTCATAGAAATCTCAAATAATAGGTTAGCTGAATTCGCTGAATATTTGGGCCACATTCAGCTCAAAATATGTTTCTTTTCAAATGAAAAGCGAATTTTCATCTCCAATTTTCTCCAGAGTTCAATCATTTTGACAGACCGTTTTAACAATGATAACGTCAGATGTTGACCATTTCCAGATGTAAAATTTTCAACCAACCAAAAAGTTCCATTCTTTCTCCCTCCTACTACTTGCGGCACATCTCAACATGCAAACGTGTTTATTTACTCTAAAAATATAATATTGTTTAGATATTTTCCTTTTTGTAGTTAACAAACAATTATACGAAATATTTAAGGAGTTCACCAGCTTAATTTTAGTAAGAATTCAGTTAAATTGCTCAGAAAATAAGAAAACCTATCAGTTATTTATTGTTTTTGTTTCAAAAATATTTTTCTAATTATCAGTAAAAGTATTCTTTACAGAACAGAAGTTTTTAGAATATTTTCAAATGTGTTGTAATGATAGAAGTTATTTAAATTTGTTTTTTTAATCATTTAATTTTATTTGCGCCCTTTCCATAATGCACTGTGCGTAGTTTTAACTAAAAATATTTAGTAGTGTAAATGAAGTGTTAGAAAAAATGAATTAATATTTCGGTTAGAATGATTTCATTCTAAACACGTTTTTCTTTTTAATTTTGTTGCAAAATTCTCTTCCTTTTTTCAAATTTATTTCATGAGATAATAGAGCACGTATCTTGCAGTTTATCAAAGAATATATGATCAAAAGTTATTAAAATTAGACAAACGAACTTTGAATAGTGTGAAGTTCTCCTCTGATGAGACTGAACTCTTCTACCCAAGGTCGAGGGGGAAAGCCCCTGCGTGGGTTATTTCTTGTTTTTATTTTATTTATTTTTTTCTCTCTCTGCTCCTGGACGTAGGAGGAAGAGAGGGGACTGACTTGGACTCGGAAGGGGACCGGCGATTGAGGAGGTTGCTTTTTTTCCTCGGGTCCCGCTACGGATGTATTTTCGATTATTTTTTTTGACATGATTGTATATATATATTTGTAAATAGATAATCAAGAGGTTCTGTATTAAATAAATTTCATATTTACTGTTATGCACTGTGCTGGAGTGTCTCTAACCAGGAACCACCTGTGTAACAAAGGTAGGTTTCACAAATAGTATTAAAAGTATAAGCAATTTTTAAAAAATCAAAAAGTCTAGTGCGGGATTATTAAAGGAAACATATATTTTTAATTAAATTTCAATAGAGATATTTTGCTTAAATCTTATTGCAGTCGAATTAGCTAAATAACGATATTTACAAAAGATTAATGCACATCCATTTATAGACAAATCATTATGCTATTAAACGAGGAATGTTTGTATGTATGTCCGAGCGATTTCGGAAACGGCTCTAAGGATTTTATTAAAATTTTGTGCCTGGTGGTTTTTTGGGGTCAGAAAACGATTGCGATAGGCCACGTGACTGAAATAAACATTCTGAACGGCTCAAAATGTAAAATTTGTGGTTTTGGATAGTAGCGACATCTATTGATCGTTTCCGAAACACAGTCTGGATGGAATACTACGTAAATAATTCAATTATTGGAAGGAAGTTCCTTAACCCAGCTTGCGGTAGGAGTTGCCTAGTAGAAATCATCACATAACAAAAAGCGTCATGACCCCTCTCGAGACTCCGAGAATATTTTGAAGCGTATAACTACATACTGCTCATTGCAAATGGTAACCGTAGCATTAATATACAGAGACACACAAAATATTTCCGATTTTTTACGGTCTTCAGGCGATAGCAGCAGAACAAAACAAATTTAATATTTATTACAGAAGGGTATAACTATATATTCCCCATTCAAAATGATGAGCCTAGAATTAATATACAAGGACACGCAAAATATTTCTGATCCTTCCAATTGTGTTGGTGGTATCAGTAGTCCAAAACAAAGATATTATTGAAGTATATAACTGCATATTGAAAATGAGAAGCGTAGCAGTAACGTGCAGGGACACACAAAATTTTTTCGATCTCTTGGTAATATTAGCGATCCAGAAGAAAACTAATATTTATCACTAAAGCTTTTAACTATGTACTCTTCATTGAAAATGATAAACGTCTTATTAATATACAGGGACGGACAAAATATTTCCGATCCTTTCAAGTCTGTTGGCGGTAGTAGCAGTATCAAACAAAATTAACATCTCTTATTCAAATGTTTAACCGTAGACTCTCCATTCAAAATGGTAAAGCTAGAATTAATATACGGGGACACACAAAGTAGCTCTGATTTTTTCATTTGTATTGCGGCATTGGTAGTATAAAACAAAGTTAATATCGAAGTGTATAACTGCAAACTTCTCACTGAAAATGGCAAACTTAGCATTAATATACAGGGACATGCAAAATAGTTACGATCATTTACGATGATGTACAGACGGCAGATAGGACAAAACAAAATTAATATGTATTGCTGAAGTTTATAATTCAATATTTTCCATTGAAAGGGATAAACATTGCATAAATATACGGGGAAGCACAAAATATTTCCTGTCTTTTACTTTCCTGCTGCTAGCAGTAGTACTTAAATTGCAGAGTATCAAATAAAGTTAATGTTTATTACGAGTGAATGATGGTAGGATGGATGGTATTGAAGTGAATGAGGTACCCATTGAAAATGGTAGCGTAGCATTAATACATAGGAACACACAAAATATTTCCCATCTTTTATGGCCTGCTGGCAATAGTAATAGGAGAAAACAAAATTAATATTTATTGAGAAACTTCGTTCCTGACGGAGGTCCCACCGATCGAATACATTTTTTATTTCGCCGTTTAGTTAAAGCTCATAGCAATAAAACTAAAGAGCTTCACATAGATGCTGAAATTGTAGATACTGTAAATATATTTTCATGTACTTTATTGATCCATAACCTATGAATTTCAAAAATACATGGACATTTCAGCTTAGCAGAATAATAATGAAAGTGGCACCCTTTGCAGTGATACACAGAAAGAAAAAATGATCGTGTGACGTAACATGAAAATCCGAGTATTTTTATACGGACGCCAGGTTGAATCCTACTTTAACCCCATATTCCGAGAAGTTGGAAATAAATATTCAAATATCGTACCTTGAGGATTTTTCCTTTTACGCGAAAACATGCGGCAAATTTATGATGAAGCGATGCGGATATTTGGAACTCCAGATTGATTCCAAAGTTGGCCCGATATCAACCGAAATTCAAATTATTTGCACTTGATCAGCCATCAGTTTTGTTTCACATAGTTTTGATTTCACTGTAGCAGATAATTTCAGGTCATTCATTTTACCATTGCCTAAGCAATAAATCTGGCGATTGAAATCTGGTTGCTAGGACATTGAAAGTACTGATATTTTTTAAAATAGTTTTTAAATTCTAAATTACTGGTGTATTGGTTGTTTTGTATACTATTATTAAATACGATGTATTTTGCATTCATTCACAGTAGAATTTTTTTTCAGGTACATCCGTTTGTTCTATTATTATGTTTAGGTTGTTATAAAGTTATTGTAAAAGAATATCTTTTAAATCAATTCTGGAGTTTATGTCATATGATTTCAAAATGTGCTTTTCTACTAATAATTTTAACTGCTGCAATTTTATTATACTTATCGCAGTTACTTAACTTATCGCTTATCATTATCAAACTTATTGCAATTTATTTTTATTTGAAGTGTGCCCATTTATGAAAGAAAATTATATGTTAAACATAAAATACTTATGTAAGAAGATTATAATTTTATAGCGTCTATATTTATGCAAGATTGATTATACGTTTATAGAATTTATTTATGTAAGATTTATTTATTTATTTTAATTAGAAAACATAAGTACATTTTATATTTAAAATGGAGATATTTACATTGTCAGTCTTAAAAGGAATAACACAGATGTTAACATTTTAGTACTATATCCCATCATTTTTTAAAGCAAATATTTAGCTGTTTGAGATTTTGAGTGGTAAATTGATATTATCTATAAATTAGTACCATCTTAATTCTTTAAAATGTAAAGATACATTTTTCTTTCGACGAACGTTATCAAGCACACTTTCAAAAATATATAGCATTTTAATATTAATGAAATATATTTCGCTGTGAGTTCTAAAAAACATCCTCGAAAAAAAACTTTCTTTCAACTCTACTCAACGCTTCCCAGAAGCAGCCAGAAGGGAAGCATTAGAAAGAGATTAAACAAGAGACTAATCCAGCCACTCAGGTAATAATCCCATTTTGAGTACCTCAAGAGACTTTGCCTAATAAAGGAGAAAATGTTTTGACATTTGTAAAAACCAAGTCAGAAGGAAAGACGATCTGCTTTAATAAGTTGGCGGTTCTCATGAGCGACATCTAGGATTCTAACTCTCGGAACACTAATCCTAAATTCTAACATGTTAATCATTACTTTACTCAAAGCAAAATTAACGCGCTGAGAGACGGCAAAGACGTTTGACTCAAATCCATAAACGTGTAGCTCTAAAACGAACAATGGAAACATGATCATCGGCAGCAGCGTTTGGCTTTGATGCGAGAACGCGTTGAAACACAAGCACATGAAACAGATGATCACCGGTAGCAGAGTTTGGAAGGAGAAAGATGCTAGATGTCGACAAGCACCTCGGGTAAATCGTCTAAGTACTTATGAAGCTGCCACAAATGCGGATTCGTCCTATCATGGTTTACAACCCTTTAACATTCACCGTGGACCATTGCATTTTCCTGGAGGGGGGGTGGTAAATGTAAACAATCAAATGCACAGAAATTTCTTAGGGATCTTCTGTTTGCATGATAAGATTGATGTACGATTTTCTGAATTTCTTGGGAGCAAAGTAGCTTGGGACAAAGTAATTTTGCATGAACTTTAGCTGTTGTTCCTTCGACGCCATCCACTTTCCAGAGAATTTCATAAAATACTACGAAAGTCGAGCATTGTAATGTTGCTTGCTTTGCGAAATTACTTTGTACACAATACATGACGACCGAACGATTAATGATGGAGGTGTGTAGAGCTAACGTTGCTACCTATCAAATCTATTATAAACTCGTCCATTTGACAGCTCATCCAACTCAAAATCCCGATGGTGTACTTGAACGTCTTCAATGTGAGTAGATACATTCGAGATAATCAAGATACTGTTAGTGAATGCATGAACAATCCCTGTGGTATCAGCGAAGACCTGATTACTTTGTTAGTCTATGTATCAAGATTTGAAAATTCTTTCGTGGGTGGCTTCATGATAATGTGAAAAATTGAAAAAGCTAATGCACTCTCTGCTAGAGAAGGAAACAAGACACCTTACTTTAAACTACTTTCTGTTCTACTCTGATGGCACTGACCATCGAAAATTGAACATGCCTCTTCAAAACAAAATATGTGCTATTGTAACACTGAATGGCGACCAAAGTTTCCTGATAAGACTTTTTGATTGGAAGAATATGTAAGTCTTTGATAATCGTGAAGGATATGTATAAACATGTCCAGCCACTTATTTACTCATTATTTTACCCTAAAGGGAAGGAACTTTTGATTCTGAGTATGGCTCGGTAGCCAGGTACTTAATATATTAATTAGCGCAGCTATAATTATTCATATAGATATACGAAAACATTCAATATTCAAAATAAAAATGAAATTTCAATGATTTATTATTTCAATAGCCTTCCCCGCTGACACGTATTTTGGTCAGTAAACTTTTACCTAAATTATAAAATTACAGAATTATTATTATTACTTTTTGGGGGGTCAACGGCTGGGCACTTGCCGATTAGGCATTGTCCACAACAACTGTCAGAAGGTATTGTGGCATTTTATTATGGGGGCAGCCAGTGGGCGGCCAGCGTTACCCCGTATGAAGAGACGGACATGGTGATATGCATGCCTAAGCGGGTATTCGAACCCGTACCCAAGGCAGGATAGAATAGTTCTTTAGCCGCTACATCACAAGGGCGGCTAAAATTAAATTGTACAGCGTTTATAATATCATGCTGCACAGTATAATATAAAACGTTTTTAAATCAGAGTTACTAAGGTGCAAAGGGTTAACTTAAATTTTAGAAACACCTTTATCGCCTTAATTATTCATTGATGAGTCCTTGAGGCCAATATCATTTATTTTAAACAATAGAAAACGAGCTCAGTCCATAATGGTTTATTAAAATTTAATTTTAAAATGTGGCAATTAACAAAAAACATTTCTTTTAAATATGTATTTGAAATAGAAACAATTGATAATATTTTAGAGCATAAATATCTTTTTGACCATTTTATAGATACTGCTTTTTCGTTTCCCAGTAGTGCGGTCGATTTCTTTCTAGTTATGTAACATATTGAACCAAAAACCTCAAGTGACTTTATTTTTCATTTTGGATGACATAAAGAAACTCGATATTTTTATAACGGTAATTGGAGTGCATAATTCATAGAAAATTCTGCTATTAAATGTTCTTGTCTTCACATTATGCCTTAGTTTAAGAGCTACATATAAACAGAAAGGTGTTATGTAGTGTTTAAATGTAAAATAAATTTTCATGTGCACTAATAAATACAAAATACAAAAAGATAAATAAAATTTTAAATTTAATTTAATTGCACTAGGTACTAGAAATTTACATTGTGTTATATGCTTGTAAATTGGACATATAACGTGTATGAAAGCACATGTGAAATATTCGTGCTATATATTTCTTTTGTGTTATATGTAAATGAGAAATATGTAGACTGTTATACATCTTGTCTTTAAAATGTTAGATATACAGGGTGTTTATAATCCAAGTTTCTATAATTAGAACAGTGCATAGAGAAAACTATTGGTGGAAATGTTATCAAATTTGCAGGAAACCTTCCTGAGACAGGTTTTTAAAGCGATTTCTTGAGTCAATATTTTCAAACATCAGCAGACAAAATTTATGCACATTAAAAGTTTATTAGAAGCATTTGAAAACATAGCATTAACTAAGTAATTGAATATCCATTTTACTCCACCACATAAAAACGTAAATAGAAAGAAAATTATTTTTAAAAATTCTGCCTTTTTCTGATAATAAGCTGTTTAGACCTTTTCTTAATTCAAATTAAAAACAGAAATCAGATTTTCAGTAATATATTAGTTTCTTGAAAGTCTTTTGGAGACACACGAAAAGAAACGTTCAGGTGTTTCCAAATGCAATTAATAAACTTCTCAATTAGTACAAATTATGTGAATTAATGTATGAAAATAATGGCTAAAAAACAAATATAATTTAAAAACAATTCATTCAGATTTTTGATCCAAAAGTAATACCTACCCATTTTGCCTCTCACCGTACACCTCAAACAAATCATCTACTGACTCTCTGAGGCTGGTGAATTTAAAAAATCTCTTTTAATATATTAGCGATCCTCTAAGTGCACAATTCACTGAACTTACCCAATAAAGTGTAAATTTAGTTATATCATGACTGTTTCAACACGTACTGGTACCTTCGTGTCTCTTACATCTTTACACAACAAACATTCAACCTACTAAGCAAAAATTTTAAAGGAATATGGTTACATTCATTTCAAACAGACTACTTTTGTTTCCAAACGTATTATTATATTAAAGCTGTGATCGTATCAATACTATGAAATGTATTGTTTGTTTTTCTTTTTGACAGTAGCCGCAAGTTGTGTAGTGGCTAAAGAAACTTGGGTCCGGTTTCGATTCCCGACTTGGGTGTTATCTTGTGTGTCCCTTCATAGGGGGTAATGCTTGTCGCCCACTGGATCCTCTCATTATAAAATGACCTGGAATTTTGGCTTTCGTAGTGGCGAATGCTTCATGAGCAAGTACTCATCAAAAAAATCTTTTTACCAGTATTCGACTTACCTACAGCCTAGACTTTATTTAAATTCAATGCTGAGACAACATGCACTACTTAAAAACACTATGAACAATTCAAAACCTCGTGCTGTTCATAACAGGAACTTTAGCATTCGTTCAAAAAATAATTATACCTATACAAAATTAGTGGTTTGTGTAGTGGTTAGAGAGCCATTCTACTACACCACGGGATTCCTGTAACAGGCTTGGATGTAATTTTGCCCGTCCCTTCATAGTAGGCAATGCTGGTCCAAATGTCCACTTATTAGGTGCCTCCATAATAAAGAGGCCAGTAGTTCTGGCCCTGGAAATGGCCAATGTCCATGAACGGACGTGTCCGCTATTTGCAAAAAAAAGTCATAGTAGCAAACTATTTCAATATATTTTCTTCGTGTATCTCAAAGAATTGAATTCCATCGCACAGGCATACCTCTTTTTGCATTTTTTATACATAATCTTGTACCTATATACACTCGATGATCATTCATTCTTAATATTAATGATAAATTTGGTTTTTCGAGTGATAAATTATAGATCATAATCCTTGAATGCGATTAAGAATCTTTAGAAAGTGTTTTGGATGATTAAAAAGCTAATTTAAAACAACATCTCAATTCAAAAAATTAAATACTCTCCAGCTCAATCCGAATGAAGAGAGGAGGGAATGCTGTTAATAATTTATGAAGGTAAATAAAATTTTCAACACAGAGTAACATATGCGTTCGTAATTGGGGTCGAAACCTTTAATTAAGACGTGCATTATTAAGAAGCAACTGCTGTTATTTCTTCGAAAGATAGTTGATTATTGACGAAGTCTGGAATAATTCACTTTTGCTGGTTACATGTTTCTCTCTTCAAGAGTGAATATTTTGACTCTGTATCTGAATACCTAACAATACCTAATGATAGATTTTAAACACATTCATCAAAAGTTAAAAATTTAATTTACTAGATAATGAATTATGAGGTTTATTATCATGCCTTTGTGTCAGTAGACTACTTAATAGTTTCTGTCACAAATGGGTAGTGACTAATGTAGCATGTATACATGTATAACGTGTGGGAAAATCTGTTTAAAAAATATCCCATTATTCACATTACGTCTATTGCAATTAACAATAGTTAAATGAAAGCTCGACTGGAGTTTTTCATTAGTTTTAAACCCTTATCTCTGAGTAATTTGCATATTTAAAATAAAGACGAAAAATGAAAAAAAGGGAATGTATTTTTAAACATGTAAATTACGATTATTTACGCACTGAACAAAAGCTTTAGAGGAGGTGTTTTAAAACAGATAAAGTCGGTAGCATTGCACCAGAAAACATTCTCTAAAACTCCGGAGTTACATACCTACTGACATTAAGAAATTTTCACCTGAATCGTCGGTCGCCACGATAGTAATCCCTCAGATGTATTTTGTGTACTACTGTCAATTGGCTGCTGGCGGGGCTTTGGGAGGAAGGAAGAAAATAATTCTCTTTTACTGAAAATTACTTCCCTGGTGTCCCATATTCAACCGGTTTTCAGTCAATTTTCGAGAAAAAAACATTATACGTACGTAATTCTATCTGTTTTAATAAAGTCTAAATTGGTAATTAATTATTAATAATCTTTAACCAGGCAAAACAACAATTTTTCTGAACGTCAATACACGTTCAAAGGACATTGTTGCGCTGCCTTTGTATAAGACAAAATGATAGATACAGAAGTGTATCAGCTAAATATGTCAAGCTAAAATATGTCAAATTATTGTTCTGTATTTTAGCTTTAATTAAAAGGAAGGAAGTTATTATAAAACAAGTAAAAATTATCCCACTATGTCCGGCTCTCCTAATTGGTAAATTAATTTTTATCTATAAATCTCTCAAAGCAATTTGGGTTCAACTGAGCTGCTTTTCAAATCTATTACCTACACGATTACCTGATACGCGAATGATGTCTATTTATTGAAAAAATACCTAAGAGAACGTGAAAAGTACACGAACGCGATATTCATGTTCAATTTGAAAAAATCTGGAGTGACTCCACTCTACTTTCCGAACACTTACGATTAAGATCATTACCAAGCATTTAAATAAATTTTAATCGATGAATAATTCAAACATATATACCAAATTGAAGCTCGATCGAATGTACCGTTTAAACGCTAGCGCACTTTCAAGAATTTCTCCCCATAGGCCATAATGTAAAAGAAATCTTTGTCGTAGCCCTGTAGAAAAACTATAAGTCCTATAAACATCAAAATCAATACCGGTCTTACAATGGTGGTTTATAACATGTATACCCAATTTGAGCTCAATCGAATGTACCGTTTAAACGCTAGCGCACTTTCCAAAATTTTCCTCCAAAGGCCATAATGTAAAAGAAATTTTTGTCGTAGCCCTGTAGAAAAACTGTAAGTCCTATACACATCAAAATCAATACCGGTCTTGCGAAGGTGGTTTATAACATGTATACCCAATTTGAGCTCAATCGAATGTACCGTTTAAACGCTAGCGCACTTTCAAGAATTTCTCCCCATAGGCCATAATGTAAAAGAAATCTTTATTTTATCCCTGTAGAAAAACTGTAAGTCCTATACACATCAAAATCAATACAGGTCTTGCGACGGTGGTTTATAACATATATACCCAATTTGAGCTCAATCGCATGCCCTGTTCAGGAGCTATCGTGTTCACTCACATACACACGAACACACATACACACACACACACATACACACATACATACATACATCTCGTAAAAATAGCATAAATGAATTCAGAAGACCTCCAAACGTGTAAATACACCAAAATCTCGAATTCGAATTTTTTCATGATTACAATACTTTCCTTACATGGTACATGTTCGGAAAGTAAAAATGAGTTTCGTCGCTGAATATAACCTTATTCCAGTCTTGTGCGGTCCAGGTTTGATATTTTCAGGCCCAATACAAACATTTTTCCTTCATTGTAGGAGTTAATAACTGTTTTTTGATTGCTGTTCTTGCCCATTTCCCTGATTCAATAAGCCTTCGTTGTACTGTTGATGAGTCAACGCTTACACCAGTAATTTTCTCTGAAGGTCTGTACTTGTCTTCCGAGGTTACATTTTACTATTTCAAACAAGAAATTTATCGGTCCAAGGTGTTTTATGATTGCGTCCACATTTATTCTTGTTTTGGAGAAACTGTTTCTAAGTTATTTTGAAGATTAATAATCCTGGAAACACTAGATTTTCCAGCAGTTTCAACACTATCCCTCACAGTCATAGAGGTATGCTCACTTAGGGTAACAATTTTAGCCCTTTTCTGGGAGTGATATCCATTTTTGTCATACACGTAAGAAAAAGAGCAACTAAGTCAGAATTACAGCCTAATGGACTTGGAGATGTTTAAGAAAATTCCTAACTGCCACAACCATCTAGAAGATCTTTTAGTAGAGAAAACAGCTGAAGTAAGACCAAAGAGTCGTTGAAGGGAAATATATCCAGTTTGACTTATTCGTATAATTGAACAAATATGTATTTTCCTGATAAGTATTTTTTTACGACATACTGAAAGCTAAAGGAAAACGTGTTTAAAGGTATCTTCCTCCACAACGATATTCACATCCTAATGTTACACGTGCACATAATTAATTTTTCCTTGCACAAAACAGTTTGAAATTTACTCTACTAATTCAGTATTTTGATTCTTTTAAATATTCAGTAATATTCAACAATTGCATACTTTTATTTAATCTGTTCAATTAAAAGACTATGTTTGCATAACCAAATCTTTATTATATATATATATATATATATATATATACCTATAAATTTACTACATGAGTAGTAAATACTCGAATGCCATACTTAAGAATATTACTTCATTAGCATTTATTCGTAGGTATACTAATTTTGTTTAGTATCAGATCTCGTTTCATTACTAAATTTCCTCCCATTTCTTCCCTCCCCTTATCGCATTTAGCATGTTAAATAACTTAGGTAATAAGCCATGATTCATGTAGTAGTAGTATTCGTGTAGAAGGTAGTATATAGTAATTATATAGTATGAGACAAAATATCTAATTTTTCATCCTCCAGAAAATTTGTGTTTACCAAGTATCAACTATGTGCTTGCACCCAGCTATTATGTGGCTGCTTTTCTTGTCTTAACTTTATGATTACCTGATCAAAATCGCATGAAAGACACGAGATGAGGTAGAACGCTGAGTAAGTTTTATTTAAAACCAATTTACTTTGAGTACTTGTCTTTCGATAAATTTTGCGATCACAAAATTGAATTTCGGAAAGTTTAAACTTCCATAACGATGTGCGCTATGTCATTAAGGGGGAATAACTTTTAGGTAATTATTCTAATCATATGCAAAAGAACGTTTGTAGGCATGAAAGATTATTCTTTTAATAACTCATTTGCATATTAATGAAACACTACTATTTATAAATATTATTGAAGCACCTAAACTAGACAAACAAATGTAATTTAAATTTAATTGTATTAATACCCCAAACTAATTTTTTAAGGACGCGCACACAACTTCATAAACAATGGTAGTTTCTTTTGATAAAAAGAATTATTTTAATGTACATGTCTCACAAAGAAGTTCCGGAACGGTATAAAAAAGTATTTATCCCAATTGATTTCAAGGCACATAACTTTCTCTTCAGACTTATTGCAATTAGTAACCTAATAGGCAAGTACTTAAAAAATACTTTAATAATACTTTTTCTTGCAAATAAAAAATTGAATGTATTTGCATTAAGAGGGAAGGACATGAACAAATATGTATACAGTATTGTCATAGTAATATTACAATTAATTAGTTTGACTACAATCATAGTTCATTTTATGTTTGAGTTATTATTAACTAATAATGCACACCTTTTACTTTAAAGATTTATTTAGTTATATTATGGATTCAAAATCCAATTTGAACAAATCTACAGCTCTAAGGGGAAGGTAACTATTCATCGGTTACCACCATGTCACTCTACCCCCTCTCTTTCCACTATAATTTGAAGCATTCACTATCTGAAATACTTTCAGGGTTCTTACATTATCCCTAGTAATTTTTAAAAGACTGCATGACTTTTCTCTTTATTTCTATGTCTAATTGTACATGTTGGAATTACCAATATTTCTAAATTTCTGACCGATATTGTACAATAAGAATAATACCACTGAATTATAAAACGTAATATGCAAAATATTCTGGTTATGTAGTGAGGATTTAAAAAAATCATTCACCTTATAACTTATGAAATCAGGTTAAAAATACATGGCATATCTTCTATGTGCGATTCAGATATGCATATTGATCAATATAAAAGCACTTTCAAATATATTAGTATTTTTGTTTACGGTATTAATAATTTCTGAATGCTTAAAAGCCACTTCCATAGTTTTCATCGTTTAATACCCAAACTTCCATTGTAGGTTTTATTGACTAGTCACTGAATAGTTATTTAATACTGTCAACATACTTACAGTTTATAGCATTTTCAATACTATCAGAAGAAATTACCTTGTTTTTGTTATTTTTAATAAGTTTTAAGAAGAAAGGGTCTTTGAGAAAAAAATAAATTTTATTTCTCATTTTATACAAGAAATTTCCGTTTCTGATTTAATGTTTCAGGTCCTTTACTCAGCTTTACAGTAGTATCCACATTACTTTTTTAAGGTAAATATATGACTCACAGAGAGCAATTTCAGAAAAAGAAAATAATAATAGTATCTCAAAAAAGAGAGCAAAGCATTTGCATTCATTACTCTACCTCAAAGTGCACATGTCACCTAGATTTGAAATGCAAATAAATTTTGCGATTTTCTGCTCATGTGTCTCTGGAAAAAATTTATTATAGGTAATTTCGGAGACACCCACCAAAGTAATGTGTCGCAACTTGATAAGCGAACTAAAAGTGACTCATATGATTTATGTTTTATTTAACGGCATATTTTCAGTAAGAAATGCTGAATTAATGCCTGGACTTCATAAATTGACATAAGTTGTGGTATTTCTGTGTTTAATTTTATACTGGCAAAGAACAAGTGCCTAAAAGAATATAAACTGATGTTCGGTAATAGTTTTGTTGGGTTAATTAATGACCGGGTTAGCTTTTCATTCGGATGCTTTACAAAATCCGCACAAATTTGATTTTATATTGCCACGCCATGTATTTTGGTATTATTGATAGCTTTACCAACCAGTTTTGCTTGAACTCTACGACTGACATTTTACATTCAATAAAGCTTCAGTTGAAAATTAAAATTATTATATTTACTATTTTTGCTTAATTTCGTATCTAATTACGTATTTTAATCTACTCACGAAACATTTAATTTTTAACGAGACAGTTTTAAGTAAAGAAATAAAAATCTCTCTTAATCATCCTACTTTCATTAAGATGCCCTGTCGTTATTTATTTAAATATGCTATTCGGATTATGGATCTCCTGCAGTCTTTTAATTGGTCTTTTCTAGTAAAAAGTCAAGGCTGTTACATAGCTGATAATAAATAAGCAAAATAAATTATGAAAAGAGGCCAATAGAGCTAAATCATGTCACTCAATGAAAAGGTGCCGCACCAAGACCACAGTTTATATTTACTTCCTGTGAGCATTTGACCCCACAGTTGTATATTGAGTCATCCACTTACTGACTTCAGTCAGTGGTTTCCAGACTGAAACTAATATATATGATTTGTGGAACCATTACACACCGTTGGATTCCAAGTAGGTGAATGTTGATTACGATAAACTAGTGATTACCATAAAAGGGTCCTACTTTATAAAGTTTGTAGTTTGTGTTACAGAAAAACACGCTTATTATATATTAGGCTATGCTATAGTGTGTTAACATTTATTTGTCGCTTACAGTAAAATTATACAATTTATATTGTACATCCATTTCATTTAGTACTTTTATATAGAAAAGTTATAATGTATAATTATCAAGATACTTGAAGATACAAGTTGTGGTTGTAAATAAAAAGCTAGCTCTGAGTAGATATATGACGTACTTAACTTTTTAAATACTTATCCGATCTCGGTTCAAGCAACTCAAACTTGTTTAGTGATTTCTACAGTTATAGAAACACAAAAATTTCGAATACTTCTTTTGTATAAATACTGGATTAAGGTATTTTTTTAAACACCCAAAAAATTGTAATTTCCCCAAATGACTTATTTATAGTACAATGTTAATTCACAACTTTGTTTGAAAATATAAACGTTTGTTTTTAAGCATGTCCTAAGCTAGTATCACTGAAATATTATGGTGCAAATTAAATGTATTAAAACTGATTTCTTCAAAGAATGTGCCTTTTTTTGTAAAGAAATGTTATCATTTTTTTTTCGTCAGGGAGAAGGTAAAATTCTTTTCTTTTGTATAATTTGTATTGCTTCATAAAAGCATTAAAATATTTGTTGTTGACAGAATTCTAATCTGTCAATAACGTGTAAGAAACTAACTCTGTTTATATATAATTAGTTCTTTTTGGTTTGACAATCAGAGTTTGCTGAAGTCTGATTTTCTTACTACTATATTAATTAATTCACTTTTAACATTGACGAACTGTGCTAATGCGTAAATAAAAGTTATCACATATTAGGTTTTTAATAAAATAATAAATCATTATAACTCAAAAACTGTTTAATTAAGAGAGGTACT
This sequence comes from Cheiracanthium punctorium, assembly GCA_038373885.1. Lineage (NCBI taxonomy): Eukaryota > Metazoa > Arthropoda > Arachnida > Araneae > Cheiracanthiidae > Cheiracanthium > Cheiracanthium punctorium. The sequence continues at coordinate 726,142 of JAWZYV010011819.1, forward strand.
AATTTAATTTGCATATACTTCAATATTTTCACAGGGAGCAATATTTCATGAATGCAAAACAGTTACTTTCTTTTAGTTTGAGATCATAATCTTTTCCTAGTAAACACTTTGTGAAGATATTTAAATACTAAATTGTATAATTATTTACATACAATACACGTGAAACACGTTAATGTCTTTGAACTATTAAATAACAGATTTGAACTATTAAATAACAGATGAAGAAAAAAAAAACGAAACATATGTTTCTTACTTTCTGCTTAGTTCTGTGTTCTTAGTTTTTTGATTTTTAGTCCTGGTTTTACCAAAATATAATGCTTTACTCCTCTATTTATTATGATGAAAATAAAACTCAACCTAAATTCAATACAGTTTTATCAAGATTGGTTTCAAAATATGTAAAAACTTTTTTTAAGTCACCCTATTTATAGATTTTACTTCATACTCTGAGGAAGAAGAAAATAATAACCTACTTTAATGTTCCGTATCCGATTCATGTTAAGATCCTTGCAACAGTTGATAAAATTGATTGACTGTGAACATCAGTTTGACAGGAATTGAATTATTTGGGATTCTTGAACTAAGAAGCTATAGTAAGAGATATTTCAAAAATGCGGTAAGATTTTATTATAAAGTATTCCGAGAAGAACTTTCGAAGATGGAATCGATTTATTCATAGCAAAATAATTTTTTGAAAAATTATTTCGAAACCATATTTTTGCTGTATTTTTTTATCTCAAAAGTATGCCACTCATAATACAACAAAATATTATTATTTTACTTAAACGCACTCATTCATTGAAATATAAATACTGATTTCAGTAAAAATTCAGGCCTATTTTAGTATAAACCCTTCTTAAAAATTAAGAATTTTTTTACGCACCCCGAAATGGTGTGATTTATTACTTTATTCCTAACAATATATCATAAGTAGTAAAGTTTCACGCTTTCTTAATTATTCAGAAAAATCCACTTGTTCTCAAAAGCATGCATTAGAAACTCTTTAAAACTTTTGCATAACAGAATTGTTCTTCAGTTTTTAGCGATAACACCTAATATGCTCTATGAAAAAATATATGATTTTTACGTCCAGTTGCCGTAAGTTGTACATACTTATTCCCTCTATACACTAGTTCTCTGTACCAACACCTCGTAGATATACAATGCCTGAGAACAGAAACTTTTACGTCATCACTAGGTCCACTAAAAGACACCATCACACACTTATTTTCACAAAGTAAAACTAATTAAACTTTGTGGTGAATTTACTCATGCATAAAACATTTTAATGATTTAAGACAGAAAATTAAATTTTACGACAAGTAGGAAATTTTAACTATCACTAATTATATAATATAATATAGATATAGATTATAATAAATTATTTTTTATCATAAAGATAATTTAACTTTTATCCTTAAGATATTTTCTAAAATTTCTATCATTCACCAGAAATTTTAAATAGTTTTACTTTGTGAAAGTGAAACTGTGATGACGTCATTTTAGAAGACCTAGTGATGACGTTAAAGCTTCTGTTCTCAGGCCTTCTGTATCAAGGAGGTGTTGTCTATACACAGCGATTTTTAAAAAGTTGATGTTTATATTTGTCGTATATTTTCAGTGATAATGGACGAGAGTTGAAACATAAAAAATTCCTCCACAATCCGAGGTTGTTTATAAAACAGGTACGAAAAAATTAGATTGAAATTTACATATAAAGAAAACAAAACATTTGCAAATGCATTTCAAGTCCTGCAAAATCTCCTCAATTGTCATCATCTAAAGCAAATAGTTGCAAACTTTCTTTTTGAGAAGCATATCATATGGGTCTCGTTCTGTATCTATCAAGTCTATTCTATTCCAAACTAAATTATTACAGGCTGTTGATAGTTTGGTGATAATCTTATAGGATAGACATATACTAAAACTACAGAGCTTTGATGAAAATTGATACTTTGTCTTATGTGAAGGTCGGCTTGTCTGCGGAAATACATCGAGGAGCCATTATATAAAGACTACCTACTCAATAACACGTTGCGCCTCCTTTGGCCTTCAAAACAGTTGCAATGGACTGGGCATGGATGCCACGAGTTATTGGTAGATACTGGAGACAGATTTAACCAAACATTTAAGCAGTGGTCACACAAAGTCGAGATATCGGAATATGGTGGTTTGAGCTCTAAGCTGCCGGGGAGAGGGGAGCAAGTGTTCGCCTGGAAGACGGCCTAAAAACCGGAATTCATCCTAACAAGCAACTCTCTTCTACATAGCCGTGGTCCAGTCTCAATGTTCGCGTGCCCACTAAAGGCTTAGTTGAAAATGACGCTTGGTATGCAGAGGTGCACGAGTGAGACGTCTGCTCCGCAATCCCATATCTAACAGTATCCGCTGAATTGTGTGTTTCGAAACACTTGTACTTGGACCTGCATTGTATTGGGCTGTCAGCTGGGCTACTGTCTGCCGCCGAGTTTGCTGTATTTGGCGGGACAGTCTCCGGCGTCCTCTTACTTTGATGATACGTGAACGCCCAACAACTTTGCGTCTATTGCTGATATAACCGTCATTAATCCAGTTTTTATCAGTGCTAACAACTGTAGATCGTGAACAGCCGACCAGTCGTGCAGTTTCGGAGATACTCATTCCTTGACTTCGGGTCGTTACAATCTGCCCTCCATCAAATTGGCTTATATCAACAGCCTTTCCCATCACTCACAACGTATGTGCAAGAATGATTCCTCACCTTCTCCAGTAACACTTAATTACCATTCATATTTAATTACGTGCTCTCCATGTCATCCAGACAAATTCATTTAAAAATGTGCTGGTGGGCATAGTGTAATTCCTCTTCGGTGTATATATATAATGTAAAATAGCTAAACTCACAACGTATGGAAATCCAGCCAATAGCCAACGATCAATCACATTTACAATAAAATAGTTTTAACTAAAATAGAAAAAAAAATCAAGTAATTTACGAATAAAAAATGGAATCGCAGGTCGTAACATATCCACAAAATCCACTTGATAGAACAAAAGCCTACAAAACATTGAAAAGAAAAAGGAAAATTACATGCACTAAATCAGATATATGCAAATAAAAAAAATAGCAACGTTTCAGTAGCTTGCTTAGCAAAAAGAGCCAAGATATTCAATCCAGGGGCACAACCATTGCTATGGAGAAAAACGTGGAAATTATTCAAACAATGTGGAAAGTTGAAGGAAGATGCCAATACCAGATTTCAAAAAAGATGTATTATGTATGTATATATATATATATATATATATATAGAGAGAGAGAGACAGAGATAACCGCACATTACTTATTTGTTTTACATTTTTATTGTACTTTGCAATTTTAGTGTTTTTATATTAACAACTAGCCGCCTCCGGCGACCAGTTGGTTCGCCATCTTAATAAATCTTGTTCGGAGAGAATCCTGTTTCTCATTGGCTTCCTTGGCACTGCAATCTCTTAGATTCTGAATGGAATTTAAAATTAAGATGGTTACAAACAGGAGCGGCACTAGGGTAAGTGTAGAGACCCCTGCTTACATAAAAAAGACGCGTCCTTTTATGCTCTACTTAGTTTTTAGGTTGGAATGACGCCCCTTTCCTAGCCGGCGCCCCGATGCGATGCTTACCGTGTCGGGCCGCCCCTGGTTACAAAAGTACGATGTGGTTTAATGATAAAAACCTACAAAAAGGGACACATTATTTTCGTCCTATATTAATTCTGAAGAGCTTCTGGATATATTGGCCTTTATCAAAAATGGAAAGGAAAAAAACTAAGAAAATCTGATACACTTTCAGATTTTGAAAACGCAATAAAGTGCTATGTATTAAAAGGGTATTATAATCCATGGGTCTTCCCTATTTTTTTCCTAATTCCATTAAGTTGGAAAGTATATCATTATTCATGATTGTGATTAAACACAATTAAAATTGATATTTCTAACAATTTTCTTTCTGGATGTAATACATTAGGAATAGATGGGAAAAAGCTGCGTAGAAAAATGCACAATTCGAACTGAAATAAAGTTTAAAACCTCATTCAGGTGTATTCATAATTCAAGTAGCAAAAGCAGACGATAAAGAGCGCTTGGCGCTAGAATCACATCTTCTCAAAATCGCACATCATCCCTTTTATTATTCGCCAAATTAAAATGTTGCACATTTATTTTCAGAAAATTTCAAAATTCTATTTTTCTTTTGAGTATAAATCATTTCATTCCTGCTGTGATTTCACATGCACACGATATTTTAATGAAGAAATAACCTTACAAATAATCCAAACAAAAAAAAATCGTTATTCTTTTATTTTTACTTCAAGAGTCTGAATAATTTAATAAACTTGCCAAACATGGCAACCTAGATCTGCTCAAACCTCGCTCTTTCCACTGCAGGGTTACAATTGCGAAATGGCGAGAACAAAAATTATCCTTTTGCGACACGCTTTTATCGATATCTCCGAAAATAACTCGAATTTTGAAAAAATCGCTTCGAGGTGTGTCGGGACCCGTCCTGGAGAATTTACGTACAATATTTGGTAGGTCTACGATCGCCCGTCTGCGAATTACGCGAGACACAGACAAACTAACTAACTAACGGACAGCTACTTTGTTTATATAGATGAGTGGCTGGGGGGGTTACATTACACTATTGATATATATATATATATATATATATATATATATATATATATATATAAATAGGCGCACCCACGGGACGGGCTATGGGGGCTGAAGCCCCCCCCCCTAAAGGTAGAAAGTTAGAAGTGAAAAGCTTTAAAAAAAAGAAAATTGTCGCTAATGAATTGTTTTTTTTCTTTCTTTTTTTAATTGTCTTCAAGTTATTTCTAACCAAAAAAGTTTTTAAATGAATGCTTATAGTTAGTTTACGAAACACTGTTAATCTCGGTTACAACGTCACTGAAAAGAGCAGATAATTATTTATGACTCCATACCAAGTTACATTGCTATTGGGCTTGTGTTCTATGGAACGGTCAAGTGGTACCGAATATGTAGACGTTATAAGAGAGTTGTAACTAAATGAGGTCACTATAACCGAGTCCAGCAGTATTTGCATGTCGCCCAGCCCCCCCTAAACTAATCCTGGGTGCGCCACTGTATATATATATATATATATATATATATATATATAGAGAGAGAGAGAGAGAGAGAGAGAGAGAGTATTCCAAATCCACTGAACTGGGCTATTACTCCTTAAATAATTATCACAGATAGATAAATAAATTACAAAATTATATAAAAAGTGTAGAATTTTGAGGTAGCAATTAAAGTATTCAGGAGTTAAAATCTAAATAACCAATCCACGTACCAAAACTTCCCAATTAGTAAAATGTTCCCCATTATTAATGAGGTCATGTGCAAATTTGAGAATTTCATCGTAAAAAATGTCGGCCATATGAAAATAAATATATACTGACTTAAATCACTTTGAATGGCTCTGCAAGGGAAAAAACACGTCAAAGTATCGAATTTTAATAGAGGTACGCAAATTACGAAAGAAAACAATGCTCGTATAAATACATAATAAGTCTTGTATTATTGGCTGTGTTGTGTTATGGCAAAGCTACGCAACGGTTATCTGCAAGGAATGGTGGGGTTGCCTCGGTCGGAGACTTTTCAAGGGGGTCTAACGCGTATTCACGTTACATCTGGAGAAAACACATGAAAACTCCAGACCGTTAGATCGACAGCCGCGCGATAGACGCTGGACCTTCATATTTCAGTTGTCTGCAATTTTGAGGGTCTCATCCAATGGGGTATGGTGGGGCACTTTTATTGGTATTGTACAATCCTTCACCAACTTCGTTTAAACATATCTCTGAGCCTTTTCATGATGAAAGGCTGTCACTGCAAAAAATCTCCCTTTCCACAGATAGGTTCTCAGAAATGGTTATAAGGATTTAACCCCTTGGCTGTGGACTATATTTGAGAAGACGTTATATTTGACCTGAGTTCGTACGTCACAGGCAAAGGTTTAAGTGACTACAATTTTAATTCATAATCTTGAAATGTTTAATAAACAATAAACTAATATATATTAGCACAAATCCGATAAAGTGGAAATCCGAGAAAAATACATCATATTAAATAAAAAAGAAATAATTTAATATCCATTTGGCGAACCGGTACCATTTGATCCACGGACCAGGGGTTGGGGACCACTGATCTAATGCATGAAGAACATTTTACTGATTAAGAAATTTTTTGTACGGTGGCCGTATAAATATTTAAATTTTGTATTCATTAAGATTTAATTTCCTGAAAATTTTAATCTATACCCTAAGATTCTGTACCTTTTTTAAGTAACTTAGAAATTTATTGTATAAGTCTATGACTATTATTTAAGGTATAAAAGCCTAGGTAATTGTTTTGGGGACAACCTGTATATTCTTATTACACATAAAACAAGACTGCTAAGTGTACTTCAGATTCTAAATGCATGTATTTCGTAATAACTACTACGTAAAATATTAAACAAAGATTTTCTTAATACGTTAACATAATGTTTATACTAAAATTCCATTTTTATGGTTCCATTTTTCATTAAAACATGCTTACAGAGCAGTGACAGAAATAATTATCGACAGTATGTCATTGTGTGAATAAATTTTGTTTTAGCAAACACATACAAAACTTTTCTTGGAACATAAATTAATGTTAGAGAAGTGCCTTTCAATACATTTTTTAGCTTTGAGACACGAAAATTAACTTGTCTCTATCAATCAAAGTCGAAGAGAACAGGTGTTTTTCGCATGAAAAGAGAACTTTGTCAATAAGTAGTTCACTACGAAAATCGAAGCTGCACACACTACGCCTACCAAAGTTAAAATAAAAGGAAATTTATCTATGTTTTCCGGAAGTTATAAGCTCATCAAAGATTTAAATCACGTTTTCCTAGTCTTTTAATTTATATATTTCCTCGTTTTGCAAATGTTATCGAAATTTATATCATAATAAAATATAGTTAAAATTATGAGGTACAGTTTCTTTCAGGATTCACTTATTTTTATAAACCAGCAAACTTGTTTGGGAAATTCATACATCTTATATTTAGTTCTCCTTTATGAGAAATGGTAGTTTAATTATTATCAATTATCATATCGTTTGAAGATTCAATAAATATTACCTAATTAGTAATTAGTTATAGGAAAATTTCAATTTCGAAAACTCGTAAGGCTTTATGCTAGTATATACTACTAGGCTTTATACTACTAGGATTGAATATGTCGGATTCAAAATTCCCAGTGAGAATATAAGTGTGGATTAACTTTGTTTATAAATTTTGAGCAAGATAAAGTACAGGGTTGCTATAATTAAACCACCCCTATTATCAGCATTTGTTTGTTGCAATAAGTGTTTGATCTTGAACATTTCCTCAACAAATATTTTATACTTTTTAGTCCATCTTTGAACAAAAAGATTGATTTTAAAAACTTATCGTTACGTTCTATTTGTTTAAGTACAAAATTACTCAATTTGATTCAGTCGTGAATAAAATTACCTCATATTGGGTAAATTAATAGTTTATGTGTTTGACAAGCGAGTGCAGCCCACGTCCCCGAATGTGACGTTTACAGCTTCTTGAGCCATCCCTAAAGTTTTCCGAAGTATCGCATAAATTTCTTTTTAATCTTCGACATCTATTATAAAAATTAAAAAGAAAGAATTAAAATGTTTATAAACTAAACTGAGTCTCTCCAGCGACTTTTGTGACGTTGGGAGGTTTCAAAACGTGGCTGACGAGAAAGACAGGCTGCGGTGCTGACATTTAGCCACACCCCTTTCGCCCTCGCACAGTCGTGACTTAGGAAGTGTGTCAATCTTGGTCCGAGACAGCCACAGTAAAATGGGCACACCCCCTAGGTCGCGTGACTCTTTGAGGGCATAAGGTGTGTGACAAAATGTCAGCCATGGTTTCAAAAAATTCCTTCTCTGATGACTATAATTAGTTTTTTTCAGATTATGAAAAATATAGATATACTGAGCTTTTAAGTAATAAGAAAACATTTTTTATAACCGGAAATTTAAAAATAAAACCCGATCAAGATAATTCTGAAATTAGCAAAGCTATGGTAAAGAACAGTTCAAATATGTGCAGTATACACACATATACATTGATTAATATGTTTAAGGCAATAAAATATCATTTTAAATATTTACTATTTATCAGTCAATTATTTTGAGATAAAGATTACGAATGTGCAAGTTACATTTTAAATATTTTACGACATTTGTTTAACTCTAACTAAACGAAAGATGAAATGAATGTGCAAGAGTCTTGCTTTATTTTTTAATCCCTCCTCGTATTTTTCATGCAGAGAATGTTAAGTGATCCTATTAGAATAATTTACGATTCAAACTACTTAACAGTCTTTTTCTTAGTGGATTCTAAGAAAAAACATTAATTGAATAATTTCTCAATGGTCGACAATTATTTGCTCCATTTGTCTTCAACTTTCGAGTAACTTATACCCGTAACATCACTTTATCTTATAAAGCGAATTACACTTCAATTCAGTTTTCAGCAGAAAATCGTTTTAGCAATTTAATGGCAGTCAAATCCAATCTTTGTGTCCGTTCTTTGCGAAAATTGAAGATTTTTTGCAGGTTTAAACTTTGTCAATTTTTGTTAAGAATTCCTTTTTAGCCTTTTGTTTTAGATATTCGCATTATGTATGGGCTGAGGCAAATAAATCATGCTAAATATGCCGATCATGGAACATTTTCTAAACTTTTCTTTTTCCTTCTTTTTTTATTTTATTTATTTATTTTTTTTTTTTTACATTTTTTGAATTTACTAATTCTTCATGATTAAAAAAATAAATAAGATAAAATATTAATTCAGTTTTGGGGGAAATCTATCAATATCACGTAATAGCAGATCTTTTGGCAGTTATCTTTCTGTAAATATAAAACTTAATACATTTATGATACTCCAAAGGTATTGCTAAAGATAGAACTAAAAGGAGACTATTTCTTTCATAATTTTTAATACTTTTACAGTCAGAATTTATTAATATTTCCGTTATATTTCGCTACTAAATTTTATGAAATAATCTTTAATTATATTTACGCCCTCAAAATATTTTTATAAAATAACTTTTTTTCTCGAGATTGTTAAGCGGATAAAAATGACACATTTCACTTTACGCAACTTAAATTAAAATGTCAAACACGCGAAAGTCTTAATCCCTGCTTAACACATACTGAATGCAGGCTTATTATATTCAGTTTTAGGCAGCTATACATCAGAATTATTATAATACAGTTATAGCAAAACTTTCAGAATAATAAGTATTGGAAACACAACTTCAAGAGCAATTAAATATTTCTAACATATTGGTAAACACTTACTTGTCGTTTTTTCAATATTAAAATCAAATTGTTAGTTTTCACTTTGCATTTATTTGATTTCTGAGCAAAAGTTAATTTTTCGAAAATTATTATATTTTATTGAAAAATTTTAAAAATCAGCCCGCATTTCCTACTAAAAACAGTTATTCGTAATCAGTGTCATTATTTGTGAAATCAAACTATAAATTTTAAGTAGTATGTTTTAGAACTATGAATAAACATGAAGATCAATCAGTGTTTACGATGTAAATGTTTTAGTATTTTTTATTCTTATAAAGGAACGCAATAAATTTATTTTATTAAAATTGAGTTTAAAAAATTGTATATTAAAAACAGTATTTGAAGTAATCATGACTTAGCGGCTTTTGAAAACTGTTTCCATTAAAAAAATTATTTTCAGTACACTCATTGCCTAATAAAGAAGAATTTTCTTATTTTAATGTGCAGAATAATTTAATTAAAATATACATTTTGGAGCATTTTAAAATTTAGCATATTATGCGCTTGTTGTCTTGAATACGTTTCGTTAAATGAGTAACATTTTCTCTTTAATACGTACCAAAAACGAATGTTTGAATACATTTCCTGGTGAAATTTAGTACATAATACTAAAGTGTAATTTAATTGAAGAAATTATATTAATCATGCATAAAATATGGAATTTCTAGAATATTTTCTCGTTTGCGGGCATGTTTTTGGGAGAAAAAGAAAGTCTTTATAAAAATTTATTTTTAGACAGTAAATATATCTTTGGAGCAATACATTGCAAAATTCTTCGAGTGAATTCTTTCCGAGACCATCCTACAAGAAATAATCCTTTCTTTCTCCCACTTTAGACCGATAATGCAAGTTCTCGAAGATAATGGTAGACATAAAAACTGACTTTCTGAGACACACTGATTATATAGTAAGCCCTATTTCTTGTTTAAAATTGATACATTACAGCTAATGCCCCTGAAATCGCCGAAGAAATATTTTACGAAAAAGAACGTGATAATGAGCTTTTATCGGAGGAGGGTGGGTGCGATCGTGAAACCATTAAGCGGTAAATGCGCGTGATTTGAATTGCTTTCAGCGTGGGATCGTGAAGCCTTTGTACACGCGCACACCCAGATCAATTTTCACGTATTTCATCCACATACGTTTTTAAGAAATATATCACCAAATGTGATCAACTTACTACTGTGGTTACATTTCTTAATACATATTCATAAGATTTTATTGGCAAGGCTGTTCCCTCTCATACTAATGGAAAATTTTTCGTCTTTTACAGCTGAACTATTCATGTGCTGCTCAGAGGATAACTCCCTAAAGATAAGAATTATTAGAAAGGAATATTCATCAGGATGGGAATGATAAAATATACTAAAAGCATATTTTATCATTCAGAACTTTTGTTCTGGTTAAAACTATCTAGTAACAAATTCGTTAACATTTTAAAATGATAAGAGGTCTAAAATTTCAGGGGAAGAATAACGACTGTTTAAACTGTCAGAAACGCTTATGATCAGTATAATTAATGTACGCGTACGATATTCCTCTTTTCTGCATTATTTCAATTATACTGCCATACTTTCATTAAAATATTTTAAGTTGTATAAAAGAATAATGTGAATTTCACTGTAATTATTTATTATTTTTCGTCTAACATACGTACACTTATTTCAATTACTTTATGCAAATGTGCACTTGTTATAAAATATCTTTCCCGACATACTTGATACCCGTTTCAGTTTACCAAGAAATCTTAGCAGATTTCGTATAGTCAGGTAAACGCGTAAAACTACGCTTCATTCAGTTTGTAAATACAGTTTTAACGTGATTAAAAAAGAAAAGATGTTTCGTGCATAGTAACAGATTTTTTCATAGAAAATGACACTCTCAGTGTAAATTGTCAGTAAAAAAACGTTTCATTTTACAAATTTGATGTTGGAAAAGGAAAATTACGTGATATATATATAACACAGAGAGGATAAAATGATTTAAAATACATTTTGAATTTTGAAATGAAATGCAAAATCTTAAACGTATGAATGAAATCGCCGAGATTACGATTACATTATTGACAGTGCTTTTAGAGTTCAAAAAAGCAAGAAACAATCGTTCAAATACCATTTAAGACTATTTAAGTATAAACTGAGGTTCAAAATAAATAGTTGTTTACGTTAATTAATTACACTGTAGGTAATTTTAAAATGCTCTGTAAGGTATAACAATTGAGATAGACATAAGTATTGACAATCCTTAAATGATTTAATAATGTCTGATGAAAGTGTAATCAATAGTATTGTTAATAATTTATTCAAGCTATCTAAGATTATTCGCAGTAATTAATTTGAATTCACTAGCAATTCGACATCTTCTCAACTTTCAAAAATAAAATTACCTTCAAGTCTATTATTGATGATTACCTTCAAGTCTATTGTATAAATGATGTAGTAATTCGCCTCGAATAACGATTATGATTTCTTCATAACTTATAACGATCGTTTAACGACTACACCCAACAAATAGAGTCTTCTGCATTATACATACATTCTAGTTTATTTTTAAACGTCAGAAAAACATATCCAAACCATTTATCAAATTATATTGTAATGCGATCAACCTCCATAAAATCGGTAACTACTAGCCTACTAATGGAGTTAATGAATATCCGATGAATTCACTGAAGTTTGACTTAATACCTTCCTCCAGATCGACAAGTCCAATGCTCATTAAGTATTTCCAAACACGTGCCATACGGGGGCTCAGACTAACACGCAGAAAATTATAGGCAGCCCCTCACACCCTATGCAAATCACGAAGATTTGGGAATTTCGCTCACGTTAAAACCACGAACCTTTCGTTTAATTGCTAAGAAAAGTCATCGCCCGAGAACAAGGACTTAAAGCAGCAATTAATCTCAGAATCGAACATCAATCAAAAATGGTGTCGATTCTCCGACCGAGCTTTATTGGCGGCGGACTCAATACGCGATGACTGAGCCGCTTGATTTTACATTTTATTGCATTAGGAAAATTGAGAGCATCATTTGATTGAAAGTTACTTTTTTATTGCTAAAGTATTTTGTTATCTATGAAATAAAAATACTTAATTCAATACTCTTGGGACATAAAATTAGTACATGACTGAGGAGCAATTCTACTTCATTTTTGCATTTGGAAATACATTTTCAAAACTTGCTTCATCATATCTATTCAAAAATTTAAGGATATGATCAATCAAGATATAACCAATCATGCAAGTAAATATATACTTTTCCATACAATACAATATCAATGTGGTCATGCTTTGGCTTATATATTGAAATCATAGGAATGTGTAAAAATAAGAGTTGCAATCTTCACGAAGATAAGCCTTATGTCACCAATCATTCGAATTGCTTTTTTTAAGTATATCGCGGATCTTAATTAAATGTTTATATCGAAACACTCATGTTTTGCTATCAGAAAAATAAAACAGAAAAGCATTCTTAAGCTTTTAAAGACAGTTTTTTTCTTAATTATAAAACCTCTTTTACATTTGATGAGACGAGTTATTATTTGCTTATGAAATATTTCCGTTTATATTTTAAAAGTACTTTAATTGGAATTTATTCTCTAAATAGCTATTTATATTTTTTTCTAAACATTACGTGCAAATAAATAGTAGTAATTAGACATTTCATTGTTGATAACACATGCGCATCATTAAAGGGACGTCTGAAATGTATTTTTAACCTTTTCTCTAATTTTAACACCAATAAGTTACTGAGAATTTAAATTTCGATAAACAAAACAGTCTTGTAAATAAAAAGCTATAATGCGTTAAACTAATACAGCGTCAACAGAGCACTAACTTTATATTTCATATAAAAACACAAACTCAAATTTAAAATTGTATTTTTCAATCCAATTACAAAAAAAAAAAAAAAAATGGATGCTAAATATTTCTACGCATCACGTAATTTTTATAGCTTTGCAAACTATGTTGTTGTGAGGGTTCCAAAAACGACCACAATTTACTACTAAAAATTACTAAAAACTCTCTAAACCTTAAAAATAATTTAGTTTACTTAAAATAAACTTGCGTGGGGATTCTTTGTATGTTTTGGGCATTAAACTTCTTCTTTTTTTTTTTTTTTTTTTTTTTTTTTTGATGATGTACGAAGATGTACGGAAGAGCTCAGCAACTTTACTTTTAAAATAATCTCAGAAAATCTTGACCGTTTTAAGATTCAACTAAGCTCAAGTAACGAATTTATGTGCACATTTATCTTTCTTAAATTTTAATTAAAAGAAACGAACGCATATCACCTGGTTCTTCAAACTTGTTAATTGAACGTGAGACATGGGGTAAAACGCTTTTTATCTTCCTATTTTACTGGGGAATTTTTTTTCTTCCCTCACTTCCTCATTCGTCTCAATTTTCATTTTGTCTCTTGTGGAATGTTGTTCAATACATCCCTTTCGAAACATGCTACCATAAAAAAAACTCTTAAGAGAACTGTTCAACAATAACACGATCGCTTATTAAATATTACGCCAATATATTCTTTATTAGATATGGGTGGGATTACAGACAAGACAGATAAATTATGCCAAGCCTATTAGTTATAAAGCACTCTCCAACATAAATGAACTTTTTGTCCATAGACTACTCGATAAGAAATCATTAAATGAACTAGGATCCTAAAAGATTTAATTCAAGTACTACTTAGAGACTAAGGGGTGGCTTTCCAGATATTCTGAGGAAACATGTGAACGACGAACTACTTCTTATTTAAAGTTCCTTTAACATGTGGTACACTCCTCATGCTGACTATTAGACTTAACTAAATACCCCAGTCGCACAAGCTGGTTCAAAACGCGTTCAAAGTATGCTCAGCCTGCGATCTAATATCGTACAGGATTGACGTGTTGCTTGCGTTTACATGTCCATGCAAAAGAAGTAAAATAGGTGCAATGTACAGGAACGTATTAATTTATTTTCCTATTTTAATTCAGTGAATAATAAATTTAACACGACTTGCACAACGATAAAATATTAGGATGCGAATCTTTCACTGTTTCATTCACACGTTTTGAAAAGGAATACAATTTTCATTCCCCGCAAATGTAGGGAATTTATTTATCATTGCATATTCCCTTTCTCAATGAGTTTATGAAAGGTTTGCGCTCTTTTCCACTAAAAAAAAAAACTACGATTCAGCAATGTAGATGATATTTCGACTTCTATATATGTATTGTGAATGGTTGTACCATTCTTTTATTTTAATTTTTATATACGGAACGTCTTATGTCGAAGTTCCTTTTTTTTCCCTTGGTTCCTTCAACTTATTCAGAATTTATTCTATACACATAACGCCTTTGGTCCCAGGCATAAAGAATTATTCAGTTTTATTGTCAAAAAATTATTGGTACGTATACAAACTTCAAATTACAAGTTTACATTGAAATTTAAAATTCAATTATAAGTTCTTAAAAGTAGAACATCCTGTTTTTATGCAATTTGGAAACATTTATTTTATTTTGGAGTGTGTAAGTGTGTTTGATATAAAGAGAGTGAGTGAGTGAGAGAGAGAAAGAGAGAGAGAGAGAAGCGGTAGCGGCAGAATGAAATTAGCAGTAGGGTGCTAGGTAAACTGGTACCGGGCCCCGTTTCTGGCACCGGCTGCCCTGGAGGAAACACCCTGCATATTATAACTGAGCAAACTAATTTCTAATAAAATACTCTAATAATATTTTAACTCTAAACAAAAAAAAATAAATAAATAACACCTTTTCGCACACAAAATTAACTACATTGAAACAGAATCAAGCCTAAAATATTATCACTGTATGAAAAATTACAAATTTTGCACTTTCCTGACTATGCATTACACAGTCATTACGCTGACATTCAAACCCTTTCTAACTTCTCATCCTTAATTCTTACCCGGGACAAAGGTCTTATTTCTTGCTGACTAATTCTTTTCTTTGCCAAATTTACAAAACAAAATGCTTCTCTCACATTTCACAACAAACTCTTTTGTTTCCTTTAAACTCCAAGAAATGCTGCATAAGAAATCATTTCTCTGATATTCACACTTCATCTAAATAATTGCGCTTAATTAATTTTTAATTATCTCCTTTAGTGATTAGATTACAATAATTAACTGATAAATTTCGAACGGAAAAGCGAAAAACGAGTAATAGAAGCAGCAACTGTATTCGGAGTCGGTTATGCTTGAAATGTAATTAAGATATTCGATATCGATAGAGCTCAAAGTTAGCTGAGAATATAAATCTTTTGCTTTTTGCTTTCAATAGAATTCAATGTATTTCATTAAAAGGAAAATATTTTACAGATATTCGTTAAATGTAAATGAAAACTTAGTTTTCTTCGATATATCAAATCATTTATATTCTGATCTTAAGATTATAGAAATTGGAGTACAAAGTATTCTAGCAAATATTTTTAATTATTTTCTGCCAGCGCTGAAAGATATGTATATTTGCGGATAGTGGATTATAAACACTAATTTTATTCTATTATACATTAGTTCAATACTGTCTCAATACTGAAATTAAGTTCACTTTCAAAATTTTCACATTTGTAGCACATTTTATAACTTAATTGAAATTGAATTGTATCAGATAAGAGTAGCTAAGAGGTTTCTGCACACGAAATGTTATACTGAGTGAATTTTTGATTACATTAAATTTTACCTTTCCCTGATAATAGTTTTCATAAAATAAAATAAAAAATTGTATTTTTATAAAATCTGATACTTTTCAATGTAAATTAATTTCGAAAAAGAAATATGCTTCAAATAGAAACAGGTTGAAAATGAACTTATCTTAATTTCAGCATTGAAGCAGCTACTGACAATCAAAAATATTTTAGCACTGAATTTAAAACCTCAAATTTTGATACCTAAAGCCTCTGGAGATTTGAAAAAAAAGTGTTGCATAAAATGAAAATTAATGTCTAAATTGGTACTAAATACCATTATTTCATAAAAGTTCTAATAGAAAAGCTTATTATAATAAATTATCTGATAAAGCGTCAGTTACTGGTGCACCTACCCTTTTCTTTTTCCTGCCTTATTTTGAACACTTTTTCAATTTACATTGCCTACGTAACTGTTATAGATAAAGAATTAAAGCGTGTTGCCACTTTTTTGGGGAGACCCTGTATATTCAGAAATTGTCTGCAGATAACTTTCTGAACAGCTATTTAGTGCATTTACTAGAAATTTTATGCAATTTTCATGAATTTGAATGAAACACCAATAAGTAACATAAGTGTCAATTATTGGTTAAATCCATTATTTAACCCAAAAATTTACACCCATCTTAAATAAATAAATGTATTTATTTATTAGAAAATAGTTCATCGGATTATTTTAAGTTGTATTATTTGATACAATTCAGCTTAAATTCATTTCCAAAAATAAATATGCTTCAAATAGAAACGGGTTTAAAATGAACTTATCTTAATTTTAGCATTAAGCTAACTACTGAGAATTAGGCTTATTTTAGCAGTGAGTTTAAAATCTCCATTTCTTATAACTAGTGCCCCTGTAGGGCAATACAAATTGCATAAAATTGAAGACAAATGCCCAAATTTGTACTAGATAGCACCATTTGATAACAGTTCTGAAGTAAAAACTTATATAATAAATTATCTAGGAAAGTGTCAATTACTGATACGCCTACCCTAAGCTTAGTAGCGGGTATAGAATATTTCCAAGAGGCAGGTCATGCTTATGCTTATTCATTTTTAATTTAAAACTCAAGTTTACCTGTTCTCTCGCATCGTTGCAAACATGCAACAATGCAGATCCCTCTTTGTATGCTTAGCATTGCTTACTAGTAAGGATCTTTGAATGTCCGCTGTGCCCAGCTATGCATTTGCTTAAGACAAAGAAGATTCACCTGCTCCCGTCATTTAACCATACAATAATGCAATTTCTCCTCTTTGATTAGCGTTGCTTCGTAGCCAAGCTCTTAGGGGCCCGCACTGTATTTCAACAAGTCCAGGAAACACAAATTCCTGAACTTGATGTGAAGTTAAAAGAGCTTAACATTTTTGCCCTTTGCTGAGATACTCTGAATATTAATGTTTTAAAAACGACTCTTAATAATTGTATTCTTGTAGCTTAAAAACAAATTGTTGGCATATATACGTTTGGTATTATTCGATAGTACAACATATGTGTAGTTGATACTTCTGCATTGATTTTTAATAATAGACTACTGTTTAGAAACATCGATTATTTTCTTTTAATTAATAGTTTTCGCTACCAAAAGTTTAGAAACACGTATTTCTTATCGCTTCAGGTTATTTATTTAATGGTAATCAGGATCTGGATTTAACTGTGAAGGAAACGATATTATACTCAGCAATTGTTACTGTGCCATCAAATCTTTCGCGTGAAATGCTTCGTTAAAATGTGAAATTCGTTAAAATATGAGCTTTTTTAAAACATAAACTTTGCTTATATGAAGTTTAGAATATAAAAATGCATAGTAGCACAGCTTCAGTCAGCGGTCGAATAAAATTTAAAATATAATAAATGTACTTATTATAATCTAGCATAAATATTTAGAAAATAATAAAAGTATGCCGCATTCATACAAGAAGAAACGGCTGTAAACTTCACATAAAAAATGACTATCATATCAACGCTGCCTCGTGTACTAAATTCATGAACTGAAAAATAAGCTTTCAGAATGAGTTTATCGACCATTCAGTATAAAAATGCAAATTATAAAACTACTAGTAAAGACACTTCACATATTTTATGACATAGTTTATATTTCACTTTTGCTTGGTTTTGAACAACGAAAAAAAAAAAAAAAAGAAGTATACTATCTTTGGATGTACTATATATGCGGCTACTACATACTTTATGGTTTTATGGAGTCGTAAACTGACAAAATCTGCTAAACTATTTACGCATTTTCTAAGACGCTTTCAAAATCTCGTAAATAAGGAAGCTGTCAAATTTATATATAAGGAATTGAAATTTTACTATTTTCTATTTCCTATTTTTAGTACTAAAGTCACATATTGTAAAATTAGCATGTCTAGCTTTACATTTACTGAGTAGAGAAAACTTCTACTATAAGAATAGATATTTTGGGGGGAAACGAAGAAATGTTGTTGAATGTTTTAATTGGAAAATTCTTTAAAATTGAAATATATATATATATATATATTTCAATTTTAAAGAATTTTCCAATTTTTTCATATGCGTATCTACGCTTATCCATAATCTAAATATGGATAAGCGTAGGGAATATAATGCGAAAGTAAATATCTGTAAGCAAAATCCCAATAATTTACTGACGATCCCAATAATTGACTACTGACGATCCCAATAATGGACTACTGAAGTAATGTTAATCATCGTTAATCTTTCTCCTGTTAAATGGCTTTTCTTTTTTTCCACTATAAAGTTTCACAATTATGTGAATGACGAATGTTGTAAATTGTCACGCTCCTGTCTTCCAAGTCCCTACCAAGAGTAGTAAACTATGGTATATCATTATCTAGATCATTCAGCTTCAATTCACCATCCTTATAGTGGTAAATATGACTAAATGTCATATTAGTAAATAAGGAACTTTTTCAGTCAGATGTCGCCAGCATTCCTTCAACTTCTTAAGAATGCAGAGTGGTAGTCTGCTATATTCGTAAGGAAAATAATACGCACTGACATTCATATCGGGCACAATTGCTATTTTCTAACAAAAGAGAGTTTCAAACAAGAATTGAAGTAATGCATACATAATGGGGAAACACTTTATACTACCAAAAAAATACCGTGATTCATTCAAAAAGCAATTAATGTCAAAATATTAAATGTTTAACTATTGTAAACTCCGTACCAATTTTTTAAAAAGAAATTTGTACATCATCCGTTAATTTTATTTTCTCTTATTTATTGTAAGAAGTGTTATTTTGAAGGTCCGTTGATTCATAACATGAGAATTAACTCCTGCTATTGCAATGTTTTGACTCCTTAGCTTTACGTTCGCCTTGTGGCAAGAAACCAGTTACTGTTATTCCCAAGAAATTAAGCACTCGCGCATTCTATATTCAGCTGCATAAGATTAATTCGTTCCGGTTACTTACTGTAAATCTCTGATCAACAAACATGAGATAAGTAATGATTAATCTTTTGGGGTCTTAATTCCAGTCCCCTCACCAAAAGAAAAAAAAGAGGCGTCAGAGCTTCGAGGGAGATCGAAAATGTGAAAAACATGGGATTTCTGCGCCAAACACATCCCAGAAATAAATAAAACATCACTAATACGGGCATGTTGTTTTAATTTACCCAGATTTTGGCAAAAATATCTTATTTCGATTTCAAAAGTAAGTTAAAGGGAATTCAAGAACATGAAGCAATCGCGTATTTTCACTAATTTGACGCTTTCTTTAAAACATGAGTAGCGAGAATCAGAGGCAAAATGTCATTGATATACTAGCAAATAGCATGTAATGGGGTGCTAATAGTTTCTGGCGAAGCTTGTATCGAACACAAGGCCTTCAGTGTGATAAATTTATTCCTTATCACGTCACCAATGAAAAACAGTAGTGCTGGATCTTGCATATTTCGAAGTGGAACAAAAAATTAAAGCTGCTACCTTCGGTCTTCTCACCTTCTTGGATTTTACGTTAGAATTCAATTAGAAGTTGTCGCCCACACTGCAAAAAAAAGTCCATTAAACTGACAAAAAAAAAATCCTATCCGCCAGGACGCCAGTTTATTCCCGTATATTTTACAGAAGTAGTCTGTATTTTTTTTTTCTGTATACGGAATATTTCTGTAAAAAAACTGAGAATCTGTAAAATTTACTGAAGACGTCTGTGAAAACAATGGAAATAAACTGGCGTCCTGGCTGACAGTTTTTTTTCTGTAAACTTGATATACTTTTTTTGCAGTGCAGGACCGAGATTCCGAACTGGTTCAAAAACTTATAACTGTAACCCTCGCAAATCGCGTTTTAAACTTCTTACACTTGAACTTGCCATCCGGAGGAGACACCCCCCCAGTTTTCCCTACCTCTAGATCTGGAAACGACACATGTTGCCAGCCAGGGCTGTATTTTTGACCTTTGAGGCATCTGGCGGGTCTTCGATGTGAGACCCCTCCCCCTCAACCTTGAATGTCGAACGACCAGTATTTTCTGCAAAACGTGTAGATTTCCTCTGTAATTTCTTTTAATATGTTTTCTTAACTATGTGCATATATTAGAAACATTTTAAAAATATGTCATCCGTTTGAAAAAAAAAAAAAAAAAAAAACGCTCTATAATATAACACTTCGGTATTCCAAATGGACCAATACCTCAAACAATTGCTGTTGCTTATAATGTGAATAGTACTCTTTTTTTCGTTCAGCCTACCCTCTTACATGTCACAAGCAATAAATTAAAGACGTCTAGTTTCAATCCAGGTGTATAGTTCAGTGTGATGTATCAAGAAATAAAATTGTAGATGTTTAAACTCGCCTACTGAAACCAACATGCTTCCTCTTGAGCCGTCCTAGATGGTTTTTGTCTACAAATTTGAAAGGGCCGCCTATACTCGGAGCTCCCGGTGAACACCTATAGGAATGTATGGTACTGATTCCAGAAAACCTCTATCCTCTTCCTCGCTCAATGAAAGACATCAGTGCAAGTCAACAAATCCCACAACGTGGGGCAACAAAGTCTGCTGCACGCGGCATATAATTTATAAGCCTCTAGCTGATCTTTCAGGGTGGGAGGGCTCTACGGTGGATAAGTGATGGCCTCCGCAACCATACACTTCAGCATTTGAAGGTAAGGTAAAATGATATCTTTTACCAGTCGGATACAGCAAGCCGAAATTAGCTCAATAAAGGTTCTGGGTTCGATACCAATTCCTGCCACACATTCCCTTGAAGTTTATGATTTTTTCAAGATCTTCTTGCAAATGTTCATTGCATTATGTTTTAGCTGGTGAGGATGTTTAGTTAAGATCACACACACACACACTCATGCACAATTAACTAGATATATAATAAAGTAGTGTGAAATGGCTTAATTAAGTGAATATTTGAAATAAAATACTTTAGAAAAAACCCAGGTAATTAATGACAATCCGACAAATGAGACTGGATTCGAAGCCATGCTCCCGATAGCCATAGATAAAAACCATTCGGTTCCTACTAAGTCTTCAATATGCATCTTACACGTAAATTTTTAATGTGAATAAAATATTCTTATTATACTAATTTTTAATTACCTTGAATGCATTTGTAATAACTATTTTTAAAATTCAAAAATATTTCGATTCACGGACAGCAATAACAGCATTAATATAATAGCAATAAACTTAGCATCGTTTATTACTATTATATTGCTCACTGACTTTATAAATGACACATATAATAATATTTATTGTACATAACATGTAATTATGAAAGTATTTTAAAAATGGGCATTTTTGTAATTCTAAGAAACTGTTTCTAAACTTTTAAAGATCATAAATATATCTTAAATTTTAATTTTTAGAAAATAGTAATTTTAGTAAAATCAAAAACCGTAATCATATCAATTCTAATTTATGAAGAAGCATAATATATATCTATGTTATAACTCGAGTATAAAAATTAATAATGTATTCTTTCAATCGTGTTTCGACCAAAGCAAAAGATAAGTATACGGAAATCATGTAAAGCGATATCAAAAACTAAAAGAGGAGCAGAGCGGCACATGAAAACTGATTACATCGTTGACTGGAAAAAGTCAGCTAAGAAACCATTTTAAAATTTTAAAACACATTTTTAAACTCTTTAAAACTTTTTTCCTTTTTTACAATAAAGGAAAGTAGGAAAGAAAAGAGGGGGGAGGGGAGAAGAAATCTTTCTTTTCAAAGTTTTGCATTTGTATTTACTAATGCAACAGTTATTTCCATACGAATTAAAATCCATCAAGAAACGCAATTTGTTTCTGGACTAAAACTCGAAAAGAAAACCTAATTTTGTATTCTTCAAATTCGCTCATTTTTCGACCCAAAGCATAAGGTAAGTATACGAAAACAAAATAAAAAGGTACCCCAAAACTTAGAAAGAAACCGAGCGGCATTCGAGAGCCGATTAGATCCGTTGGCGTGAAGAAGTTAGCTAATTGGCGAGGAGAGGCTAAACAGGTTTCGCCAAACGAGAGTGAGTTTTCAAAGGAATCGCCGGCGGGGCAACTAGACTGGTAGTGCATCTCCAACCGCGAGCATCCACTTTTTCCCGAGCGGTTTTTCTCTCCCATCAGTGGATGCTTTCATCATCCCCATCCTCCCGTCTCTCTCTTATGATTAGTCATATCGCGGGAACATTGTATGTAGGCATGATTATGTAGGATACTTATTTGTGTTGTGAGTGAATCAACTGTTGCCACACTTTTGTTTACATTTTAAAAATAGAAGAAAGAGAGAGAAAGAAATAAAAACGCATATACTTATTTAAAAACTATAGAATGATCATAGGACATACAGTTTGTGCGGGTTTGTTTCCGGAAGGCCGCAGATATGTTTTTGAAAAAACTACTCAGACTTTTGTTGAGGAGAGAGATGAATGTAGTGATACTCATCTATAGAATTATACTCAGGATGATAGACCTGTTAAGACAGCATATTAAGTGCTTATAATTATTAGAAACATTCCGTTTATTAAGAGAACAATATGAAGATTAAAGAACTTTTAGTGTTTCATGTGCATATTGTTGAAAACACTTTATATGAAAAGGCATTCCACAAATGTTTTCAATTTCAGAGAAAATTTTAAACTCAGGTATGAAATCAGAGCGGCTTAAATAAGATTTTATGCATATATCGTGAAACCACGTAAGTTTGCCATACTAATCATTCGCATCAATAATTAAGAAATAACACTCATCAAAAAAGCTATGAAAGCCTCGAAAATTCATATATTAAGAAAGCGACTTTCATGCATGTATACTTGCACTTCAGAAGAATGACAATCTAGTGAGTGGTGAACTTGTAGGCTGACAAATTAATTTGTAAGTGATGCATTTATTAAAATTGTACTCATAAACGTTGATTTTGAGACAAAGCAAATGATTTTCCTCATAAAATGCATCGTTTTGAGTTTGGCCTTACGTTACGGAGAGACTTCCACTCCCGATGGAGGCGAAGTGACCACAACGGAAAATGAACTGTGTCCGAAAGGCTGTGTTTGCATGGGGAACCCCGATGCCCGTCGTGTTGACTGTTCCAATCTTAACCTTACAGCAATACCGTCGGATATCGGACCAAGAACATCCATACTGTAAGTACATCTGATTAATATTGAACATTTAAATACTCATCTATTTTCTAAATCCTGAGACTTCCCAAATGAGAAACGTAACTATATTAATAATAAAATAATAATTAAGAATAGAATATAAATAACTGCAAACATTTGAAACGGTACGAAGAGCAATTCTAAATAATTCATGATTGTGCAAAACTAAACATATTTTTATTAAAGGACTTATAATTGTTTCAATTGTAATAAATGTATCTGAAATAAAGAAAAATTGGTGTCATTAAATAATTTAATACATTCGTTTTTTAAGGTTTTGCATGAGTATCATTGATATAGAACTTTTAGTTTATCATCACTGATACAGAATGATATGTTTTGCGAATATGGAATGAATTTTTTCAATTATCACTGTTATTACTAGATGTAAATTAGCTATACCTTCTAAAAAAGACAGTTGTCAGTATTAAGAAAAATCAGAAATAATACTTAAATATAATATAAATGTGTAATAGATTTTCGTTTTGAAGTAATGTGCCGTGCATCAAAATAGCATTGCGGTATAGGTTAAGACATTTGAAATATTAGTATCTGGAAATTTGGGGGAAGGTTTAAATGAAATTTTCACAAACGATCGAGCATACACAAATTCATTACATTTAACATTTTATTTAAGTTATGTCTATTGAATCATTTCACTTGAATATTTTACAAAATATGTTAAAAATATACTAATAAAAAACTAATATATCTTTATTGATTTAGATTAATTTTACAAATAAGCAAAATTCACTGATGCAAGTTGAAATTGAAAGCACACAATTGAAAAACATAACTTATGTGCCTTTATTTCAACTTCAAGTTATTCAAACATAAAATGTTCGCATAACAAATTCCGCAGTTTTACTAACGTTTCACTAGAGATAAAAGTTACATTTTGCTTAGTATATTTTATGTGTTTTAGAAATGGCTGTATTCTTATGAATAGGTACTATAAGCAAATCAAAATGTATTATTCATTCATGTATTTACGGATTTAAATAGTTACTTTTTTTATCAATACATATAATTTACATATTGAATTTTGAGAGAGAAATATTAAATGTTGAATGCTCTTTTTTGTGTTATGAGAACTGAAAGGTGATTTAATATTTTTATTAATATTGGTATCTTAGAAGCTCTGATTGTATTTTATGTAATCACATGTCTCTCTCTTTCTCTCTCTCTCTGTGTGTTTCTTTTTTCCTAATTTGTGACAAATCGAAGTATTTTAAGTTGAAATAAGTAATTGCAATATTCAATTCAAAAATTGGTTTGTAAAATATCATAGAACTATAGAAATAAGATTGCATCATTGCCATATAGGTTTAAACATGAAATTAAATATATATATATATATATAATTTAATTTTTATTTCGAGCCATTCATATTTTCGTAGTATCATACTACAGTCATAGAGCGAAAAAAGATTTATTTTCAAACTGAGATCAATTCATCAATAAAACCTGTTAAAGGAAACAAGAAAATAAAAACACAACAACATACATACATTTTGGAAAAAAAGAAAAATTATGCTGTTTAATATATGATTTCAAGTCTAATCTTTTTATTGAAAAATTGTTGAAAATGACATTTAATAATACAATAAATCTTGTTTTTTTTATATAAACTCTATTCAAGTGATCAAATAAATGCATTATGCAAAATGTGACTTAAAATCCTTGAATAAAACAGAATGAACAGTACTTAGTTCGAGTCTTACCATATGTTGCACCGCATTTAAAAATACTTTTTGCACATAGACAATACACTTGTACGTGCTTAACGTTAAAAAAATACTTTAAAGACACAGACTGTATTCACACATTTTCGTAATAATTTTTAAACTTATAGATATTAAAAAAAATTGTTTCTTTTTAAATTTTATGACCCTTTTGATGAACTATTCTGTTATCGTATAATTTGTGCAGAAGATAAGCGAGCTTTTCTTAAAACATCAAGGTTGATTTTATTTTACTTCTTCACAGCAATCTCCATGAGCGCATGCAATGTTTTCAATTGCCGCTGATTCGAAAGGCTTAATTCGAAAGTTAAAGTAAAGATGATATATCGTGGATCTTAAGTCAAGAGAATAAACATAATTACAGTTTTAATTTTTGATTATTTCCAAATATGTAGCAGCAAACTTAGAGGTATAGCTTGAAAGAACTTAACACCATGAATATTTTATGGTTAAGGAGATGGAATCTCTAAACGGAAATGAAACATATTTTGATAGTATTCTCAGTTAATTTCCACATGTTTTCTAACTTTGATTTCTGTGATAAGGGAATCAAGGAATATCTATTAACTTTTTATTTATTTTTTGCAGACGATTATTTCAGATCATCTTCTCTTTTTTAAAGAGATTTTCTATTGAAATCACAGCTAAGCCTCATGAGATATAATTAACATCTTCTTACTTTTCCCTTGTCAATTCATTTTCATACAAAAATTTCCGCACTGTCTTACGATGAGAAAAATGTTTTAACATATGATAGCACAGTTTACAACAAATTTTATTCTGTGATTAACTGTGACTAAATCTGATTATACACACACATATATATATCAGTGGCATAGCGAGAAATTTTTTATGGGGGAGGGCACGACTACTGTAACTCATATACATGCATATGTGTGTGATTAGAGAGTTGAAGAAAATACGTTTTGTATCACAAAAAATTGCTCATGGGGGGGAGGGGGGTTATAACCCCTCTTTAACCCCCCTATGGCTATGCCACTGACATATATATATATATATATATACTGGGTTTCCCATAATTACAAGGACAAACTTAAGAGGAGGTAGGGCAGGTAATAAGGATTCAGAATAACATAGCAATGTGGGGCCAATAACTTAGCAATAGCGGAAATGCCGTCTTCATATAGCCGACTTCATATATTCCGACTACTGTTCGTCAAATGCCGTTTAAATGCCGTCTTCATATATTCCGACTACTGTTCGTCAAATGCCGTTCAAATGCCGTCTTCATATATTCCGACTACTGTTCGTCAAAAACTAAAGTATCTTTCACAGAAAACACTTGACTAATATTAATTGCTTAAAAAATTTACTTCATTTCATTGCTAAAATTTTTCCAGACAAGCTCATTGTCCATGAAACTTGGTCAAGAAATTAGACTAACACTAAAGCTCTTTTTCCCAAAGTGATTATTAACTGGTAAGGGAAAACGGCGTTTTTGACCCCATATTGCTATGTGATTCCCATTCCCTATTATGTGCCCTGCCTCCTCTTAAAGTATGTCCCAATTATTATGGGACACCCTATATATATATATATATATATATATATATATATGCATTTTTATAGATATGAATTAATTATTTTCAACACCTCTTTGAAGACGGGGTACTTTCTATTGTTAAATAAGAATGCACAATATTAGTACGTAAGATAATAATTGAGATAATAATTGAGTAACATAAAAAATAGCTGGATATGGAAAACAAATGACATTCAATCATTTTACAAAAACTACCTCTTAACAATTTCGCAAAGACATATTTTTTAACATAATACGTTTGTCTAAAGAACAGTGAATGCAAATAAGATATGTAACATATTTGGAACAGTCTTCATGTGCCAATTCTTGCATTTCATGCACCTCACTCATTTTTCTTTTGTCTTCGACAATATGCCATGCCACTTTTTATTTTTGGGATTTGATGTTTTAATGCTTTTGACAAGTGAAGACAAAGGTCCAGATAGTTTCCTGACCAGGATAGGCTTTTGTATTTTCTTTCCCTTTTTATGTGTTTCCTTTTGGATTTTCTTCTTTTTTTACACAAATTTTCAACTTATTTGTAACGTTAATACCAGTCAGCAGAGATAACTTCATTCTCTTTCTTTCCACGTTGTATTTTCCTTGTAGGGTAGCAGGACTCGAGTTTTCCAACGACTTGTGCCCCGTTTACTGTTGGAAAACCTGCCCCGTCTTCGTATTGAAACTTTGATACTACGTTGATGACCAGCGGTGTAAATTATTTATAAAACAAGCACATACTTACTTGAAGAAAGAAAGCCATTTTTAGTGCCAAAAATACTAAAATAGTAAGTTTATAATGCTAGTACTATTACGTTGAGTCTGAATAAAGATCTTACATTTTATTCACTATGAAAAAATGCAGAAAAGCAGAAAAAAGCGTCTTCCAATAATTTGACAGAAGCTTCTGAACTGAAACTTTCGTGTATAGTCTGTGTGTCGCTAATTGAGCTAGTTCGCTTCATCTAGAGGCTTATTTAAAAACTAGAGCGAGGTGGGGCAAAGTGCCCCGATCATCCCGATTAACTTCCTTACTCATTCATATTAAACGTAAGTTTTTTTTTTTTTTTTTTTTTTTTTTTGAGCGTATCACTTATATTACGTGTAAAAAATTTAAAACCATAAATTTCACATTTTTATAAACAATCAAAAGGAGTATTTCTACTCGGACTGCGTAAAAGTATAGGTTTCGATCCATTGATCCTATTTTATGCCAGTTAAGCTCTTGTTATATGTATATTATATATGTATATATAAATTTAATTTATAAAAATGTGTAGAAAAATTATTGTGGAAGATAAGTTATGATAGTAATGAAAGCAATAATGTAGGGGAAAAAAATGTAGGTATTCATTGTGTTTAAACATAAGTATTGCATTAAACACGAAAAAACTGAACTGCTTACTATTTATGGTTTTCTTTTCTCAAATTAAGCAAAAAAAATGTGTTTTTGTAACTTTCATAAAAATATTAAACAGGCTTAAAATTTCTAAAGACCAAATTGTTTATCAATTAGCAGACGACTTTGAATTTTTAAATATTTTTTTCTCAATTATCTGCGCTTAAAATTGCATTTATAAAAATAATTTATGAGAGATAATGATTAAATAAAAATGTCTTGTGTTAATTTTTCTTAAATTTTAGTTCTATATTTACTTGCGAAGGGTTTCAGAATTTAAACCAGTTATTAATTCCTCTTCCCTTCCACTTAAAATATATTTATTTAGATTTTTCATTATTTTTCGTCTTGTTAATTCAATGCTTTTATATTGTTTAAATTAAAAAATATAAACAAATAATGATACATAAGTACAGGGTGTCCGAAAAATTCATGACACATTTCAAAAATTCACAGAAAAGCAACAGATTGTTTTATGAATATGCGGTTGGCACAGTAATGCTTCACTGAAACAAGAATTTATTTTTCCATCTTAAAACGAATTACTTCCAAAATGTGTTCATAGATGGCGCTGCATTTACAGTTTTAAGCAATGAGAGCCGAAAGAGATTTTTCATGAGTTTCAAACAGGATTGACTGTGAGGAAATATTCATTCTAGCTATGGTGACTGCGACTGAGAAAGCGCACTGCTTAGGTTGGTATTTCGAATCAAAATCCACAACTTCAGTTCAGAGAAAGTTTCGTAACATGTTTAAGAATACCGTCCGAGTCGAAACAGCATTTTAGCCTGGCATGAAAAGTTTTTATAAACTGGGAGCGTTTTAGATGGGGAAAGAAGCGGTCGGCCGCGGAGATCGGATGAGAGTGTACAAGACATGGACATGGATGACTTGAGTATATGGGATGAACTTGAGTACCGTTTAGATGAGGTTTGAGCAACAAGAGGTGCACACATTGAACTCTGGTAGCGAAAGGTATTGCTTTCTTCTTAATAAAATGATTATGCACCTCACATTACGTTTGTTTTTCTTACTGTGACGGTACAGCGCTACCTATGAACACAATTTAGAAGATTTTTTTTTTTTTTTACAATGTCAAAACAAAAAAAAAAAATTCCAGAACCTGAGACGTATTACTGTGCAAACAGCATATTCACACGACAATTTGTTGTTTTTCTATGAATTTTTTAAATGTGTCAAGGACTTTTCGGACACCCTGTATATACACTCACTTGCAAAAGTTAAGATTGTAAGTGCTGGTAGAAGGTGATTAAAACTTTCGTACAATTTGTTTTCAAGACATACGTGTTTCTATGACTTCCAGAAGACGAATGGAAGATTCTGTGCGTTGGCGTGTTGTGGGGCGCATTGAGACAGGACCAGTCGATCACAGATGTTGCTCTTTTCTTCGGAGTTCATCATTATGTAATTTCACGTTTATGGAAACAATTCCAAACCACACAGACAGTTGTCCGAAGACCCGTAGCAAGTCGCCCAAGGGTTACAAACCCCGCGGAAGATCTATATATGTCTATTTTAACCAAGCAGAATCGCAAAGCGACCTCCACTATGGTTACAGCGTCCATTGGTAAGGCGATATTTGCAGCTACTGTACGCCAAAGATTACGTATGAAGGAACTGTACGCCCGGGTACCTCGAGTTTGTGTTCTTCTATCCGTCCAATCAAGAGGGGCACGATTAAAGTGATGCCGGGAACATGTCAAATGGACTGTGTCTGAATGGGGCAATGTCATGTTTACTGATGAGTGAAGATTTGCTCTGGAGCCAGGTGACAAGCGTATAAGGATATGGCGTGAACAAGGAACACGCAATCAGTCCCAAAACCTCACCGAACATCACGCATTCCGAGGCGGAAGCATTATGGTGTGGGCAGGGATTTCATCAGGATACCGCACCAACCTGCACATCTTTGGGGTTCTGTGACGGCTGTCCGGTATCGAGATGAAGCCCTAGAACCCATTGTGAGATTGTACGCTGCAGCAGTTGGCCCTACTTTTGTTTTAATGGACGATAACGCACGTCCCCATAGAGCTGACATCGTCGATGACTACCTGGAGAGTGAAGGGATTGCGCGTATGGCGTGGCCAGCATATTCGCTCGACCTTAAACCCATTGAAAATCTTTGGGATGCTTTCGGCCGTGCTGTATCTTCACGTTTCCCACCTCCAGCCACTCTTATTGAGCTGGAAACTGCTCTATACAAGAAGAATGCCGATTGCTTACTTCTGCGGTCGTTGAGCCTCACCATGGCACAGTTGTTATATCACTGGAAATGGTAGACGGGTGATGTGTGAAGGTCCCGGGTTCGGGTCCCATCGCGCGTCCGTGGACCTAACTGTTCGGAGTTTTCCGTGGTTTTCTCCGAAACTTAGCGTAAATACGGGTTAGGACCCCTTCGAAAGACTCCCACGGAGGGCTCCCCACCCTTCGGCCTAGAGCCCCCGCGTAGCTAATCGGCCGTAATCCCACAAATTGCGGTGGTTGATCACATAATTGAAAGCATGGTCACAAGGTGTAAACTTTGTATACTGATGAGAGGGGATCACCACATACTCGTGTCCCTTTTGTCCCTTTTTTCATTTTATGCTGTTTATTTTCACTTTATATATAATTCTGTTTAAGTCTCCAGTATGTCATTATCTGATAACTTACAAAAATTTAATATTGTTTCCATTTCTGTATATAATTATTCATTTTGTTTTATGCATAAATATATATGCTACTTTCCTGCCGAATTTTGTGTCAATCAAAGCAGTATTTGTTGTTTTTTTTTTTTGCATTTTACATTTTCGTGCTTAACTTTAGGAAGTGAGTGTATATGGGAACATCATGAACTCTGAAATTTGAATTATAATTAACGTGGTAAGAAGTCAGTTTTGAAAAATATAAGTAATAAATGAGAAAGATAAAATTTAGTACTTCTGACCTCTAGTGTACAATGTTTTTCCGAAAAAGAACGATAACAAAAGATGCACTGAAATTGGTCATTCCCAGGAGTAGTTTTAAGCCATCTGTTGCGGTTCAAATAATTGATCGAAACCCATCGAGTTAACCCTCAGAAACTAGATGACTTAACAAGATTAACTGAAACATTACTTTTTGGCAAATACAGAAAACTAAATGAACAGGCAGTGTAGCGGGAATTCGGAGAATAAGTAGATTAACGTTATTTTAGGATTTTATATTTCATTAGATGATCAATTTATAGTATTTAAAGAAATCAAATTAGCTCTTTTCGATATCATAAAATTATTGTTTTATAATACGTATTTTATTTTTAACTAATATCAGCTTAAAAGTCATTTATTATGCACCAACAAATTATTTTAAGGAATAATGAAATGCATGTTCTCTTTTATTTCTTTAGAATTTTTAGTTTAAATGATTAGCCTATACATTATAAAATTATTTTTATAATTATTGAGAAAAAAGCATGATTAAATTCAATATGACAGCCTGAAGGTAAGTTAAATATAACAGCATAATTATGTATCATGAAAAACACTATCTCGATTAGTAAACCCCTTGCATTAACTTTTTGTATTTTTGCATCACTTTTGCATGCACAACTCATTTATATAGAATGAAAAATCATATATAGTCTTATACAATGTATCAAGAATGCATCTAAATTAAATACACTAATACATTTACAAGACAATTATTTAATTATATTCACTATTTGCTTTTTTAATGGCATTGTTTATATGTGTGTATGTTGGTGACATTACTTGTCGCAAACTTATCCCAATTTTGAAAAGTAATATTGTTTAAGCTTTAAAAAAGTTTGGACAATTATTGTCTTTGTAACAAAAATTTTAGGTGTATTTCAGTCTCATCATTTTTAACGATTGCTTTTGAAAATTGAGAAACGTTTAACTTAGAAAATGAAAAATAAAGCACTAGTATATCTTTATATTGAAATATTTTAACTTTAAACTTTCGCACGGTTCGTTGAAAACTCTTATCACTCAGGAACAGTACATCGATATAAAATATCTTCATGTTTATTTTTTTCTTTTCTGAAGAAAATGCTTTATTGATTTCTTTATATTAATGGAAACATGCATTGAAAAATAATACTTTAAAAAAAAATATATCACACTCTGTAAACTATTTTGCTAATTAACACTTTTAGGATGGATAGCCATAAGTTTAAACGCTATTGTTGTAAATAAGCAGATTACACACCATTTTTAGGAATTTTTTTTAGAATTTATACAGAATTAAAAATCCCATTTTGTATATATTTTTCAATTACATGAGGTAACTTGTAAAAAAGTAGAAATATTCAAGAGACTCTCATTTATCTGAATATATTATCTTTTTCATATTTCTAAATTTGATATACGTAACGCATATGTATGTAAATTATGAATTCTTATA
This sequence comes from Cheiracanthium punctorium, assembly GCA_038373885.1. Classification (NCBI taxonomy): domain Eukaryota; kingdom Metazoa; phylum Arthropoda; class Arachnida; order Araneae; family Cheiracanthiidae; genus Cheiracanthium; species Cheiracanthium punctorium. Next base: position 758,920 of record JAWZYV010011819.1, read on the forward strand.
GCGCCCCCCAATTTTGTGTCACATATTTGAATTTCAAGAAAATGCCCACTTCTTTCCCTTAAATGTTCTAGTAAATCCATGTGTTATAATATCCTGTCTTACAGAATTTTCATTTACTATATTACGTTCGCTTTTTCTGTCAGATTTTTCATGAAATGGAATTTTAATTAAAGAACACAAGCAATGTCATTTAACATATTAAATAACAAAAAAGTATATTGTTTTCTCGCTTTTAATGTTATATGTGCCTCAACATTAAAAAATTCTGAAAAGACACTCTGGAGTATAAAACTTAGTGTTTTCAATATTTTATTTCAGTAGATGATTTTTATTACAGATTAATTTTTGCTGACTCATACCCTATAATACCTGAAGCGCTAGAAATTGACATATTATTTCGTTCTAATAACTGCCTTCACACATCTTAGGGATAAAAATCAAACACCTATAAAAACAGTCTATTTGAAACATCTGAGACAAATCAAGATGGCTTGATTTAAAAGTGAGAATAATTATGCTACTACGTACAGCATACAATTATAGAGAAATAAATAATATATCTTCTCTAAAGAAGAACAACTTCTCTCAATTCCAGTCATGAAAGATATTGATCTACCCCAAATCTTGAAAACATTTATTCCGATATTTTTTTCTTGGTACGAACGATGATAGAGAACATGGATCATTTTTTTTTCTCGACTTAATTCGTGGAGCACAGACGGGGACTAATTTTGTGTAAGTCATAAAATGCAGGAAGAGCTTGGTTGCACACATAAGTCAACAACACTCCGTGTTCATGTCACCACTTTTGAGTTGGAAAAAAGAAACCACTGTACTGTTATGCCAGAAAAAACAAACATTTCGCTCAGCCGCAAGAAAAGTGTCACAAATAAAGAAGCAACTTGTCTAAAGATAACAGTTTTATGCTTACACACACTGCTTCTTATTAGCAAAAATACTTGAAATCAGCATCTGAAGACATCGGAGTACTTCCGAAATGCATAAGTTAGAGTTGCACTAAATAAACAAATTTGCTTTTGTAAATTTATATTCGTAGAATGTTTTTTATTTTTTTTACATAAAGGATAAATGAACAAAGAGAACAATTAGTACTATAGTAAAGGAAGTTAAAAAGTGTAACATGCTTTCTAGCAACATCAAACGGATGAGGTTTAAGATAGAATTAAGTATAGTGTCCAATGAATGTGCAATAGCATTAGAGAGCAAATAGTTCAAAATACACCGGGTTTAGCATAAATATTTTACTTAATCCTACTACAAAATAATCTAAAAGAATAAATAGTATTTTTTTTACAAAATTTTACTTTTAAAATTAGGTAGTTCAGATTACTTTTTTATTTCATCCGCAGTTCCGTCATAAAACTTATATCTATTTATTTATTTAGTGAAATTTATGCAGCCATTTTAATTCGTGTTGTTTGATGTAATTATAGAAAAAAAATCTATTTATGTAATACATTGTGTTCTCCAAAATATACATGCGGTTGTAATCCTGAAAAACGGACGAATTTGATTTCGTGCGAAATAAAACAATATCACTAAAACGTAATTGAAACAATCAGCATCCACAAAAATTAAAATTAATAATCATAAAATGTATGCTTCTACAGAAGTGGCATTTTACAATTTGCGCATCAAATGTTTCAATTTTTCCATATATTAAAACTCCCGTATGTAATAGTTCTGTAATAATTATTTTGTCAAATTAGAAAGAGACTGCAACACAATTTAACTTTCACCTGATATGAATCTAGATGATCCAATAGATAGCAATTCCTTCTGATACGTTTGAAGAAAGAAAAAAAAAAGTTAATTCAACACGGAATACTTCCAAGAAACAAATGTGAATAACCCACCAGGTACCAATCCCATCCTATTCTTCCTCGGGGCAGCGCATTATTGACTTTTAAGACAAATCATCTAATATCAATTAGAAGCTATTCTGTGAAATATGCAAATGAATTATATTATTTCAGCTATGTGAATATGCTACAATGGGCACAGATCATTAGATGTCCCAAATGATCCCAGTAGCGCGTGGCTCTTTCTCATGTTGCATTCTCATGGATCAATTAGCATTCTATCGAACCTGCCATTAAGCTAAGAGACAATTGGTCTCAGCTGAAACATGCATTTTAAGTTCGGCAAAACTGAACATGATTTGCTTTCGTAATGAAATACAACAAAAACTGATTTTATTCGCGTCTAAAGATTGGTAAGGATGAGCGTTACAGATGTCCTGGAAATATGTTTATTCTTTAAAAAAAGATGTGGAGTTCTTGATAGTTAAATTTTTGAGTTCAAACTTAAACGATGACGTACACATCTGGTAGAGAACTTTGTGTCAGGTGCGAGAATTTGGAGTGATTATATTATTTTTACTTTCTGAGCATGTAACATGCAAGGAAATTATAATACTCATGAAAAAATTCGACATAGAGGTTTCGAAGTACTTACACCTTTTAAGGTCTTCTAAATCCATTCCAGCTATTTTGAATGAACGGATGGTGAATGATGGATGAATGTGTATGTTAGTGAACATAATAGCTCCTAAACCTTGCATTCAATTGAACTGTAATTTGGTATATACTATTATAGACTATCCTCGCACTTGATTTTGTCTGTATAGGACGTATATTTTTTACAGGGCTACAAAAAAAAGAATTATTATATATTACGGCCTATAGATGGAAATTCTTGAAAATGTGCTAGAGTCTAAATTCGGTTGAGCGAAATTTGAGTCTGTATGTTGTAGTTGTAGGTCACGGTCAGATGACCTGCATAGATATTGGTATGTATAGAGCTGATAGTTTGATCACAGAGTTTCAGAAAAGAATTCTTATGTATTTCTGCCTTTGGGCGCAAGTCATTTAAAGTGTGCTAGTATCTAAATCATGCATTCAAACAAGTTCAAACTGGGTGTGTATATGGTAGGTCATAGTCATACACACTATACAGATTTCGGTGTGTATAAGAATTAGAGTTTTCATACTGGGCTGCAGAAAAAGAAATCGTATACATCACTGCCTACGGACAAAAATTCTTGAAAGTGCGCTAGCGTCTGTATGGTGCATTCGACTAACCTCAAGTTAGGTACGCATATATTTCTCATTGTCTTACATAGTGTATGGATTTCGGTGTGTGTAGGACTTCTTTTTTACAGAGCTACAAAAAGTATCCTTATTTATTGTGGCCTACACTCTCAAATAATTTGAAGTGCACTATCGTCTGAATACTGCATTCGATTGAGTTGAGTCAAATTTACATACACACTTGGTAAAGTTCAAGTCTTAGGAAAGTACAATGGGGTCTCTTATTTTTAGAATATTTTTCGTTTAGTAATAGTATAATTTTAAGGAGTAACTTTTGAATAGAAATAGTTAAATTCGCACATACCTGTATACAGTCTTTTCATAAATATTAATATACTCTACAGTATACTGATGAAAATACAAAATTTATATTATACAAGAATATATTCAATGTTCTGTCTCTGAACATATTTAACAAGCATGATGTTCTAAGAATTGTTCTCTTTCTCATAAAGTTGTATAACATGAGAATAGAAATATTTACCTCTCACTATCCAATAAATTTTGGGAGAAATAATGCGTTCTTTAAGTGTTCAGTCTTCTGAAGTATTGGTTTATTTATTGGGTTCCAACGCTATTGTGGATATTGATCAAAACTCATTTTAACGCTCAATTAATAAAGTTTTTCTAATTTATTAATATCATTCTTCAGTGAGAGATTGTTTCAAGTTAATGGTTATTTACCTTAATGTTTAATCTTTAATGGTTATTTTAGCTGAAGCTGTTATTGTTCTTATTATTTTAACAACAGTAAGCACTTATTAATTTGACAAAATTATTAGTGATCGGAAAAGTTCTGTCCAAAACTTATATTTTCAGCAGTTTATGAAATTAAAAATCCGTTACTATTATTGTATACCATGTCAATTTTTTTAAAACAAGTTTGATTTTAGAATTCTGTTTCATTTTAAACAAGCTGGATTTAAGAATTTCATTTTATTTTGAATTAGTGGATCTTCTTCGCACAGGGGGGATAGTTTATTTTTTAAAAACGCTTAAAAAGCATAAAATTCTTTATGAAATATTTAGAAAAAATAAATGGTTCCTGAACACTAGATACTAAAAAATGATGTTTATAAGTTGATAGATGTGCTATTTAGCAGTAAGAAAGAATTAGTTTTTATCAAAAAGCCAACTTTCTGACAGCCGCCCAGGTGGGTAGCGGCTGACGAACCATTCTGTCATACCTTGTGTCTGGGTTCGATTCCCCGCTTGGGATTTAGTGTATCGTAGTCCGTCCATTCATAGAGGCAACGTTGACAACTTACTAAGTGCCTTTATAATTAAAACGGCCAATACTTCACGCTTTAGTAGTGGGAAATGCCTAATGGGCATGTGCCCTCACTTAAAAAATAGTTTTCGTATATGGTTGTACTAGTTGCATTCTGTACTAATACTAAATATTTTTTTACTTTACTTTAGGCAAGGAGCAATAATAAAATTTGACACATTTTATATAGATTTACTCAAATTCTCAAAATCTGTACATAATTTTGAAAATTATCGATAGCTATAGTTTAAGTTGAGTGACAGCCTGTCATTATACTTTACTTCATTCACCTGAGGCATGTGATGCGCGAAGAAAAATTGCCCATTTGGGATAGATTTTTACAAAATCTCAAAATCTATTTTTTTAATTCGACGTCTGTAGTTTAAGTTGAGTGACCACCTATCATCATAAATTTCATTCCATTCTCTTTAGATGTGTCTACGTGGCTCGCGGAATAAAAAGCGACAGACAGACATACGTCTTTAAAAGGTCATTTCGGATTTTCAAATGTTTGAAACTCATGGAAATCGCAAAATTTTTGAATATCAAGTAAGATTCAGACAAAAGTCTTATTTTATTTAAATAGACTATCAGATTTTTATTAACAACGGCACATTTAAAAAAGTTTTTTTTATTATTCACTTTGATTACACAGAAGCTTAAAAAATCTTTAAATGCCCATGGGATCTAAAGCATAAGGATAAAATTTATCTTTGCCTCATAATTTGAAATCATTTGAAATTCAAGATTCACGACTCAGAAATTCTCATCAAGATTAAGTGACTTGGAAAATGTTGGAATATTTCAAATTTGTGCCAAAGTATTCACTTAATGCTGTTGGAATTCCATCGCCTAGTGTGAACTTAATTCGGATAACGAACAAAAACTCAAAGATTCTATCTTTAATTAATGATAAATTACTTGTAACTAAGAATTTTTAAACGTATAGTAAATCAAATGAATTATACAAATGACAAATTGGATAACTTAATTTCCAAATCCTGCAGGAGTTTAAATATATTCGCATGAATAATTTGACTTCAAATGATATCAAAAGCTACCCTTAAGAATAAAACACTGCCGTAATATATCTACAGGAATAAATAATATCTCCTTTAATCCTCTATCTATCACATTCAGTGATTTTTTAAAGTGGTCTAACATTAACCAAAATGGAATTGTAAATCTAAAATTCCATAAATTTCAGTGACAGTTAAAGAATTAGCATAAATTTGGTTTTGGATGATATATCTGAATATGTGCGAGTCTAAAAAAATTATGTCTTTGGCAATAGCTTCTTCAACAAATTAAGCTGAAGATTGAAGAAGGTTACCCACGAATCCAGGAAAGTTGAGATAGGACACCATCTTTTTCCCCATTCTAATCCACTTTATAATTTATCATGTGACAGAAATTGTTATTTTTCAGGACTTAAATGTGGTTTTATTCTGATAACTCAATGCACTGTTAACTAAGTTCTCTGTTACTTCATCATTGGAATCTGGCAAAAGGTGCAGCAATGCTTTTGCTGGTATTTCTCCATCGAATGCTCTCAGATACTTTTGGAGAAGTCTCTATTAGTGAAAGAACATCCGAGGGGTTTCAAAATTTCAACAATGGTTACAACGTGATTTTCGCGACGAAGACAGGTATGACAGTAGAAAAGAGAAGGTTTTTAAAGATGTAGAGTAGGAGGCATTACTTAACGAAGATTCTTGACAAAGTCAAGATGAATTGGCACACTGGGAATGATTGGCGTTCACTGGGAATGACTCAACATAAAAGTTTAAAACTTACAACCATTTTACAATAAAATCTCAAATTTCGAGAAAATAGAGGTGGAAATACCTTATTTTACACAAATATTTAACTGATTAAAAAAAAGGTTAAAAAGGGGGATAAAAACAGGCATTCGCGACATTCAAGAAAGCCTACGCCTGTTCAGGAATTCAATAAACATATATTGAATTCCTGAATATTTTCAGTTTTTGGTGTTAAAACGGAAGCTCTGTAAAAATTCATATTTTGTCTCCATGGAAAATAAACTATGTGTTTCACATTTGTAACGAAAGCCAGGACCACTTAATAAGACTTGCGCGTAATAGCCTTTGACCATATGCTTAACTTTCTCATTCATTTTAGAGCAATTACTCTGCCGGATTATATTCACTTGATTCATCACTTTAATGTATTGTATGACAGTATTTTAATCATATTATAGCACCGAATTAATGGATGCACATTTCGAGTGTCAAGACCACATGCCGTATTATGAAAATAAACACTAAACTAAGCAAGATGATACTCCCAATATGTAATTAAATCTTCCGGTAATGTTCTTAATTAAATTCATAGATGATTGCATTAAGAACTTGATCAAGTTTAAGCCTTTAAGTTAATTTCACTAATAAGTAGTTTGAAATTAATAGGTAATTAGACGTGTAATAAGTGCGTGTAACTCTTGATAAATTTCAGATAATCTTCAACTACTGATTTTTGTGCTAAACTTTTCTATGTTATTTAAGTTTTTAAAGCAGTTTAAGCTACAATAAATGTTACTTGCAAAGTATTTTATTTTTATCCTTCTAATAATTTAGATCACTTCTGTTGATATTCAGTACTGTTTTATGGAGGAATGCTATTCTTATTTTTAACATTGTATGTACCAATGTGTAACACATTGGTTAAAGCTACTGACATTGGAAGATAGCTCAAGTGGAGGAGCAGGGTTCTGTCCTCTCGCGGGGCCGTCGGTCTAGCCGGCTGGAGTTTTGGGCGGTTTTCACCACATGTAACGTGAATACGCGCTAGATACCCAGAAAAGTCTTCCCCTAAGGCACATGCCCCCCCCTTGTGTTTGTCCTTTCTTTGACGTGGATTTATAAGCGGTTCCTCGTGACCAAGCACACAAATCCGAATACATGTTTCAAAACAACAACAACAACATTGTATGTTGTTTGGAGCATCTGAGGAAACTAAAGGCTGTAATCTTTAAAAATCTGTATTTCTACTGTATGCTGATGGGCAAAGTACTATAGTTTTTATGTGTTATATTTGAAGATTTCTTATAAAGTAACTAATGAGAATAGAAAAAATAATTTTTATTTTAATCACTGCAAAAACCCATTGCATTTTAATAATTTTAATGATCATTAAATACTCATACTTCAGATAGCTACAGTAAATGCTTTAAAATCTTTTTAGTATAACAGACGAAATGCAAAATATCATTTTGGGAAAAGCTAATATTCTGAAGATCTTTTTTTCTCTTTTACACGAAATTTCCTTTCATGAATGTTTGAAAACAACAAGATCAATTTCGTGTAAATTGGCCATTTTAGCTGATATCGCTTACATTTTATGAATTGCTATACCTGACGATTAAACATCGGTATTAAAATAAGCCATTTGCTTTGACAATGGTGTAAGTCCATTTTTCACAAGAAGTTTTTCAATGTTAACAATGACTACAATATGCTCTGAACTTTTTATCAATAAATAGTACTACCCCTAGAAAAATTATTTAAAATTTTCATCATTTTCTCTATACAGATTTACATAGTTAATGAAATTATAAACCATTGAAATGCAAATCTTTAAATATCTCCATATAACATAAAATGGACTTACACCGCTTTGAAAGAAAACGGCTCACATATCAGGACCTTGGAACAGAACGAACGACCCCCCTCCCTTTACTTTTCCGAGTTGGATTCGCCCTTCCTATTCCATAGAACTGATATGATAATCATTATGTGAGTTGACTGAAGATTATATTAAGAGAATTGTTCCTGTGCATATCGTGGATATTTTGCAGATAGCTAGGTTTTCGAGGTTCTTGCTGTGTTTTACACAATAATGCACTTGATATAGTCTTTATTCCATTTAATTTAATTTATATTAGTTGCAGTAAATATCGTGTCATTATGCGGGATACAAATTATAGAATTAACGCCTAAACACAATGCTCTCGCTGTGACTGAGTAAAATGTGAACATTTTGACTGTTCGTCCGAAAATTACGTAAACTTTCGTCAGCTTTCCAATCTTTGTATCCCAAATAATAAATTTTATTTAAACAGCATGGCTTAAAGTGGCAAACTTTCATGAAAATGCATTAAATTTTAGCACATGTTTTCCAAAACAAGTTATTATTCATAATTCATGTCAGAAATATATTTAACAGTACTGATATTTGCTAAAAGCTGTAATACAAAAAATGTAATACAAATGCTTGGCAAAAGGAGACGCTTTTATTTAAATAGCGCCAGTGATACTTACAAAAAGTTAACTTTTCTATATCTTTTTAAGTACTGTATACTATATATAGAAAAAAATGAATACGGTGAAAAAATAAATCAAAAAAATGCATGTATTATTGCAGCATTTTATGACGAAAATATACTTCAAATTATTCAAATCTAAAAATGCTTCTGAATAAAACTGCTCTTAAACAAAATTAGTATATATATTTCATAGTGTTTGATAAATTTTACATTGAAAGCAAAAAAATTCAGTATTATATTCCAACATCTACAACATAGAAACATTTTTGAAAATTTTGTTCTAATTTTTAGCACAACGCTGAATTCAGCATTTTATTTTTAACTATAAAGAGAAACTCCAATTTAGCATGCAGAACAGAATACTTAGGATAAATGACGATGCACAGAAAATGAAGCGTCCCAAAAATATTACTCTACTCTGCAAAAATATATCTGCTCACAATAAACACAGCTCCATTTTAAAAGCATGATACATTTAACTCTTTTATCAGTATCTCCCAGAATGTCATATTAATGAAAAGACATGCCTTTTGCAATGATTCAGCCTTCTGCATGAACAATCTTTTCAATTTCTTAATAACAACTCACTTATTTGGGCTTTCTTAGCACTATTAGTTTTTCCAAAGCATTTGATACTTTTCTTCTCAATAAAACAGAAAATTTTATTTTCCAACATGATACGGCACGAGGTCATGAATCTGGTGCTTGACATTCAGTGTCTATCTCTACTTTCTTGATGTACGGTACCCAGGACGATAAAAACTTTGAGAAACTTCATCTCAGGAAAGTGTTCATAACAAACCGCCTGGAGCTAGAGTATTGTAAGACATAAAGCAAATTTTATCAGTTTTATTATTCAAGGTTTTTCTCTTTTTCTTGTTAACTTCGAAGAGGAACTTTATAAAAGGGTTTACCTTTTAGAATATTGTTCAGTTTTATAAACACCTTCTGTAGTAGAGTGATAGTGCTGGTAATATTCAACATTTCATTAGAAATTAATGTAATTCTAGTAATTTTTGTATAGCTTATGTCAAAATTATTAAGGATGATAAGAATTGTTGTCCTTACCATGTATTTTTCGATTTTTTTAAGATACCTACAACTAAAACTAACAAAGAAACTCTTCAGAATACTATCAGATGCTACTTCTCTTTACCTTTGATTACTATTACACAAATACTCAAAAGTAAGCATTTATTTCTCCAAAATACACATATAAATATATATGACTAATTTTATTTATATGTATAAAAATAAACTAGATAGATAGATAAACAACAGAAAATTAAGTCTATTAAAATTTAATTTAATTAAATATTACCTTAAGTAAACAGTCAAACCATTAAATTAGTGATACATAGATATGTAATGAAATTCATTTTGTAATCGTTACAGAAAATCGAAACTCTCTTTTCAGTTAAACTTATGAAAAAGACAGTTTTCTATATTTTCTTTTTTGCCCCTAGACTATGCAATTTCTTCACAAGGGAACAAGATTTTTAAAGAAACATTCAGAAGGATGAGGTTTTTGTATGTTAAATCACTGAATACCTGAAATATGGTGATTTTTCAAGTTGACATGTGACAAATCTTATCGGTAAAAAGAATTATAAATGTGAGTGTCGCCTCTTCATAAAGAGTTGAAGCTCATAAGCGAAGTTCAAGCCGGGCAATACATCGCCAAAATTTGCAAACTTCATTTAGCACTATAAAAATTTTTACAATTTTCTCAAAATCGTAAAATTTAATCAAAATTTTGCTTAAATAAATTGTTTCAGTAACAATTTATCATACTGCCAAACCACCTACCTTGCATCCTTCTTAAAGTGAGGTTCGATCTAAAATGTATGCTATGTCTGCATAATTTTGAAATCCCGAAAACAAAATCCGATTCGTATTATTTAAGTTGAATAAATACCTATTATGTTACTAAATTTTATCACATTCGCCTTAGATTTTTTACATGTGATGGCCCAACAAAGAGCAATTTCCGAAAAATCTCAAAAATAATTCATTTCTTTTTAAATCGATATTATTGTTAAGTTGAAGGACGAACTTTAATGTCATAAAATTTCATTCCATGTGCTTGATGCATCAACAAAGAGCCGTGTACAAACAGAGCAACAGACAAACCGATTTCTCAAGATAATTTTGGCCTTCTAGAACTTCAAACGGATAGAAATCGCATTTTTCCCCAAGAATTATACAGTAAACAGTTTTATTTCTATTGATAGATCGACCCATTCACATTCAAAGAGAAAGTGATGCAGGTTATGTAATATTAAGGCAGGGTCTCAAGCTTCTAAGCTTTACAAGTCATGAAATTAATTTCTTTTTTTAAGTTTTACACATTTATTTGTCTCCAATGTGGATGGCTAACAAATTTAAGGCTCATACCAGCACCAAGATTCCGAAATCCAGGGTTGCTTTTTGTTAGTAAGAAACGGAATATATTAGCAATTTAAAACACTGAGATGCAATTTAACCAAGAAATTAAAATCTCTCTAAATTCGGCAATAGCTATGTAACAGATTATGATACCCTTTTAATAGCTGCATGTAACTTTACAAAGTGTCGAAACTTAAAGATGTGCTTAATTTATACAATTCAATTTTGCAAATCTATCTAATTCGAAGCGAAAAATGTTTTAATTAAATTTCAAATGCTTTCCGATCTCTCAAAAGCGATCATATTTAACCCAACATTTATTAAGAATTATTTAGTAGTCTGGGTTAATAAAAGAAATAGTTTCATACTGTTATTCCGAAGATTAGAAAATATATGTATCATTTCCAAAAGTGATCCCATTTGTCAAAATACTGTTTTCAAATAAAATTATTACTATGAATAAAGGCCCAAGTTTTGGTATGTCTTTGTGTGCAATCAATTTGTAAATAAATCATAGTTATTAATTGATTTGCGTCACAATTCTATCTAGTCAAATGACTTAAAAGTAAATGCTTTGTCGTTTCTCTATCAATGGATCTTTGTGGCAGACTATTACTGTTTCATTTTATCTCATTTTCTAAACTCTTCTATAATTAAATATTGTCAGATAATAAAGAAAACTTACTTATAAGTCTGGTTTTGGTAGTATATTATCCAAGAGACGTATAATAAATATATATTGTGCAATACAATTTTTTTAAATAACAATAAAAGTTTAAAAAATTTAAGTTTCAAAGCTTTACTGTTAATTTCTTGCTGTTTTATAACATGTGCAATTTTAAAAGATATATATTACAAGCAGGGGCGTATCCAGAAATTTTTCATGGGGGGGGGGTTACGACTACTACAACTCAAATATATGTATACGTGTGTGTGATAATGTAGTGAAGAATATACATTTTGTATGGCAAAAAAATTCTCATAGGGGGGTTATAACCCCCTAACTCCCCCCCCCTTGGCTACGCCCCTGATTACAAGTAACTTAATATACTTTTGACATAAAAGTTTTCCGAATTTTTGTAACATTTAGCTAAAATGTTACAAAAATTGGCCTACACTTGAATTGGTTACTTCAGAACTTTAGCAAATTGTTGTTGTTGTAATTGAGAGTTTTTCTTAAGGTTTCTGACTACAATCTCGAAGATAGTCTTAAAACTCTGAATATTCGTTTAACGTTTATTTAATTCCAAAAAAATCATTTATTAACAATATCTGAAGAACACAACAAAAGTACAAACACAGAAGAAGGGGAAAATGACAACCACAGGTTAACGGGATAACCCGAGATATCACCGCTCGCAGGCGGGTAGGGTGCGCGAACCCACACAGCCATGTCCCACCGGTACAGACACCCACACAGTTCCATTGCTAACTTAAAATTACCTTTAAGATGTTTACTACCATGTAGTTGAGATTTTAAAGTGTTGGTGTTTAATCTTTACTAAGAAGGACCAAAATTACAAAACTACATGCTAAAACTGCTGGTTACCTAACAAGTTTTTAAACTATATGATTTATAAAACAAACAAAAATGTATACATGCACATAATAAAAAATAACATGCGTCTAAAAAACGAGCAAAAAAAGGCTAAACCCACATTTCAAAAGCTTCCCACAAAAGGAGGGACAAGTAGGATAATATATAAATTACGAAATATATTACATAAATGACAAGATTGTCGATAGAATTTCTAATTGCGTAAGAAGCGTGCAGATGTTTACTTGTTATTATACAATGAAAGGATGATCTCAACTTTTATGCTAAATTCCCTTGGAAAGTTACACTACCACAAAAGCTCTAGAATCTGGTTGTGTTACGTACAATGGAAGGAAGTGCCTTCTTTTAGATGCACTAGACAAAAGAATTGCATTTTAAGCAAGCATGGTGAAGAAAAATTGCGCTGTTCTTTGGAGATATTTCAACACGTTTCCAAGGTTTCATTTTTCATCCTATTATGAATGGAGTTAACTCCGCATTTTTGAAGACTATATACCAGTGCATCTAATTCGAAGACATTCAACTCTGTTTGCAGCTTCCAAGAACGGTCTGTACTCACGAATTCAAATCACTTCATTCGGTACTATAATTGGAGGCAAGATCCGGCTAATTAAAAACCGTTTGTTTTTATGCATGATAGTATAAGTAAAGCTATGTAAGCTTTTTTTCTAAAAGAAAAAAAAATAATTATTATTTTGAGAACACAGTTACGAAGCAGCAGTATGAAAATTTATTTCTTATTATTTAATGATATAAAATGAATGGCAAGAAAAATTGCTCTGTAGAGCAACATAAAATTTAATATTAAAAAAATCATTGCCGTTGAATGCAAAAAATTGATTATTTCGAAAACCATACTTCAGACAATTCATACTGGAACTTTCATTGATCACTCTCATTGAAATAATGCCAAAATAAAGACTGATTTGTTGGTTGTGTGTGATTATGGCAACGCTACACTAGGGCGATCTGCCAAGGGGGGTACCTTAGTAGGAGGACTTTCTAAGGGGTTCTAACGCGTATTCACGTTACATCTGGAGAAAACCTACCAAAACTCCAGACCGTTAGATCGACAGCCGCGCGATGGGACCTGAATCCGGGACCTTCACACATCGGCCATCTACCATTTTCAGTGGCATAACCACTGCGCCATGGTGAGGCCCAAAATAAAGACTGAATAAACGAGACATGTTACTGATTGGTTAAATAACTATTAATTACTAAGTCTGAGGTTACAATAATTTCCAATTAATCTATCCACCTTATTTTTCATAAAATATCAATGACTATTCAGTTGGATAGTCTGCAAAGAGTTCTAAAAACACCATGGCAGTAACTGATAAAAAACAAAAGTTATGCAATCTAATTTCAAAAAGGGGGAAAACATTTTACCCGATAAAATTTTATAGTCCGGTACTTCAGATGATCTTCAACCTTTTTGTGAACCGATTTCAAACATTCACGGAGAAAATAAAACATTCAAATCTAATAGTAAACTTGAAAACACCAAGTCATGTTTTCAATGTCTGAACTATATCCTAGGGCCGTGACCAGAAAAAAATTTCGGGGAGGGTCCAAAAATTTCGGAGGGGGACCAAACGATGAAAAAAGGCTGAATTTTTCACAAAAAGACTTCATCATTATTATTTTGTTAACAAAATAATAAATTTCGGGGGGGGGGAGAACCAGACCCCCCCCTGCCCTGCCGGGGTACGGCCTTGCTATATCATACGTAACAAAACCGACAGAAATGTCTGTGGTTGCTTGCTATACGATTATTTATATAAATGCTCATTAAGTGCCTAGTACTAAAGAATTATGATGGAGTGAAAAGTAAGATATAGAGAGGGAGTACAAAGGAATATATTCGGAACATTTCCTCTCCGTAAGTCCCTTTTAAGTATTTACATGGGAAATTCATTCAGACAGTTATAGCCATATAAAACGCGCTCTCCTATTTATAATATCATAAATCATTTTTAGATGATTGGCATTTTGCCAGTCAGCTAAAAGAAATATCTTCTTTGATATCATTTTAAGTTAATTTACTTGATTATTTCGTTTTTGTTTTATTTCTATTTCTGAAATGTATTTAAACGGTGGTATCATGAATTGTCATTGGCAATCATTTCACTGAGTAATAGATTTGAATGTTAGTAATGCTTTAAAAATTTCACTGCAGTGGTTTTCAGGAATGAGGAAAAATCGCAAAAATAATACGATGCATGTATAATTAAAAAAAATTTTTGACAGTGCACAATAGATGCAGAGTCACACGAAAAGATGTTTTTCAGGTAATCATTTAAAGCTGTTTTCTCATTAGTTTTACTTAAATAATTTTGGAAAAAAATTCAGCTCGTTGCCCTAATTCACATGAGTCTATATAACATTAAATTTTCCGATCATAAACACACTGAGAAAGCAATCAATAATAACCAAAGATTGAAGAACATGGGGTATTATTTTCATTATCTTATCATTTCAGATTTTCTGTACTAAGCAGAAACATCCTCAAATGTGGTGTCCTTCCCTGAATTACCTTTCTTAAGAAAACTTTTAGTAGACGCAAGAAAAGCATATGGATCACTTTAAGGAAGCGACACTAACTACTTATTTCACACACACTAGGACATTCTTTTATCTTATCTGCTTAATTCCTTGTATAATGACATCAAGTTAGTGGATCTTTTAGCATGTTTTATCACAGGAGTGCAATTTAGATCTGTTTCTTATTCTTTTATATCTTTAGAGATTATGTGTATGTTAGTTGAGATGAATTTGTCTCGAGGCTATTTTTGAATTAACAAGTCTATCTATATCATTGTTTATAAAATGTTATTGGAAGCTACACATTTTATTATATTGTAAATAAAAAATAAATAAAATTTAAAAAAAGAGTGTCCATGGTTCTATTTTCCGTACATGAAAAAGAAAGATAAAAATCTCCTATTTCGGACCATATTGTAAATTTTGAATAACGTAACATCTACATGTTCAAACAGAACGGTTGTCGAGTTGCATTTTCTAATTTTTTATTTTATATTTGAATTCAGCATATAAATAATAATACTATTATTACTAAAATTTTTAGTAATTTTCTACGAATAGCGACTGAGGTGAAAGGCTTCAGAAATTTTATCATATAATGTAGAAGAGAAATTTTCGATCTTAAGTCATAACTCATAAAATATTAAATGTACTTTATGGTACTTTATTTAAAAAACTAATTTATAAAAACCGAAGAGGACCATTTACAACTTGTTTTCTATTACTTTAGATATAAAAATTAAAAAAATATATATGTAGTCATGCATAGTAGCATATATAAATTCTCGATGACCCTTATGACTCAGACCCCTGAATTAAATTTTAGTTTTCCCCTGACTAATAAATTCAAAAGCGTCAAGTATCATATCAATGTATTTGTAACTGAAGCTTAAGGTATACCTTATTTTACAAATCGCTATATTGTCACATTTCGCTTCTTATTTGTGAAGGAATACAACTTCGAAACGCTAACTCACTGAATTTTCATTGTGAATCAGTAAAATTTTATATTTACTATAGTGAAAAGCTAAGCTATCAAATGAATTAATAAAAAAATTGGTTTTTATTAAACTAAATATAAACATATAGATGGTCCTATAAAAATAACTTAAATTTTTACAGAAAAATAAAGGCTGAAACATAAATGTAGATGGGTCGGAAACTTGCAGTTAAATTTTAGTTAGTTCCTGCTGTACAAGTAAATACACATTTAAAAAAAAATTAATACTAGATGTGAAATACTGTAAATGCTTTAATTGCTCTTCCAATGGGTTGATGAACACAATTATAATACTAAAGAAATTGTTTTTATGCACGATACTAAACTTCATGGTTTAAGAGGTAATATGCATATTTTGTGTAAAAGTGTTTTAAAGTTACTTTTTAAAAACTAATCAAAATTTTTATTTAGTCTTGAAAATATTTCAAATTGAATGATTTATGTTCTTTTAAATATTCCATGCCTGCACTAGTAACTTCAAAAGTATAATTTTGGTTCATAAGTTTTAGAAAATTGGATAAATTATACCATATTTTATTAAATTTGGATTGAAAAAAATAATCAAATCCACTGGAAGATGTCTTTAATGAGTTAAACTTTTCAAATTGTCCATTTCATAAGTACATCCCTACATAACAGCATCTCGAGAAAGCACATGGTTTTAGTCAATTCACACTGATTACTCCACAATTCTAGGCTTTTTTTAATTCATGCATGGTCATGTTTACAAGGTAGAATGTAGGTAGAAGGACACTGAAATTTTATAAGAAATATAAAACACTACCACATAATCTTAAGTGAAACACCTAAATAAGGCAAAGATATATTAGTAGAACATAAGAACCGTCCCAATATTGAAACCGTACTACTTTTTAGCAACTGTAACGGACCCAGAATTCTCAAATATCAGGGAAAGTAGTTGAAAAGAAAATAGCTCAAAAATCCAATTACGATCTGAGATAAAGTACCAAAGACGCCGCCATTACACTAGGATAGTTTCAAATGCACTTATTATATACAATATTAAAGGCGTGGTAAAGGTTTAAAGTTTAATTATATTTTAAAATGCTGTTGTCAACTTCTACTTTCAATCGATTCATACTCTTACTTCTATATTTTACATATTCTTCACATACTAAAATTACTGTTCTTCTCAATATTACTTCCGTTTTCTGTATGTGACACATCCGCGTCAGACAGACATTCTGCATTTAGTCGACATGAAAACAGAACTAGCTGTAAATGAAACAAAAGTTGACGATACATTTATGTAAGTAGGGTATGTCTTCCATAAATATTGTTTTAAAGTACTAAAAATCGCTGGTTTGTTCAACACTTGTCATATTTATTATTTAACTATAATTGCACAGTTAACTGAACCATTAATAGAAGAGAGGAGGGTATTATGTAACACCGTTTACATTTTAATAATAACTTTACTAATTTTTGAATAAAATTCCCGAAATCACCTTGAAAGTAAACTATAACTAACTGTAATGAACTGTCAAAATTGTAAAAAAAAGAAGAAAAAAAACACTGTTTATTTTGTTGCTATAAGAAATAAAAAAAACTACAAATGAAGATTAATAGGAAACAGTCAGGTAATATGAAAAAGGTGCACTGAAAAAAAATGTTTTGTTGATTCAACAAAAATTGTGTTAAATCAACAAAATTATTCGGTTGAAATAGCGCCCAAAATTTTTTTGTTGAATTAACAAAATATTTTTGTTAAAATTATTTGGTTATTTCGTCAATTTAACCAATTAATTTGATTGAAATAACCAAATATTTTGTTAATTTAACCAACCTATTTGCTTAAATGGTTTATTTGGTTAAAATCAACCGAATTATTTCTTTGAATTAACAACATTTCTTTGTTAACTATGTTGTGCTGGATCATTTAACAAAATTAATTTTGTTGATTTTATTTTTATATTTTTGAACCCATAAACAGTTGGTTGAAAGTTTCAGAGACAGGACTAAATAATTTATTTATACATCAAACTTCATATTTTTATTTTAGTGTTTTTGTAAATCTAGAAATTCAGTGTTAGTTTTCCTTCAGTACAAAAAACTTACAGTTAAGTCCCAAAAGTCATGCCCCAAGACAATCGAAAATTGTATTTTCGTTCGTGATAAAATAAGTATGTGTACTACGTATTTCCTCAAATTTTACATTATGACGAGATTTGTTTATTTCGCTAAGTAATAATTATGCAAATTCTAGTAGATGCCAAACTACTAGAATTTGCATAATTATTACTTAGTTAACTAATAAACTAATAATGAGGAAATACTAGAATTTGTATGTCCTCAAATTTTACATTATGCCGAGATTTGTTTATTTCGCTAAGTAATAATTATGCAAAATCTAGTAGATGCCAAATAAATATACGCGTAAGCTATTTTGAAGCGTCTGATAGCTCTCTCTCTCTCTTTTTTTTTTTTTTTTGCTTGAAAGACCAAATAAACATCGAAAGACTAAATTTTTTTAAAAAAAAGAGAGGATTTATACAATTGGTTAGCTAGCAGAACTTAATCGCTTTGATAATTGTAATACGAAGTTAATAAACATTTTATCGCTAGCATTTCATTTAGAAAATGAATTTATTTTCCCTTAGAAAGAATATAAAAAAGATGAGTGCCAAGTGACTTTTGACATTGTGACAAGGGGGAGACAAGTGGGAGATAAGTGATTTTTTTTTCCGGAGTGGTATACGAATTTAACTGCTTGCTACATAAAACCGATATGATTAAAAAATGTGTGTTCCGCTTTGACACTTAAACTACAAAAATATTTTTGAAATATATATATATATATATATATATATAGATAGATAGATAGATAGATATATAAAGCCAGTATTGTCCAGATAAGTATATATTCACGATTTTCTCCAAATAAATAACTTAATCGAGACCGTACATACGTTAGCATTTTTAAATCCCTAGATATTTTGCGGCCCGGTATATTTTGAAAAGTGATTCTGATTGTTTTAATTAAGTTAGTCTAGCCTACATTGAGTGGTTTTAAGCTTAATCTGAAAAAACTTATAAAAACAATCTAAATTTTTATAAATAGATAAGCTAATTAAGCCTACCTCTGAAATTTTGAACAAACTGAGGAAAACCCCCCTTTATTTTTGTTTATGATAATATCTATTTTAAATATTCTGGGAGACAGTGCAGATCCTTCCTCAGCTTTTCCCTTTCCCTCCGTAAATAAGAATTTCTATTTTGGACGACTCGGACTAAGTCTTTAGAAGTCTAGCGCATGTCCTTGACGCATGCGTGAATTGACTGTCGAGCGATTTCAAATTTAATTCGTTCTGAGTTTCTACAAAAACTTCTTGTTAAAATTAAAAGCATTTTGTTAAATATAATTTGGTTTAATCAAACAAACTTTTGTTAAATCAACAGAACAGAGCTAACAAACAACGTAACCGATCAAGTTTTGTTAAATTCAACAAAATTCTTTTTAGCGTGTGGTTTAAACCATTGAAAAAAATATTAAACTGTATAAAACTGGTTATTTTCAGCTGAAAAAACATACTTTTATTAGTTGAAAATAACTAGCAAGTCACTTCAGCTTCGACTCTAATTGCAAAGTCACAGATACCAATCTTGTTTCTCTGGTCCTATTAAGTAAAGGTAAGCCAACAGAGAACAAATGGAGCATTGAATCCAAAAGTTCCCTCGTTTATCTTTAGAAGATTTTCCGTTACATATGATGCACTCACCGTCTTTGTTTCACGGCTCTTTATTTGATGGCACGAATTCTTTTACAGTATTACCTACTATTCCGTGATACCCAATATGCCGTCTTAGAAAATGAACTTCTGAACTGACTGACAAAACATTGTCAGCTACAAAGCGAACACGTTATAGCAAACTACAATTCTTTCAGTGTACATTATGATTTATATCAATTTCAAAGCCGCTCTTCAAAGTGTATCAGTAAGATGAAATGAAAATTTATCTGCAAAAGCTCTTTTAAGTCAAAATGCAAATTTTGTTCTGTAGCGAGTGGTGCGACACAAAGATAAGTCTGTCTGCGTTGCATCGCCGAAATATTTCTCGAGTAGTTCATGGCATTCCCACTAAACAATGGGACCAAACAGAGACAAACCTCGGAATTCCATTTTTTCCTAATATTTCATCATATTCTCCTATCCTCTGCATTAATAGTTGATTGTTAAGGATAAAAAGCCATATTCATGAAAATTTACTTAACCTTCCTACATAGTACAACACAGAAGATCGTTCGCACTTTATGAAAACGATTTTGTAATATATATTTCTCGTTTGTATTTTTAGATAATACTTAGGCAATTTCAAAATAATCGTCTGCTAATGTTTTCGTTTGATTGGAGTGTAAAATAAAAAAAAAATAATTTGAAAATGGCTCCTAAAATTGATAGATGGCTCGAAGGTTATGTAAATGCACTTTCCGAGGAAAATTATTCATATCAACAAATTTTAAAGCGGTGTAAAAATCGCGGTTATTGCATTAAAAAAAAGGTATCTATATAAATAAAGCAATGTGTAAACTGTTCGTTAGTCTGACTGTCTGTCTGTGTCTCGCGTAGCTCCGAAACCGTAGCTCCGAATCACCCGTCGTAGACCTACGACGGGTGATCGTAGACCTACCAAATTTTGTACGAAAATTCTTCAAGACAAGTCTCGACACACCTCGAAGCGATTTTTTCGAAATTCGAATTAGAAAATGTTTTATTTTATGTTTTGTTCGATTTTTAGCGATTTTTCTTGTGTAATACATAATAACGCCGGTAATTGCACTCGCAAGAAAACAATATTTACATCATCGTATAGAGGAGAGAATTTTCTTTTAAAAACTGTTTGTTCGGACTGTAAATATTTTGCCGTGCTAAACAGGGCCTGATTATGACAAAAAGGGACACCGGGCATTGATGAATTTGGGGGCCTCCATCTATGAAATTTGCTTTATTTTTCTTAAAATTTTGTTATAAAAAAGAATATTTCAGATTAACATTTCAAATTGGGGGCCATTTCGAGCCTGGGGCACTGCGCAAAGTCGGGATTTGCCCGTGAGATAATAGGGCACTTGTGCTAAATACGCCAATCTGACAAGAATTACGCATACAAATATATGGAGAGCTGTTTTAGTACCAACCATAAAGTGAAATGATTATCGTTTATACTAATGCGTAAATTGTAAAAGTCACCAAAGAAAAAAAGACTACATTCGTGGCAAATATCTAAGCCGTTTCTTTAAATTAAACATTAACGATTGAAAAACGAAAATATATTGTATTGGTATCAGTAAAAGATAGTATAAGTAATAGTTAGTAGATATGCTAGAGCAATATTGATCAAAGCACAATATACCGCATTAATAAATATTTCGTGAAACTGAGTGTTCTATTCCTTTTTCAACAACCATCTTACATCACAGCTAACTAAACATTAAGTAATTCTACGTCGCGTTAATATATCCCGCGGTAGTTTCAACAGAAAGGACTGTAACAGAACTCTTTTTTCTTGGAGATTCTGTTTTGTCACAAGTAGTTATGATCACATTTTGGGAAAATGTTCTCTGCTTCCCTTGCGAAGAGCGGGTACACAATTATTTAACAACAAAATAAAACGGTTCTCCACATCATGTAGTATCTAAGGTGGTATAACTTAAATCTAAAAAAGAGTATAATGTAGAAATGAGATATTTTGAAAGTTAGGAATTTTCGCTGCAAACCGTCACGCTTTTCTTTTTCTGATCGCGAATGACACCGACATAGTTTTTGTGTCATAATATTAACAATGGTCTCAGATCAGTACTTATACTATACGAATAACTAATGAGTAATTTTACGCCAAGAGTCAAATCATTTTGCTTATTTTTAGATTCCAAATCACTGGAATCAATTCGAATTATAGATTTAAGAAAAAGTTTCGTTCCCTACCGTGCGGAGAACGGGTACGCAGCTAGTTTATAATATATTAAATTTGAAAGGGAAGAACGTCTAGCTGAAAGTTAAAATGAAGTCATGGCCACGAAACCTCATCCTAAGACTGTTCGAACGCAGTCATTTATCAAGAAAATTGATATTTCTGATCCTAAAAGAAAATTCGCCGACTCAAAGATTCATTGCATTGAAACTAGGAATGTCTTCCTGCACTTTAAATAAAATGATTCATAAAGCTAAAAAAGATGTTTAAACCAAAGTTCATCTGATTTTGCCAAAATATGTTGCTGAAAGAAAACAAACCGTAGAAAATTATACGAAAAGCACCTAGCTGCTGAAGAATGGAAATTTTTGGGACACTGGATGAGGCATGGGGTATAGTTAAGTGACTGCAATAAAAGATTAATTTTCTATTGCTCAACTCACGGGAATGACCGTTCGAAATGGCTTCGTCAGTGTACAGAAAATTTCACATAGGGATTCATGATAGTTACAGGTTTTTGTTACAACGGCAAATTAAAAATTAAAAAAATCTCAAGTAAAGCCAAAGTAAATTCACTCTACTATCAGCAGAATATTTTAGAACCAATTTTTGAAGAAGAAAGTTCAGCCTTCTATGGAAAGGACATTCATAAACTTGAGCTTCATATGCAGAAAGCCTCTAGTCACATGTCTAAGTCAACTGCCGCTTATTTAGCTAATAAATAATCAGAGACAGGAATAAAGTGTATCCCAATTGATGAAATACCTGTAAAATAACCTGACGCTTCTACAATGGACTCTTGTGCTTTCGGCTTATTGAAAAACGCCATCCAAGAACACTGAACGGACTTTGGAAAATTGTTCAGGAGGAATGGAGTAAAACTGACATGACAGTACAAAGAAAAAATGTACTTTTATGGAAAATTTGAGCTAGAGCTATTTTCAAGAATCATGGTTATCAGATAGAAGCAAATCGCTACAAAATTTACGGCATATATAGATAAAACTTAGCTATCAAAATTGTTTCCATAAAACGCGAACGACCTTCTGTATAAGAAAAATTAAAAAAAGTAGTTAAAAATTAAGTTGTCACCCAGCCAAAAATAGTACTCTCTTTGCATATTTACTTTTATATCCAATGCAACGTTCCACAAGTAGAATTAATAAAAATCCGCAATGATTGCAAAAAAAGTAAAAAAATGGATTTCTTATCATAAAAAAAAGAGTTTAAAAAAGGGGGTTTATAGAACCTTGATAATCTGTATGGAATATAATCTGGTCCAACTGACCTACATTTTTTAATAATATAGTAGAAGATTAAGTGTTCGATACTACCCGACCTTCTCCTAAGTAGTTTTAGAATTTTTGCTTTCTAAGTATTACTTACTAATAATAATCCAAAAGATTATTAAGTACATACACTTAATAACATTAATTTTGTATTTATAATACAAGTTTTAAATAACAGTAAAACTTATATCTGTGTTTAAGAAATCTTTTTAAGTGCTGTAACATATTGTACAGAACTCAAAATGCTACGAGGTTAAAAATTTACTGAGAGTATTTAATTCTGGTGGTAAAAATTAATAATATGAAGATAAATATATTTGTTTTAAATATTTGAAGTATTCGTTGCACTAGTTTTAACTATCAGCATTATAAAATAAAGAAACTTCAATTAAAAGCGTACCTTTATTTAAAGATATTGCAAAAACTAAACTATATCCACAGCGAG
This sequence comes from Cheiracanthium punctorium, assembly GCA_038373885.1. Classification (NCBI taxonomy): domain Eukaryota; kingdom Metazoa; phylum Arthropoda; class Arachnida; order Araneae; family Cheiracanthiidae; genus Cheiracanthium; species Cheiracanthium punctorium. The sequence goes on from JAWZYV010011819.1 coordinate 782,743, forward strand.
AGAGAAAGCAATTTGTTTCATACCTATTTGCAGCTAAAAATTGATACGTTAATACTGTTTCAAGAAATAAAAAAATAAGTGTAGATCGGTCCAGTTCAGAAAATATACTTCATCCGTGGTCTAAAACTAAAAGAATTTCCATTTCATAATTTATGATTCTGCCGGAAGGAACAAATCTGAAGTGAATTTATCTTCTGGGAACTCATGAAGGAAGAAAATATACAATGCTGAAAAAGCACATATACAGTGCAGCACTTATACGGCAACTGTGAATGAGGAAAAAATGGCCTTGATAAGTTCAGATCTGGAAATTCAAGACTTGCGATCACGTCCATTTTGGTTTTTGTTTTTAATCAATATTTCTGGAAATTTGACCCTCAGTACTTAAAATTTTATTATTTGTTATTTATGAAAAGAGCATAGAGAAAGGCTAATAAAAGTGATTTGCATTTGTAATAAGCTAAATTTTATTGTACGTATATATATGTCTATGCATATATATATATATATATATATACCTTTACACAACTACCAAGTTTGATAACATTTGGTCCAGTAGTTTTCCTTTTCTGATCGTTTTAAAGTGGAACTTTAATTATAATCATCCTGTATATATATGCATTATCTTATCTGGAAAGAATTCCAGATTGCTTGATCTGGGGGCAATAAGATGTTTAAATTCCTTGGATAATTCGAGAAGAATCTAACTCACTAGGTAAAGTCAAAAAATTCCCTGCCAAAACTTAAAAAAACCTCTTAATAATTTAATAAACTTTTGTTTGCCTAATGTATTAAATAAATAAACAATTTAATTTTTTGCGGAAACATCCGCACATTTTGATAGGAAAAAAAATCATAAATTGGACATGTGATAGAATAGAGCAACCAATTCATTGGCTCCCTTAGTTAAACTACTATTGTTTACCATTACATTAAGAACTTATAACTTTATATATTGCCTACCGGAAACACACATTTTACTTCATTAGAACCCTAACATTGAGGACAATTTGAACAGCTATTACATGATCAGATCTTTTTTCCAATGCACCTTCAGTAAGCAAATTTTGCCCATACCAAAAATTAGCTCATTCCTTGAGATTCTGCTGGATATGTTTTTTTTTTTTTTTTTTTTTTTTTTTTTTTTGTACATGGCAACTGTTTCTACAAAATAAATTTTTACTCCTCGAAAGTTTAGCTAAGCATAAGCTTTAACAGTAAGATCATATTATTTTAGCTATAAATTGAAAATTTTAATGCTACATAATTACATTTCTGCTTCAAAATCTTATTTTTTATGTTCTGTTATGCTCTTTTTTTTCTTGAATGCAAATTTCTCTGAGAAAAGCGACAAAATATTGTTTATTATTCTTTTATGCGACTCCTTTTATCTCCACATTAATTTTTAACTTTGTATTTTCCAAACTAAAGCTCGTGTTCCATAAATAAAATAATATTTAGAGTTATATGCAAAAGAGTTATAACTAAATTAGGGTTATTTAATTCACTAACGCTTGATTAAATTCGTGTGTATATGTGAAAGCATTAAACTGAATAAACTACATTACACTACATGTTTCAGATCGATAATTCTTTCATCATTTTTTAAGAAGTCATAATTCTTAAATGGTTATTATCAAATATTTTTTAATTTAGTACTTCAAATATGAATCTGATAGAAAATAACATTTTTTAAAGAACAGCATAAATATCTGTACATAAGTAATTTTAAAGAACTTAATGTGCAAAGCATAAAATCATTCTTTGAAAAACATTGTCAGATTTGTCCTCATAACATTTTTAAGTAGTTGTTATCAAAAACATACACACGTTGTCAATAGTATTATTTAAATAGTTAATATCTGATATTTTTAAGTGGAATATTTCAAATTAGAATCTCATAGAAGATAACATATTTTAAAGAGCTGTATAAATATTTGCACATCAATATTTTTAAAGAGCTCAAAGTGCAAACGCATAAAATCATTGTTTAGAAAACACTATAACACTTTTAAAACTAAGACCCAAAGAATTGTATGCGAACTTCTCTCTCCAACTTTTAAATGAATAATCAGTTTTTTACCTAAATTTATTGTAACTGCCAAGTAACCAATCAAGCATTTGTTCCCCCTTGGAATAATTGGCATTCGACTAACTGAGCGTGACACGAACTGACTACAGAAGTAGAAGCTTTGGTCGTCTATAAATGATTTTAGTTACACTATATCTCATTTTTCTTCGTTTTTCCTACATTATGTCATTGCGTGTAGATAATAACATTTGTTTACTTTCATAGCGAAGCGAACCAGTTGCAGAACTTAAACAGACATTGATTACATGCTTGATTACAAAGAGTGAGTGGATCAATTGTTTGGGGGTATAGAAAAAGTTATAGAGGCTTACACATATAAAAAATTACACTGTATCTGTTAGCAATAATTATTCATTATTGCATGTTATGTATGAAGGAAATGTTGTAAATAAAATAGCTCCTGTAATACGCCTCTTCAATAACTAAGGTACTTTTTCTCTTCCCATTAATTGTGACATAGAAAATCACTATATATCTTCATTTCTACATCCGTTGTGTTCGCTTTGTGTGATAAAATTGATGAATGTTTACATAAAAATGCTAAGGAAGATAAACATAAGAAACACATATCTTTATGAACAGTATTGAAGGTGTAGATAAAATGCGGAAAAATTTATAAGCCATAAAAATACTTTCTGAGAATTGTTTATGTGATTATGTATCTTTATTTTCTAATTTATTTTGTTTTATGTATTCATTTCAATAATGCATTTAAATTATTACTCTGAAATTTCTTTGAGTATAGGTATTAATTATCTTCTTTATAATAAATGTAAATAAAGTGTGAAATTATTTAGGGCATATAAAGAGTAAAAATTATTAATTACTACATTCTTCGTGGAGTTGAGGGCATAATATTATCCAACAATCGAACAAATTACATTATTTTCAAATGGCAACGTTTTAAATAGTCGTCGAATTTGTTGTTTTTAAACCATTTGATAAGTCCTTGTATTTTTATATTGATTTCACTTTTCTGTTATAACCATTGACCATCCAAAACGAAAATAGGTCTGAAAGCATAACCTACACAACATTTTTTCTCGGCGTTTCTTCAAATCTATCATACACTCTGTAGATTTATACATTTATCCTTCTGTGAAATATCCTCTCATTCCAAATAAAAGTATTTCCATGTAAACATAAAAATTTGATTGAAAACAAATAACTTAAGGCAAGAATGGATTCAAAGTGCAAAGAAGAATTCTTTTCAAAATCTAATTTGTAGTAAAAGAAGCTGCTGAAAATATTCATGTCACAATAAGAACAATTGATAATAATATTTTATTTGTTTACTGCTTTCAGCGTTTAATTCTAAGAACAATAGTTAATTTGGAAAAGGGAAAGTTATTAATTATCTATTTAAACATCGTATATTGAGTGCATTATCTGGTCTTAAACTAAAAGTATTTCCGTGTCACTTCTTTTTTTTTGGGGTGTATAGTTATAACATTTCGTTTTGTAATTCCAATAATTAATTAAACAGAAAGTTTGATAGGTGGAATGTTATTAATTATTTGTACCAATCATTAATTAAATTAAAAGCATTTAACATGAATGCTATTCATCGTTTCTTACAGTATGTATAAGATTTATAACTGCTCCTTTTTTACTCAGATTATAATTAAACAGATACTCTTAAATCAAATGCTTTAAAAATTTCCTGAAGATATTTTTTGTTTAGAAAAGATGTTTATACAATAAAACTGGCAATCTTCTGTTATGCTTCAAAGATATATTTTTATGCATGTAAGTGCATAAAAACTAAAGCTGAGCAAAAGTATAGCATATCCATGATATCGACGAAAAAAGGTTTGAGTACTCAGTTGATAATAGTACAGAAGGATTTTTTCCCTCGTTAGCAACAACCCAGGCAGAATTGAGCTTGATCGCATCAACGCGTTATTATCAGCTTTCTCAAGAGATCGCCATTATTTTCAATTTTGCGGCCTTTTAGGTATCGGACATAGTTTCGTTATGTTAGCATGTAACTTTTCTGTATAAAAATTTGGACTTTTTCCGACAAGCATAATTTTTTAAACGACAGTCAGATTTTTTTTAATCTAACAACATTTAACAATGGTTTATTCTAAATGAAACTGCAGCTACTGTACATTGCTATAATGCACGATTTCACAAACTGTGTTGTGCACAACAGTAGCAACTGCTGCCCTAATGAAATATCTCATTGTTTTAACCATTAATTTACTGGACACGCAATTTACATAAAGACCCCCAAAGCTCTGTATCAGAGAAAGTACTCCAGAAAGACAGGTATACTGAACCTGTCCTAAAAAAATGTTTATGAATTGTTCTTTTAAATAATAACAGGATCAGTCAACGACTGATCTTCGAAAAGACAGTTTTTTCACGTTTCTGCTCCCAACTACCAAGAGACTGGTGAGATAACGCCTCTCCCTAGAATGCAAATGAATAATTTTTTCCAACAAATATATTAACCCTATGACATTTTAAAGTATAATATCTCACAGGTAATAATCTAAAGTGATGTCTTGAAGCTTGTAATATAAGTGAAATTCAGAGTAATATAAATAAATAAATTTAAATGGTGAAAAGTAGTTTTAAATTAAATTTGGAAACATCAATAGACAACCAATAAATAATGCTTACTGTACTACATGTAGTTATATATATATATATATATATATATATATATATATATATATATATATATATATATATATATATGTATATATATATGTATATTTTTTTAATTCAAGGAAACAAATTTTTAGCTTTAACAAATCTTGTGCTTTAACAACGGATTCATATTGATTTCATTTAAAAACAAGAATTTCATAGTTAACTGTTTGTTTGCCTTTCTTTCAAGAAAGATATGGGACAAAAGAGGTAAGTGGGCACTACCCTAGATGGAACGCGAATTTCAAAATGCTCTATAATTGATTTTCAAGTATTCGTGAGTGCAACATTCTCGTGGTACCCGGGCGTACAGACCATTCATGTCTAACCTCCGACGAACAGTAACGCCAGACATCGTCTTACCAATGGCTGCTACAACCATAGATGTTACACGTGTGGAGGTTGATCTTCGTTTCCGCTTGGTTACAATAGACATATCGATCCTCCGCGGAGGTCATAACCCTTGGACGATCGGCTACAGGTCTTCGGACAACTGCTTGGGTGGTTTAAAATTGTTTCCATAATCGTGAAATGACGGATATATGAACACCGAAGAAAAGAGCAACATCTGTGAAAACCTGTCATGCTTCAATGGGTCCAACAGACCTCCAGCGCTCAGAATCTTCCATTTGACTTCTGGAAGCCATAGAAATACGTCCAGAATGAAAACAAATAGTACGAGTGTTCTAAACACTTTTCATCAGCATTTACATGCAACTCCTGTAGCCCTTCACAATGCCGGCTTCTTATACAACTGCCTGTTTTGCATATTTCTCGAAGCGAAATCGTGATTGGCTGTTACCTAACATATTTACATACATCTTTCTACTTTTGCAGTAAATTTCAGCTTCTTTAATTCAAACTGGTTTACGGAAATTAACATTTTATTCTCCGTGCTTAACTTTTGGAAGTGAGTGTAAATAAAGAAAAATCCAATTCCATTTCATTGTTGGATAGGAAAATATTATTAGAAATATTAAATATTTTCGCTCTTTATTTAAATTTAATCCTTGAATTCTAGATTTTATACATCTAAGTAAAACTAACATTGTTCATATATCATTAACCTGATAGAAACAATATAATGCGGAATAAAAATATAATTTGCTTTTGTCTTCAGAAATCGAAATTTTAAGAAAGTCTACATATTTTGAAACCGGGAATGAGCCAGTATAAATCTAATCACAGATGTTCACCTAGCGCCAATTGCTACTTTCAAAAATAGTCATTTAGGAATACCTTTGAAACATTATCTAACATTTAATTCCTAATGAGAGAGAAAATAGCATTACGATTGCGTCAGAGACATCATGCCTTGAGTCACTGATTGTTATATAATTTTCTGAAGTGAGCAAGCGCTGTTTTTTATGCACTCCGAGTGAATCAAGATATCTGAGAAATGGCCACGATCCACCTTTGTAAAGAGCATAAGATAAGGAAAAATCAAACTTGATTTGATAAATGGCGATGAGAAAATTACGAGTGATTTGCATGATTTAAGTGACGCCGTCTATAACAACAAGTTCCGCCCATCAGAAGACCTCTTAACACTTTTTCAGGTGGGTTCTTGAGGGCCGCATTTAAATTCAAACCCATATCTCTCGATGTTTTATTTGCCATCAGTCACGGCAGTTTCACATCAAACGTTTGTCATTGCTCTGTGACACAGCTGGAAATCGTGCCATGTTCTAAGACAGACTCGATACCCAATGTATGTAATTACGCAAAGAATTTATGAAAGGCCGTTATTATGCAGCAAATAGACGATGCATTTATCTCACATTCAAAAGGAAATCGTTTTTTTTTTTTTTAATGGATTGCGTTTTAATGACTTCTTCAAAGAAATAACAAGAACTACAGTCCTATGTAATATTAATGTGTCTTATCATTCTTTCATATTGCTGATTATCAGATGAATATTTCATATAGAGATTCCAAGATACCACTTCCTATTACTTATCCCAATTACATGGACAAGTCACCACTTTTACTATATGTTTATGACAGTCCAAATTTATACTACTGACGCAAGATTAATCTTGCATTGTTACAATAATGTTTTAATTTTTTTAATGAATAGAGATGTTCTGATATATTCTGGATTGCTTTCGTAGGCATTAGCATAATATGATTATTTTAAAAACTGATCCAAAATTGACTGATTTCTTAAACACGATTAAAGGATACTATCCAGTTCTAAGGATATTATCCCCTCAGACAGCACATAAGCTTAAATCAAGCTTGACATTTCTTTGAATTTGACGTATTAATACAAGCTTGACAGTTCAATTCATTTTAAGCTTGCAGCCAACTTGGAAAAGTCATTTGAACTGTCAAGCTTGAATACAACTTGATTACTGCTTGATTTAGAAAGCCACATCCACATAACAAATAATTTATCACCAGTCATAAATGTACTTGACCATAGAATTTTAAAAAAATATATTCTATCTTTCCAAATATTGAAATTCTTCAAAATAAAATACAATTATACTACGAAATTGATTTCAAAATCAGTCGTTTGTCTCGATTTTGGCCAATATTGCCCAACATGAGTGTCACGATATTGAAAGTTTTAAATCGTGTGCTGCTTTTAAGTTTATATTATGCTTATTTCCTTATTAGTAGAGTCTATAAATCACACATAACATTATTTAAATTTTGATTCAACCCATGGAAAAATTAAAGAAGCAAATCGGCATCGGCCACTGATCAATCTTGCCAGAAAACGGCGTGATAACCATAACAGTCACTTCAAACTTTAGTCATACCAGCACAAGTCAGGTTGGCTGAGTGGTTAGGACGCTGGCTTCCCAAACCTTAAGTCCCGAGTTCGATCGCGGACGCTTGATGGAAACAAGTTAAAATAACGTGAAGTTTCAGCGTAGAGGGGAAAATGCGTGGAAAAATAAAATATGTGGGGCGAGTTCACCGACGGACGCCCCGTGTATTTAAGATTTTTTTTTTTTTTGAAAAATTTTTAAGCTTGAAATTAACTTGCTATATTCAAGCTTGATTCAAGCTTGCTATGTCAAGCTTAATGCAAGTTGGGCAAGTGTAAACTTGAACACTTGAATCAAGCTTGCATTAAGCTTACACGCTTGAAATTTTCAAGCTTAATTCAAGTTTATTATCTTGATAAATCAAGCTTACTGCAGGTTTGATGCACGTTTCTTGTGCTGTCTGGGCCAGTACTTAACTTCTAGATGATTTACGTGGTTCAAGCAGCAATAACAGTACCCCCTACAGTCTTATTGTTGTTCGCATTCAAGAAACATATAAATCGTAAAAGAGGTGTTGAGAGCGATATATTGGCGAATAAAGGTCTTTGTTTGAAATTGATTAACGATAACTATACCTATACGTTTATTAAATTCATTTTTATGACTTCGATCACTTATGAACAAACTACGTATTTCATTTGAAAAAGCCAAAAGAAAACCAAAAGTACTGATGTTTGTGCGTTACATTTTCAAAAAACATTTCGAATATTGTTCTTTCAATTACTTACTTATTCATTAGTTGTAAAGGCAATTTAATGAACTCTTGTAAAAGTATAAATTTACCTCTATTTATGTAGAAAAGCTATGCCAAAAGGAAAGAATGAGAAAGAAATGGTTTCATCTGTTAAATATTCCTGCTCGTAAAATGTCATATAAGCAAAATAGAATCTATTATTTAGCATTCTATAGCAGCTCAAGTCACGTCTACGGACCTTAAAGCATAAAAGAAAGAAACATCTCTTTTCCAAGAAGCATGTTTATTAGATTTTTTATGTTGCGAGTTAGATTAATTTTCTGACATGCAAGCCAGACTACCCAAATATTTACCCCTTTCCAAGTCTTCTGAGAATTCGTTTACCCAGACTTTTATCTACTCGTGTTTGAAATCTCTCAAAGTATTAGGTCTGGGGGAAATCCCTTGTTGATGTTCCACATAACACTTTGCGACGGACGCTTGATTACACTGGTAGCAGACAGGCCTTCCGGGTTTTTGGAACCAAGCAACTAGGGAGCAATTTTGCAGCTCAATATGTGGAAGAAATATAGAATATATTTCAATCGCATTTTTTTTTTCAGCATCAAAATATATGAAACCAATTATTTCAACAAGTACTTCAATTGGATTTCATATGAAAAACCTATTTCTTATATTAAAAATCAATTTTATACCTATGATTTAATTAAATTAACAGAATTAACGGTAAAATCAGCAAAAGGATATTTTACAATGAAAAAATGTTGATTTGTGAGAGATATGCAGAACTTTTTAAAAAATACAAATATCGTGCGATAGTGCACATATTTATTTATTAACAACTGAGGTGTATCCTATTCATAAAATGATTGTCTATTATAATATAATTTTTAAGGATAACATTATATTGATTCGATCTTACAAAAATATCATTAGAATGATTTTTACTAAGTGTTCTGAATTTTACTATTAAATACGTATACGAAACAGTGTTTTGTATATTGCAATACCTCACTCACGCGAGAAAAATGCAGACGGAATTTCCAAAATTTCCTAAGACATTTTGGTTCTGAATATGTTTTATGGTGGCGAACTTCACAGTTACAATTTGTTAGATATTAAAAGGTTTTGAAAGTGGAGAATCGTGCAAAATTAAGTACACATGCTTGAATATAAAACAATTTTCTTAGGTTATGTTTCATGTACAGGTTTTTGATTTTATTATTTTTAGTATAAAGTGCAATTCCTCAAAATCCTTTTTATCTGAGTATTTTGGAAAAGACAAATTATCTTTCACAACGTTAAAAATTTCTGTTACACTGCATTGTATTTTTGAATGAACGTGTGCAATAGAACTTACATTTAAATTTATTCATACTAGCCGATTTTTAAAACAAAGAACAACGTTAAAAACGCTATACAGAATAACACTATACAATATATTTAAAATTTTAATACCTATTTCTGCTACAGTTAATTAATTAATAAATAACATAAAGTAATCAGAATCACACACACACACACAATAAATTTAGTTATATAAATATATGTTTGGGAGAAAATTAAAGCATGGAATGGACTATAAATATGTATTTGGTCGAGTTCAATACTTCCTAATCTTACGCATGAAACTGTTTGCTCAGAAAGTTTTAATATTTAAGGGAAAGATCAATTTGCTTCTATTTTCCCCTCACTTATGAAAAACAGATTATATGTATAAACCTCTGAATTTAGATTCATATTCAATGGGAAGAGTCATGCAAAATATTTACAGCAATTCAAATATAGTTTTAATAATGTTTTATTTAATTTAATTTCACTTTAATGCGTCATAAGAATATTTCAGAGTGAAATCTTTTGAACTAGGGTTCCTTTATGATTCCTTTAATCCGTTACCTGAAGTTTATGATTCCTTTTATCAGTTACCTCGTATACCTGAAAACAAGGGCTTTCTACAAAAGCTTCCCTTATTATGGGATTCCCTTATATTATTTTTTTCTTGTTTCACACATCAAGTGTGTACCTGGCTCATAAACCCAAACATCTTCAATCTGAATGAGCCCTTTTAAAGCTCTTAAATGTTTCTAAAATATCCTGTTAAGGACTGAAAAGTAGCCCTTAGAACCGAGAAGAAAAGCGCTCCGCTCGCCAATTGCCTCGGAAGAGTTGCACTTTGTTAGCTCAGTCACTTTAAGGCCAGAGACCTTTTCCTCATTGATATCTCAGGTCACGTCTCATAGCGTAACTCTTGAACGTCTTGAAGAAAATGTTCCGGTAAAAGATCTGCCCACGTTAAGAATTCACTTTCTTTCGAGGAAAGGAAAAAGCGGTTATTTTAACTGCGACACTGATTTAAGAACAAAGAGGGGCTTGACGCGTTGCCGGACGCAACAGATCTTCCCTCCAGAAGTGAGCGAATATGTTTTAGAAACAAAAAAGTAGTTTTCGGTATATATGCAAATTAGGAGCATCGCTTTAAAGGGTTTCTCCAGGATGAAAGAAGTATAAAAAGTTATTTTTCCCGGCTGAACTTTTTTTTTAAATACTTGAGGTTTGTTATTTGAATGTATAAAAAAATACGGCGGATGGTAATATTTTCTCATAATCATAAAATAAATAGTTTATTGTTTAACTTATGCATGCATAAATTAAATAATATGGAACCTTGATTTGTAACTCATTGGATTGTGGATTTTAAATGCATTTTTGTATTTAGGCTATTTAAACAGACCCATCAACACTTAGCTGATCTGCAAGATAAGTCCTTTGCAGAGAAGTTGTATAGTTTATAAATTATGACTGCAAAACCGTAAAAATGTTTAAATTGCATCACTGTTTTTTTCACATCGTAAGAGTAACCTGACGATGCAAAATAAATAGTTGTCACGACGCATAATGAGATGCCTTCTTGGGAAACATTTTGAAGAGTCCCATTTCATATTAATTTTATTCCTAGATGCAAAATAAATAGTTGACACGACGCATAAAGAGATGCCTTCAAGGGAAACATTTTGAAGAGTCCCAGTTCATATTAATTTTATGCTTAGAAAACTTCTCAAAAACACACTAAAAAGTTCAATTTAGCTATGGTAACCACCAATACAAATCTATGCCTTTCACACATTATGATTTAAAAAAAGAATTATATCACCAATGGGGAATTAAAGAAACAAAGGCTGCTAAATGTGAACTCTTATTGTTGCTCGAATTCGATTGTATACTTACTGCTACAGTTCATTTTGTGGCCAACTACATCAAAATAAACTAGTTTTCGGCATTCGCAAATTACGATACTGAGAAAATGGTAAGAATTATAATTTAGTATCTCGAACAGTTGTTATTCACTGCATAAAGCACTTCATTGTTGATGACAGTGTATTTTTTCTAAAATGTCTACTTCTGAAGCACGGCAAAAGAGCTGTAGTATGGTAAGATGTGAGATTTATTTTTAAAAAGGTTAATCACCTTTCAGTGCATGAATTAGAAGTATTTTTTATCCACGAGAAAAGACAAAAGAGCAAGTTTGACTTGTTTTCGTGCAGTGTAACGTGATTTGTTAATTTTCACTATCCAATGATTTATTATTTTTATAAAAAATGTTATAGGTATATTTTGACCCTACTGCGCTATTAGCTTCAAAATGTAAGAAAAAATTATTTTAGTATAAAGTAACGATCGTTAAACTTTTTACATTATTTCAAAGTGCAAATAAGAAAATTGCTTTGTATTTGATTGTTGCATAATTCAGTCTTTTGTTCAAAAGCGAAATTTTGCAGAACGATATAATTCAGTATGAGTTACTTCTCCATTTTTTATTTTTAACTGGTAAGAAACAAAATGTTGCGTAGTGACTTTTTTGTATCTTATATATAATTTTTTTTTTCATTTTTCTGTTTTCTCTTTTTTTTTATAATTATACGAGAGATGCATTGATTAAGATTTTTCCTGAAAAGAAAATTTTTTTTCAGTTTTGCTTCATAATACTTTACAATTCTGTGTATTGAAAATCATTGATTTAATTACAGAGCAAAAGGACAACTTTGCTCTGGATATGTTCAGTTAAACTTTTACGAAAACTACAAAAAAATGTATACGCCCTTTTTTTCGTAATAATACATATTTTAAATGCGTGAGATTAGTATGCGGGAAGTTTTAATTTGAATAATTTTCATGTGATATAACACATTTCTTTCAGTAGCAACATGCTAAATAGACTTCATGAAACGATTTTTATTGCCATATTACCCCAAATTTAAACTCTTACGAAATTTTTGTAATAATTTACAGAGAGAGTTTTTTTCAGCGGGAATCTCAGATATTGCCTTCAAATTGAATAATTATTATGAAGGCCACTATTTCCGTGCCCTTTCCTTCATTCGAGTTACCTGAAATACAACTCGTCAACATAAAATTTGTTGGATTTGTTTACTCCAACTTTCAGCATTTTTAGCCAAAATAATTAATATTTACTCTAGAATAAAATTGAAAATCTTTTACGTATAAATATTTTAAATTTATATATGGCCCCTTAATTTGTCAAATGTATATTTCTAATTGTGACGTTAAAAAAAAATGACAGACTGTTTTCAGTCAATAAACTGTATGTTGATTAATTAATCCATAAATATTTTTAATCACAATTTAACCATACAATTAAACTATTAATTGGCAAGTTTGTCTAACAAATATGATTTATTACAAAATGTTCCTAACAACAATTTTAATGAAACCGTTTTACAATACAACAAATATTAATAAAGTATAAATAAAATAAGAAATATTTAAAGCTGAAAGTTTTATTTTCATATATCCATAATATATTATTTAATAATATGTCAAACGAATTAAGAAAGTTAGAGTATATATCTCCTAATATTCTCTTAATAGTATCCATAGCCCTTCTTTTTATGTGAAAATTGACTTATCACATTCCTTTCTTACATTTTGTTACTTTTTTCCTTTTAATGTCTGTGGAAAAATGAGTAATAGTGTCTTTCATACGGTATTATTGGACATGAATAAATCTCTTGTACTGAATCTTCTTGAAAAGGTTTATTATAATGTCCCAAGACTGAGAAATAGTAACCATTGGAACCCATTGTATTACTAGATGATATAGGATAGTAATTACAAAACACACAAAAAAAAAACAATCAGTATAATTTTCTCATATATCATGTGTATAATAAGATTTCACTATAACAACTTAATATGTGTTACAAATAAAGGTATTTAACATTCTCATAATATTAATGTTAAATACACGATATGTATTTGTAAAAGGAGAAATAAAACTAAATTAATGAGACTCTAATTTTATTTGATAATAGTCTACGCAGTCACATAATCTAAATCATGTTACCCGTTAAAAAAATTAAATGTTAATAAAGTATATACTTTAAAACTAGGAAGCTATGAGCTGTGATATCTGATATTAAAATACCACGATTGACATATGCAAAGTTAGTAGATTGTTGTCAGTGGCATTCTTTGCTAACTCACTTTACGAATAAACAAACTTTATTTAAAACAGTAACAATTACTATCGTTCTTAAAGCACATTTTAATAAATTATTCTTCATATGCTGATTGCATTAATAATAAGTTATCGGAAGAACATAATATGTGCAACAGAAATATCATTATCAAAACATTAAAGTATAGATTAATTAAGAAAAATATGTATTTATTTTAAGGAAAATGCTTTTGTGAAAATGCATACTTATAACCTATAATAAATAAAACATATTCAATATATTAATGAAAAAAAAACCTCCCCTTATCATGATGCATTCAGACTCCTGCTTTACATAACATTGGTACTTTTATCCAAAATGCCTTTCATTTATTTAAGTGCGAAGCCCTCTGCGTTTACACAAATGTTTTTGAAACTAATTTAATTTCGTAAAATAAAAAAATCACATGGATATGACATTTTAATTTTTTTTACTTGGTACTCCAGATTAAAATTTCATATTTTCTTAGCTAAAACAGCATATACTTATTTCACATGTATAACTTAATTATTGTTCAAGAATCTAATTTTTAAGAGAAAATCCTTGTTGCAACTAAGGTTCGTCATAGAAAATCAAATGTTAGCGTAGTTAAAATAGTCTTTTAAATAAAAAAATAGTTTTTTTAAATGATGTTTAAAAATTTATAATCTCTGTTCAACAATTCAGATTTTATATGTTACAGTATTTTCTCAACATGAAGACACAATGTCAATACTTACTTTAATAGCTACAAGTGTCGTTTTTAAATTTTCTGTAACAAGTTAGTTTTGCACATGGAAAAATCGCTACCGAAGAACTGGAAGTGGCACTTCCAAAAGAAGATAATGGCAGAGACCATCCAAAATTACCCTATGATGCGAGTCTCGCTCTAGCAATTACCTACTGCTGGTTGTTATAAAATCAATTTTCTGCAGTACCTACCAAAGGGAATTGTTAGATAATTGCAACTGGAGGTGTTTTCGCGTGCCACTTGTGTTATGCCAGAACTATCATCTTATTCTACAGGCGTGGTTCGTTGTGTTTATTCTTTTCTTTTACAATTTACAAAGTAAATGAAGGCACAAGCTTGAACTCGTCTCATCTTAATATTACAGCAAGTGATAAAAACATGAACAATAAACTATCTATTGCAGCTTGCGGCAGAACCTTCTCATTGTTTTTCAGCGCAAGTGCAATTCAGCGACTGCTTTACTCATTTAGTTTCAGGCAATCTATACAGATAAATATTTTCTATAACTTGATAGTAATAAAGGCATTGTCTTATAATTTTTATTTTAGTTCATAATTTAATAAATAATTCATGGGAAAGAAATGTGATCTGCATCCTAATAACAGCAGCTCATGATTACTGAAGATATTAAATTAGTATACTCACCCTCAGCATTTTCATAATTGTAAAGAGCTAGGTCAAAAATAAAGTTCATGAGACGACTCTGCCAAAAATCCGTCTGCGAGATTTCAAGAATGTCTATCACAAATACAACAATCTCAGTAATCCACCTTTCAAAACCGAAAACAGCCATAATGCGTTTCAAAAACATTTATGAAATATTATGTTTAATTCTTCAGGTGATTAAATGACAAGTGTTTTATATTAAGGAGTGTTAAAATTATTCCTGAAATAAGCAAACATGAACAAAGATGTCTGGAACTTATTTTTTACTACAGACATACCGTAGACTGACAGTGAGAACTTATACAGAAATCTATCTTGCTGATACCACATAATTTCTTTCAGACATTCTGTATATGAAATGAATGAAGAATGTGCATTGTGTGCATTTTAAGAAAAGGTGATAGAGGAGAAATTCATTTCTGCGGCGGAAAGTGCATTATGCAGAGTTGCCAACTGCTCCGGAATATAATTAATCACTTTTTGTAAACAGCAATTCTTTTTAAATATTTTTTCGTAATGGTAATCAGACAACACGTTTGACTTCAAAATTTTGCTATTATTTAATCCAAAAATTGCTGTTTTAAAAAAGCGATTAGTTATATACCGGAGCAGTTGGCAACTCTACATCGTGGGGATGTCGCAGTAACTTAGAAAAGTTTGTCATAACTGTAAATGTGTAGATCTACACATATTTAAAGTATTGTACTGAAGTGTGACTTTCAATGAAATATCTAAATAAATGTTTAATTAATGAAAAACACTAATCATTACGGAAGAAATTCAATACCAATAATTTATCCTGCCGTTTCTTTTTCAAATTTTAGGACGGTTTTGACATTAAACACTTTGTGGAACATATCCAGGTAGTTTGACAGTTTAAAATAAAATTTGTACTAACTTCCCTGAGTAATTTTATTTTATACTGGTAGGTTACTCTTTCATTTATTATTCTCAAAACATGAGATGTAATTTGATTATGTCGCCCCTTAAAAATAACGTATATAATTTCTATTTTGGCTGTGCTATAGAAACCAAATAATGGATAAATGTTTCTACTCAGACAGCAACAGCACCGATCGGTATTTGATGCGATTGATTAACCTCCATCCAACATCATAGGGAAATATATTACTGGAATCGTTTATCTTAGGTGCTGCACAATCTACTGTACTGGGGGATTGATGATGAAGACTGCATTTACATGTGTCTATCAGACTCCCAGCAGTGTGGTAAATATAACCTGTGTATTCAAATTAAAGGTTTACGCTCTGTTTCTCCTGTCGATCGTTACACGTAAATACATATTTATTTTTAAGACTGTTTAATGTGATTAATTAAAATGAGCAAAATTTAGTTAGACTATAAACAAAAGGAAATTGTTTCCGTAAAAATATGTAGATTAAATCGGCTCAATCGCTCAATGTGGCTTAGATAAATTAAAGGAGATATCTTGTTCTATGATCAAGATTTAATTTGTTGATCTAAAACAGTTTAAAAATGTTATTTACAGGTTATTAAATGTTATTTACAAATGTGAATTAAAATGCAAACAGTATGAAAAGGATGTATTTAATTAACATCAATATATCAGTAAATGTAGGTTCTTTATTACCTGTAGTAATTATTTACTCGAAATATATTCGAATAGGTTTAATTTAAGTTATTCTCCTTATGAAAACTTTGCATTTACCGAAGTAATCGTAAAAAATATATTTGATTTACTTTTAATTACACTTTTACTTGTCTGATTATAAATCTGACTAATTCAAATAATCTTCATATTTTTTCAAGTCTATAAAGTATGTGTTACGTAATAATATTTTTCATAGAACGTCATGCATATCTTTAATTAACACATCGCGTATACTAGTCTGGTTTTGGATCAGCTGGATTGATGTCTTGTTTTGTTAAGACACTAAAAATCACTTATGAAGTCTACATTGTGTTACAAGTTCCCAAGACCAAAGATTGTATAAAGTGTTTATGTCTTATTATGGTTTTATCATAAGAATATTAATAATTTAAGATTAAAATTATTTATATCCGTACCTTATGCGCCACACCAGTGGCCGAGCGCATAGCGTTCTCAACTGGGAGACGGAAGATGCCTGGTTCAAAACTAGGACGCGTCCGTGGACCTAACCCTTGGGAGTTTTCCGTGGTTTCCTTCGAAACTTAGCGTAAATATGGGTTAGGACCCCTTAGAAAGATTTCCCCCAGGGAGGACACCCCACTCCTCGACCTAGATGTCACGTGTAGCCGATTGACCATAATCCCACAACATAACTCTTACCTTATACATACACTCATGCATATACATGATACAAATGTTTTAAAGAAGGGAGAAATTATATTTTGAAGGAAAGGCATTTCTTGTAAATGAACAGTTTGTTTTTCAATATTGCCCCAACATTGTTTATTTATATTTCAAAATGCATACCGAATATTAGGAACACATTGGCAGCATGTACACTGTAGATACAACTTATATCACAGCATAATATTTACTTAATATTAGGCTGAGTCACTTACACAATACTAATTTAGCATTGAAAACATTTTTGACCTTAAATCCAAAATATTGCTAAAAAACATTCTTGGAAATAATTCAGTAAATTACTAATAATTTATGGTTCGATATTTTTAAACTGTCAAACCCAAGTATGGGAGTACTATTGCTTTGCCAATTGGTCAGTACATTCATTTTTCTTCAAATCACCTTTCCTCTACTATTTAAAGCGTCCTTTTGCCTGCTCAGGGTAAACAGAAAGAAAATAAAACTAAGCATATGATTTAAATATAATTACTACAGTAACTGGTTTAGTAAGAGGTGATGCTTCAGATTCTGGTTGAGAAAGTACGTGCTCTCCAAGAACATCTTTCTTCTGCGAAATAAGATAAGCAATATTATTTATAAATTAATTCTTTCTAATATTAAATAATTAGAGGATAACTGCATATTTTTGCCTTAAGGAATAATCTGTAATTAAAAAATCATGCAATTACTCATAATGAATAATGTGTACTCAGAAGGTAAGACTTAATATCACGCTAGAAAGATAAAACTGCTAAATTGCGTTTCAAATGACTGATCTACGTATATCACAACATTTTGAATGTAACCTTATTTTCATCGTACAGATCAATACTGTTAAAACTTAACAAAATGTTTTACTTATACTTTTTAAATTAATACTTGTCTAAGCTAGGACTGATTGAGAAACATTTAGTAAAGTACAAATTTAAGAGTAAATGTGGTTATAAGTTAATAAAAATATTTCTGAGACTTTATTTTTTGAGAATTATTTTACTGATTTTTTTAACCTTTTTAAATGAAAAAAAGGAAACCTTTATTATGCTTCTTTTTAATGATTAAACAAATTAATTACTTTTGGCTGCGCAAAAAAATTAGGATGTGCATTAGGATGATTTAAACTCTGGAACAAATTATGCATACATATCACTTATGTGACCGAAGTTTTCTATCAAGATCTCAAACATATAATCGCGTGGTAAAACTGTATGAAATGCAGCAGCATTTTTCCGAAAAATCTCATAAATGTCACGGTTTTATCACATAGATAGCACAATACGGTTTTTGAAATTGCCATAATTCAAGGTCTTCACAAAGGTAATTTATTTTGCATAATTCTAAATCTCGTGCTGAAAAACAATTAAAGAAATAACTTTAAAAAAGTATGAGTATTCTATTCGTAGAAAACTTCTTTTTTTTTGGGGGGGGGGGGATCTAAGATCAGAATCCAGAAAAATTATCTCTGACTAAAGTTCATACTTTCTAACGTACCTCAGAATTTAAAAAAAACGTTGTACCAAAACTATATCTTCAAAACGTGTTAGATCCTCTTGAAAGATTAAAAGCCACCCACCCGTAGACATATACCCCTCGTTTAAGCTTGTCATAACACAAAACGCACTAAGCTTTAGAACTGCTTAAATATATGCTCATATTTATGCTTATCCTTTTTGAGTAAGGTCAAACAATCAGTACGCAAAAATAAGAAAATTAGGGACACTTTTTTACTTAGATACCGGTAGCGCTATCTACCAGGTAACACATGAAGTACTTGTGCCAAGTCATGAAGAAGCAATGGCGGTATTTAAGTAATGGGTGTATTACGTGTCTGAGTTGAATTCTTCAAAAAATGTGTTTTATCATATCTCTTATAAGGTAAGCACTAACTTTTCTGTTTATTTAGAAATGGAGTCTTTAATGTGCAGAAATATGGCCTGGTTTCCTGAATAGAGAATGTTTTTAAATGTTAATTACACTTGCTTAGTTTGTTATGTTTCTCTGCGTGTTCCAGTAATGTGACCTAAAGTGGGCAGCCATACTACCTGGTAAAATGATCCCTCGACTGAAAAAACTCCAGTACCGGGCCCTAAGCGTCATGGATGTCCTTCAACCGTTCTCAAAATGTGTGACTCCCCTTTACATGATTTATTTCTGCGTTTTTTGTAGGCCACAATTTTTTAGTTATAATTTTAAAATATTTCATTTTACTGTGTGTGTTACACTTTTTTATTTTAAAATTTTCATAAAATAAATCATGCATACTATATGATTGTAAAATTTGTTTTATTTCATTGGTCCAAATTATTTTTATATCTCTTATTTAGCCGATAAAAAAACAATTGAAAATTATTTTCAAATGAAGGATCATTTTGCCTTTGGGTTGAGGGTAAAATGATCCTCTAAACACACACTTTTTAAACATTCTAATTTTTTATTACTCATTGCGGTTTTAAAATATTACTAAAATATGCTCGTGATGCAAAATATAGTGTAAAATATGATAGCAAAGGATCAAAGTTTCATTTAATCATTTACGTTATTTTATACAAGTTTTAACCTTAAGGGGATCATTTTGGGTACCCTTCCCCTAAATACAAAAATGCATCCAATGAGGATAAGCTTTTTACCTCAAAAATTTATTTTTTGGTGTCAACGTTCGTAAAATACTGCTCTTAGAATGACAAACATTGATTTCTCATATAAGTAATCGTATTTCATTAAAAAGTAAAACTTATCTTGACAAGATTACGGTGTTCGATAATAATGGCGTTTTGTATTAATAGTATAAATTTCATAAAGTACCTAGTCTTCTCGGCAAGCTCTCTTTGATCTAAGATAAGTTCATATGTTCTCATACCTAGAAAGCGTTATGAATTAAGTATTCCCACTTTAAACGATAAGTTTAAGTATCTTATAAACTTTCAAAGAACACAACAAAGTATCTTTTGTTTAAAATTGAGTATGTTCTCAGTAAATGTTAGCATTTTGATTGCACTGCCCGATTCCTTATCTTAATCTCTGATCGCCATAAAATAATACATTTCTTGCTTTATTGCTATTTCCATCGTGTTACAAATGAACATAAAATGCTCATAAACTCACAATGATTTTGTTCACAGAAATAATTTGCTTTTCTGCCCATTGGATTCATTAAGTAATGCACTTTCTTCTTACACTATGTTTTTTTTTTTTTTGTTAAAAGATGAATCAACATCTATTGATATATTTTTTTTCTCATTATTAGTATGATTATCTTTTTCTTGAACAACGCACAGATATCTGCCACTGGTTTCCAAAAATTAAAGAAAATCACAAAAATAGTGATAACTCGAAAAGTTTCATGTCGAATTTAATAAAACTGTGGCACTTTCTACGACGCATAAAAGAAGGTAATATATTAGAAGATAATTTTTTTTTAAATGAAAAGGAATTATTCATTCTTGTATTAAGTATTCTGGAAAAATAACATATGATACTTAATCGCAGAACTCATACTCAGCTATCTAGTCATGATTTAAACATGCTTTCAGCTTGTTAATAGCTTTCCATAGCAACAATTGATAAATAATACATTTCGGCTGCCTTTAGATCTTATCAGTATGTCACAGAAAATTTTACAGTACTGCTTGCTCTCATACATGTATTTCTATACTTCTTGTAGAAAATGCATTCTAGGTGCAACTTCACAAACTTTTTTTCTTTCTAATGGCTGGGTCAGCTACCCAATGTAGGCTTGACCGCTACGAGGACCACATACACCCTTCCAAGCACCGGTCAAGCCGGTGCTGCTTCACTTTCCGCGTTCTTGGAGCAGACCACTGCAGGAGACTTCACAAACTTACATATTGAATATATTTCATTCACATTTTACATGCATTAGCTAACTTTTGAACGGTTTATGGCTAATTCAGTGATTTTCTAATACATGTATGGTATTTTTAGTAAGTGCTACAATTATTTATTGTACAACTAGTTAATAAATCTTCAATGTCTGTTCCTTAATTTTCTTCGTTATGCTGAAAGAATATTGTTGTATTTTTATTAAAAAACTATTTTTGTGACTTTTTTTCTGAGTTTTTTCATTATTATATGTATTTATTCCATCTACGCTTCACCAGATAAAGCCATATTTCAGCACTACTGATGTTTAGGTAAGGTTAGGGGGAAATGTTAAATCATTTGCATCCTAGCTGTGTGTTTGTGTGCGAAATACAAGGTTTTCGCTAAAGTGATTTTTAAAAAGTTATTTTTGGCAGTTTACTTTTAGTAAACTGCATTCATGTTCGACTTCTTATTATACTTCTATTGAAATAAACTTTTTTCATTTAATACGAATTACCACAGCATATGTGCGTTGAGTTAATCATTCTTTTAAATGAAAAAAATGCATGTTGTAATGATTTTTATAATAACAAAATCAAGTATATTAGAAAATGTTTTGAAAAATAAAGCATGCTAAAATATCAGTAGCCATCAGTACATTCAAAATTCAAAGCACACCATGAAAAGGGTAATATTTTCTAGAATAAAGATCTGAATGTTCATGTGTATGTTTTCTACGCATTTATCATTCATTTAGATTCAGCAGACTGGAAATATTTTCATTCATTCCCGTCATGTCTTTTTATCACTTATTTTTCTATTCCACATTTTTTGTGAATAGAGTTTTCCTTTTTTTACAGTTCAAATAGATGAAAGCAATGATGATTCTCTTATATTTAAAAGTACACTACTGCCAAGTTGTGTCAGAAAGAAATGCTAATAATAAAATAATATTTGTTAGACAAATATATGGTAATGGAAACAACGAGTGATTATGTTTTCAAGAAATTTGGAAGCAGAGATCCTGAGAAATCAAAAGCCAGAACAATCAACTCCGGCAACAATAACAGCTCTTATACGCCTAGGCATTTAGTCAAACAGAGATTGAATGTCATGTACTGGCACAGCTCCCCATACAGTTTCAACACGATGCCACAGTTCATTGACTGTAAATACTGGCGTATGGTGACGAGCCAGTCGCTCGGCTACAGTTGACTAGACATTTACTATCGGTGAAAGATCTGGCGATCGTGCTGACCAGGGCACATATTTCGCAAGGGCTCATAAGCAAAACGACTGAGAGAAAGAGCGAATAGTAAGCGCTACCGTTCTTTAGGTCATGCATTGCTGGGTTTTGGGTGTTCTGCGTATTACTTCTACAGTGAAATTTTCCATTGCAAAAATACTATCAAGTATTCCTTTTCGTTACTCCTATGTAGCAGCCTGGTTCGTTTGAGTCTTGGCAGGCCAGATTTATGTTATATATCCCGGAAGTTTCTTCTTTATCTATTTCATCTATGTCGCTGCGTGTACGTTTGAAAATATTTTTATTTGGTTTTATTGGTACTTTTACATATTTTTTAGCTGGCTAGTTAGATATTTTGATAGCCGTTCCCTTGCAGTAATGTATGGCTTTGGTGTATTTCTGTTTTTCTTTTTGTCAATTTTCAAAGTGTTCAAGCTTTTTAAGTCTATTTTTATATGGTGTCTTGAGAAATTTATTAGGGTATACTGCGTTTTTACATTATTTTTAATAAACTAAATTTCTTCTTGGGGAGCGTTTCGTTATAGATCAGGTTTTAAATGTGCGATTAATCGTGTTCTTCTCATGGTAGTCGCGCATATTCTTACAATTAAAACAAATTAAGTACATAAAAAATGTTTCTTTTCTTTCTCTGAAAAATCTCAATCAGTGCTGGGGACGCTTTTTTTTCCAAGTTGACGTTAGAAAAAATCTCAAAAAATCGAGAAATAGGTGAGATTTTAGATATTTTAAAAAGCGATTATTTTGTGTATTTTTCTTTCTATGTATACAATGTTTTCAGCTCATTCGTCAAACCAGAAGAAATGCGTTTTCTTTCAAATTTAAAATATTTTGGAATTTAACTAAAACTCGGGAGAATAGATGAGTTTTGATATTGTTAAAATTACGTAATTTCCGGTTTGTTATCGGCGGCGGCAAATAATCCGTAGGTGCTCTTTTCTTCTGAGTATAATTAAAATATTTGTTTAATAATAAGGACAGTAGATTGTCTGTGGATATTCTGATAGTTTTATTCGAAATGGGTGTTTTTTTTCAATGTGTAATAGAACCTCAATATTAAAATTAGGTTCAGTTTGGTACAAAAATTTTTCATTAAAAATGTATTTTTATGTAGAAGTATCAAATTTAATTAAGCATGCTTGCTTGAAAAGTAAATGATTAGTGTCGATTCATATTACGTGTTTACAGAAAATTACTTTCAATAACATGCATTGAGGGCGGTAATAGATAAAAATATTTGAGTGGCATTGTCCAACTGGTTTGAATTATCTATCTTTTGGTTGAACAAGTAGAAACAGAAAAATTTGGAAAAGTACTTTCTAGCCGAGGCGTTTAGCATAACTTATCTTTTTGATGATTTTTTCTAGAAAACATTATTTCAATTTTAGTCACCTTATGCAGTGGGCATACCAAGAAAGTATACTCGGGGCAAACCTAACCTGATAGTGGAGGTAAAACTATGGACCGTGTGATTCCGCCGCTTTCAAATAGTTCTTTCCGTTTGCCCAGCTTATTACAAAAATAAGACATTTTTCATCTATTAGGTGCTAAAATAAAGTGTATGTTATAAAATAATTGCATATTTATGTTACTTCAATGCAATTATTAAAGGGTTAAAAAATTCAGAAATCAGATGAAACGCCTTCTCCGACGTTTGACCAATGATAGACCTCTTTTGTGCTGGCGGGAATTGAGTACTGCGGATTAGCCTTGTGATTGGGTTGCTTTATGACGTTGACAGCCAAATAATTGGAAGGAGAAACGAGTGTCGGAGCGATACATGCGGAGAGTAGTGAAATGGCCGCTCTAGCCTTCTCCTCCGCTATCAGGATAGGTTTGCCCCGAGTATAGTTTACAGAGTATGGACCCAGCCAGTACGTGTTACCAACAATTATTAACTGATGTCTGGTTCGGGAAATCATTTTGCAATGGGTAGGAAGGTCTTAATTTAAACAGTACAAATATTTAAACGATTTTAGAGGCTGATCTACGACTAGCCCTCTTCCATTGGATCTGGGTGCACGCTTGGTAAATAAGAGTTCGGATGAAAATCAGTTTCAAAATATTTGTCGACTCACAATTTGCTTATATTTCTGATAAATATTTACTAGACCCCTGAAAGCAGTGAAAAGAGCTCTACGGGTCGAAGTCCAGAGTACAGATACTTTCTATGAATAAAAGTTTTTTTTTCTTTTTTTATGGATATGAGAATTCAAGACGTAATCTTTGATAGTCACGTACTTTGACGTTAAGTATAAATCATGCATCGATGTAATTGATTAACAAATTCAAGTATTCCCCAGGATCGAAATATATTGGAAAAAGTAAAAGTAACTTTGTTTTGTTTATACAAAATGTTTTAATTGTCAAATTTGAAGGTTCCAGAAAAGCATCAGTGATTAATAAGCAGCAGTAAGTAAACGCAAAGAATAGATTATCATCTTTTTTACAAATAATACTCTGATAATAAGCCGAAATTAAGGCAATTAACACTTTCTCTCCAATCTTTGACAAAATTTTAAGCCGCTTAGTCAAACGGCGCAGAAGACGCTTTCTTTTATAGATAGATTACGGAAACACTGCAAAAAATATGAATGGAAAGGAAAATTTTTTAAGATTTTCTTTTCCATGGCTTTTACATACCAGTGTAAAATTTCGAATTGATTTAATGGTGCCTATGTATGATAATGGGGCAGTTTCTTTTAAATTAAAAATTAAGATAAATTACTAAAATTTGAATGCCCTCATAACTGTGATTTTCATGTATTTTTTCTTCATGCCTCTTCTTAATTTCAATCCAATTAGTCTATGGCAACATATACATGTTTTTTCTCTTTCTGGTAAAAATATTCTTTTTCGTTATCTTTTTATATATTATATATTACATAATATTTTTTTAATCATTCATTTAAATAAGAGTGAGTCTATAAGTTTTTAATTCAAGAAAACTACTAGCTGTTGATAATTCGTTATTTTCAAAGGAAAGGTGATATTTTTTGTCACCAGAATGACCGTACAAAATGTGTTTTTTTTTTTACTTGTAATAGTTTAAAGTAAGTACAGATAATATTTAAGAACATATATTTAAACAATAAACGGAAAATTTCATGAAATACTGAAAATTCAGAAATTTGAACTATAACACTATTGAGCTGTAGGTCTTCACTTGTAATTTAAGCTGCTACAAAAAATCTTCACTTAGTCCTATCTCAACCAAAGTAGTATATAAAAAAGCTGTTTTAAAATCTATTTCCATAAACATATGCTTGAAAATACTCAATCGCCCCTTATGCCTGCGTTATTGCTTGCATTTAAAAACACTGAAGTATTACTAAAGTATTGTTCAAAACCATCTGACTATATAATAACAATTAGGAATCCACAATTAATTACTATAATGCATAAAGAAGACTCTGATGATACATTTACAAGAATATTATTACACTCCACACCATGTATAAAGACTAAAACTACAGCAGTTTCCACATGCTTTGAATTAATTATTACTAGAAAAGTTAGCTTCATTTGGAAAGTGGTAGCATATGGAAGACAATACATATCATGACTTCATTGAAAAGATTGAAAATTAATATGCTGTTAAGTGTTGTTTCTCATTCCTTAAACAATGTAGATAATTACGCTGAGGATATTCTGTTGAAACAACTTCATTATTCTGAAGGAAGTTTCGCTGCCAGAATGAATTTGTAAAAGTGCTATATAATGCTTGCTAATAAACGGAAGTTGGCGAACACCACATTAACGTCTTAATAAGTCTAATGAATAGAAAACGAAATTTATGAGGGTATTTTGCACATGTTCTTTTAGAATATGGTTTAGTAAATAGTGTCTGACAGAGATTTGTAGCTTTGTTAACAAACTTAAGAATTATTTTTTTTTAAACCAGTTTACTGCGAATTATGAATTAAGACAGAAATTTTTTTATTTTACTTTAAAATTCTGTTATTTATTCTTTTTAATAGTATTTAATTATAATATATTTTTGTCCATGTTGAAATGCGTAATATATTAGGGTTTTTAATAATATTTAATCATAATATATTTTTGTCAATGTTGAATTGCTTAATATATTAAGGAGTGGACCTAATTAGTCCTATTTACACTGATTTTTCATTCTACATTAAGCATTAAAAATTTTCAAGGCAAATGGAAACTTTTTTTAAAGGACTAAACATATTTACTTTCAATAACATTCACAGAAGCGGTAATAGGTAAAAATATTTCAGTGGCATTGTCTTACTTGTTTGAATTATCTGTCTTTTGGTTGAGCAAGGAGAAACAGAAAAAAAATGGAAAAGTACTTTCTAAACGAAGCGTTTAGCATAATTTATCTTTTTCGGGATTTTTTTTCTAGAAAACATTATTTCAATTTTAGTCATCTTATGCAGTAGGCATACACAAAAAAATAGTTTACAGGCCTTTGTTACGTTTCTTTTTAAATATTCCGCGAATCTTACAAAGCGCTTAAAGATGTTAAAATAGATTTTTTTAATGATTGAATTGTTCTTTAATTTTAAAAATTATGATCATTGAGACCACACAATCATGTTTCTTCCCCTCTCTGTTCCATAATACACAGGTAATGTACAAAAGTAAACTTAATGCTTGTTAAAATTATAGTGCAATGTTATATGCATAAGTACAGACATTGAAGAATTTTCTCCTGTCATCTTCAAAGTTTGTCTTCATAAATACTTAAAAATCTGAGGAATCCGAAAGTTGACCCCATTTCCGTATTCAGGATTTCAAAATAGTGTTAAGATACAGAAAACGGAGACAGTGTAAGACTTTACAATAAATGAGATTATGGGTTTACAATCATTGCTATTTTCCAGGAAAAAAAACGTCGAACGATAATGCAACAGATATTGGTGCTGAAGGTACAACCACTCAAATAAATTACGATTTTGAAGCTTTACATTAAAAGTCAGTGTCATACTTTCATTTGAATAATTATTTTTTTCATTAGTTTTACTCAAATGTAAACTATGTAATAACAATAAATAATATAATCTACATTATGTATTTTACTAAAGAAAAGTTTGTTAACTTTCAAATTTACAGAAACATCTACCGCATGAAAATCTTATTGCAAAGAATTAAGTAGGTTAGGAATATACAATTACAATATTAATTTGTATTTAAAAGACCGATCGTAATAATTAAATATACACATAACTTTCGGTTG
The DNA here is from genome assembly GCA_038373885.1 of Cheiracanthium punctorium. NCBI lineage: Eukaryota > Metazoa > Arthropoda > Arachnida > Araneae > Cheiracanthiidae > Cheiracanthium > Cheiracanthium punctorium. The sequence continues at coordinate 810,491 of JAWZYV010011819.1, forward strand.
GTTATTCAAATGTTTAAGGAACACTTTAAGCACATGTGAAGAAGTACACACAAAAAAAAAACTGTATCAATACTTTATTAAGAACGAAAAAAATATCAAAAAGTATGTATACCAACAGTGTTAAAATAATTTCAAAGCTTAAAGTTTAGTCCGAATTTAGTCAATAACTTTGCCGAAAAATATCTTTAACTAATGTCCTAACGTATAGAAAACAATTTTATCACCATACAAACTTGACTATAACAAATAAAATGAACAAATTTTGCATTGCAAGCTTTCGAACAAAATATTTAACTAACATAATCACTTTGAATTTCGTCGAATTTGCTACTTAGCAACTTAATTTTCAGTATTCGTGACTGAATGTCAAAAACTTTCTACAATGTTACATAATTTGAAACAAAAGATAGTTTAATTATTTTTCAAAGTTATAGAAAACTTTAAAATGGTCATTTCGCTCAAAATAAACCCATTGTGTGCATATTCTAGCCCACTGCCTCAGATCAAAAATTTACATGCGGCATTTCCACGATCCCAAACAGACACGACATGGACAAATAAACAGGAAGACCAAAAATTCGCTGTGCGCTAACATCGCGACGACAAGCTTCCAAACGAGAAATTTGACTCCAGTAATTACTTAGAATCTTGTAAAACATGCTACTTAGCATGTCAGCTCGATTTGCTCATGTCAAAATGTCAAGCAACTGGCAAATGCTTTTTGTTGTTCAAATTTTTCAGAGCAATTACACCCACATCCACCTTTGATTCTCTAGCCTATTTTTTTCATTCTTAGCTCTCCGGATCGGTTATTTTATGGCGTCTTTTGTCTTATTTTTCCCCCTTTTAACTTTTATTCCTTCCAGCTCCAAAAACATAATTGCCTACAAAATATTTTCAGCAGTAAATGCGGTCGATAAGGCCACAGCGAATTTGAAAAACTTTTACATTTAATTTTATTTTCATGAAACGGAGGGGAAAAAATGAGGTAAATTACAACGAATCGTGATAATGTCTCATAACGACTTGGAAAGCTGGGTGTAGCTTTCAAAGTGCGGTGCGTTTAAAATGGTTAATCTGAAGCAAAAACTATGATCTTTGAAAATGGTTTTTTTACGAGGTTCTGCTTACTAAAATGCTATATATTTTTCAAGTTCGTTAATATTACGTAATATAATAAAAAGTACCATAAGGCATTGTGACATGCATCGTATAATATACTTAAACGTATTTAAGTTTATATTATCAAATGCAACTTTAATTCAAATTCTAAAATATATAAAATTCTAAAAATCTATTCCTCTATATTTTAAAAGTCCGATCATTTTGTACGTACAAATACGCTTGACAATTATTCACAATTATTTCGGAAATTTTAATTTCTTGTTTATTACTTAATCCAGTTCCACGTATTTAAGTGGGATAACATGTAAACTGTCACAAGGGTTTACAAGGTTTATTTTAATCAACATATTCAAGTCTTGCAAAATAATTATTCAGCGTATTTCGACGAAATATTATTGAAGAGAGTATTGAATTATGTGTATATAAATATATATATACATACAGAGAGAGAGAGAGAGAGAGAGAGAGAGAGAAACGGGGTGTCTCAGCCCCCATCCCCCAAAAAATGAGCACGACCTTTATTCCTTAAATATTTTTCATAGACATATACATTAAAATGCAAAATTGCGGGGGGGGGGAAAGGTACAGAATTTTATGGTATCGATTGAAATTTTCAGAAGATTGAATCTAAAATAAATACAAAACGTAAACGGCCCTCATATACAAAAATTCCCAATTAGTAAATTCTGTTAGGTGATGCACAAAATTTTGCCATTTTATCTTAAAGATTTCGGAAATATGTAAATAAATATATGCTGTCTTAAACTATTTTTCTATGACTTTCGAACAGAAAATGTCACGTTAGATGATTGCATTTCGTGAGTCGTACAAAAATTACGAAGGAAAATAGTGATTGCACAAATAGTAATACTTTTGCTCTTATTGGTATCGAATAGCCAACTTTATTTGAACATATCTCAGAGCCATTTTATGATGAAAAGCTGAAACTTTTAGCATCACCTAATTAATATATGGGGCATATTTTACTAAGATTTTTTTTCGAACTGAAGCCGTACAAAAATTTTAATTTTGTATTTCTTTAGTCTGCAGAAAAAATTCAATAAATGCCATAATATTCTAAACTTTTTTTTCACGTAATTTTTCAATTTATTGTATGTGTCTATGATCAATATTTAAAGAATGAAATCTGGTTCAGTGTTTTCATATATAATTTCTCCAAATTTTTGTTTCTCGCGCTCCATCTTTGTCATGCATTTCTGCTCACTTATTTTCCAGAAAGTTCTATTTCCACCTTTGTTCAATGATAAAGCCTCTGCTTAGTTACTGCTTAGCCAATCCGATTACCCATCATTACGTCTACAGAGAATTCCTTCACATTTAAGCTTCAGTATTCTGTATAAAAATGACGTCATAAAGTTTCCCAAAACAAATCTATGTTTAAGATCTTCGGTCCCATGTTCTGTGATTTTTATTGCCTTTTCAACGTTCCACATGGAAAAGACTTTCAGAAATCGTAACACAGGCACACATATGTATATTTGTGTGTGTGTGTGTGTGCGTGTGTATGTTGTCACCACTTTATTTCTGTCTAGTTAAGGTACAGTAAAGGAATATAATGTTTAATGACACAGGAAAAAAACCCTTTTGAGTGGTTAAAATTGAAAGCAAATAAGCTCTTACCTTGTTACCCGAGATATCACGCAAAAAGTTAATCCATCTTTCATGTGATCCCCCTCACAATCTCGTTGTGAAATAGTTTCTTAATACAGTGGTCATATGACATTTCGCATAATTTCATATCCTGTCTTTAAAAGGCATGAAACAGTGTCTTGGATTATGAAGATCGAAAATGAACAAAGCTTTTCTTCTAGATATGAAATGATTCCCATGCTCATTCTTTAACACTAAGGATATATTTATTTTATATAAGGAAAAAAGAATATTTAGTTTATATAAGGAAGAACATTTATTTGCAGCTACAAATATTAATAATTTAGCAATTTATTATGCCTACGTTTTATGAAATGAAAACTAGGTCTCGCAGTTGCTAAGCCTTGTTCCCATAAGAACTCGGAAAGTGAAGCAGCACCGACTTGGACAGTGATTGGGACGCTAATGGGAGCTGTGCACGTAAAATCTGTTCTTGGTTCCAATATAGTCAAACAATATCTCTGGGGATGCCGATTTCAGGTGCTAGGTGCCTCATCTGGAATTGGTTCAAAATTAGGAGACCACTCATAGGGGGTAACGCTGGCTGCCCATTGGGTGCCCACATAATGAATTGGATAGCAGTTAGGCTTGCGGCAGCAATAGCCTGCCCATTAGGGAAAAAGTAACTAGATATTTATCGATAATTTTAGAAGATAACGCAGAGAAGATAAAATGTAATGATGAGGATTGTTTCTATATGTAAATGTCTATTGACTTAACATAAATTAATAATTAATTGTTTTATTACTTATTCTGCCAGAACACTAGGGGGATAAAGTAGTGGTTGTATGTTATAAATATCCACGATATCAGATTTAAAAGAACTTTGAATTTTGTTTACAAATATAATCTTTGGACATGCTGCGAATATACAATTTAAGATTTCTGACTTTTTTTTATCTTTGTGGTTTATAAAATATCAATTGAGAAAAATGTAGATTAACATTACATAAATGTATCTGAGTTGAGTTTAAAGGCGTAAAGAGACCCAACTTTTATGATATTCAGCGGAGGAATTAAAAAGTTGATCTTGGTTTATCGCTTTTACGTCACACACACTTATAAATAGAGTGTCCCAAAAACACTCGCTTAGTCCTTTTCCTTAAATATTCATCATAGATATATAGAATAGTTTGATAGGTGACAAACGGTGCTACGTGAGAAGGTCGCGTTAGAAAAGGTGCAGAATTTCATGATATCAATTAAAATTTTCATAAGATTAAACCTAAATAAATACAAAACTTATACAGCCCCCGTACAAAAAAGTTTCCAGTTAGTAAAACGTGAGTTATAAATTAATTGGGTGATGTCCAAAACTTGCGCATTTCAACTTAAAATATATCAGAGATATGAAAAGAAATATATGCTGAATCAAACAATTTTTGAAAGGCTCTCGAAGGAAAAGAATTACTTCAAATTATCGCATCTTACGGGGTCGTAAACGCAAAATGAAAGAAAACGATGTTTGCATAAATACATAACTCTTATTCTGTTAATGTTATTGTTTAGCCTCCGACAAAATATGTTTAAACATATCTGAGTCTTATAGCAAGATTGAAACTTTTTACATCACCTCATTAACTTGTGGGGACATTTTACTGATAGGAAAGTTTTGTACGGAGGCCGTATAAAAATTTAAATTTAACTTTTTTTAGATTTAATCTCATGAAACTTTAATCTATACCATAAAATTCTGTATTCGTTTACGTAATATTGTATTTTCTTGTATATGTTTACACCGAATATTTAAGGAATAAAAGACAAGGTCATTGTTCCTTGGAAATCTTGTACATGTAGTATATTTAAAACAAATTCGATCAATCTTGACCTGCAATTTTTAAAATACTAGTTACTACATTTCACTGAGGCTTCACTTGCCGGCTGAACTATTATTAGGAAAGAGTAAAATGCTATGGACCCCTCCTCGTCTCGCTGTCAAGCTAATCGCCGATCTCGACGATAATGTATGGAAACATACTGAAAAATTGTATCAACATATGAAAACCAGTTCTGTTGCATCTATCTGGTATTCGATATTTATTATAAATTTATGTGTTTAATACATACGTGTGTGTGTGTGTATGTGTTTAAGTAGATAAATTTATTTATAGATCAATGTAATAAGATGATCGCAAAATACAAGCACATACAGACTCAAATAACAGCTTCAAGTAAATATTCTAGGGCGCATAAGGCAAAGTAAGATTATAAACGTTTATGGGTGATCATCGATGCGAAAATATAATACTATAGATGTTTACTATGCCGTTTGAAGGAGAGAAATATCGGTAATTATATCGGTAACAATGCGCTACTAATTGTAAAAACTGTATATCTACAGAAGGAATTGTTTGCTCAACTCTGAAATTATAGACAAACGGTGAAACTGAAATAACATGTTTTCTAATTGATTTAGAAATTGAAATAAGCTTTAATTAGGTGCTATAACCAAAATATTAATACTCATTTGACTCAAACTCGCATTTTTTACGACTCATATTACTTCAATGTTTACTCTTTGCTCGGAATCGTTATCTAAACACGTTCGAGTGAGCAAGCTCAATATTACTTCCTAGTATGGCCTCAGAGTAATTGTATTTAATTGAAATAGACAAGGGCCCAACTTTTCCATAACTGTCAGTAGAAATAACTTTTAACGAAAAATAGTTTATTTATTTTTATATTTTATAATCTTGTCTTCCACATGCAAGATCTACTGCACACCCAACATTATCAGATAAAAAAGTAATAATTCTAGTAATTCGTAGGGATATTATCTGATCATATCTGATAGCCATTACCTTTGTAATGACTGCATCTTTAAGCAGTGTTATATATATATTCATGTTCTTCCCATTCATTTTATCTCCTATTTATTTTATACAATTTATTTATTTTTTTCTGAAACGGATTTAGCGGCAACTCTTATCTTTTGTACAGCCATTTTTGAAAGTTTAATCACTTCTCATGGAAAAATAAGCAAACGTTTTTAATATTTTTATAATTAAAAACAAAAACATTGGGAGTTCTAATTTCTTTGTTTACCTCTTTTTCTGAATGTTTATTTTTATTATATCTGGAATTTGTAATCTAAAACAGAGCTAGCTTTTTTATTCGAATTTATTAATTTTTTAGGAATTTTGTGTAAGAACTGCACGCTTAATAAAAAGAACTAAATTGGCCCCGAAAGATTTAAAATCGGGACAAACTTGTCCTGATTTTAAATCCTTCGGAGCGAATTTAGTTGTTTTTTTTTTTTTGCGTGAGTGAAAACGTATTTCTTACACCTTAAAAACGGTTTTCATGTAACCAGAAATGAACATGATTGATATTAGAAATGTTATCATATCTTCACGAAAGAAAATTGTTCGGCCTCGTAGACTTTACATGTGGTGTCTGAAAATATTACGTTTAATTACCCTGGAAATACATTGAAACCACAATTTCAAAATTAATTTACAAGGTAAGATAATATAATTTCTACTTTCACGTGAACAAACAATAAATTTCCGAATAAACGCACAATAAATTTATTGACTATTACTTTCATTTTTAAATTCGATAAATTCTAGATTTCAATTCAATTAGTTCAATTAATCAAGACTTTGAAATGATTTCCTCTTGCATTATAAACTGTCGTTTGAACCTCTAACAGCTTTTACTAAGTACTGTTCTATGAATAGCCAACTGAATCTAAAGCAACAAAGATCGGCCGAAATAAAACTGCGTAAAATGTAGTCTCGTGAAAAAACTCCTCACCATTGGTGAAAGTACTTCCGGTTCTAACGAATTTAGAGACGAAAAATTTCTTCCGGTGAGAAAGGAAAAGTAGAGAAACAGAATTGAAAGTTACGTTGAGCATGACAGCCAATTTTATTCGGTATCAAGTTTACTGATAAATGCAATAGAAGTAAATGATATTGCTGTCGTTCAGATAGTTAATTTTAAACTTAATTGAACTGACCTTGTTCATATTTTTAAAGTTTTTACTCACCGTGTATTTAGTGAAAAAATATGTATATTTATTTTATTGTAAAAAGAATGAATGTTTCTATGAATAAGTATCAGCATATATTTTACGACTGCTCAATTTCTTTATGATAGATTGTCTTTCCCTCAGCACAATGGGTTTGTGTTTCTTTTTCTGACGTTTAAAAAAACATTGAATAATATAGCAGATGAATGAGTTTTAAATTATTTTTTCTTTCAGAGAAAAGTATTTTAGCCTATAAATAGCCCTCTATTTTTTAAATACAAGACGAGTATGCGATGCACTCTCACTATTAAAAATAGTAAAAATATTCAATGCCCAAGCCTTACTTTTACCTTCACGTTGCCTTGTGTTTCAGTGCTCTTCAAATATTTTATTAGATATTTATTTTCACATCGATCATCTTCATCAACAAAATCATCTCAAACCCATTCTTATGAATTTTATTAGCTCAGAATTATAGTCTTACAGAAGAAAAACATAGAAGAGCCAAGTAAAAAAAATCTACTGAATGTATTAAAGTATATAAATAAATAATTCAATAGTACTTGAAGTATACATCAATTTTTTCTTCTCTATAATATAAAATATGCATGGCTCCAACCAGTGATCAGCAAAAATTGCTTTTATGAAATCTTACGCAAACAAAATTCTTTTCACTGCAGCAAATATCACAAGGTAAATCATCTTCTCTAGATCAGACTAAAGCTACTAACTTTTGGCAGCAACATTTTTCTTTAAAATTTTTGAAATATTACGCTCTTGGAAAAAGGCGTGCTATGTCTTATGCCGGTGAGAAACACACGCTGTTCGCTCATCATTCTAATTCATCATTAGATCTTCGGGCATTATCTTTAACATGCGTGGGCACGTTTCTGCTGGAAGCAACCAACTTGATGCAAAGCCACTGGACAAGTAGCTAGTTAATGATTCCATAATTTTTAAAAAGGATGTTTGCTGAATGAAGGTGTGGTGTATAATCTGTAAAATACCTAGTTAAGTTTTGACAAGTTAAAAAAGTCTGGAAGTACTGGGAAATATAACACCGAAAGAAATCGTCTACAATTAAACGTTTGTATATCTGCATAGTTTTTATCGTATAAATTTCTTTTTTCAGAATCACAAGGTAATCTAGAATTCAAAAGTTGAATAATTTTGTACAAGCTAAATGTCCTAGAAAAAAGAGTCCTTCTACAGTCAAATCTGAATCTTGTGCAAAATTTTATTAGCATAAATGTTTGGTCTTAAAGCACTACCATTGAGAAGATGTGTGTGGCAAGTAACATTTGTAATTAAACTTTTCAACGATTTCTTGTGTTTAAATAGCAGATATACCCAGAGTTTTCATGTGTTTAAGTAATTTTCCTTCTCGCATGAATGCCGTCATTGAAAGCACCTGTGAAATACAGTACTTAGAAGCTTTGCATTTTCCACTTGAGCATCAAACAATAGAGTAAATTAAGAGTATTTGAAAGATAATATGGTAAAGTTAAAACAGATATTTTTATATATTCATCAATATATCATATTTAAATGATAATTTAGATAATTAATTACGTTTTCTCAAATAGTAGCGTTTTTTTTTATGTTCAAGAACAGTTTCGAAAGAGAGTATATATCATATAAACTATGAGAATTTATAAAAGTAAATAATTTCTTTAGAAATATCTGTTGAAAGAATATCAAAAAACTGTTTAACGTCATTTTTAATAACATTTAAAAAAATCTTGTATCACTAATATTTATTTTGGAACAAGATTTCAAGGCGGAACGGTTATGAGTGGCCATTACATAATGTACCAAAGTGCCCCGAAAAATCTGTCAAATATGCTCTATCAATTAAATACCATACTTTGTATTTAGCGAAATAAAATGGTTAACACTTCACTTTAAAATGCATATTTACAATTTATAGCTACAACACTATATTGAATTTTATATTAGTAGAAACTGAAAAGTATATCTGATTTATATGTCAATATATTTTTGATTATTCTTTTCATAGTTTTATTCTAATTAATTTATAGGTTTGCTTTCAGACCTTATTTAATTTACATCATATCATTGAATTAGATTTTGAATATTACGTTAAAATTCCATCATAAAGAATAAATTATTTCCGTTAAATTATTTTTTCGAAATAACTACACAAATTTCCTAAAATTAAGTTATTTTTCGAATGTCTGTATGTTTGAAGCTGTTATGTTTGTTGCAATAAAATTTGTAGGTTTTTTTTCTTACCTTCAAGAAGAAGATATTAGTTTGTTCTTTTAAACTTTATAAGTACGTATGAAGGATTTGAAATTCATTCAGACATACTTACCCTTTGATAACCTTTCACTTGTTAGGTGTACTCATCTTGAATAGCATTCATTATATAGCGTCTGCTGAAGCACAAATTTAATGCTGCAGCTTTACAATAGGGTGTGATAAATATAGCATGTAAACCAGACAGAGACACACCTAAAACAATACAAATCATAAATATACTTAATTCAGCTATTTGTTTCTGTCACATTGAATTAAAATGGCTTAGCAATTTGCATATTTAATTAACAGCAGTTTCATAAAAGGCTTCAACAATCTAGGTGTATTCTGCCGACAAAGTATTTCTAGAGTACAATTAAAGAATTACGCGCATTGATAAAACTAAAGCAATAAATTTCTAGATGTTCTTTATACCGTACATAAACTTGGTCATATAATTATCTCTCCCATAAAAAAAGCAAGAATGATGATAGTAAAATTATCTTTTATAATAGATACGTAGAATTTAAAAAAACAATCATGTAACAGAATTTTGTGATAAGAGTTGTAGGGGAAGTAATTTTAGAAATTTTCTTGCTTAAAATCAATCTTACAGTGAAAATTAACTTTTATAGTTCTTATTTTTATCCTTCGATAAATAATTTTCTTTACATCTGCCTGTCTATATCTGTGTGTGCATGCATATTGCAGAATTGCCAACTGCTCCGGAATATAATTATCCAGTTATTGTAACCAGCAATTCTTTTTTAATATTTTTTAGAAATAATAATCAGCCAACACGTTTAACTTCAAAATTTTGCTATAGTTTAAGCCAAAAATTGCTGTTTTAAAAAATTGGATAATTATTTTCCAGAGAAGTTGGCAACTCCGGTATTGCTACAGTTTATCACATCCAGAGTAATAAATTCGCAAACAATCGAAAAATTTTAAATCTAAAATTTTCAGCTATAAAAAAGCAATGGTCTTATTTTTATTTTAAGTGATTGCAGAGAAAGTAGAAAGCAATGGATTTGTACAGGTTGAAAACTATTGAACTGCACAAAATCAAAATTAAATTCTTCAAATTTACTGAGATAAAAAAATACAATGAAAATTTTTTAAGTAACCACAGATAGTTCTGTTTAGCTGATAACATGTTCGATATGCTTCCATCAATAGCTGTGATGTGGAGCAAACGAATAGCAAAGTTCTCTATAAATTGCTGAAGGGATTCTTGCTACCATTTTCCAAAATAAAATCATCTTTAAATCAAGTTTTTCATTTTTTGTACATTTGGACCAGTTGTCTTCAGTTTGTACTCGGTCGAAAATTTCCTTTCTGTTTCAATATAGCTGTTAGTGCTTGAATAGTAGGCCTGACGATCGATATACATCCAGAAAAGCTCTATTTGTTCATTTGAATTGAAAATGTACAACAGCATCAATTGGAATATGTGAAAAAAAATGTGTTGCATCTAACCGCCAAATTTTAACTTAATCTTGCTGACAGTTAAAGTTATTACGGTTTATTTGATGTAGATAAATAATTTTCATACAGTATATATTTAGCACAATAAGTGAAGTTATTGATATAATTACAGTTACAGTTACTGACAGAATGTTTCCATTAAAACAAATATCACAGCGTAAGAAAATTCGAAAAAAAATATTAATGAAGTTAAAATAAAGATATAAACTACATGAAAAAAGAAATTTACACGAATTTTGTATCTATTTTCATTCTTTTTACTTATATAAAATAATTTATTTATGTTATAACAGTTTTCTTATTTAACATCATTTAAATTTATTTATCTATTTATGTGCTTAATCGTTCACAAAAACATAGAAAGAGATATTTCGTGTTGTCTGTATTTAAACAGGTTTCTCAAATTAAATGCAATCTATCATTTCCACATTAAATTATTTAAAATCAGACAGAAGATTTTTACATTAAAGGTTCCCAGACATCAGGTGTACAAAGGAAGTGTTCTCTTTTTAATAGTGAATATAAACCGTAAAGAAAAACTATGTAGTTAATTAAGAAGCATAGGTTATTTTAATTATACATAACGAATTAATTATCATAGTGAAAGACAATAAACAATTAGTTTTTCTATCTCATCTTAAACATGAGATGATCACATTAAAATTTAAATTTACTCTTAAACACACCTAAAAAATAAAGAGAGTTAATCGATTATTTCTTTAAAATATCTTACAGCTTGTTCATAAACTTGATTTAATGCAATTAACAAACAAAATTCATATTGCCTATAAGATTAATTGATACAGCTCCTGTGTGTTTACTTTTATTTTTCTGTCATTCCTCGATACTAGCAATGGCATTGTCTGGCGTTACTATACTAATTCTGCTTATTATTATTATTGTTGTTGTTTTGCATGTAAGTCGAATACATAATTGACTGATCAACAAATTTATCTGATGAAAATGAATTACATATTCAAAGATAAGGAGCAAATGTACTCGAATACATGTACTGATATTTAGTTTATAAAAATTGAAAATCTATTATAAGTATTTTGTATAAAATATTCTATCTTTACGCAGTAGAAGTAAATGTTTATAAGCAGCGCGAGGTACTTAAAATATTTTTTAGGTGTTAGAAGAGAGGTATCTAGTACTTTGTACTTGTAAGTTGCAGCTCATAAAAGTTCATTATGGTACATTTATCTAAAAGTTAAAAAGTACTTTCTATAATGTATTTAGCTTTTGTTTGATGAAATTCGTTACTCCTTCTGAAATTCATGTTTAAAAAGTACACAATCCCATAAGAAAATAAGGCACATTTCAGGTGTTATTTTATTTTATAAATAAATTTAGTTATATATTGGCATACGCTTCAACAGAAATATATACGAAATTTGTACCTTCATCACATTATTTTTCTAAACATAAATGAGAGGAAAATATTTTGTCTGAAGTACTTTTGGGCGAAATTCCAAATTCATTTGTCAGCTATTATACACATGCCAGGACTAATTTCGCAATTATTTCGCAAAGTTTCAATATAAATCTATGCATGACTTAGTTCCTATTACTTATTCACATTTATTGTCGCAATTACAAAAGAAGTCGGTTTATTTTCCACAATTCTCTGAATAAGCCAAAAGAAACTGACATTCATAATTGAATGAATTGTAAGGCTAAATTTTTCGTAAAGCAGACGTTATTTCAAACAATTTTCAACTATGAGTATCATTCATTATAAGCTTATTCCCTTTTATGAATGGTATTTGAAAATTCTCTAATTTCAGAAATAATTTGTATATTTTTTTTTTTAGATCCAGCAATTTTTTGTGGAATTATAAATTTCATAAATCGAATGTATACATAAAATCAATTAAACATCTAAAAAAAGTATTTGCTGTGTGTACATGAATCTATCAAAAATTTTATTTCGATACCAATTTTCTAATAATTCCAAAAGCTACATATCATAGGAAATACGAATCTGTTTTAAAGTTTTTTTTTGTTTAAAACTGAAAACGGTTAAATGTAAAACTCCTCAGCAGATCAGAATTACTATGTAGTTACCATAATTACCTATTTTCTTTCGAAGGAATGATACTATATTTTAGCGTAACATAGTGTAACATTAATCTTTTTTTAAGTAAATTTAGTGTAGCATTGATCTTTTTTTAAAAATACATAAAGTGATTCCCCCGCACCATCGTTCTATTCGGACTACATTAATCCAATAAAAGAAGAAATTTGTTCAGTTTTACGTATGAATATTACATTTTATGACAATATTATGCAGACTCTAACATAAAAACTACCATGTATGTATCGTGTTAAGGCAAACCTACAAGAAGGGTTTCAGCCTTTGGAAGTTTCCTTGGGCGAAGCAGAAAGCCGCCCAGATCTCCAAACCATTAGATCGATAGGCGTCCGGTAGGCCAGAACCCCGGACCTTCATACTTCAGCCATCTACCCTATTAAGTGAATTATTCACTTGGCCATGATGAGGCTATAAACTACTATTATAGGATTTTTCTGATTAAAGTTTTTTATGAATTCAGAGAAAAATTCTTAGACCATAAGACGAATTCATAATATAATTCAGCTACGTTACTTCTAATCTGTATATCCAAAGTACGATGTGCCATATATAGTACTACTCTAGTTCAACGTGCTAATTTCTTTAATTGCTGCGTTACAAATGTGCGTAAAATCATTAATCAGCATAAAACAAATTTATAAAGATATAATTCAGTTAAACATTTTTTACTCTTTAGATAAGTAAAATGTTGTGCTGTGTGTATTAATCTAGTTGCTTCTCTATGAAAATTCACTAATAAGAACTGATAACGGTATTTTTGCAACTCGTTTTCAAAAATTAATTAAAAGAAAGCAGTAGCATACCCCCTCAACGGTAAATTACATGGTGTCTCGGTACATATCAATAATCAGAAAGTAAAGGAGAAGAGAACTAAAAAAAATTATTTTTCCATTCAACAATTAACAATTATTGATCGGGGGAGATGAAAAATGTGAGGGGAAAACTGCACTGAATTTACTGCTCACAAAGGACATTTAGAAAGATCTCTAGATACATGTGATGCAAAATATGTAATGGGTGGTAAAATTTGGATTTCATCCAGTTATTTTGAATACGCCCAATCAAAACTCTTTTGAGCGGAAATAAAAGCAAATGCGTGGAACGGGAAACGCTATCTCTATCCACGTCAAACTCTTTATAGTTCCATAGTTCTTTTATCAGTTTAACAATGGCAAAATCATTTTTTTCAAGCCTTGAAAAAATAAATACGTATTAAAAATTTCTTATTATAAATGCTTCATCATGAGGTACTGATCGAAAAATCTAAGAGATCTCCGTGAGTTTATTTAAAATACGTATTTCCTTTTACGGATAAGGAAATGAAGATGACTTAAGTAAAAATTTTCCAAACATCATATACAAATGAATGACGAAATTTTTTTCATTAGTGTATTTCAGTTTTCCATTGCATTTTATAACTGGATTTTACGTTATAATTAGTGCATATTTCAAAAGCCTACGTAAAATGTAAGCTGTCAAATGCTTGTTATGACTGACCATCCCTAATTACATTATTTTTCAAATTTTATTAGTTTCGTATGTTCTTAAATGTAGTGATTATGTGTGAAAGAAACTTTATATTATTAACCGTATATTGACGTTTTTAGAATCAATAAATTATTTTAAAAAGGTTTAATAGTAGTATTAATACATAATTTACGTTTCATTTATTTTTAATTTTAAGTTTAATACTAGTAATAATATCTTATTTATATCACGGGTTCATTTCATGGAAATTTTGTATTAATTCGAGTTTAAAGAATAGTCGAAAGTTCGTGTTCCATATATTTAAAAAAGCTCAAACGGAGGACACATTTAACCAGACTATTGAATTTAATTCTGAGAAATAACAAATATGCATATGTAAATTACAAGGAAGTTGAGAAAAAAAAATGAAGGTTCTCAGAAAATCAAAGATGGAGATATTTTTTGCCTCTAAGTAGCAGATAATTTATTCGTAAATGAGTTTAGTGTTTTTTTCTTAATTTGTATCGAAATTTTCCTTTACAAACACCTAATCTGAATATTATGCTAATTCGAAGATTATACAAATGATGTTTCTTGAACTCTATCCTTGTTACGTGTTTGTGCAAAATCTTTTGCCGCCCACATAAAAAAAAGAAAAGGAAAATAATTTTGTACGCTTTAGCAGCTAACACAAATATTCTGCTCAGGGTTTATTTCAGATAAGGTTTAAACTAAGATAGTAGCAGGTCAGTAGCATAAAAAATCTGAAAATTAACATATTCTGTGACCGTATCGATATAAAAAGTAATGTTGCCAACTGCTCCGGAATATCATTAGCCATTTTTTATAAAAGAGCAATTTTTGGCTTAAATTATAGCAAAATTTTGGAGTCAAACGTGTTGACTGACTACCATTTCGAAAAAGTGTGTAAAAAGAATTACTGTTTACAAAAAGTGGTTAATTATATTCCGGAGCAGTTGGCAACTCTGTGAAAAGGTATGATTCTCTAATTGGTGTAGACCTTATACTCCTCTAAATTTGTGTTATTTTCCTCATAACCTTATAAATATTAACTTTCTTTAGTAGTCACAGACTATAATTTGGTTTGTTTATTTATATAATTTTTTACAAGAAGTAAGATGAACCTTTTTATTGTTCATTTATTGCTAATTTATCTCTGGATTTTTTTCAATACCTTCCATCTAAGCCAATAAGTATTTTTTCATTTATCATAAACAGGGCTGTATGGGTAAACAAATCTTGATTAGCTCTGTCGTAGTGTTTTAAGAACACTCAAAATAGACGATGCCAACAAATTAAAAATAAGCAGTTTTAACAAAACACACATAGCAAAGTTATTTATTGTTAATCAAATCTTTCTTGTATAAAACACGTTGAAAAAGGAAATATAATCTCACGTGACAAGAAAAATTCAATTTATTTATAAACAAAAATTACTTTGTATTTACCATATTAAAAAAAAAGAGTATGCCGTAAACAACTTTAACCTTTACAGATAAGAAGCCTTAAAAATGCATGCAACTTAGAAAAAAGTACTGTATTCGATTAAATTATTTACATCACAGCACAAATAAAGAGGGAAAATGGAAGATTGCGCAATCTAATTAACTTTTAATATGAAGCGGAACATATTCCTTTGTAGCATCTTTAAAACTAACTTCTATAAAGTTCACCCCAATAAATTAAAGCCCTTTAGCATTTGAATTTTTAAGAAGGCATAAATAGTTCGAAGATTATTTATGATTCAAAGTTTTATTTCCTTCTATGAAAAAAGATGTAAATCAAAATAATCATACAGCAGAAAAATAATCCTAGCTTAGAAGAACTTCCTTATTAATTAACGTAAAACAAAGACTTATTTAGTAATTAAAATAATCTATTATATCAAACTTATCTATACAAAAAAACGTTAATAAAATACGAATTGTTCATAGTTCTGAAATTGTAAACAATGATCAGAATTAAATCACTCACAGATTTTAAAATGAAACTGTACTTGGTATTAAGAAAAAGCCCGTCTTGATTTAGGCTATTAGTTCAAACTACATTTTTATGTTTTATTTCGATTTTTGATGAATTTTAAAGTTCATACAAACTTTTTCTCGCCTTGTATTTGTTCCATTAATGAAATGTATGACTAATATCTAAGAAAAACTTTTGAAACATTTGGTCTTTTTCATATTTTTAAAAATTCTTTTTCTGAAACATCCCATACGAACTCTAAAAGTAATAACAATAGTAAAATAAATAAACTCGATAATGATTTGCGCTACTCTAAATAATTTCAGACGCACGCCCAAGTAACAAGAAATTATATAGACTGACCCAAATTCCTCTTGAATCTTCCTAACATCTTAAGATGTGGTTTTCAGAATATACTTAAAAACTAATTACTTGGTCATAAGAGCACTTCTAACACTTAAACAATCTTCCTTGCTCAGTAGTTTGATACGAAATGCACTTTTAAACATAATCACTTCAAAACTAATTAAGTCCAGTTATTTTGTGAGTTATTCAGGAAAAAATTTCTTTCAAAATGTTTCATAAAAAACCTTTTTCTAAGAGTGAATGAGTAGTTTCTCGCTTTTTTTTTTAATTTATCCTTTCTGAAAAATTTTCTCCTTTATTAAAAAAGCAAGTGTTGTTGAATCTCTCATAATCGTAATATGTATACTTTAAAACAAGGATAAGTTGAATCTCTCTATTCGGAACAAACTAGGACGACTGCTGTTACGATAAACAAAAACTGGGATTATCTAAAGTTCGGATATAAATAGAAAGGGAGAGTTTATAGACGTAATAGAATGCTAGTTACATAGTTTGGAATCCGTTTATTAGTTTAAAACGAAAAATAGAGCAAGCCCCTCTCTAATGAAAATAATGCATTGTTTTGTGAATAAGCTAAAAAGTTATTTAGACAGCATTATAAACTTGCATGTAGCCTGTGGATTATTCGTTGAGTAAGATTTAACGAAAGCATACGCTGATATGAATTTTGAATATAAATTAACATTTCCTAGTTGTTTTGTAATATATTTATTGTACTCGTTATTTTTTATTCTCAAAAATTTTAGAGATTGGGATTATTTGGGCTTTCCCGAGTTGCCAAGTGCTACAGAATATAATCAACCACTTTTTTAAAATAGCAATTTTTGGCTTAAATTGTAGCAAAATTTTGAAGTTAAACATGAACTTGAATATTTTTTCGAAAAATATTTAAAAAGAATTACTGTTTAAAAAAATGGTTAATTATAATTATATTCCAGAGCAGTTGGCAACTGTGGTTTTCAAACTAGTAATCTTTTACTTCAGGTACACACGAACAGACATGTACAATATATGCATAGATACATATACAAAAGTATCTCTTTAAAAAAAATTATCTTACACCCATGAAAAAACCCATAGGTCTTTGCCAAAAACAAAAAACAACAAAATAGAAATACATAATGTCAAGCTTTATCAGAGGGAGATTGGCGCAGTAATACTACCTATAGTATTACTACTTTTTTGGTTTTTGACTAAGAAGTATTTTCATGGGTAGTCTACAGTGATATTTTTATTACACATGTTTCATTATTAAGCGATTGTTTAACAGCGCTTGTAATTAAATGCATTTTTTTTTTCACATTTTCATTTAAGTAATATATATAGATAGATAGATAGTTGAATTCTATGCAAAAGCAAACAAAAATACAGTGGTTCCACGTGTTACATAGCGCTTATTGCAAAAGCAAACAAAAATACAGTGGTTCCACATGTTACATAGCGCTTATTGCAAAAGCAAACAGAAATACAGTGGTTCCACATGTTATATAGCGCATGCATTTTAAACTTTTTTTATATAATAACAATGGCTGGCCTGGGGGGTCTTTCGTTTTATATTTACTAAGTAATAGATAGATAGATAGATATTTATATTACTTAAATGAAATCTATATATAGAAGGCGTCTAATATTATCCGAAGCATCTGATTTAATATTAAGATAAAATACACGTAAAATTGTTTATTAATATTTTATTCTCTTAAAAGCTCTCTAGCGTAAGATTATTTATTCCTTTTTTCATTATTATTCCGAATAGAATACCTTTAATATAGTTAAACGTCCAGCTTTGTATGTGTAATAGTAGAATTATTTATTTTCTTTCTTAAAAAATCCTATTTTTAACTTCAAACTTTCGTGTTATTGCCAATTTGTAAATGTAGAACACGCATTAACTTTAAAGGATTCTTAATGTGCTGATAAGTACATTCTCTTTACAGGAAAAAGTTTCAAAATGCGTTAATTCGAAACATTAGCTTCTTAATTACCATAAATATACGAAACCCGGCATTAAACAACAGCTGGTGAACTTATATGCAATTCAGAGTAGTCTAAACAAGACTAGCAAACTGCGTTACATTAGCACTAAGTTATATATCATAAACCTCATTTGGTGCTTTCTTTTAACTTTTACGTATGTTTAGAAATACACTAAAAACACTTCAATGAAAAAGAAAAGTATAATCAATAGCACATTTTTAAAGAAAAAACACCGTAGGTTGTTTATGTGGAAGAGTAAGCCTGATGCCTATACATTATGCTACTAAGCCACGAGGCATTTTATTGGGACAATCACAATAGTATGTCTATGCTTACAGATTAACAACGAAACTGTTTTATGTGTATTATTATACAAAACTTTTATTGATTTTATGCTTGCAGTTTCATGAACTACGGATATTTCAACAGGTTGTTTTTTGTGCTTTTATTATATGCTTACAAAACCTTTCCCTTTTAAGGAAAAATCAGAAATCTAAATGGTACTGGAGGAGGTCACTAATTTCGCGAGGAATTACAGTTGCGTTGAATTTTCTTGCGTACTTGAAGTTAGAAGATGCAATAGTTTGGAGGAATTTTTTTGAAAATGAGTCCTGCAGCCTTGCTCAGTGCCAAGATGGATGGTTTCAGTAGAAGGTGTGTAAGAATTCGAACTTTTCTCCTTGCCCCTTCTGGGTCTCTACCACCATAGTATCGGAAAGCCTTCGCTAGCGCTTCGGGGCCTGACAGTAATTTGTCTTTTAGATTTTCTGTGTTTGCATCCGAGTTCCCTAAAAATTGTGTATGATATGGCCCAATCATTTTTCTTCTATCGACAAACTCAAAAACTCCCGTTCAACCAAGCTGTAAAATAAATGCGCTCCAGGTAAGGTTTTGAAGTACCTACTACCTGTAATCGGTTCTGGGTTTGAACATCGAAATTTCGAGCAACATTGCTACATTTTACTTGTTTTGATGTGGAACTTAAGACTTGCGGCATTTATATCATGGCTCTCATAAACTCGTAAAATTTTATAGAACAACCTTGCACTTTGTCCGAGATATGTGTTCCTCGACTTTGTTGCTAGGTGTGGACGTGCGACTTTGTATCGCGACTGTCCCGACAAAATGTCGCGCAACTTTCATACTTTGTACGTCCCTACACAATATCCCGTGACTTTATTCGTTTAAAACTAACCAAGAATATTCTTTTAGAGTGAATCTCTCATCGAGTATAATAGTGTAGTCGGCTGTGATGAATTCCAAGCATAGAAGAGATTTTCTTTGGAAGTACCTGAAATGCAAAACAAAACCATTTAAAAAGACCTGGAGAAGTCCTGTAAACTGCAGGTGTATAAGTATATTACTGGTAAATAATCATCAGACTTGAAAAACAAAGTCAAAATATTTTTATGAAAACACTGAAAATAATTGCGTTACTTTTACCTACAAGCTGTGCTGTACCTTCTACAATATACAGGACGATGCATAACCGTGACTTTTGTTCCGTCGTCTGTCAGATTTAGGTTGCTCGTCGTCCATATGGCGTTTTCGAAAAGGGGAACGGCATCAATCTTTAAATCTGAACTCATGGCCTAGACTTT
This sequence comes from Cheiracanthium punctorium, assembly GCA_038373885.1. Taxonomy (NCBI): domain Eukaryota; kingdom Metazoa; phylum Arthropoda; class Arachnida; order Araneae; family Cheiracanthiidae; genus Cheiracanthium; species Cheiracanthium punctorium. Next base: position 830,505 of record JAWZYV010011819.1, read on the forward strand.
CAGGCTACTAGCTACATTTTTAAAAAATGTTAGTAGGAAAATTGAACATCCTATGATAGTTGCTGAAATGATTCCAACAGTGGACATCTGAACAAATACTCAGTACCAATTATTTTTTATTGAAGACCTAAAACTATATCAAAACACCAATTACTAATCAACCACTTAAGGCAACTGCGTGGCATGAGAATGGTGAAATGGTCATCTTGTAGATGTAGTAGCCTTAGTAGTTGCAAATAATGTTAATACTTGCAGTATATTGATGGCTTAATTTGTTTATTTATTTATTCTTCAAAAGATTATACTCGTACAGCTTCGAAAATTCGTAGAGCAAGATAAATATTTGTCAGTGCTCTGTAAAGTTTGCGTAATAAAACATTTTTTATTCAAGAAGATTGCATTACTTCGCTAAATTTTTAAAAATATATTTCAATGCATAACGACGTAACGCATCATCAGAGTTAATGCTATGAATTTTATTTTATCGCCTGGCAAAATCACTTGCTATTACGAGAACACTGCCTTAATGTAAATAGAGTTCAAAAATTTGAATTTGAGAAATAATGTCTGGCGTCTTGATCTTCTGTTAAATATCCGTGGATAATGTGTTTTGAAACGTAAAATCTTTATATTTTATGATGTTCATCAGTACTCCTTTTAGTAGAACAGGTTTGTAGATGAGCCGAAGTGCTAAAAGTCAGACTTCATCCGTTCCAGAAAAATCTAAATGGGCGAAGATTAGGTTTACATTTGCTGCCTGGGACCTACTGCAGTGCAAATGTAAATGGGATGACTCGATTATTGAAATGACATAATTTTTTGCGAAAAAAAATTAGCTTAAGTATGACTTTTAGGTATATAAATTTCAATTATGTTTAAACATTTTGAAATTGTGGGGGAAAAAAAGTACCGCAAAAAAATCTTGGGGGAAAAATAAAAATAATTATGTACGGTCTAATACATTTGTTTATTTATTTATTTTACTATTTCAAATATAGTTGAAAATTTTCATGTATTTAGCTTTTATGTCTTATCTACGTGTTGTAACTTTCATAAATTAACTTTGATAGTCAGAAAAGTGGAAAAATGTAAGTGAAGTGCATGTAGATCCTGGTCTATAAAATGATCTCTGTATTAAGCCCATCGGTGACAACTGTTTAAAGTGCGTCTGTGTCATATATCTTACACACATACGAGTTTCCTATGTATGTAATTTTATTTTGAAAATTGCAAAAATAATATATGTTGTTGAAGTTTTAAGCAGAATATACCCTGTGGACATGCTGTACATCTAATTTTTATTTGTTCAAATCGTCACCAGGATTATACAATAGACTTACGGTATGCGCATACAGTTCTTCATGCTTAAATAAAAGAACTAAATTTCACTCCTAAATCACTCCTAAATTCACTCCTAAAATCGAGACAAACTTGTCCCGGTTTTAATTCCTTCGGAGTCATCCTAGCTTCTCAGGAGTGAAATTTAGTTCCTTCTTTTTTAAGTGTCCGTAATGAAAAGTATTTTTAATGGGTCAAATGATATAACGATAGAAAACTCTTTATTTTAAAGTGAACAATTTAAAGTTCGTAATTATTTTAAGTATAATCAATTTTCACTTGTTCTTTCAGACTGACAACACGATGCCTAATATAAATTAAAACTAAGAAAAAATAAACTCCTTAGCTCCTAATTACTCAGGGAGATTCTATTCAAAATGCAAAAACCAATATTGTGAAAAAAACTATGCAACCATATGAACTTTTGAAGTGTCCTGTACTCTTTACAGAAATAGACATATCTAAACATAATAAATACTTTCATGATTTTGTTTCAATCATATATTGTAATTCAAACGCTGTACTATTTTTATAAAAATTGTTCATTCAATTAATATTTTTAAAAATTAAACTACATTGTCAAAAATACCGTTCATTATCGGATTTTATTCGTAGTGCGTCAGCTTTAAAGTCTGAGATAATCTTCTCAGAATTCAGTAGCAAGAGAATTTTTTATCTTACCGAGATTTTTCGAGCTTTAGATAAAAGTGTATTTATATTGGTTTCTGAAATTAAAAAAATCACTTTTCTAAGCTTCGGCTCCCTTTTTACCCACATTTTATATAGCCTATCTGAGTTTGTTTAATTATATAAAGCTCGAACAGTATTGAAAAAATATAATATGGGTAATGAGGTTAGGGACAAAAAATTACATTAGAACTTAATATTTAGAGACACTGTTAGGTATAGTCTCTATACGGGATCTATTTTCCCTGGCAATGTATGAAACATTCCCCAAAATATATACAATTTCAATTCAAGTAAGTCACTTACTGGCTACCCTAAACTCTTAGCATTTAAATATTCCAAAATAACAAGTGAGAAATCCACATTCAGTATTTTCTTTGTACTTTTATATACCATTACATATTCGTCGAACACAATAAGTTAACTGTTACCCATTGTGATAAGCAGAGCTTTATTCAACTGCGAGTATTCAAATGTCCACAGGGTAAAGAAAACCCGTTTTTAGCGTTTTCCCTCGAGTAAATACACTTTTATGGAATATATATACTTCATTTTACATTTCCTACAAAGACTTTTCATTTCTACTTACGTAACAAAATAACAGTTCAGTCCCATATGAAATTTCAAGCATTTCCACTTACGGAAGTTTAATCGAAATAATGACTCAACCCACAATGAAAGATAACGCTTGACACAAAACCAGCTTTAAGAGTTTTTTACTTAACTGAATTAAACGAAAAATATTAGGAAAAAGCACATTTGAAGATATCGATTGCCTATATGAAAAGGGGAAAAAGGTTTATGGTTTTTAATATATTTTTATTGAATTACTCGTTACTGTTTTCCTTCCTTGTGTAACGTGGCATTTACAGCAGGTTTTTGCAGTTTGCCAAGATTCACTGCTTTAAGGGTAATAGCTATTAAAGGGGACTTTCTCAAAATACGCTTACGTAGAAACGGTAATAACACTTTCAACATTTTTCGTGACAAATGATACGTATGTGAACTAATATTTCCTTACAATAATTTTTTAGTGAAAGTTTCAGGATTGATAGTTCAAAAATAAAATTCGTAAACTTAAAAATTGTATTACAAAGGAATGGTATGAGAGAGAATATCAAACTTTATTAATAATCAAAATAAAATAACTTTAAACCTACTGACTGGCACTGATGAATGAAACAGATGTGTGCTAGTAGTCTTCTTGTAAAGTACAATAAATAGGATTATAATAACTACGGAAATACGATTTTCATAGATTAATTCAAGCAGTAAGAGTTCAATTTTGTCTTCCACCACTTAGTATAGGACCAATCACTAGGGTGAGTCACAACACCTGTGTCATCTAGTGTCAGCCGAGTTCAGCAAGTTTAGATCAATTCTACATGCGGTCTGTTGAATGGCATCGTTCAGCTCTCATAATGAGAAGGACCAACATAAAAGTGACTTTAAATAAATCCTCAGACAAAATTATACCTTAAGTCGCGATGACTATTTTATATTGCCAATGCGCTGGTTTCTGATTCGCAGGTTTTATGAAAGAAACTTAACAAACAAAAATTTATCTAGTAACGTTGGCACACAGCCGGCATCGAGAAAAAATATTACGGCCATCTCCGTGCTTTATTGACAACCTGAACTTCATAATTTTGCTTCAAATTATGCATGTCAGCGATATATTTTGGTGACTTTGTGAAGTACAACTGGTTTTTTAAGGAAAAAAATCCAATCTTCCTTTATAATTCAATTCGCATAACTTGCATTTTTTCTTTCTTTTTAATTAGTTTTTAAATGCGGTTGCTCAACGGTAGATATCAAATGAGAAAGCGATTTCGAAACTTCTACAGTACTTATATATACTATTGCAAAGCTGTATGTATGTTACTGAAAGCTGTATGGTTTTAGAAACTCTAAATCACACACACACACATGGCTCCCTAAACTTAAGTTTCAAATAATTTAGCTGATGTTTTCAAATCTGCTGGACATTATAGAACCAAAATTTATTTTCAGGTGCTTCTAAGCGGACTAATTTTATGAAAAGAAAATTAATTATTTTGTGAAATTTTTAAAATTATTATTTCACAAGTCCCCATTAATATGAAATAAAGTATAATAAAAAATGCTTTATCGTTACTTTTGAGTGCATAAACAAACAAACAGAAAAAGAAAAAGAAACAGATTCATTATTTCAGAATCTATGGTTTAAAGTTTATATAAATCCTCTTTAGCACCGACGATATATTTTTCATTTCTTTCTAATCCATGAACAATTCATTATTTATTTTTCATGAATTCCCTTACATTACTTACCTACATTTCTTTTTGTTTTTCATATTTTTTACAGGATTAATTACTAAGAAACTTGATTCTTAGAGAACTCTTAAATGTAACTCTGTTGGATGTATTTTTATTAAATGCTAGGCTTTTTAAACAGCCATGCGAAATTGATTTGACCATGTATCAAATAAACACTCAATGTTGTTTAGAATGTGTGACTTTGTATTTTTTCATAGCAGTAACCGAAAAATTATTCTAGTCGGATACTAGCTTCATTCAAAATTGTTCGTATTCCCAGCACTCTAAATTTGAAATACATAAAACTACACGACTTTTAAAATAGAAAATTGAAAAAAACACTCTGTAAACCAAGACGAATATGCAATTTGACTATTCAGACCAAAATAGAGATTATTCTTGTTTTTTAAACATACACTCAATTATCATTATACATGAATTCTTCATACTTGAGACTTGGGGCTTCTTCACTTGTTCTTGTGAGATCTAATAGAGAGTAAAATAAGCATTTTTATTCTTGCGAAAAAATGTTAAATTAAAAAAACCTTTTAGAGCTGTGTAGTTCCAGACAAGTAATATAATCTTTACATTCCCTTGTTTCCAGCTCTTTTATGTAAATCATGCCACTGACCAATCATTTAATTCAAATGCTAATTCTTGAAAGCAGAAAGCTATAAACGCGAAATTAAGCAGAAACAAAGTCATTATACATTTTTTAATTATTTTTTATTACAAACTGCAGATAGTAAAAATTACATACTTTTATAGTAGATTATAATCATAATCACCAATGAGTAGAAAATGCATAAATTTTACAAAGTATGTTTATAATACATATTTGCTTAATATCTGCCTAAATACACCGGTATATAGTTTAGCATTTAAAAATCTATTATCAGAGGGGTAATAAGAAATGTAACATATTTTCTACTGTTATAGAGTTCCCCTGAATTAAATAAGCAAATACCAATTGTTAGTTTCTAAGAATAACTTGTAAGAAAATAAAACTAGATGGAGAATAATGACCACGCTTCAACGAAATATATATCTTTTCTTATACGACACGCTATTACAATGTTTAATATGGTGATTACAGGAGATTTTTTTTCGGTGCATGCATATGACAGCTGATTAAATCTATACATATCTCGCGTATCAAATAATACTATATTATTTATAAGCATACATATCAAACTCTAGGCAGTAATTCGAGCCATAAGAGAAGAAGTAAGCTTGAAAATAGAGTACAATGCAGTGATGGCATAGCATAATTTATTATGAGCTTTAAAATATTAGTTTAACAATTAGTGCTTACATTTGTTGTTAGTTTCATGATTCAAACTGCTTTCACGCCCATTCGTGGGAATGACATCAGTCCATTCATCATCTATAAGGCAATTATTCTTTCAGAATGTAACCACGAGATCATTCATATGCCATTTATGACGTTATAATGGATACTAAAACGTCTTCCCTCGTTGCATCAAATATGCCTTCAGGGATGCACATCCTAAAACAGTCTGTTTTACTTCACTCGTCGGGCTTACAAGAAAAATATCTATAGCAGTATCATCTTAATAAAAAACTATTACGGGAGGAAGAAAGCCGATAACGTAATAGGGAAGAAACAAAATTAAGGATTATCATAAAAGATGTAGAAACAAATTAGTCCACTTGTTTGAATGAACTTGTTTTTCCAAGAATGAATATACTCGGGTGATTAGTAACATGCTAGATATTAATCTTAGCCATGCACAATACGGTTTAGTTTGGATAGTTCAAGTTAGCAATTCTCTGCTTATACATATGTATTGTGTTCTATTCAAAAATTTATATTTGAAATTTATAACCTTCAACCGAATATATATCTTCAACCGAACTCATGATATTGAGTACAAAGCCTCATTTGTGTCCATCTTCTTGTAGTTTACATTTTAAGCTGCATTTTTCAACGAATTTTTCCGCATTAAAGCTTTGTCGAGAAAAAAGTAATTTGAACAAAATTTGAACTAAATATTCTTTGAAACACCTTCTCAAAAGTTCATTTGAGTGCAAGTAGTTTTTCCAATATGGTTTTCATCCTAAAGTGCTGTTCTCAATAAAAAGTAGAATATGTAGCTTTAATAATAGCCTTTTAAATATTTCACTAGAAATTTATGTTTATCGAAAAATTAATCACTTTCACAAAAAATTAATATGTGCACAGTTAACTTCTTGTTTCATTAAAAATGATTATTTTTATTGCCAAATCTGCGCATTTTTTTTTTTTTTTTAGCTTCTTGTACACTTTTGGACACATAATTGATTTTGCTTTAAACAGAATTTTTATATTTTCGCGTTCAAATAAAAGTATAATTATCATTTATTTTATGTCTAACTTATGGAAAAGTGTTTGCATGGTCTTGAGAAGTCTTCATAACTATGGTTTCTCAATGAAGCTGTATAGCTGCACTCTTAAAAATATCGGCCCATTACTAGGAATCAAGGCATTTACGTGTTTTCTTAGTACTAAAGAAAGTCAAGTATAGTCACGTAATTTCTACGGATATACTTAACTTTGCTTAGTTATAATACCAAGAAAATTCATGGAATCCTTCTTTCATAGAGATTTCTTAGTAATCGACCGATTTCTTTTAGAGTGTGTTAAAAAGAAAACGAACCTTAGAGTGTTTCAATCTACATAGGGTAATTCCGGGACTTATGCGGCATATTTTTTTGAATTTGTGTAAAAAATCCCAGGTTGCACATACAGTAAAATAATTAAGGCTGTGATACTTTTAGTAGAATATAGAACATGTGCACTGCGACAAAAAGATCTTTAAAATAATTAATATTTTTTAACAATTTTTTCCTAAAACATTGCATTGCGGGTGACACTCCGCTCATGTACGGGAGTTATGCCGCGTCTGTCATAAGAACAGAATGAAATAATAAATTAAAAAATACTCCAAAAAGCATTCATATCTGGCCTATAATTACCTATTTAATAACAAAAAGATACTAAATTAGTATAAAGAGGCGTACTAGCAGGTTTAAATCGATATTAATCTGCCTACTTAGTTCACTACTTAATCTTATATTTTTTAATTGATTTTTAATTGTTGTTTCATCAACAACGTAATATCAGTGTATCTGAGAGAGGAAAAAAGATTAAAATAGTGTTTACATTCTTTTATTTGTTTTTAACATTGTTCCATATTAATTTAATTTTTGTTAATGGTGTTTCTAATAAAATCTGTAAACAAATTAACAATTTATCCGGTTTTTAAAAGCAATATTCCATTTAAGCCAGAACGTTAAAATGCAGAATTATTAAAAATAAAATTAATAACGAATAACATGCCCAACTTGGTCAGTTTGTGTAAAATGAAAAGAAATAAACGTTAATAACACTTAATCAAAGCCAGCAAATATACTCCAGTAACATAAATTCAGTAATATAAAAAATAAGACACGGAGAGAAATTGAAATTTTGCTAATTTCGGCGTCCTGTACAAAAGAAACTGCGGCATGTATACCGGAATGTCAGTGCGGCATCTATCCTATTTTGTTTGGTACAGACGTAACACAGTTGCCTGTCCTTGCAACGGAAAAGGGCGTAACCATATACACAGTACTCTATACAGGTACTACATTTAGTTTTGACTTCGAAATGATGCATGGATTCAGTAATTACTGTAAAAAAATGTACTTAAGCATAACGTGTTTAAAATTTTTTTAGGGATATCATGCCCTTATCTCAATATAGGGATTGCATAATTACAGGAAAAACATAAAAAAGGATTCAAAGTATACACTGGTTAAGGAAATCTCATTGCACAGTTATATCTGCTATCTATGTTTATACTGCTATCTATCGACAATTACAAGAAATACAAGGGGTGCGGCATATGTCCTGGATGCAGCGACTCTACCGGAGTTACCCTAAATAAAAATGAATGTAAGTCTGTACTTTCAACGATTACTCCTGAACAACCTGACTGATCGATTTGAAATTTTGCGCATATATACAAACAAACATAGAAAAGAATAGGTTGCATTAGAAAGCTGAAAATTTTCATGTTCCCCGATTTTTAGCGATTTTTTTATGTTTTCAACTCAAGAGGTTGCTTCTGTGATATCCGTTTCATATCCGTAACTAAACAAAAGTTAATCATTTGTGTGACAAAATCGGGTATCGTAAGGGATATTTAGGTCATTTTGATGTCACGAGATAAAGAATGTTTTGGAAATCCATCTGTGGCCTCAAGTTGTGACTCAAAAGCTAGCCTCTGGTGAAATAATTGCGTAAATTATCATTTTAAATTCACCTTAATTATTCGGGGCAAAAAATAAGCCCCAAGAATAGTAGCTTTTCCCTCCGCAGATCAAATTATCGTATGCTAAAAAATAAAATACTGAAAATTTCATGTTTTCTTTTTCTTTTGCTCGGCACTTTATTTATTTTCTTTTTTTGGAATCTGGCATCTAAGAATTGTTTTACCCGTTAACGTGAAGCCAGGCAGCCGTTGATTAATATTTAATACTAGGTGCCACACATGTGAAGGAGATAAACTGCAAAATAGCTAAAAATAATTATCTTGCCAGTTAGTTAATACTCTATTTGTTAGCACTAGAAGGCTTTCAGAACTGGCATTTTGGCCACGTGAGAGGTAGACGCTGAGTCAAAACCGGCGTATGGATAATGAAGAATTTTCCAATATAACGTAGCAAGGAAGACAAATAGGACCTACGTGTAGATTATGATTCATTATGCAACATAATAAAGCAATAAAGACAAATATATCCTCTCGTGGATTATGATTAATTTTACAACGTAATAAAGCAAGAAAGACAAGTATATCCAATCGTGGATTATGATGGCCTTTCCTACATAATGAAGCAAAGAAGGCAAATAGAACCCACTCGTGGTTTGTCATGCATTTTCCAATATAATGAAGCAAGAACGCCCAATGGTTCGACGCATGAATTATGATACGCTTTTAATATGTATAATCTTAATGGAATGCGTATTCAAAATAACTGTAGTAGCACAACTAGTTCTAAAGACGTTCAAAACACGTCTTTTGAACGTGTAGGTGTAAATGTTATAGTTAGAAGAGAAATAATTTGGCTGCTTCGATCTAAACTATTACTTTCAAAAACGAATGTTCGAAATACACTTGCATCTCCCCGTCCGAAGATCGGGTACATCAGCTAATTTATTCACAATAAACTACTTGAGCCATGTTAATGTTACGTATCACAGATTTTAACATGTTTTACTGCACTTACTAATAACAATTAAGAAAGCAGGTGAAGTTGTTTTGAAGATCCTTCTGTAAAAATCGACGTAAGTTGAGAGCATGTGGAATCCAACGAAAGGAACGTAAAACATTTTGATAAAGAGATAATTCTCATTATCATAGACAATTGCTATGTTGGCATATCTATGCATCAGTTCACGTTTTCCACAGCTACTTACACCCAACCTATCAAAGAAACTATTCAAACTGATTTGACTTCGGTGTAGATCGATAAGAAATACAGTAAAACATGCCGAATAAGTAAATCATTAATTCACACAATTCGAAAAAGAACGTGATAAGACCTTCCCGCCACTCCATCTTTTAACTTTCGCCAACTCCTCCTACTTACTGCCGATTAGGCATTCATAATACTAAAAGTTAAGATTAACTTCCAACATGGGAAGTACCGGGATACTCCCAGTGCATGCATATGTTACTGACTGCTAGAACACTACTCAATGCATGAAATACAGATTTACGCAATTAACCTTAGGACTGCATGCTGTGGCGAAAATTCATATTAAATGCTACATCGTACTTAATTACACAAATTATTGCAACAAATTCAGTCGGGTTTTGAAGTTTCAGAAACGGAAATTTTGTATATTTAATGTGTGTACAGTGTGTAGTAAAATTCAATGTAAAGTATATGAGTGATTGAAATGAAAGAAATGGTTATACAGAATATATATTTCTCTCTAATTAAGATAATATCGACTCTTTATCCTTAATATGCGAAGTTTAGATGATTTTTAAATTACTCTAATGACAGACTAATTAATTTAGGACATGCTTCTGTAAGGAAAAAATTATTGGCGCAGGCTTCTTCGCTTTTAAACATTTCATCAAAATCTCAGTAAATTACTTAATCAGGCAAAACTCAATATTCAAAGGGAACAGATTTCTAGATATTGAATTAAATATTGAACATAAATGACCACGTTACTTTTTTTCTGATTTTATTGTAATTAGACGAAATTTTAAACAGTTTATGCTTCCAAAGATGACACAGAAGTGATTCGGGAAGCTACATAAAGCAAAAGTAATGTAACACAAACTCTAGGCAATTCAACACTTAATTAGAAAACATGTGGGTTTTGTTTTTCTATCGTGGCTACAATTAGGAACCATTCTTTTTTAAGGAGTATACTATATAATAGCTTAATACTGTAAATCATTATAAAAAATTAACGTCAAATTAAAATATTTTACTCACTTGCTCATACTGAAAAACTGCTGTAAAATTTCCGAGAAGGAAATTTTACAGCAGTATTATAAAAGAAAAATAAGTTAAATAAATATGAATTTAAATTAATTGAAAATCAGGTTTTCTTTTTATAAATTCACATTTGTTTTATTATTATTCCTAATAATTATATTTATATGATCAGTATATTTTAAATCGTGTTAATCTCTAATCTAAAAATATTTACTAATACAATGAAGCCTGATAAGTTGAAAGAGACCACCTTTGTAAGGTGACCACCTGCCTAAGTTGACCCTTTCCACAAAGAACCAAATATGTCTATAATTTGAAACAATATTTGTATAAGTTGACCACCTGTCTATGTTTACGAGAAAACTCTAGAACCTTATGCAGGTTTCACTGCTATTTTTTGTTAACTAAGTTTTAAACTAAAAAAGATATAAAATAAAAGTATATACTTTTAAATGAGCTCATGTTAAACAGTGCATTAATACAAAAAAAAGTTACGTGATTTTTATTGCTATGAAATTGATCAGTTAAAAAGGAATTAAAAGTAAAAAAATTAACTATAGAGATTTTCACTGATAACAGTCGCTGTTTCTAAATTTATTATTTCACAGGGTTTTTTTTATCAATTAGAAATACAACGATAGTTTAATATTCAATTAAACTGAAAATTCGTTTTCTACATGTTTTCGAAAGCAGATTCTTTTCTGTGACTTAAATAGTACGGAAAACAGCACTTCTTCCAAAATACATGTCTCACTTCTAAAATCCATTTTTCCTTTGGATCTCCACCCAGTATCAAAAATAAAACCAAACTTATGAAGTTTCCTTCTCAAAAAAGAAAACTAAATAGTAAGCATAAAATACTCCAACTGTGTATCATTCATACTGTGAATAAAGAAAATAAATACAAACTGACAGTTGTTTTTCCTAGATTCATATTTTATTCCAGGGAGAGCGTTATCTCATGAATTTTATAGATATGTCAGTAGGCAAGAGACGTGTACGTACACTTTTCAATTGCGTGTGAGATATATGAGATTTCTAAGCTCAATAATCGCGCATTATACAAGTTTTCTTTCATAAACGATTTAAAAAGTGGGTAGATCATTTAGATAGTTTTGTATAAGACATTATAATTTGTGCTTTAAATAAGAAAAGATTAATGTTTTCGTGTGAACGTAGTTTCCAGATGCATTATGATAGCCATATGATCGTAAATCACTTATAAAATTTTAAGTGCCATATTAGTGCATATCTTGTTTAAAAATATACTATTTGGATGAAAATATTTAGGTATGATATAAATAAAACTTTCTATAATAACGTACATAACAAGGTACTAATCTATCAATAACCCAGGAGGAAAAAAAAGAAGGGAAGAAAGGGGGATAGATAAAAGAGAAAGAAAGATTAAAAATGAAATAAAATATAGAAAAAAATGTATATATACAACAAGAAAAAAAATTTACAAAGTAAGAACATACAGAAAAAAATCAGAAAACAGAACAATGAAAGAACAAAAACAAAAACATAGAAATACAGATTTTTTTAATATACAAGACATCACATTTTTTAAATTGCTAATAATAAACATAAATACAGAAAGCACGCACAATAACAACAAGATAAATAAAATACGACTAGAGAAAAAAGCAGTAGTAGAAGAGAAGGAAAAGAAGTAAATACCGTATAGGCCCGAATTTAACGCGACCCCGAAATTTATCATCAAAATTAATTAGAAAAATCCGATTTTTCAGCCTCGAATTTAACGCTAGACAGGTTTTTTACGGATAATGATAAGTCAAAAATCACCGCGTTATATTCGGACCAATGCGATAGAACCTTACAACAGCTGCCTCTTAGCAGAATGAACAAAAGGAATGAAAGAACCATCGTTCACAAGAGGTTTTAAGTGCTGATTAAAGGAAAAACCTTCCAAAATATCAATATGGGACAAAGACTGAGGAGTGCACAAGATCTTATCTTCAGAAAATTGATTACGATGATTAGAATTCCAACAATGTGAGAAAATAGAAGATCTGGAAAGCTATTATTACAAACATATCTCTCATTCCCTTTGAGCCAAAATTTCAGAACTCTTCTGGTCTCACCAATGTAGCCCAAATCCCAAGATCCAAAAGGAATATAATAAACACTCCAATGGTTTTCAATAGAAATAGGATTTTTAAGACAAGAGAACTTTTTCATTCGCAGGTTTAAAGATGACTTTGAAGCTGATATTTTTGAGTTTAGAAATTTTGTAGCATGAAGGTGAAAAGAAAGGTTGTACAATTAATTGATTATGACTACTAAGAGTATTAGAAGAAGTATTAGGCTTATTAAATTTAGAAAAGCCTTATCAATAAATGAGGAGCTAAAACTTGAGAGACAGCTAAGGATTCTGTGAGACTGTATGATGACACCTGAAGAAAGCTAAAGATTTTTTCGGCCGAAACTATCGTACTGATAGATAAGTACCTTGTTATGTGTGTTATTGTGCAAAGTTTTATTTATATCTTCTTTTAACACCATTTTTTATTGTTTTTTAATATTAAAATATTTAGTTTTACGATGTTATATAAGTTTTACGATGCAGCATCGATGTGATTGATTTAAAAAAATGAAACGATAACATCTGTTCTTTGTTCAGAATTTAACGTTGCAATCCTAAAGTAAAACAATTAATCTTCTCAGACTTTATATAACCTGTATTTATTTATTTTGCCTGAAGTAATATTTTAGTGTTTAAAAACTAACTGCTTTATAGAAATTTATTCTAAGCATTGCAAATCATTTGATTTTTAAAAAATTTCCTTTTGTCGGTATAAACTTTCAACTTCAAAGTTTAAGAGCATCTTTAATAGAGATACATTCAAAGCTTCCTTTAAAACACAATTGCATGTATGAAGTTCGATTTAGCTTAACATGAATAAATTTAAGCGAGCTGTAATAAATGAGAACTTTTTTTACGAAATATTCTATTACTTTTATGTCAGTAATTAATCTTCTCATAGTCTGGAATCAATATCTACCAATAAATTACAAACTTTTTTGTATGTACCTTTCAGGATTTTATTAATGCCATATTTTAGCCTACATTTTGGTGATGGTAATATTTTAAACAAAAATAACGAAGGTTGTTGAAGCTAGGTTTTTTTTATATACAGAGTGTCCCAAGAAGATGACAATACGCTTTTATTCTTTATCCATTAGAGATAAGTGGACAATATCAATTGAAAAAACAATTCCAAATAAGGTACGGAAAAAAGACTGCATTTACAAAAAATTTCCAAAAGTAAAATGCTGCCCATATTTTTATTAGGTGATGTAAAAATTTTTAGAATTGCATCCTAATAACTCTCAGAGATATGACGATAAATGTATGCTGACTTAAACCACTTTTCAATGGTCTCGAAAGGAAAAATATCACGTTGGATGATCACGTTTCTGAGTTCTTACAGAAACTGCGAAATGATTTTTTTTTAACTCTAACAATAAACATTTACATTCATATTCATGTATAGCCCCCAATCATCTTTGTTTTAGGATATCTCTGAGACGGTTTATGATGCAGGGCTCAAATTTTGTACATCACCGCATAGGTGAACGGGGCATATTTTACTAATAGAGAATTTTTTGTACGGAGGTCGTATACAAATTTTGTAACTTTTTTAAAATTAGCGAGAGGAACTTTTTCTTAATGTAGTCTTTTATTTTTTCGCTTTATTCTGAAAAATTACTTAGGTTTCCCAATTATGTCTAATAGATAAAGAATTAAAGCGTTTTACGACCGTTTTGGGCTACCCTATATATATATATACACACATATATATATATATATATATATATATATATATATATAATTTATGCTGGAAAATTACACTTCCTGAAAACTATCTACAAATTAATTTAGCATCTTTTAACATTTTTTGGATACGTTCGGAGAGAGGCTATCCTGTTAAAAAATTTAGATTCAAAAGTCCAACATATAAACATATTTCTCTATTTAAATGTTGCTTGATGTATTGAATATTCAAGATAGAGTTTCTTACATGCATGCAGGGAAATTTATTATGGTGTCTACCGACAAAACTTACATTATTTTTAATATTCAGATGTTTACTAAGTACAAAACACTTTGCCATTTTAAAGAATAAAAAAACAATCACATCTCAGACATTATTTATCGATTGCTACAGATTTTGACAAATATAATTTTTACCGCTTGTTAGCAAAAATGCTTTTGGCCCATTCTTTTACAGGCTGTTAATAGTTGAGTGCATGAAACATTCTTCGGCTCCAAGATATTTTGGCGTTTATCCAATGACTTTTTTTACCCATTTCCTGAAATGCTTTCGACTGTGTTGGGTCATCCATAAAAGAATGGATCGCTTTCAAAAAGACCTTTATTTAATATTTTATAATACGCTAAAATTTTTACAACCTGTGTGATCGTTTATTTATGCTGAGATGATTTTCCATTAAGCTTTACTATGTTGCATTTTCAAGAGAGCTTTTAAACATCAGAAACACTGAATTTATCTGTTCGGAGTGACAGTTACGTTACATATTTAATATTGTCAGGCCAGGCAAAATTCCTCCGAACAAGATATTTTTATCGATGGAAGATGTTTCTTCACTGCAGAGAAATTTAATTCTAAGCGGATTTGGACTGAGTCTTATAAGTCTTAGAAAATGTACTTTTGAAAATTAATGTTAAGTGGATTCCTTAAAAACCAAGGTATGTACCCTAAACAACTATTATAAATTGTATGCAAAATGAACAAATTAATCTGGATATCTCGAACATTGGTAAGGGAAAAAGAAGAATCGTTCATTAAGATTAGAAGCAAAAGTCTAAAAATAGGACACTGGTAATTCCTGAGTCCTTACAGGCAACCAAATTCTCTACCGGAATTTTAGCTAGTGATCGGCAAGGTATTCGACTTACCATCTCTCTTTAAAAGTCGGATGTTTGCCAACTGCCTAGGTTAGTAACGTCATCTTCTCGACAGAAATTATATATATATATATTCACACTGAACCAGAAACACTGATAAATTTATTTCTTAGCAACAAGTTTTCATTCGAACCTTTTTAAATCAATCCTCTTTTTTAAGTAGTTTATATTGAGTAGGTGCAAAATTAAACTAAGCTAACAATACAATAACATTACTTACTGCTTAAGTTGATGCTATTTAAATCTTACACAGTTTCTTTTTTATTTTTCGTTTTAAAAATATTTAGAATACATACGAATGAGATAAACATGATTCTCCAATATATGGAGAGACTTGATTCCGGGATCAAGTGCATAAAAAGCCATAATTAAAAAATAAAATAAAAGTGATAAGTCCCTTTTCATTTCAAGTATGAAAAGTAAGAGCAGTAAAAAATGAAACAGTGAATCTTCAGAAAGGGAGATTAGTTACAACGTTAATGATTCAACACCAGAATCATTTGTTGGAGAAACAGATGAAGGTCCAAGTATTTTTCCATCGATGTAAATGAATTTGTCACAGTAAGACTTCGAAAAATAATATATATTTTTTACATATTGTAGGCGAAATGAGATTTCCTCTTCAGTATATGAAATCGGTTTTCTAAACAAACGAAGAAATAATTCCAATCAATTTATTTAGCTCTAAGTAAATGCTAAGGCTTAAATGTTGCTTCGCTGATGATATTTTCCAAAAACTGCCAAAATCAACCATTTTTCGTACAATGCGTTAAGCTCCAGCAGTTTTAGTTTTAACAGTAACAGTTCTTTTTCAAGCTTAAAGGTGTTATTTGCTGATTAATTTTCTTTGTAACAATCATTCATAAAAAAACAGTAATTTTCACTAAATATAGATTTTTTTCACGTGCCGTTTCATTTGCTGATTAATTTTCGTTGTAACAATCATTCTTATAAAAAAAACAGTACTTTTCACTAAATGTGGATTTTTTTCACATGTTTTTCTCACAGAAACGAATAGATGCATAATTTTATTTTGAAATCTCTAAATACATCTTTGTTCCATGGATCTCCCTAGGCAACAGACAGTAAACAATTTATATTTATTTTTCAGAATGTTTTTCTTTTTGGCACGTTCCTTGTGTATTGCAAAAAGAGAATCCAGTTTATATTAAGATTGAAAAATTAAGCAATTTAGTTATCGAAATCATTTGAACCTATGCATCTCTCTTTCTAAGATTTTTTTTACATGGTTTCCAAATACCAAGGTACAAGCTTCAATTTTTCGATAAAGAGTTATTGAGAAAAGAAATGTCTCAGCTATCGAAAATCGAAATTTTGTTTAAATTTAACGAACCCAAAAATTGTGGAAATAAATGTTTCACTCAGTCTATGTGTATCTCAATTCAGGAGAGCCATGTCAAACCAAATGTGCTCAAGGGATACGTCTGTTGTCCGATAGTTATAATAATCGTTGTTAAATTTTATATTTTTCGTATCAGTTGCCTGTTTAAAACATAACTATAACATACAATAAACAATTACGAATTCTATTTTTGATAGTATAAATTGATATGTGCAACGAAGCCAGTCCACCAAAAGTTGTTACTTTAAGTAAAATAAAAAATACATCGTGTTATGATGAACGTATTCACCATGTAAAAAGATAATTTGGTGCATTTCAATTCGAAAACTAAGGGTAATTTCCTAGAGTATGAGAAACAGAGAGAATAATATCTGGTCTATGTTATTCTATGATATATTTTGCAGAATTTACCCGAGACCTTACTTGTATACATAACTATTTATTCTGGAGCATGATCGTAATGTTCACGTGCTAAAGGAAGAATCTACAGACTCATCCGCCATTCTTCTTTTGATGATTTATTTCATTTGTACGCTCCCTCGCCTGGAGCACCTTACACTCGGAATGAGTAGGTACTAAGCTTCTTTTGTGAAAAGTCATATCTGTCAGGCACGCTAGGCTTCAATTATCGGGAAGAATATGGAATTTAAATGCAAATCTTACTCAATTGGATGCATTAGGGATACATTATGATTAATTGGTGCATTTTTATATTGCTATTTTCTTATCCCATATACATTTGCATACACTAAAATGATACCAATATCCCCTAAAGGCCTTTAACTATGAATTTATATATTATACACTGAAAGGTATTTATAAATTGTACATATATTTCGAGCTTGATTGTAGCCTTGAACATAGGAAATGCAGTTTTATCATCCAATGGAGGAGGCGTTTAAATAATGAGTTAAGGTTTTTTACACAAAAGTACAGAGGGTGTTTACACATTTTTAGAACGATTTCGGGGTCGTTTAATTAATGTTTTAAATGCAAAGACTATTTTTTTAAATGTTCTTTCTGATAGCCATTTTTCTAGACTATAAGTCTGCATCGTGATTCCCATGATAGAAGAGCTTTTCGTAAAATTTCCAGGGGTATTGCTTTCTATTCCTCTTCCACTACTTTCCAGAGTCCATCTATCGTGGTGGTTTGCGTTTAGAAAGAGCTCTTTTTAACAGGCCAAAGACACAATAGTCCATAGGTGAAACGTCAGGGGACTTCGCAGGAATATGTTGGAAAGGTATATATGCAATACCTGTATCAGTCTTCATTTTTTCAAGGAATGCAGTGGTAGTTTTCGAAGTATGACTTGTGGTGAGCCACATGTCTCGGCAAAAGCTGGTGAACATTATGTTTTTTAGCTTTTTTAAGTTGTAAAACTTGGTTTATTATTTTATTTATTGTTGCTACAAATGTATCTAAAGACTTTGCAATTGATCTCTGCGTTGGCGGATTTTCTCTTGTTACCAGCGATTTCACTTTAGAAACGTTTGAAACAGTACGTACCTTTTTCGGATATTCGTTTGGAGTCTTCTTTCCATGTAGAAATAATGATTCACGGTTTTTACCTTGCCGATTAATGAAGTTGCTTATTTTGCACTTAGAAATTTTAATACCATGCATTTCACAACGTTTTTGAATTATGGAATAAGAATATTTCTCTTCGGAAAGTGCAAAAACATATCCTTCAATTCGCAGCTTGTTTACATATGACATTTTGAAAGGAGAATAAATTTAAAATTAGCAGACGATATTTCTCATTTCAAATAATAAGCTGTTGCCCAAAATTTTTATTCTGAAACATTTGCTTTTTTTTAAATTCTTTATTGAAATCATTCTAAAAATGTGTAAACACCCTCTGTAGATGAAGAACCGAATTCGGCAAAAATCAGTTCAATGAACTGTATGCATGCGCTATCAATTCATGCTTGTTTGCTCAAAAATAATGTTGCCATACGTATTTAAAAACTCAAATTTATTGCCATAAGTTCTTATATTTACTTTAAATGCATATTTTAGACAAAAACTACTTTTTCTTTTTATTTCGGAAAAATGATAGTGTAGCCAATTGACTACTGTATTCACTGTAGGGCTAAGTTTGTTCAAAATGGTGGCTAAAATTTCGCAGCATTCTTTATAGTACGCGGAATGTCCAACTGGTATTAAAGCATATTTGTTTCGGTGATGGAGTAGCACAGGTTTGAGACTCCTTTTGTATCAGTCAATGAAGAGCCTCCATTCCTGCACGTCATATTCAATTGGAAACTGTGCCATCGATCCAAAAATATTTCTGCAATAGACTAAATCAGCAATATCAAATTATAAGAAAGGAAATCTTTTTTTTTTTCATCTTCTAAATCATGCAAAAGAGACATCCGGTGAGAATAAGGCTTTTTTTTCATTTAGCCTATATCCCAGTAGTTATTCGTAATTTTTAGGAAGGCCCGAGTCTCTCACTAAATCATTTAATTCATTTTGCGAGAAGAGTTGAGGATCGTTATTTCCTGCTGCATTGAAATCATCATCAGGGCCATCCTGTTCTTCTTCGGAGCCACACGCAAGAGTATTCCTCATTCATGAGGCTGATAACACAATAGCCGATGTTAAGGTAAACAATTCCGTTACTGTTTTTGGCGTTTAACCCATGCACATTTGAGAAAAAAAACACTCAGCCACTGTTCCAATTCTTCCACAGAAATCAAACAGACAATATGTGGGTCCCAGCATTTGGCCTGGTTTCCCAGCTTGACACCAAACTAAGCATAGTGCACATTCTTTACAAAATCTGTAACATTCCTTTGATGTTTCTTTATTGTTTCTTGATTTAACCCCGTTGTATCCATTTCACAAAACTCTTCACAGTCACAAAAATAAATTTCAATCCCTGATTAAATGGTATGATAGTTCAGTTGAAAAAAAACGAAAATTTAAATCAGTCGTAAAAGAACATTCACAGAAAACACGTAATCTAGAAGTTAAATGAACATAAAAATCAACAAAAATTTAAACCGTCTACATTTGCAAAACCCTTAAGTAAAAATGACAGTACAAAACGAAACAGTGGAGATGCTCCGACTACAGTCTCCTTGGAGCCAACAACGTCTGTGTTTAGACTTGATGCTACATGTCTGTCTTAAGAGAAAGTGACAGAAGCAATGAACTTCACTCCACTGTCTACAACATTTTATTAATTTCTTTCCTTTCGTTATTTACATGTATAGAACATTTTTTATTATAAAAAATAACTTTTACATTTATATATATAAGTTTTAAAAGGCGAACAAAAATAAATTACATATTAATAGTATATTCATAAAAACGGAGAACTGGAAACCGAACATTTCATATGGTGAAAAAATTATACATGATGGAACTTTTTGGTTAATTTTTCTGAAATCGGCGTCCAAAAATACATCAGAAACAATGCTTGATTTTCAGGAAATATTTTTATCGCAGACCTGTATTTTATTTTTAATTTTTGGAAGTCGAAATGTAAGTGGCAGCTTCTCGCAATCTGATAAAGGAGCAGAAGTCTTGGAAGGGGCATTCATTTCTAACGTGGAGAAGGAACACAAAACACAGAACTAAAACTACTACACTGGGAAAATATTAAAGTATACTAGATGTAAACACAAAGCAAATTTTACATTCACCACATCAATTCATTAAAAAAAACTGATTTTTTCTCAGTATCTTAACAATGTGAGTTTCAGACTTATCCAGTCATTCTTCTAAACCGATTTTCTTAAACTATGTTAACGCCTACCCTCAGGCTCCACATAAGAAAATCTAAAAAGCATGCTTCACAAAAAGATACACAGAGTAGAAAATTCCACTGAGTGGAATTCGTCTGCTGAAATCCTTTAAAAGACTTTTCTTATTCCTCATGCCGGATGAATTTGCATATCTATCTCTTTTCACAAAAATAAATGAGATGAACGTGTATCATGTAAGAAAAAAATTTCATTCATAAACTGTTGGGCTTTCGAACTATTATATAATTTCAACATTTCTGTGTTTATTTTTTATAGACTTATATCTACTTTTAAAAAATTACTTCAAGAAAAGAGTTTCATTATTTTTTTAAATCTTAAACCACTGCTTTTTCTACCAAGTCAAATACCTCTGCTGACAACATATAGTCCCTATAACCTCTTCAATTTACGAATATATAATAAAATGTCTGCACTTAATCTCAGATGAAATTTAAGAAAATATTATACTATTAAACATAATACAAATATATACGGGTGTCCCCAAAAGTTGGTAAAATGCTTTAATCCTATAGCTATCAGAGATAAGCGGTCAATGTATATTGAAGAAATGTTCGGAATAAGATAGAAAAAGACGACGTTAAGAAAAAAAGTCTCTAGTTACATTTCAAAAAGTTACACTTTTTAAATTTGTATATGACCCCCTCCCCTGCATAATGCATTTCCAGTTAGTAAAATGCGCCCGAGACACTAATGTGGTGATGTACAAAATTTCTGCCTTTCATCATAAAACGTCTCAGAATTTCAACGTAAACGTTTATCCCTAGAGGGGGGGAAAATTATTTTTTGTAGCAATTTTTGTACGAACCCTGAAATGCGATCACCCGGCGTATTTCTTTACCTTCCAGAGCCATTGATCGGACCGGATGATACATTTTCGGGGATCGTACAGAATAACAGATTAATTTTAGGAAAATAATTTTTGGCACTGTTGCACTAAACGTTTGCATTCAAACTGGTGCATAGCCCCCCCCAAACCGAAGCTAGGAAAAAATTTCGGGGGGGGGGTCGATTTTTGTGTTACAATGTGGCAGTTTTCTAATACCATTCTTCTGCAAAAAGTAGGATATGTTCCAGAAAGTTTCAGGGGGTGGCGTTGCCCCTTGGCTATGGCCTTGATAGCCCCTGATCACCTTTCTTCAAAGATATATCGGAGACGTTCTATGATGAAACCTACTTATTTTGAATGCAAAATATTGCAAATATTGAAACAAACCTTATTTTGAATGCAAAATCTTCATCTCTCTGACACATTTTAGGATAAATTCTCATATTTTGTACATCACCACATTAGTGTGCGGGGCACATTTTACTAATTGGAATTTTTTTTCATACAAATTTTTCAAAAAGTGCATAAAATTAACAAGAGGAATTTTTTCTTAACGTAGTCTTTTTGCCCGCCTTACTTTGAACATCTTTTCAATTTACATTGAATTTATCTCTAATAGATATATAATTAAAGCATGTTACCAACTTTATGGGACACCCTGTGTACACATATTATATTTCACAAAATAAAAGTTATGTGCTTACAGTATGCATTAAACACTGCCGTTTTAAAATGTCACTTTTATCCCCTGACACATATTTTACTATTTTCTTACAATTTTATTTTGATTCACTTATTATTTCACAGAATTTTTCCTATTCGGACATGCTGCAAAATTTCCCCATTGTGTGACTGATTTGGACAAATTTCTCTTTTGAGGCATATGAATATATGAATAATAATTTATTCTCAGATAAGTAAACATAATTTTTGATTTCAAGCAATTATGAACATTTGACAAGGAACAAATTGAGTACCAAAAGATCCATCTTCGTCAACTTGATGGAATCTATCTAGTGCAGCTAATTTACTCTGGAAATTCTTGTAGCAGCTAATTTATCAGTCAATACCCCTATTTTTATCTGTTAACAGATTTGTTACTTCCCGTAGAATTATTATGAAGAAATAAATATGCTTTCGCTAAAAATATAGCAAAAATTCATTGCATCCTAATTAGCTAAAAGGAGCAAAAATTTTACCTCCACGAAAGGATGTTTTAAATGTTTCTTTATTACCTGATGCTGCTTTAATTAATGCTAAAGCAACTAATGCGTGTAGTAACATTTTTCTTTGCGTGTTATAGAATTTATATTAGGCAATAAAATAAAAGTTTGAGCAGGACAGTTTGATCTAGGAACTGTGAAAAATAAATTTTGCTATGAACTCCAGAGATAGTTTTTGTGGAAAATGAACATGTTTAAGACTCGCCTTTTTAATGCAATATAAAATGAATATATCATGCATAATTCATGATTGTAAATATACTAATCGCATTCGAGATCTGACAATCTGAGTAATGAATATTTTGTGATAGTATATCTGATTCGTGCAACAGATCTTATGTAGCATAGAATGTGTATCATAGAAGTAAACAATTTCATTGTTTACATAAATTATGAAATATGTATATTTTCAAAATATACATAAAGTACCGAAAATAACATGGGGAAATAGTCTGTGAAAGTAATAATTTGTTTCTCCTTCGTTACGCTTATTATTATGACTGACACTTTTAAATGAAGTTTTGTAAATGTAGACGTTAATAAATATGCCTATCAGTGAAGAATTAAAAAGAATATTGTCTGTTTCTCATACAGAAATTCCTTAAATAAAAATCCAATGCATTAATGAAATCTAATAGAAGAAGTTTTGAAATTTATGGCAGAGAAATACCTGGTGTGATTGATGTTCCTGTCATAAACTTAAAAGCCACTCAAATAAAAAGAACGATAATCCCACACTTTCAAAATAGTTTAGTATGGGTTATGAATCTGACATCAAAGTTCAATAAGCAGATCAACTAAGGAAACATATGATCTAGCTTTAAAAAATTAAAGGAATTGGGGCTTTAGTGAAAACTGTATTTGTATTTCCTGTTCTGTCTGAAACCCGATAAAGTCTCTTTTTAATATTAGGTTTGTGGCTGCATTTCTTTATACTTGACTTACATCAATTAAAAATTGCCATTGTTTTACGCTACAGTTGCTGAGTTGCACATACATGGTTAAATATTACAATATTAGGTAATGCTTTTCTTCTTCAAATACAACCACAAAAATTATTTAGTTTATAGAGTGCGTGCCCATTAATTTAGAAATGGAACAACGCAAATATTTTTAAAAAAAATTATCTAAGCACTATCAATTACATCTTTAGAAACTCTCATATTGAGTAATTTATTGCGATTTAAATTTAAAAATATATTAAAACTGTTTTTATAGAATTTATATAAACTGTTCAATAGGGTATTTCATTGATATAAAATATGTTTAATGAGAGCTGTAAATATAGAAGGTATTCCATTTGAAGCGAGAACGTTTCATTTTTAATGTACGTATGCATATTTCTCTGTTCTTTTTACCAACTTCTACTGAAACATTAATGTTTAAAGGAGCTTAACACACCACAAAGGAAAAAGTAGAACATTAAAATCGAATCCATTTCTAATCAATATTTAAAAAGTTTTTGTACTGTCTGCAGTAGACTACTTTATTGGTATCATATTTTCAAACAGCTATCCTGTGAAAAATCTCTATACAATGGACTCAATGTTTAAAAATTTCTTGCCTACTCTTTGTATAATGCTATTCTAAAGCATTATTTATTATGCCTTTAAGAAGTTTTGATTAAATGTTTAAATATTTTTGAGAGAATGATTCATGAATACTTAGAATCAAATATAAATTTAAGGCAATTATAATTACTATTTAATTGAGCTATGCCTTGCCTATTAATGACAAAAAAAATTCCAATCAAAACGTACATCAATTGTCGTTCTAATATACATTTAGACCAATTAAATTTCAACAAGTAGACAGAAATATGATGCATAAGATACTACATTACATTAAAATTTATTGATAAAGGCAAAACAAAACAAAAGCCAATTGTGTGCGGGAGATGGGGTGAATAGGAAAAGTAAAATTAAAAAGATTTATAAGAAATTGCTGAAATGTTTTCCCCAGAAAAGAATCTATTTTTAAAACTGAAACGGTGATACAGCGATGGACCTTAAGCTATCCCATGAGCAAATAAAAATAAATATATAGAAATCGTTAAAAGCGGAAGTAAGAAAATAAATGAAAAATTAATGATAAATTGAAATGACTATTAGTGCTGAAATTTAAACACAGTATTAAAGTTAGTTTTAAATCAAAAGAATTTACTATTAAAATTTGTGATGTACATCACGGTAAACCTATCTTTTGAACTTTAAATTTGTATATAGCATGTCAAAAAACAAAAGAGCAACAATGTGTATAGTTATTAATTTTCAACGAATAGTTAATGAGTTAGAAAGCAACGAAGAATTTTCCCGCTGATGACGTGAGATTTTCCGGACTTTAATCCATGACTTCTAAAATAATGAATCTATTTCATCATAGTTTATTTCAAATAATTACTTATAAAACTTCGGTGATAACGATAAATAGTTTCTCCGACATATGTAATCATATTAGTTTTGAATTATTAAACTATATTGTCCAAAATTCTTAAATACCGAGATGTCTAATACTTGATGTACATAAATGAGTATAATAGCATATAAAGTCTAAATATTTATACAAATTAATATATTTAGACTTTATTTACAATCAAAAAGGAGGGGTGTTTTTTAAAGGAAAGATTCGAGTCGTTCAGTTTTAGAAGATACGCAAATGTTCAATCGTTTTACAGTTTTCTGTAAAACGAATAACTAGGCTAGGATGATTATAACAGAACAACAAAATAAAAGAAATGGGATCATAATTTTATGTTATATGGAAATGACTGATTGCACACAACAGAGCTACAAACCATTTAAAATAAAATGTATAACATTTGAAAAGATTTATAATGTTACCCTATATAATAATGATTTGGAAAAGATTTTCAACTATATCTGAATGTTCAAAATTTCACTAATATGTCCTTTGAATGTGAAATATAGCCTTATGATTTATGATGCACTAAAGGAAAGTATGATGAAATTTAAATTCTGAAGTTAGAGAAGATCGTTAGATTGAGAAAATATGTGATTCTTTAACATGAATATGCTAAAATTGCTGCCTAGCAAATAATGAGACCTTAATTAAAATGCAAGTTTCAGCTCTAGTGAATATTTTTTCAGTTTTAAGCTGATTAATATTTAAACTATTAGTGAGAATCATAAATATTGCAAAAGGAATATCTAATTTTTTTCTGTTGTGATTACAATATCAAAATATATTAAAGATTTACTAATAAGATCTATTTAATTCACCAGAAACTAAATTAAAAAAGATTAATAAGCTAAATTAAATTCATCAGAAGAGATTTATACTTTTACTAAACCTCTGCCATTCATAATGTACAATATATTGCTATGACTTATTTATGTCGGATCACAATTGTAAAGATATTACTTTTAGATATTTAAGATGCTCTTTTAGATACTTTTTTACATTTATTAAAAATAAAATAGTTATTTAAAATTACAATGACAGTAGTAGTACCTTATGGAAATACAGTATTAAAAATTATGTGTTAAGCACACAATATTTCGCATAATGAACTTCAATGATACTAACTTTTTCATCTTTATTACTGAAATAAATAACATCAACATGTTTCAAGTGATTATGTGTTCAAGTACTTAGGAATACTTTCTATAATTATTTCCCAGAATGCTAAAATTTTATTCTTCTAGTTTAAAAAAATGCAGAAACAGTTATTAAATATACTTGAATTGTCAATATTTAAAATTAGTTATATTTTTTTTATAAATAGCCTTAAATTGCCTGATACAAGCAATGACGCTTTATTCAGGTAAGTATGCGCGTTAATAAGAGGAAATACTTTCTTGGAAAGAATTGTTTAAAGATCAAATTGAAAGCTTGGCAAATGCCTTTCTTCTTTTAATTTTCAAGATCATATTGGATGATTAAGAATCGCCAGTCTTATCCCTACTAGCAATTTTGCAAGGGCTATCATCGGCTGGCTACGTGGCCGGTGGCAACCCGAGAAGAATTGCTAGTAGGGATTTTATTTTAATATTTTGTGTGTTATAGAGCCTTATAGTTATACAAATTCAACAATTGGGGATTATTAATAAAATATTTATAAAAAACACCTAGATTTTCTTTTTTGTTAAACATAAACTAACGTTTCACAATACTTTCTCTTTAAATTTGTTAAATTATTATAATGTCTAAAGTATCTAACACCCAAACAAAGTAAATTTTTGGTGGAAATCTTTCAGAAATTATTTTATGCTGTGAAATACTTCCTGAAACATAAAAAATAAAAATTTTAATAATAAAACAGTTTATGCATTCTCATGAAAAAACACAAGTCCCTTCTTTAGATAATATATTTGCGTTTTCTTTGATCATTCTTTAAAAATTTACTTTAGGAAATATACCTTTTTAGTTGGAGACCATTGTTTTCAAATTTTCCCTGAAGACACGAAATGCACTTTTATGGGATGAAAATTCATTACTATCAACAAATATTTTTCATGTCGTTGAAGTTGATGGATTTTTCAGAAAACTGATATATTATAAAAACTGAATTTCATGCATTCGCTAGGGAATCTTTGTAAATTAGAACATTTCCAACCAGAAAAGGAAGTATAGAAATTCAATTTGTGTTGAACTGCAATATTTTTTCCCAAAGAATAATTTTTATAACTTTACAAAATGTCTTATAAGTTAGCAGTATAGCAAATTTTGTTACGCAATGTAAAACAAAAGGTCCATTTTTATAATAAATACTAGTAATTTATTCAACCAGGTTTATTTATTAAACTAAATTTTTTTTAATCATGTATTAGACTAGAGCTGTGAGGAATTTTATTTTTTTCCATTAAGTGTTAATTTTTCTTTAAGAATTGTTGTAAATTAGGAAATTAGTACATTTTTTACTAAGCTATAAGGAATACTCAATATAGTTCCAAACATCTAGGTTTATATATTTTTTTTACAAATCGGGTCTTACAACAAAGAACACAGTGTACTGTTTTTGTATCAAAGACTAATCACTTACGAATTTTGTATTAAAGACTAGCCGACTTGGTCACTTAATACACCAGATTTTCCCGAAACATAAATGTCTTTGTTAGAAGAAGACCTTTCTCAATATCACTATCAGAACGTAATTTGTGAAATTATGATGGACTGTCGCAGATCACTAATTAAAAATATCACCCTCAATGTACTTGTTCGTTATGTAACATTCATTGCAGTAACTGGCAGTTTCCTTTCATGAATAATTTCAACCATTTGTCCATTTTAAAGGCTGCATTTATGGAATACAAATGCTTTTTTTTGAGTTAGTATTCTTTTGAATTGAGTTTTTTTTTTTTTTTTTTTGTAACTCATTCACTTGTGTGAATACAAGGTTTTTAAATATTATTTACACCCAAATGCCTTTTTGAGAGCGGTTACTTTCGTCCAAATTGGAAAGATTATGTAATGAACTGCTCTGAATTGCCAAAACTGACGGTATGAAAATTTTCATATACGAAAATAATACGAAGAAAAATATTGTGTCATAGCCTTTTTAGCTTAAATACTAGTTTCACTCCTCTGGAGAGAGAGTGTGAAGTTCTGCTTAACCTATTTTAACAAATGACAATCATTTTATACTTTGCTGCTCTTATTCTTTGTTTTTGAAATAATGAGTTACAAACTGAGTTTGATCACTCAATTTCAAATGCTTGTATATAGAAAGCTACGTTTAAACGGGTGACATCAACCTAGAATTGTTTTGAAAAACCACTCTTCGAGCTGAAAATCATTTTCTTTAATATTCGAAAGCATTTTTTACTTAGAAGTTATGTTGAGAAAGTTTCTGCTTCCTATAGTACAAACGTGGCGATTTTTTAAATACTTAAGCCAGCAGTTAATAATTTTTAGTAATTTTTTGATTCATTTTAATAAAATGAAATCTTTTTGAAATGACAAACTAAACAATCTTTTAACATTCTTTCAATAAGCACATTAAACCTCTATTAATTTAAATAATCGAAATAAACTTGAATGTTCCGCTTAATGGAGCATTATTTTGCGGGTTTCCTCGGTTATACTAAACAGCAAGATCAAACATTTGACCGAATAAAAATACAAAATATCATGAAAACGTTTTACGAATAGTTCACAAAATAAGGAAGTACATTTCCTAATATTTGAATTATAGAATTTAATAAATAAGAAAATGTGGAAAAGAAAAAAACAATGAAACATAATATTCAAGTAAACTCTGAAAGCTGTAGTCTTGTAGTGAGTGTCAGAAAAGCCTTGAAGTAAAATAAAATATGATCTATGAAAAATATCAGTCCATATATCTTACTGGATATCCGATATGGTTATTTTTTCTTTCAGAAAAAGGGGAAGAAAATCTCAGATGTTTTCAGAATATGTAATGCTTCTTTTACAAATAGTGCTGTCAAAAGAATACTATAATTTTATATCTACGAAGAAAATGTGATATAAATATGCCCTACAAACAGTATCCAGTTTGTAATATGGATATTATCTAAATATCACTGTCGCCATTCATAAATGAAGTACATAGTATTTTGTATTATTTTAAGTAATTAATACTTGTGCATTATATATGTGAATCGCTGAGTAATTATATATGTTTCATGTTAAATTTCTTCATTGAAAATTATGCGTCTAACATTTATAGTTTTTATAAGAGATATTGCAAAATAATTCATGCTCATTAAAGTTTAAGGAAGACATTTGTTTGAAATATCACTTTGGAATTTCCGAATTTATCAGAAAACGGGATAAATATATGTAGTATTTGGTGTTTAGTAACAGAATTCATAGAAATAATACATTATTAAATGTGATATATCAACAATTTTCATTAGAGATGGATTTCATTTGATTTATTTTATTCTATTTGATCAATTATTTGGAATACTCCCCATGTATGATTTTGATTGTTTTCTCTGAGAAATTTCAGTTTCAATTAAATTTTATGCAAATAGAAGACCACGCTCCTCAAAGCATCAGGGAAAAATAAGTTATTAGATCGTGAGTTATGCATTTAGGTAGTGCGTTACTAAAAATATTTTACCTCAAAAATGAAGCGTTAAGATGTAAAAATACTTTAACGACAATGGAAAAAAAGGGAAAAAGGTAAATCTTTCTTTCAGTTTCTTTCATCAGCATGCTGCACTCAAACTGCACTATAGTTTGTTTTTTTTAATACAGAAAGACTTCAGTTTTTTACTTTATGTATTTTGTTACATTGTCACTTTTATATATTTTCTGTAAAAGTTATCACAATGCAGAGATAAGAGTTTCAGACACTATTTCTCATTTTCAGATATTTGTTTTTAAAAAAATCTTCGAAAATTTCTCTTTCTTGTAAATATATAGCTGTCAGAATTTTACTTAAGTAAGAAAGTACGTTAAATATTCAAAATGATTAGCTTTCACTTATTAAACCTAAACAGAGAGACTTAAGTATACAGTAAAGATAGCAGATATTTCTAGTACACTCACCTAATTTAAAATGTTATGTATACTATATGTATATGTACACACATATTTACAGGGTGATTCTAATTTGTAAGCAAAAATCTCATCCATGAAAGGAAATAGAATTTTTAAACTATGAATTTTAGTCACCTGTTTTCTGAGGAAATACGTTAGTTTTTGACAAGCAATAGTCAGAGTGTTCACTGTTGTTTCAGCACCTGTTTCAAAGTGATTATTAACAGCTACATAAAGACGACGTTTCCGAACCCTCACATAGATATGTGATTCTGGTTCCTTATTATGTGCCCTATCTCCCCTTGAATTTTGTAAAAACAGTTTAGAAACACCCTGTATATACCGCATAAATATTGGCAAAATAGCAAACTTATTGTAACTAAATAAATAAAATGCTATTGCACGTACAGTATTAAACGAACATTTTACTATTTCCGTAGAGCATGCTTGGTTGGGGGGGGGGGGGGAATTAGATCAATGAAACAAATATTAAAGCTTTTCTTTGCTGTAAAAAGTATAGTTATGAATAATCTCTAAGTAATCTCAATATTGATTTTTTACTTTATTTAAATATTACTCATTATGCGAAAAATTAAGTATTCCGAAATCATTTGTTTTCAAAGCAAAGCGCAGCAATATATTTTAAAATAGGATACTTCGAAAGCATGCTTGATAAATTTTTGCAGTCCATTTTCGTCTGGTTTTTGTTAAAAAAGAAAAAAAAAGAAAAAGTAACGTTACGGCAATTTAAAAATAAAGTTACAAGTCGATAATTGTGCTTAAGAATTCCTGTAGCTGAATTAAGGTTAAAGCTTTCCCATGTTGCTACAAAATGTCAGAAGTTGAACTAAAGAAATAATATAAACCTAGCACATTTTCCCAACAAACAATTTTTGGAGACTTCCATGACATGCATTACAAATAATCCAACAACACTGCAATTACCTCTATAATTTGTAATTCATTTTCCAATTTACGTCGCATGGTATACTTCAGAAACCCTATATATTAAATAAAGAGCCATAAATTTCATTTTTCATGTATTAATAATATATTATCAAGAAAAAAACATCCTTATTTATCGAAACAAGGAAGAAAACCCTTAAGTACAATGTACAACGGGGAAGTCTTGATCTTCCCAATCTCAGGTGTTCTCCGCGATATTTAATCATCGCGATATAACTGCCATAAGTCCTGATATCAATTACTGCAAAATGTGTGGAGTAGGAGGGAAAAACCCCGAGGTGGCAAGTAACTCTGGATGGCAATGGGTAAAACCCTATCATTTATACAGAAGAATAGCAAGATCCTTAAGCGTATAATGACCCTTTTCTTTGATAAAAAAATATTCCCAAAACATCACATTTGAGGGTTTTTTTTTTCTTTTTGTGATAGTGGTACGTTATCACTCATGATTTTAAAGAATATGCCATAAAATTGAAAATTTTGAGGTAAAAACTCAAGAAAGTTAAAAGTGTTTAATATTTATTTTGGTTTACCGACACGTACATAAATTAAATGATATTTCAATAGTGTCTTTGATATGCACAGGACACACGGATGAATTGAAAATAAGATAGCAATTTATTACTAAGTTTTATCTGATCCGATAAGTATTTATTTTAGGTTTAATATTTTTAAATACATTATCCCTAAGGTAGACTACTGAACATTACAAGATTTATTCATTGAAATTTTGTATGAAAATAATTTCAAAATTTCTCATTTAAATTAATTATATTGAATAATTTATTAAATGAACAAAACATATATTTTCTGATTTAATAAACTATATTTTTAATATACATGTCATTTCAAATATATTATTAATTACTTTATTTCATACACAGCAACGCTTATTCTATAACAAATGTGATCAAGTAGGGATGTAAAAATAAAACCAAAGTTAGCTATCACTTTGAATAGCACTTCTAAGGGATCCAAATGGATATTATGTGAAATCTTAAAGAGTTTTCCAAGCGTCACATTTGAGACTGTTTACAAGCTCTAAAAAAGCTAAACTTGTTTGAAAAAAATTTCGTTGTATTATCCTCAGTAAAAAATCAAATTTTAGAAGCAAACTATCTAAAATACCAAAACTATTCTTTGTTGTTTAAAGATCGATAGATTATCCATTCATTTTTCAAATCATATCCCTTCCAGTTAATCACGCACGTCACGATCATCTTATTCAAAAAGGAACCGATATCGACTTGACAAATCTATTAAGAAAAAGAGAGATGTGATGTTCAGGAAACACATATACATCATTTTTATACTTAGCATTATCTGAAACATGATCTTAAATTAGAATAAAAAGTTCTGAATATATATAATATATATATATATATATATATATATATATATATATATATATATATATATATATATATATATATATATATATATTCATCATCTTCATAAAGAAATGCGATACTATCTATATAAATACACGCATATATATATAAACCTTCGTATCGCATTTCTTCATGATAAGGTAAAAGATGAAGGTATTAAATATTATACTCTCATCTATTATATTATCAAAATACAAATGATGACTGAAATATTAAAAGAAGTTTGAGATGGTTTTAAACTGTTCTCTTATAACGGAAAAAACGTCAGATTTATCATTTTTCTTGTCCAAGCACAAACTCATCGAAAATCAGTTATTCCTTCACAAAAAACGTTCGGTAGTAAAAGTTTAAGATTAGGATCAATGTCTTGCTTCTGGTAATTTAGCGTTTCTTGCTGTATTTGTGGGCAAAACAGTTGAAAAGTTAATCCTTTGAAATTCTGTTTCGTTTCGGATTTTCTGACCCTCCAAACTTCATGGGGTTTTTCTTCACTTTCGAAAAATATAGTTTTATTTTATTTCATAAATATATTTCTCTATTATAATATTCTCTACATAGTTTTAGTATAAAAAATTCTATTTTGCATTATACTTCTGCGTGCTCATACTTTTTATAGTGTAAAAAACTCTTAGTGTAGTTTAAAGTATAATTTAATTGTCTTGAAGTTTGAGTATTGTAATTGTCTTGAACTTTGAGAGGACATTTCTGGATGCAGCGTTAACATACCGTACTGTCAGTGAAACTTCAACGCAAGAAAGTCAAATAACTCTGACAGAAGTGCAATTTTAAGTGTCTTTAAACTATTGAAAGGCGCATTTCATTAAAACCCATATAATACTTTCGATCCTCTAAAAGGATCATTATATTTTTCAGTTTTTTTTATAATAATATGGATTTACTAAATTTATCTTAATCCATTCCCTCATTCCTTCAGTAAAGAACATAGGTGTACGCATCGGCGCACCCACGGAGGAGGCTATGGGGGCTGAAGCCCCCCCCCCTAAAGGTAGAAAGTTAGAAGTGAAAAGCGTTAAAAAAATGAAAACTGTCGCTAATGAATTAATTTTTTTTAGTTCTTTTTTTTACTTTCCTCAAATAATTTCTAACCAAAAAAGACATTTATTTAAAAAAGTTTTTAAATAAATGCTCACAGTTAGTTGAAACACTGTTACACACGGTTACAACGTCGCTCAAAAAATCAGATAATTATTTATGACTAATGAGTTACATTCTTTGTGTTCTATGGGACAGTCAAGTGATACCGAATATTTTGACGTTATAAGAGAGTTGTAACTAACCGAGATCACTATAACTTAGTTCAGCAATATTATGTAACCCAGCCCCCCCTAAGCTAAAATCCTGGGTGCGCCACTGGGTGTACGATCCTATCTACTCAATACCCAGGGGTTCTCTAATCGTGACTACACGTTTATACTGTGCAAAATGCGCTCAGGTTCAGAATTTGTACTTTTGCATATTCAGCTTCACGTTCTGTTCTAATTCTCTACAGCATTTATTACATTTTTTTTTATGTTGGACTGTTGCACGTACAGAAAACATATACTCCACAGTTCGTTCTACAGTTTCGGTATAGTACACATTCTGAAGACGTTCAATGTAGTACTTCATGCGAAGACAACAGCTAAAGGATCCGCTGTTCTTGACGTAGCAAGGAATGGACATGGCTAACGTACTGGATAAAAGGCTTTTCCACATTCCTTTTGAAGTTACTTGAGAAACAAACACGCCAATGTACAGTAAAAATCAGTTATATACTTTCCTCTATAGTAGAGGAAGGTGGTGTACAGTGGAACACGGGGCACAGTGGGATAATATATTTTTTCATGATTATATATGTTTTTATGATTCAAATGATTTAAAACATAAAAAAAATAATCCATAATTTTATTAACCTGTATCGCTGCATTGTGAAAACTAGTCTCTCTCACTATTTTTCTTGTAGGGAAGTTGTAGCCACTTTTATATATATATTCATCCACTTAGGGACTTAGGGACACTTAGCCACTTAGGGAAGTTGTAGCCCTCTTGTAGGGAAGTTGTAGCCACTCACTGCTGGAAAAATCAGGCGAATTTTACTTTTGTGGATATGAGAAGTAAATTATCATCTAGTAATCAATAGCTTTTCTTTAATTTAAAATTTAAGCTTTCTTCATTGCATACATGTAATGTCCTTTACTATGATGATAAATTTTGTACATCTTTGGATTTAAAAAGGATTGGATTTGGATTGTGAAGAATGTGTTTCATTATTATAACTATTTTCACGTCTTCTCAGTTGCTATCTGCTTTCATATCTTCTGTTTTGAATATATCTAAAATTATTAAATTATAAAAGTAATGTATTGTCATAATATGGGGGAAGGGGGCCCAAAATGATCCCCTTAAGAGGAAAACTTGCATAAAATACCATAAATGGTAAATAAAACTTTGGCATTTTCCCAAAATATTTTAAACTATATTTTGCCTCATAAGCATACTTTAGTAATAATTTAAACCTACACTAAGTTATGAAAAAATAGAATTTTAAAAATGTGTCAAAAGGATTATTTTACCCGCACCAAAGGACAAAATGATCCTTCATTTGAAAATAATTATAAATTGTTTTTTATCGGTAAAATAAAAGATGTAAAGGTAGTTATGACTGCTCATAATGAAATAAAATAAGTTTTACAATCATATAGTATGCATAATTTATTTTATGAAAATTTTAAAATAAAAGTGCCAGGAACAATAAAATGGAACATTTCAAAATTATAATTCTAAATTATGGCATACAATAAACGCAGAAATAAGTTAAATAACTTTGAGAACCTCTGAAGTGCTGCCATGATGACTAGGACCCGGTACTGGAGTTTCTTCAGTCAATGGATCAGTTCATTTTACTACAACACGCCGAGAAACATAACAAACTGAACAAATGTAATTCACATCTAAAAGCATACTCTATTCAGTAAACCAAGTCACCCAAGTCACATTTCTGTCCATTAAAGACTGTATTTCTAAATAAATAGGAAAGTTAGTGCTTACCTTATAAGAGATAGGATAAAACCCAGTTTTTTGAAAAATTTTCAGACACGTAATACACCAATAGCTTAACGCTAGAACAGCCGGAGGGAACGGTAAAAATAACCCCAGTTGGCTGTTTTAGGTATTTCTGTAATTACTTATTTTACTAATTAAAGTAGATATGTAAAAATTTGTCACAACACGCTTGGAAGAATTTTAGGAAAAGTAGAAAAATGATCGGCGATTTAAATAAAGCTGAGATATTGGAAAAAGGATCGAAATGAATCCCAACAGAGCTTCTAGTGTTAAATATCGCCATTGCTTCTTCAGGTCTTGGCACAACTAGTTTATGTGTTACCTAGACCATAGTACTGTCTGTGTGGAAGAAAGCATAGGTAATCGTTTTTCCCGCTAAGATCATTTAGGGCCACCTTTCCCTATCTGATTCTGTATGTGCCTTACTCATTGTCCAACTGTACTCCAATCTCTGTCCCTCAAAGGAGCACAAATGGACAAGTTGAGTACCTTTAGAAAATTAACTTTCTTTCAAAGAAAAAATTAAGGATAAATTTCGAAAAAAAATTACAATGAAAGCTAGAAGCTGTCAAAATATTTTTCATTATTTAATTTTTAGTTTTAATTAAAAGGGAAGACGTTATTATAAAGGAAGTGAGAATTATCCGACTGTACCCCGTTCTCCCGTGTACGTGTTTTGTCCAGAGATATTGACCAAAAGGACATCTAAATCTTGTACGGGATGGAAGCTCAAGCCGATCGTCCTTATAACGACATTTCAACGATCTTGTGCTACTGGGTTAAGATTGTCACAGACTTGCTTTTCCTTTTTTTAATAATGTTGCTTTTTCCCACTGAACAGTGTTGGGTAAAAATGACTGAAAATAGTATAATACCAACTGAAAATTTCCATAAATATCTATAGAGTATCATTTTGGTTAAAAACATAAAAATTCTCATAAATAGGTTTTTTTGCTGTAATTCTGTAGATTAATGTACTATTCATTTTTATTCAATCTTCCCATTTATCATTAGCAGAAAATTGTTTCTAACAATAAAAAAGCGTGTTAACCGAATTAATAGAAACGGATAATTCTCATACAGAATAAATTTTACAAGGGTAAAAATGCACACACACACACATATATATGCGGAAACTTTCTATTCATGCTTTGAGATCAATTTCTTCCACAAACATATTTTGAAAACCCCATTGGACATGAAATATACTTCCCAATACAAATAAAATGTTGACATAGATTCTTGCCTTTCGAGCGCTGAGAAAATATTCCCATATTATTGATAGCCTGAAAATTTTAAGTTGATGGATCACTTTAAGGTTTCGTTTCAAGCATATGAATATCATTATGAAAACGAGGCTAAACTATCTGTCAGAAGTAATGAAAATTTGAAAATGGGAAAGTAAAATATTTTCAATATATCAATGAGCTTAACTCACATGAATATGCATAAGAATACACATTGACGTCAAGTGATAATAAAATTTAAGTTGTCCTTGATTATACTACACTTCTATAAGTAATAAGAGAATGGGCAACGACTGAGCTTCATTCCGATGTATTAACTGCGTAATGATGACATTATTTTCCTGTTATTTAAATGCCTTTCATTGATATTGTTTAGAATAAGTTAGAAATATATATGTATGTATACAGGGTGACTGTAAAAAATCTTTGCTGATATATGGACCTGTAGGGGCGGTCTGTGCAAGCGATCGAAATGAAATTTCAGAGATAGTTATTCAGGAGTTTGGGATCGAGATTCGGTGAACGGCAACAAATTGGCGCTCACGGTTACAGTTGTAGGTACAGAAACTCGATATTCTTTAATGGCATCACCTATTTTTTTTCTTTCTCAAAATGCTCAGTGTATGTGAAAACTCGGAAGAGAGTTTAAACGGCACGTGTATCATAAAAATAGGACGCGTTATGCGCACACAAAAACAGCTCAGTGAACGGCCAATACAAACACAATCGGGACACAAAGAGGAAGATTGCATATGGCAGAGAGAAGCACCAATCACAGAACGACATTTGCGAGATACTCAGCTTAGAAAAACAGATAGAATGCAGGGTGCTAATGTTCGTTCCTCAATCCCGAGCTTTCACGTAAGGATGCAATAGCAGCGGAAGTTCAGTTTTTTTGTACGTGAATAATGGTATATAGCATGCATCAAATTTTTAATTCCCATTTAGGAGGTAAATTCTTTGGCATTTACTTCATTTGGAGGCATTTTACTTCACTGAGGGTCCTCTAAAACCCCTCAACGTATCATCAAAACTCCTCCCAGTAACCGTAGGATCCCAGTGTCTGACATTAGTTTCTATTTGTTAATTATATACTTTATTTCATAGTACGCTCTATGCAACGTGTTCTGCACGTTTGGAGAACACGAAACCCGAACCACTTTCAAACTACCATTGTACGTGTTTTGCCCGGACAATCTGACGTTAGGGACGCCTAAATCCTGTGTTTAATAGTAACAAGCCTGGTAGACGTCATACTTATCCTAGACAGAACACAAGTTTTCTGAACCTCTATTAACGTTCAGAGAACGTTTTCTGAACGATTATAGACCTTCAGAGAACCTGTCTGTGCTGTACGGGATAATGTCTTTTCAATGAGCTTGTGTTAGTGGTCAAAGTCTAACAACTGGAATAATGTGGTGTATCCGATGAAAAACAGAAAATTAATTTAAATGGACTAGACCCTAGGAACACAACTAGTACAAAAAAACGTTCAAAGCACGTTCAAAACGCTTTTTTTGACGTTCAAACGACGTGAGCTACTAGGAGATGGTTTGAAGTTTTGCTGGTTTGACTTTCATAAAAAAAACCACATATTCTTTTTTCCAAAATGCCAATTTGAAAATATCTGTCATGTTTTTGGGTGCATTTATGGTTAGTTGATGTAACCAATATTGTTTTTGTTAGTAACGAAATTTATACAATGCAACATCAAGGCATGATTCCATCATGTTACTCAACATTTCAACAAGACAATGTATCAATGGATATTTCGAGCTCCACACATCTTGGTTGAAGGCAAACGTGGAAAAACACTTCAGTAGCTCTTTCGGAATGCGAACCTAATTCGATTGCAAAACTTTTGGTAATTCTTACAGCAAGATATTTACACGAATGTGCGATAGAATACTGCCAAGCCTAATCTAAAAACTGCAATCATACATTCCTATTATAAACATTATCTCAGACACTTTCAAAGCTCTGTCTGGTTCTATTAACCGACAATTCAGTAGAAAAAACAAGTTTCCGCACCACTTACTAAAATATAAATCATATCGACTTTATACTTTTTTCCAATTACAACTCAACTGTGATTTATGTAATTTCCTGTAAAATTTTATTTAATGTACTAATCGTAAATGTATTTTTACTTTGATTTCATTATACCAAAAAGTACACTTATAAAAATATGCTCTTCATAAAGAAAAACTTTATAAATTTTTCATCTTCTGACGTCATACTTCATTTTGTTGCAACATTTTATCGTTTCAGTGTTTAAAAAGACAATTGATGCTCTTAGGTCCACACTTTTAAGTCCACATGAAAAAATTTATTAATAAATGATAAATAAGTTATGCAATAATTTTTATAGCAGATAAATTACTTGAAAATAATCTATAATGCTGATAAGTACTGTACAGTTAAATATTTAAAAGACTTTAAAAGTTTATTTTGAAAGTCCAGGAGATGTGAATAAATTTTGAGAACAATCTTTCAGAGCATTCTGTTCACAAAAGAGCTCCCTGGGAGTTTCACAAAGCTCACACCCCTTTCGATCAGTAACCTGCTTGTGAGGATGTCTAACAGCTGACGCAAAGTAGCTGCTATCGGGAGCCTACAGCGTTGGATGGATATTAAAAAGATTTTCTTATTGGTTATCGACGTGTTTTGTGATAGTCTGCAGCATAATATTATAATAATGTTATGATAAAGTTGTTTGTTTTTCCCACATCAACTACTTATGCTTCGATATTTAGAAACAAAAGGGTATCTGAATTTCCATTTTTTAAGGAATATTGCTCTTATAAGTTTAAATTTATCAAAATATTACTTTCCTTACTTCGACGCAAAACTTTTACTAAACTGTAAAAAAATATCAGATTCAAATAGCAAAATGATAAATAGCGCTATAGAACTGAAGTGCTAGTTTTAAAAATAGAAATTTTTGTTTCTTTTGGCTAATCCGATAAAGGTCCTGCACAACTGCGGTTATCCATAGTTACTAAAGAGAGCATATGTGCATTATAAAATTTTTAAAAACTTAGCAGTTTTCTACAGCTTTTTTAAAAGCTTTATGTACTCTTAACTTTTAGGGAGTTCGTTTTTCCTTTGAAATAATTATAACAAATTTTTATACGAATTTCTTTTCAGCTTGTTATATGCACATTCATCACTCAGAATGAAACCAACGTGTAGTCTTTCATATTATGCAAAGAAAAAATTTGTTTGAAATAAATTATTATTCAAGCTCAAAGGAGAACAACACACACGATGGATTTTGGAATATTTTATCAATATGTACCCTCAGTCCTTAACACTACGCTTTCTTAGACGAGTGCTCTGCTAAAGACGAGTCTTAGACGAACCTTAGACGAGTACTCTGCTAAATTACTCAAAAAAGCTTGCGTATTGAGCTTTACGAAAATTCTCTACACACTGGTCTTAAGCCTGAAATAACTGTATTTCTCGTGTCCCCAAAAGGTGTTAACGGGCTTCATTCTTTAACTATTGGAGATAAGTGGGCAGTGTAAATTGAAAATATGTTCAAAATAAGGAATTACGTTAAGAAAAAATTCCTTTCTTTAATTTTCTAAAAGTTACACTTTTTAAGTTTGTATACGGCCCAGTACAAATCGATTTCCAATTAGTAAAATGTGTCCCATACACTCATGAGGTGACACACAAAATTTGAGAATTATACCTTAAAAAGTGTCAGAGATATGAAGATAAATATAACGTTAACTTAAACCATTCTTTCATGGCTCTCGAAGGGAAAAAATTACGTCGAATGATCGTATTTCAGGGGTCGTGTAGAAATTACGAAAGAAAACCTTTTTTTTTTCACTCCAGCAATAAACGTTTACATTCAAAATCATGTATAGTCGCCGATTATCTTTCTTTAAAGATATCTCTCCGTTGTGTGATGAAATGCTCAAATTTGGTACATCACCTCATTAGTGTATGGGGCACCTTTTACTAATTGAGAATGTTTTTGTACGAGGATCGTATACAAATTTAAAAAGTGCACCTTTTTGTAAATGAACGAGACGTCTGAACGGAATCTTATTTCCGACCTTATTTTAACATTTTTTGAATTTTCGCTGCCCGCTTATCTTTAATAGATGAAGAATTAAAGCCCGTTACCACCTTTTTGGGACACCCTGTATAAGATAGGGCTTAAAGAAGTTTCCTGGATTTTTTGTTATGGAAAAATCATCTATATATCTAGGAGATGGTTTGAAGTTTTGCTGGTTTGACTTTCATAAAAAAAAACCACATATTCTTTTTTCCAAAATGCCAATTTGAAAATATCTGTCATGTTTTTGGGTGCATTTATGGTTAGTTGATGTAACCAATATTGTTTTTGTTAGTAACGAAATTTATACAATGCAACATCAAGGCATGATTCCATCATGTTACTCAACATTTCAACAAGACAATGTATCAATGGATATTTCGAGCTCCACACATCTTGGTTGAAGGCAAACGTGGAAAAACACTTCAGTAGCTCTTTCGGAATGCGAACCTAATTCGATTGCAAAATTTTTGGTAATTCTTACAGCAAGATATTTACACGAATGTGCGATAGAATACTGCCAAGCCTAATCTAAAAACTGCAATCATACATTCCTATTATAAACATTATCTCAGACACTTTCAAAGCTCTGTCTGGTTCTATTAACCGACAATTCAGTAGAAAAAACAAGTTTCCGCACCACTTACTAAAATATAAATCATATCGACTTTATACTTTTTTCCAATTACAACTCAACTGTGATTTATGTAATTTCCTGTAAAATTTTATTTAATGTACTAATCGTAAATGTATTTTTACTTTGATTTCATTATACCAAAAAGTACACTTATAAAAATATGCTCTTCATAAAGAAAAACTTTATAAATTTTTCATCTTCTGACGTCATACTTCATTTTGTTGCAACATTTTATCGTTTCAGTGTTTAAAAAGACAATTGATGCTCTTAGGTCCACACTTTTAAGTCCACATGAAAAAATTTATTAATAAATGATAAATAAGTTATGCAATAATTTTTATAGCAGATAAATTACTTGAAAATAATCTATAATGCTGATAAGTACTGTACAGTTAAATATTTAAAAGACTTTAAAAGTTTATTTTGAAAGTCCAGGAGATGTGAATAAATTTTGAGAACAATCTTTCAGAGCATTCTGTTCACAAAAGAGCTCCCTGGGAGTTTCACAAAGCTCACACCCCTTTCGATCAGTAACCTGCTTGTGAGGATGTCTAACAGCTGACGCAAAGTAGCTGCTATCGGGAGCCTACAGCGTTGGATGGATATTAAAAAGATTTTCTTATTGGTTATCGACGTGTTTTGTGATAGTCTGCAGCATAATATTATAATAATGTTATGATAAAGTTGTTTGTTTTTCCCACATCAACTACTTATGCTTCGATATTTAGAAACAAAAGGGTATCTGAATTTCCATTTTTTAAGGAATATTGCTCTTATAAGTTTAAATTTATCAAAATATTACTTTCCTTACTTCGACGCAAAACTTTTACTAAACTGTAAAAAAATATCAGATTCAAATAGCAAAATGATAAATAGCGCTATAGAACTGAAGTGCTAGTTTTAAAAATAGAAATTTTTGTTTCTTTTGGCTAATCCGATAAAGGTCCTGCACAACTGCGGTTATCCATAGTTACTAAAGAGAGCATATGTGCATTATAAAATTTTTAAAAACTTAGCAGTTTTCTACAGCTTTTTTAAAAGCTTTATGTACTCTTAACTTTTAGGGAGTTCGTTTTTCCTTTGAAATAATTATAACAAATTTTTATACGAATTTCTTTTCAGCTTGTTATATGCACATTCATCACTCAGAATGAAACCAACGTGTAGTCTTTCATATTATGCAAAGAAAAAATTTGTTTGAAATAAATTATTATTCAAGCTCAAAGGAGAACAACACACACGATGGATTTTGGAATATTTTATCAATATGTACCCTCAGTCCTTAACACTACGCTTTCTTAGACGAGTGCTCTGCTAAAGACGAGTCTTAGACGAACCTTAGACGAGTACTCTGCTAAATTACTCAAAAAAGCTTGCGTATTGAGCTTTACGAAAATTCTCTACACACAGGTCTTAAGCCTGAAATAACTGTATTTCTCGTGTCCCCAAAAGGTGTTAACGGGCTTCATTCTTTAACTATTGGAGATAAGTGGGCAGTGTAAATTGAAAATATGTTCAAAATAAGGAATTACGTTAAGAAAAAATTCCTTTCTTTAATTTTCTAAAAGTTACACTTTTTAAGTTTGTATACGGCCCAGTACAAATCGATTTCCAATTAGTAAAATGTGTCCCATACACTCATGAGGTGACACACAAAATTTGAGAATTATACCTTAAAAAGTGTCAGAGATATGAAGATAAATATAACGTTAACTTAAACCATTCTTTCATTGCTCTCGAAGGGAAAAAATTACGTCGAATGATCGTATTTCAGGGGTCGTATAGAAATTACGAAAGAAAACCTTTTTTTTTTCACTCCAGCAATAAACGTTTACATTCAAAATCATGTATAGTCGCCGATTATCTTTCTTTAAAGATATCTCTCCGTTGTGTGATGAAATGCTCAAATTTGGTACATCACCTCATTAGTGTATGGGGCACCTTTTACTAATTGAGAATGTTTTTGTACGAGGATCGTATACAAATTTAAAAAGTGCACCTTTTTGTAAATGAACGAGACGTCTGAACGGAATCTTATTTCCGACCTTATTTTAACATTTTTTGAATTTTCGCTGCCCGCTTATCTTTAATAGATGAAGCCCGTTACCACCTTTTTGGGACACCCTGTATAAGATAGGGCTTAAAGAAGTTTCCTGTGTTTTTTGTTATGGAAAAATCATCTATATATCTTTTATATACATGAAAGTTGATTACCCCATGTGTCTACGACTGTCTTAGAGTAAAAATTATTACCAAATTAATCTGTATTAAATCCGATTTTGCTGCAATAGTTGAATATAGAATAGTGGTAAAGTCTTGAATAAATCAGTTCTTAGGTAATGAGCAAATGTGAAAATATAGATTTATCCCTAACAAGTACTCTTTATAAAATCTGCCACTAAATTCTATTTATAAATGACATTCTTCTTGGAATAGAGTTTAAATTTTGCTGTTTAAAATTTCTTAAGTAAATAGAGTAATTTGGTATACAGATGTTATGAATAACATTCCATTCTTTTAAAAACCATTCTTCTTTAAAAGACTGCTTAAGAACTTGGTTTTAAATATTCAGTAATAAAATTCACTGATTGGGTTAATAGTGTAAAATCATAAAATGTAAGGAGATTACATACATATACAAATAACGCAATTCAAATGCACTCAATTTTTCATTTCAAGTGCACATTTAATTTTGAAAAATTTCTTTGTAAGGGTTGATTATAAGGTTTTGCAAATAATTTACAAAATTACTTACCAATTTTGTGATATATTTTCATTATTGCTGATCAGTAGTGAGTACTAAGTGTGTGCATTTTCAGTGAAATATTAAAACATTTATCGGTACGTATAAATAGCCCAAGTTGAAATTCAAGCGAATTAATCTTATGGAAGAAAACACTGAGTTGGAAGTATTTTAACCAAGCGTAATACATTACAGCGTTCACGTTTTAAGCCTCTGTCAAAAATGATGAAGCATCAAATATTATTAAAATGAAATTTTTATATAATAGGTGGTAAGGGTTAAGCCTGGAAAAGCTATT
Source organism: Cheiracanthium punctorium (assembly GCA_038373885.1). Taxonomy (NCBI): domain Eukaryota; kingdom Metazoa; phylum Arthropoda; class Arachnida; order Araneae; family Cheiracanthiidae; genus Cheiracanthium; species Cheiracanthium punctorium. The sequence continues at coordinate 875,373 of JAWZYV010011819.1, forward strand.
TTTCAAAACAACACTAGACTAGCATATCAGATAGCTGTACTACATCACTTAAATCACACATATCAGATAGTAAACATCAAGAGCATGTATTCACAAATTCAACAGGTGTCAGTTTTTTTCCATAAGAATGGAGAAAAATCGTAAGTTGTTTTTGAGCGGATGAAAGCTTTCCAGCGTAGCTGTCTTCTGGGCATTGGATGATTGATACTCAAATGTGAAAAAAAAAAGGTATATTTCATGCACGAAATGTTTTCTCTAACCCGCCAACTGGAGCCTAGAGTAGTTTCAGAGCACGTATAAAAGCACTTGATACACGAGAAAAAGTGATTCCGTTCGGATTTCATAGATCTGATTATTTTGCTTTGAAAACAAAGGGATATAAATTCTATAAAATTGCATTTCTGTCAGATGAAAAAATGCACTAATAATCACGTTTTTGCAATTACGTGGATTGTTCTAGAGTATTTCATTATCAACTTTGAAACATATTTTAACATTCCTTAATAAAAAAAACAAAATCATTTTTCTTACAGCATTCACGATTTTCTTAAAATAATATTAAGAAAACTTAATCAGTTTAAATTAACTCTATAAAATGCAGATGAATATCGACCAGCTAATATAATTTACTCGGGACAGCTTTCCAGAATGACATTATTCCATAGCTTTAAGGAAATTTTATAAGTAATATGTGCATTCATGTAAAAAGGTCTGAATTTTTAAAAGCCACTCTGTCATAATTTAAAGTAACGCTTTGTTTCATACAGAATACGTTTCTAATGAAACAAGCTCCCTAATTTCACATTTACATATCGGTTGTGGTAGAATTTACTTCTGATCCGGTATGACCTGGTGTGTGTTCATTTTCAGAAAGTGACACTTCTAAAATTTGTATACAACCCCCGTACAAAAATTCCCAATTACTAAAATATGCTCCATACACTAATGAGGTGATGCACAAAATTCCAGCCATTCCTCATAAAATGCCTCTCTTATCTTTAAACAAAGATAGTCATGATTTGATTGTAAACATTTATTGCTTACAATCAAATTATGTACAGACCCTAATAGGTAGTCCAAAAAATTATTTTCTTTCGTAATTTCTGTAGGACCTCCAAAACGAAATTATTCAGTGTGATTTTTTTAATTTGAGAGTCATTAAATAATGGTTTAAGTCAGCATATTTTTATCTTCATATCTCTAACACTTTTTAGGATATAATTATCAAATTTTGTACATCGCATCATTAGCGTATGGGGCACATTTTACTAATTGGGAATTTCTTTGCACTGGAGCCGTACTTTTTTCAAAATTAATGAGACGAATTTCGTCTTAACGTAGTCTATTTTTCTACCAAATTTTGAACAATTTTTCAATTTACATTGTCCACTTATGTTAAAGCGTGTTACTATCTTATGGGATACCCTTATAATAAATGCATGGGTCGTAGTGAGATGGGTGATACATGGTCCTTAGTTTGTAACTTTTCTAAATATAACATTTTGTACATGAATTTCCAACTCACGGTACAGTTTTAAAAATATATCCTATGAAACCAAAATGCATTTTCTAACAGCCCTTTGATAATTTAATAATTTTGTCTTGTCACGAAAAATAAATTTTCAAGAGCGCTTTCGTTTAAGTTGGAGAAAATAATTATAGTTTTTCTCAGTCCCATAGAAATCAGTCAATTCTCCTCACACAAAATATTTGAGATAGTCAAGAAATAGATACTCTTTAATAATTTTAATGAACATTTTTTAAAGTTTCAGAAGCTAATTATTTGACTAGGTATAAACCATTTTCTTTGAAAAAGGTGTAAGTGCCTTTTGGACAAGATCTTAGTTAATCATAACATAAAAACAATCTTCTATGAGCTTTTTATTTAGAAATAATTCCCCAAACAAATCCTTCAAAATTTTCGTCATTTTGTTTCTGTGAATTTACGGAGTTTATGAAATTACAAACCGTTCAAATACATAAACCCATATATATATTTATTAATAATATAAAATAATCTTATACCACTTTAAAAAACGACTCATTACTTGATTGAAGTTCAATTATTAATTCCACACTGGGTTTTAATTATGTTTTTTAGAAATAATACTGATTTTCATTTTATGGATGATCTGTTAAAAATTCATTTCTTTAAATTTACTGACTTGATTTGCATTCACTTTTTTATGGAAATAAGCTGTAAAATTGGATAAACTGAAAATAATCTTATAAATTTATATAAGCAAACGTTGCATCATTTTTATTAAACCTAAAACAAAGTTTTTGTAGTAATGGAAGAGAAAAAATTGACTTTTTTCCGTGTGTGTGCACAGTATTACGAAGTATTATTCTAAAAAAATATAATAAATACTTCTATAATTTACCTGAACTAACAGTGCACTACCAAAGAAGTCTTGACAATACTGAGACAAAACTTTTTTGTGTTGGTGTCGACATTTTCGTGAAATAATCAAAATGTCTGAAATCAGTGGAGTGAATAATTTTTTTCTATACCGAGACAAACAAACAAAAAGGGACGAAAAATCCATTTACAGTGATTCCCAATTCGAAATAAAAATTCAGATACTTTTATACCATTTTTTTAAACCTCCTTTCCACACTCTAAGCGGATACTCACGTAATAAGTAATATTTCAAGCTACTGTCAAAAATATATCATTTTTTCCTCAATCCCTTTTTTCTTCAAAGAGCTGTTCACTTAGAAATGATTTATTTCATTCGCACGCTCCAGAAATGAATACTTGCAGGGATTCGACACTGCACGTTTAATAAAACTCAAATTCAATATTTCTCCCTTTGGTAGCGCTCTGTATTTCCTTGCTATATTGCTTACACGATTCTGCTTTGTTTATGGTATTTTCCGAGGGATATATAAATCAGTTTTGTTTTCAAAATGCACAACTCAAATAAAAACGCTACTTTTTTTTCAAATCTCTTTTTGTATTTCAAAGAAAAAATATGAAACTGAAAAGTATTTTGAGTGATTTTCATTCGGAAGTCGTGTGCCCATAAAGTTTTTAACTGAATCAAGTTTTCGGGTCAGAAACTTTTCCAAACTCATCATATTTTAAGAATTTCACAATCCATTTTTATATGAATAAAAATAGAAAATAAATTTTCTCCTATTACATTTTATAGTTGTGAGAGATGAGAGTACATAAATATTTAATTCCAAGAATGGTACATTTTTAATAAAATTTAGTCTTTTAAGAAAAGTTGTGTATTTTTCTGATCGAAAGGAAATAAGGTCGGTGATAGTACAATGATTAAAGTATCACCAGATAAAAATCCGTATTCTAATACGTAATATTAAAAATCATTTATTGGCAAGACGACAATTAATAATTATATGACATATGAGAATACATGATCATTTATTATGTTCTGAACTATTTATTTATTTATATAAAACCGTTTCAGTTTGAAAGAATATTAAAATGTTATAAACATTTGTAACATTTTAATATGCTTTCCAAAACTCATTAACATCGCCTGTGAAATCCTTGAAGGAAAAAAAATAGTTTAAGTACGAAGTACTACAAAATAACTAAATATCTACAAACTTGACACATTTTTATGCTTCAGAATAACTATCGCAGTCTTTTACCTACATTCTTTGTACTAATTTTTACACTGAAGAGCCTGCTCCTCCTTTGGCCTTCAAAACAGCTGCAACTCGATTGGCCATGGATGCCACGAGTTCTTGGTAGATAACTGGAGACAAGTTGTACTAAATATTGAAGCAGCCGTCACACAAAGCCGAGATATTGGAACATGGTGGTGCATGGAGCTGCTGGAAAGAGGACAGCATCTTTTCTTCTGGAAGACGGCGTACCCTGACACGACCATCGGCATAATGGAGAAACCGGGATTCATCCAACCAGGCAACTCTCTTCCACATATCCATGTTTCAGTCTTGAAGTTCCCGTTCCCACTGTAAGCGTAGTTGACAATGACGCTTGTTAAGCAAAGGCACATGAGTGGGACGTCTCCGCAGTCCCATATCCAACAGTGTCCGCTGAATTGTGTGTTCCGAAACACTTGTAACTGGACATGCATTGTATTGCGTTGTCAGCTGAGTCACTGTCTGCAGACGATTTTTCTGTACTAGGTGGGATAAACTCCTACGTCCTCTTTCTTTGATGATGCGTGGATGCCCAACGGCGTCTGCTGCTGGTTTTACCGTCATTAATACAATTTTTCTAAATACTAATAACGTCAAATCGTGAACACTCGACCAGTCGTGCAGTTTCAAAGGTATTCGTTCCGAGTCTTCGGGCCATTACAATCTGTCCGCTATCAAATTCGCTTAGATCAACAGCCTTCCCCATCACTCATAAACGTAAGTGCAAGAATAATTCCTTACCTTCTCCAGCAATAGTTATTGAATACCATTCCCACTTGATTACGTGCTCTCAATGTCATCCAGACGGGTTCATTGAAAAATGTGGGGGTGATCATAATGTCTTGGCTCGTCAGTGTATTTCTAATAATATATTTGGAGCCCGTATTAAAATGGCTGGTATAGGTAGGATTTATAATGATTTTTGTAATTTTCCATCCACTAGCAACTCAGCATCTTTCTTGCGTTTCTTAAACTTGTAGAACCCTGTAGCAGTAATGATATGGTTCAAAACCGCTAAACGTCTGCTGTCTGAAGTTTTGGTGTTTTACTTCAGTTGTTACGTCAATGCAAGAGTATAGATAACTTTGTGAAGACGTTTTCAGAATCATATCTGACTCATCACTAGGTCAAGATCACTTCTTGCCAGTATAATCTGCCTTTAGAATACGCATTTATGATTATAGTTAACCCAAGTTACCATATATTCGACGATATCATAATTGCTAAATCAATTAAATATAAATTATCGATACTCTCTTTCTGGAGTCTTCCAAAACTTTAATTTTTCGGTGAAAAAAAGAAATGTTGGTTTCTTTTCACATTGCAATGAGCATTTTGAAACAAATTGTTAAAAAATATTCTTATAATTATACGTGATAACTTCATACACTAATTTATCATGCTCTTATATATAATTTATAGAGCAAACAAAATTTTTAACTCTTTTTCTCGAACTATAAAATTTTAGGGATTCTCGCATAGCAACATGTAAAAGAAATAATATTTTATTATGAAAGTGTCATCACATAAATTACGTGTTACGTTATTAGCAATTTGAATCTAAATATGTACTGTCGTTCTATGCTTAAACACCTTTATACAGATAGGTACTTAATAAAATAAGAAACTTTTGAGACGTATGCTACAGATACAAATAACATTTTCCCTCACTCCATTTTCACTATATAAATTTCTTTGATTCCTTTTTAATCATAATTTTCACTCGCCAAAACACATGCTACTGCATAATGTCTCAGCTTTTCCAAATTGCGTTACGCGCTTACCCTGGAACATGACTGGGTACGCGTGTAAAGTGCTAATGAAGTTCTTGACTCTGTATTAATGGAGTAATTTCTGAAATAAGCAAGAAAAGTAGCCGTGAAAGAAAGAAGCCAACACCTAAAATAAATTAACATGCAGGGTGAGGTCGTTCTCTTCCGTCATGTAAAGCAGTGTAAAAGGTTCTACTTAGTCAACAGATTGCCTGCTTGCGGCTGTTGCTGACAAATATCTTGGCGAAACAAAAAGAAGAAAAAAAAATCTATATCACGAATCTCACTAGCGGAGTTAATTACTCAAGAGGCTGGCTCCTTTTTACAAGACTGGACTTTAAAACAAATTTGAAGGCTCACACGAATTTTCTTAAAGAATCCAGTAATAATTTTTCAAATTTCATGCATTATCAACGAAAGAATTAATAAATTGCCCATTAAAGGTACGGGAATGTCAATATCGCTCTCTTTTCAATGTAGGATAAGCGACAAAAATACAGAGAGCTGTTGGTAAAAGTAATAACTAATAAATGAGTTATGAACAGAACAACTAGAAACATTTTTTCAGCAAAATTAATTGAAAAAATGTTTCTATTCTTAAATTACATAACCTTTAAGAAAAAAAATGAGAAATTAATTTTTTTTTTTTGCTAAGAACATTACGAAAATTAATTTAAAATGTACAATCATTGAAGTTTTAAACTGACTCCAAACTGAGTCTCCCATTTTTGAAGTAAGTTATTCAGTGCACGATGGGCGTAAGATATATATTTGAGGTGCCAGAAGCTTTTGCTCTTTTATATTGAAATGATATAAATTAAGTCTCTTGGTAAGAACTTTTGTGTTTACTATCCTTTTTTTTATTTTGGAAATATTTTTTCGCCTGAAATATTTATTAAAAAAGAGAGTAATCATATATACAGGTCATCCGTTAAATTTTTACTATAAATGGTGGATTAAACTATTAAGTGAAATGATGAATAAACAGACTTTCACGTAACCTCAGTTTTATCGGAGAAAATCATTTCAGACTTTTGATAGCTGACACTTTTACTGTAATAATTTTGTCTATTACCCTGTGAGTTATTTTCAAAGTAATGCATCACAAAGTTTACGCAAAAAAAAAAAAAAAACAGACATTCTGAAATTCTTTTAAATAGCAATCCAGTTTAGAGATATAGCTTCACTTTTCTTAGAAAAAAAATGCAAAGCTCTTTTCTACCTTAAAATACATCGATGTCAATTGTGCAGTTTCTTTTTAATTATTCTATTTTTATAATTACTCTCCAAAGGAACACACTTTCATTTGCGTAACATATATTAATGATTAATGAACCATTTCTCATTTTTCATGCAATAAAATTAAACATATTTAACGTAACATGGACATCATCACATAACACGATCATCATCATTATCATAACAAAACAATAGCACGTTTTACTTTGTACAATGTGCTGCAGTTACAAGTTGCCTGTTACAAGCTGTAGTAGGCATGTTATCTGCAGTATTGTTCTGTAGTTATAAGTAATTATAGCACAAAATGAATCTGAAAGTAAAGAGAATTTTTTCAGCGTACATTATAAAATAATATACAATCAGAATTTTTCCCCTCTATTTATAATGACCATACCTTACATAATCACTATTTTTTAAAGGCCCCTAAAAGTACTAAATTCGAGATGTTCAGGAATCATACTTTTGTTACTTCAGTCCACGACTAAATATAAAGCTCTTAAAGCTGAGACAATCTTACACCGCAATTTTCATTGGGAAATAAGAGAATTTTGATTATTTCCACATAATTGTAAGAACTTTACCACAGTGTTTTCAAATCTTATAATCAGGACGGAAATTCTTTTACGTAAACTGTAGCTCATTCAGTAATCATCTTTTTTACTTTAAATTATAAACGAAGTATTTAATACTACATTATATATGCTTTTAATATTTTAAATTAATGAATAAGTCAAGTAGAAACATTATGATTTTTCCTCAAATCATCGATACATTTTACCCAAACATTTTGCGTTCAGAAAATTTATTTATTAGTGGAATTATAAGGCGTAGTAAAAAACTTAAAATAATACCCGAAAATAAAAAGACGTTTTTCTTACAATCCTTCCGTTCTTGAATAAATTCCGGCTGTAGTTAGAAATAAGTTTTAAAAATACTCTTACAAGAGAAATACATTTAAACCACCAAATTTTAAGTTAAAACAATGAAAAAGAACCGTTTAAGGAGAAAAAAAAGAAATATTAGCAAAAAGAAATATTATCAAAAAGAAATGTCACTTTTCATTGCCAAATAGCATTAAGTGCAATATTATTCTGTTTTATTCTTAGTCGAAGATAACACTTTTTCTTGGGTAAAATATTTTTTCTAGAGGAGGAATTAATTCAGAATGTGATAAATCCAATTTGACATTATACCACCAAAACTGTTAAAAATTCTAGATGTTTCCGTTGTTGTACATGTATCTCTACGCAATGTGGAAGAAGCATTGTCTTTTAGAAGCAGGGTCAGGCAAGAAAAGTTTTACAGAATAACTTCCATACAGAAAAACTCGATTGATCGGTCAACTTTAAGACGCCTCTATTGGTGCCATTTTTCAAGCTCGTATACAGGGAGCATAAAGTATCTCTTTGTTAGATATGACACAAATTTTCTTTTCTGTGGAAATTTACGCGTCTGAAAGTCGACAAGCTTTTTACGTATTTTTGGGGTAAATGCCGTGCACATGCTTTGCTACATGTGAAACATTTGAAGTATACAAAAAGTTTTCCATTATCGATATTCATACTTTTTATCTGTCATTTATCAAATATTTTGTCAAAATAATTTTCAAATACACAAATATTGGATGAAATATTGTGATGTTTAGAATAATAGCATGTAATTTACATTTCATAAGTTGTAAATCTTTATACTATATTTTTTAAATATCACGTGTTTTGAAATAATGAGAGTAATAAAGGTGGTTATGTATGTATCCTATCAACTGTTCAGGAATTAGCAATATGGAAAGTATGCATTGTCCATAGCAAAATTTTAATTCAATCCCATACAGTAGTCATGCTGAGGTAACGTTCTGGCGACTTCACCTCTGTCAACATGATTGTTTTACGAGATATATAAACAAAGTGTATATAATTAAACTTCCCGTATAAACAACGTTTTACAGCTGAAACAAGTGGGCAGACTGCCACCAGATTTGGTTTATGTACTGTACACGAGATACGCTAAAGGAAGTTCATTATAAAAGTTAGTTAAAAAACTGTGAAATAGGCACTTTACATGGGGATTCAGCTGAAGAAATTACTCAACTTAGTTAATAAATGTTAATAAAGTTATAGAAAATGTTTGCAAATACTTGTGCATTTTAAGTTAGTCATTTCATTAGTTAGTCATTGTTAAATTTGCTGTTTGTCCCTGCAAAGTGCCAATTAGTAGACTTTTTTAAACTTTTTTTTTCCGAAATTCCTTTAGCGTCATGTGCAGTCTGTATAAAAAATTTGATTACATTCCATTCACCCGTTTTAGCTGCAGAGCCTTGTTCATAGGGAAGCTAAATTATAAACACCCTGTATATTACGGAGGAAACTGATTTAGAAGGCACATCTGTAATTAATTTCATTTCTTCATCCTCAAACAGAACTTCTTTGACCAAAAGGACTTATATTAATTATTATTATTGAAGTAAAATTGATGTAAATTAATGATTGTGACTTTTTAATTAAACTTAGTTTTGAATTATTTCAATGCTCCAATTTTATCATATTTTATAATAACAATGTATTTTTATATATTTTATCAGCACATTTCGTTTTCTTTTTTAGCAAAACATCAGTTTTTAATAGATTAATTATATTCAACTTCAAATTTGTTTGATTAATTTCCAGGATTTAGCTGAATAATGACTGGGAAAATAATATGAAATACATTTATGGGAAAAGGATAAATTGTATGCCGCATTCTCAAACGTCAACGTGTGTATGCTTGAAAACAAATAATATAACCGATAAGAAACATACACATGTAAAACTGAAATATTCATAACAATGAAATATTCAAAAGCACTCAAAATAGGAAAAATTCATGACACAACAGAAAATGTATTAGTACATTGCACTTTTTTGAAACGTTTAGAACATACTGAATTGTATAACATTCAACAAAAAAATTGTGAGTTTAGTAATTAATTTTTTAGGACTGATTTGTTTCTTCGAAAAGTTCCTCGACCTTTAAGAGAAGCATTTTTTAATACATAATAAGAAAAAGTAAAATATCATTTAATAACGTATTAAATAGATAACTATTTATTTCTTTCCTGCAACGTAAATACAGATTAGCATTTATTAACTGCATAACCTCATAGTTAATTCTAGTACCGAAGCCAAATTGCCTCGAATAAATCTGGACCCTAATAAATGGTCACAGTTGTAGCGAACCAGTTACAGCATTCAGTTTATTAATATTAATAAAACATTTTTCATGCAGTGTGTGCTTTCGTATTCAATAAATATGTCTACGTTAGTGAAAAATAGATAGAGTAGAAACAGAAATGTTTTCCTTGCTTTTTTTTTTTTTTCATTTTAATAATTGAATGCTACGATTATATTTTTATAGGCTATATACGATGCTTTGATTGTTTTTAAAAATTGTTACATAACTTAAGAAAATCTTTAAAATGTACAAAAGAGGTGATTTATTCGATTAATTCGTAACAGATCCAGCAAATGGGGAGATAAAAAGAAAGTATTTTTTATTTTGCTGTTATATGCTCATTACTTTAGTATCACCTAAACCTATTTCAAATAACTTGAATCAACAAAATGTGCTTTACCCAAATTAGAATTAATTAGATTTAACTTTCAAATTTCTATGTAAATCTTAGGTAGGGTAATTCCGGGAGAATCGCCGCATCGGCACCGATGCCGTAACCCTTGTATTTCTTGTAATTTTCGATAAATAGCAGTCACACGCGCAGTATAGGTGTGCAGTGAGATTTTCTCAACTAGTGTTTAGCAGGAATCCTTTTCAATGCTTTAGCTGTAACTATAGAATCCTTATTATGAGATAAGACCATGATTTCACTATACAAACTTTTAAATACATTACGGTTAAGTAATTCTTTACGCTAATTACGGAATCCATGCACGATTTCGAAGTCAAATCTAAGTGCAGCACCTATATAGAGTACTGTGTATATGGTTACGCCACTTTCCGTTGCGAAGACAGGCAACTGTGATGTATTACGTCTGTAGAGTACTAAATGGGATACATGCCGCACTACCATTCCGGTATACATGCCGTAGTTTCCTTTGTACGAGATGCCGCTTTTATTAAAATTTAAATTTATCTCTTCGTGTCTTGTTTTTTATATTCCTGAATTTATGTTACTGGAGTGTATTTTCTGGATTTAATTAAGTGTTATTAACTTTTTTTTTCCTTTCATTTTGCACAGGCTCACCAAGTTGGACATGCTAGTAGTCGTTAATTGTAATTGTAATAATTTTGTATTTTAGCGTTCTGGCTTAAATGAAATGTTGTTTCTAAAATCCACACAAATTCTTCATTTGTTTACATATTTTATTAGAAACGCTCACACTTTATAAAAGAATAAAGCAACGTTACAATAAATAAAACAATGTCCTTTTTCAAATGCACTGAAGTTACGTTGTTGATAAAATAACTATTGATTTAAAAAATAAGTATTTAACTTTGGTAGTGAACTAAATCGGCAGACTAATATTGATTGAAACCTGCTAGTACGTCTTTGTATACTAATTTAGTATATTTTTGTTGTTAAATAGGTAATTGGAGTCCAGGTATGAAAATTTTTTGTATTTTTTATTTATTATTTCATTTGTCCTTTGACAGACCTGGCATAACTCCCTCACAAGAGCGACGTCTGACCCTGAAGAGCGTCATCTCACCTTCAATGCAATGTTTTAGAAAAAAAAATTAAAAAATTAATTTTTTTCAGATTTTTTGTCGCTGTACACACGTTCTATATTCTACTATAAATCGTACAGCATGAATCTTTATTGTATGAGAAACCTCGAATTTTTTACACAAATTCGAAAAATGTGCGGCATAAGTCCCAGAATTACCCTATAGTTTTTAATTCCTTTGCAACTGTTTGAGCAGAGTACATTTTTTTTTCAAATACCTCAGTATTACGTTTTTTCGAGTGTCCCAGTATTAATAATTTTTCTATTTTTTTATGTAAGTCGTGTTTAAATAAAATATAAACATTTTAATGCGTTAACCTCAAAAATTTTTATAATAAAGTAATACATATGGATTCATAATAGAAATTTTTTGTGATCTTATCATAAAATTTGCGATTCATATAGTTGAAAATTTTGATTATATGTTTCATGTATTTGAAATTTCGAATATACGTTTGTATATCCCTTGTAAAAATAAACAAAGAACCAACGGTATACAGCAACTGCAAGTTGATCGAAATTTAGGAACGTTAATTCTAGCATTCATTACAAATATACTTTTTTTAGCATCGTGGTATTTCTGCTACTTGATTTTACTGTTTTTACATCAATAAGAATAAAATAAATTTATTGAAAATTTTTGGAATGTTATTTCACATTGAAATCCTTAATTTCGTTGATAGTTGTAGAAGCCACTAATTTTATTAATTAAAAATCACCAGTATCACCAGTATCAAAACAATTAATCAGTAACTTATAGGGTTTAATTGAAGTATTAAACCCTATAAGTTACTGATATCTTTAAATTCTGCTTTGAAGATTTTATAATTTCTGGATAATCTTTTTTTATTTATTACTCTAACATTATTTATTACTCTAACAGGATACCATTTAAGCCAAATGTTTTCAATGACTACGTTCTGGTGTTAAAAACTCTTCCACCATAAGTTTCATGCGTATTTCAACAAAATGAAATATTTTGAAACTTTTTATCTTAAAATTCTTCATATATTTACTCTTCGCTAATCCACAGTTTAACGTTAAAAGCTTTTTAACATAACTCGTTTTCATTACACTGCTCTTTGTCGTAACTTGAATTACAATGAATTCATTTCAATTTCCTAGCAGTGAACTTTGCAGCTAAGATCATAACACTTCTCACCTACCGTTTTAACTTATCACTCAGTCAGAATATCATATGCATCACGAGGTTTCAACTAGTAGCTTTCATTGTTTAAATATCCTTTGCTACGAGGTACTGTCAAGATTAACATTATTTTCGGTAAGGTATTTTGAAAATCATGACAAAAACTAACAAATGGTCAAGTAGGGATCAAATTATTCATTTTGCAAGCAGACAAGTATAAATGAACTGTCATTCATATATAGGTTGGGCAGTAGAGGCGATGACTTTTGTTAAGATAGCAATCAATGTACGTGAGAACTTTACTTTTCCATACTAATGGTATAATATTACTGGAATCAGTTCGATATCCAGACGACAGGGCCGTGGTAGCCCAGTGGTTAAGGCGTTGAACTCGTAACCGGAAGGTTGTGGGTTCGATACCGGCGTACCACTAAAGACCACCGTGTACATGCGGTGTACGCGCACGTTAAATCCGTGGTTCCGAAAGTCCTCTCGGCGGTCGCTAGCAGTTTCCGAGGGGTGCCAATATTCAGAAGTCAACCACCTTCTGATGAGGTTCCAAATTGTGGCGGGAAATTCCGGGAAGGACATATATGTAGCTCTAAGCGACACATTCAGTGACGCGAGCTGTCCTCTCCTGGCAAATAAATAGATATCCAGACGACATTCAAACTTTGTGCATGTGAACCAGTGGAAATAAAAATTCTATAATGCAATATAAAATAAACATGTCTATTTATCCAGATAATGAACCATCAGATTTTGTAGTCCTATAACTGCAAAACTATAATACCTTCTCGTTTGCATTAATAGCCAATGGAAAAGAATATTGTAAAGGTTATTTTTTATGTCAATGAAGGCTGATATATTTTACATGATTCAATATATAGCAAGGTGATAACAGTTTTAAGAATGGCAACTGATCAACAAATTGAATTTGTGTATTTCAGCGTGAGAATACTAATTCTTTGTGATATGTTTTTCTTTGGAGATACGTGAAGACAGTTTTTGCATACACAATTTTTTTCATTCAGTTTTATTATACTGCAACAAAAAAATACTTCCTGTTGATTAATCGCCATTTAAAACTGTTTTCGCCCTTCTATCGCTTAAATCACAAGAAAACCTGAAATATTAAAAAAAAAAGAAAGAAAAAGAAAACTTTCTAAAATGCACTTTTGATTGATTATAAGTACAAAGGGGTAAACATTAAAGTTTTACAGTTATAATACTCAAAACTGATGGATCAATCGTAATCACCGTGTTTATATTATAGTAGAGTCGTTAAACACTGCAGTAATTTTTATATGCAGAAAGTTCTAATCGAAAAAAACAATTATACTGCGAAAATTATGTTATATGGATATCATTTATCAGCAAACACTCAGAATACGATGTACTCGTATTAAATAGAAACTTTGTATAATGAACATCTGGATGAAATATACAAATGGTTAAATAAAATTTGGACTCAATTGATTTCAATACTATCTGTAAGCAATCTGGTGCTACTTATAAAATATTGTATAGTGAAAACATTGACTTTCCCAGCGTTATCTCAAATCAACTCTCAAAAGATGTTTTATAGCATGAAGTAATGAATTCTAATGTGCGTTCAGTAATTCAGAGTAAACACTGAAATTACGAGTATGTGCAAAGAATAAATTTATGCATTTGGCAGATTTTCTGAAGCAAGAAGTGGAAAGAGACCGAAAAAATGATAAAAATGAATATGTAGATAGTAAAATCAAGTGCAAATCCTACCTGTACTATAATTCATTTAAACAGAAAACAGCTCATCTATCCATTTAAAACCGTCGCCATTAAGTGCTAAGCTTTAAGCCTTTAATTAGATAGATTTTAAATCAAAGATAGATTAGATAGTCAGATTTTAAATCAAATGCCTTTTACACACTTTTTTGAATTTAATTTACTTTTAGCCATAACTATTTATTTCAAAGTTGATTTTATTGTTAAACAAGTATATTAAAAGTATGATTAATATTTATTTAAGCCAGTTCAGGAAAAAAAAAACGAAATTATGATCTGTTTTGATCCTTTCCCCATCTGACGAGGCCTACTTCTTTATTTTATTTTATGTTTTGTTTTTAATACCTCGTGGTGTAAGGGAGGAGATGGTAACAAAAAAAAAATCTAATAACGGGTGGGCACTTACCAATAAGGTATTCGCCATTACAACCGTCCAAAGGTATTGGCTATTCTATAAAGGGGCACCCAATGTGTGACCAGCTGTAACCCCTATCAAGAAATGGAAGAGTTAACACCCAAGACCAATCCAGGAATCGTACCCCGAACCAAGGTATGTTAGAATGGTTCTTTTGCCACTTACACAACCTCGGCGACGCTAACGGACATATTTCCACAGGAGTTTTGTGCAGGCTGATATGCAAATGAAGGCAACATTGGTCAAAGTAGAGTATGTCATAGCTCTTTGTTACTTCGTAATAAGAGCTGTGGTTGCCTCGTACAGCTATACAAGATTTACATCGAGCTCTTATACTGATAATAAGGCAATTTATCAATAATTGTGGCAGTAATTCCCATTCTTTCAAAATTGTTGATTTTAACGCTTGAAAGGTTCTTGGAGAGGGTTGTCGACATATAATTGCTCTTCCTGGAGCATTTCACAAGTGCTCTGTGAGATCTGCAAACTAGGCTAGCCACACCATGCGATGAATACTCTTTTGTTTCTGAAAATCGTCTACTTTGTAACTTATTTCTGGACACCAGTGTACATATATGCAATTTGTAAGCAATATAACCCGACATCCAGACCACATACATAAAGCACTGTCATAATATGGATAAACAAATTATTTTCTAAAGTTCTCATAATGAACTAAAGTATATAGCATTTTCTTACAGCCTTTCATTCATTATGTCATTAATCAAACTGAAAACAAAACTAAGTCAGATAATGTCTAAAAATTTGTGAATAATCAGATGCAACATATAAAGTTTTGAAGAATGCCTTGAAAAGAAAACGATGAGTCAGGGGAATGGAATTGTGGAGGGACATATTTTTTAATTACTTCAAATCGTTGTTAAGCATTTAATTATATTAAAATTTAATATTTCTAATTCTATAATTAAATATTTCTAAACAGAACACATTTCTGACTTAAAATTAAAATTTTTATGGTATGTTTTAAGCAAATCACTACCTAAAATTTTATGCGTAATCAGATATCACACAGTATTCTGATTAATTTAAAATATGAAATTATTTAAAAAATAATGAAGATGCAAAATCCTGGATGATTACAGATAACAAATGACATGAAAAATTATTCGAGACTTAAAACCCTCACAGTCTAGAATTTCTGTCCGAATCAATATCAGCTAATCTGACTTTGAATACAATTAAAGTCCAAATTCGCAGTGACACTCGATTTATCAAATTATTTTCATCAGATATCAATCGTCATCTAAAATGAATAAATTTCTCTCCCCTGCTTCATTAATTTTATCTTCACTGAGAACGAATTTGAGAACCCACCTCGCCGAATGTACAATTATTAATGACGATCTCTGTATAACTTATAGTCAGATAATAATGCATTTTTCGCAAAGTGGAAGCCAGCGCTATAAATCAAGCGCTGCGGCCTCTTGACTTTCCATTTAGATATCTGATGGTCTCCAATAAATCAAAACTCGTAAACTTGGTGATGTTTGTAAAGTCCACTTCATCGTTACTGCATGAGGAATGGATTATTCATCGGATAGTTTTGGCACAGACGTCGCATTAGAACTAATGGCGTCACTCAAAAAAGAAACTTTTCTCCCAAAGAGATGTATCCCCCCCCCAATAAATATCAGGGATGGGTTTTTATGGAATAGTCAGCATCCACCTTGACGTCCAATATTTTTAGACATACGGTATAAATTTTATTGGCGTAAAGTAGTTTCAGCGTCATATGCTTTGCCATATTAGTATTGTTAAAGTAAAATTTCTTTTCGCCCAGCAAAAGTGTTTTTAAACTTGCAAAGTTTTCTGAAAATTCTTATCTGCCTCAAATACTGAAATACACTCGTTTAAAATTTTAATATGTATGAATACCTATATTATTGCCTATTTTCTTTTTTCTACGTCTTCATTCTTGTGTATTTTATTTTATAATTTCGTTACTAAGCTATTTTCATACGTAATGAAAATAATTAGTAACTCAAAGTTTAATATTGCTTCATGTCGTGCATTATACTAAAAAAAATTGCTTTTATTTAAAAGCATTTAATTATTTCGGGCATATATACATTTTAAAATCAGTAATTATTCACAATTTCGTATGGAAAAGTCAATAGAGATAAAGGTAAGATTAACTATCAAGTAGAAATTACAATATTGCAGCATCAGATTATTCGTACGTTATATTAGGATATCCAGTACGATTTTCTTTTTAAAAAAATTAAAAGATTGTTCAACCAAAACAATTTCCTTCGTTTACTGTAATTCTTAAAAAAAAATTGAAAGATTTAAAATAAGATTAATTAATATCTGTGGGAAAATCAAATTATTAAGACACTGGCTTGAATTTTTATTTCAATATAGTTGGCAAGAAATATATCTTTCGAAAACTCAATTCTATCATTTGTTACTTTTTGCGTATAAACTTAAATAAAAATCCCATTTTAATCCTAAATTTCGAGCATTCAACATCCTAAAACTATTAACCTATCAAATTATATCGGACCTCCCTTCACTTGACCTAAAAGAGGGAGAATCGACTTCTTAATATTTTCCCCGCATTACTAATACCGAGCAGTTTTCTGGAATGTCGTTCCGACTTTCCGAGATTGCTTGCGTTTATTTGTGAAAGCATTTAATGAAGCCCTATGGCACCAGTGAGCCACGTCCACAGACCGTAATTCAAGAGTAAATGAGACAGCTATGGAAGGCTTCTTGGCAGGAAGTCTCGTGCTACAACACAACCATTTTCCTCTTAAGGAGACTAAATCCTAGAGTAAAATATTTCCCCTGCAATCTGTTAGAATTCTCTTTGAATCAGTCAGTGCTTCTTCTCTCTAATTAACGTGTGGTACGGTTTTATACACTAAGAGGTGTGATATTCCATTAAATTTGTTTGCGGTTGTACTAACGATGTTTCAAATTTTAATATTGCAGCTAAGTAATTGTTAAATGTATTTTTGTTTACAATGGAGGCATAAAAATACGCATTCAAATACTTACGGGAGAAAAAAATCATATTTTTCTATATTAGTGTTCGTTATAAAGTTAAAAATTGTATAAAATGGATGAATGTCTGAGGATTATAATGTTTCTAAAAAACGCCAAAATTTCGATGTAATTATTTATTCATTCAAATTTAACCTATGAAATAGCTTTGTATGCTAGTAAAGTATAAATATATACATGTCACATTCGTGTTGCGAATTTTTATGTACGGATAGTCATTCTCATGTGCTTTTTAAGCCCGGGGAAGGGATGCCTTTGTCATATTCAAGTTACATACGATGAAAACTGCTAAAACTCAGAACAGCCAGTCCGAATGACTTATGACTAAAGCAAAATTTGCCCCTTGATCTTCTCTCTGTTTAAACGTTATACATATTATATGCTTTCTGTTAATTATTTCTGCCATAGAATGAACAACTTATAAAGAATTTCTTTGCCTTTAATCCGAAACCGAAAATGTATTTTTTAATGGACCAAATATTAGCGACATTATAGGTATTCCTTTTTAAATCATGTAAATGAATTTCGGTAGGTTATTCAGTTATGCAAGGTACGAGGCAGATTGGAAAAAAATATTGTAAATTTCTAATTACTCTGAATACATGATCATTAATATTCCTTAATAGTAATATTTGAAAACAGCTTCTTACATTGTAAATGTTTCTACCTTAATTCGACAAACAGGGTAGTTGGTAAGAGATTTAAAATATATG
This sequence comes from Cheiracanthium punctorium, assembly GCA_038373885.1. Classification (NCBI taxonomy): domain Eukaryota; kingdom Metazoa; phylum Arthropoda; class Arachnida; order Araneae; family Cheiracanthiidae; genus Cheiracanthium; species Cheiracanthium punctorium. Next base: position 893,822 of record JAWZYV010011819.1, read on the forward strand.
ATTAAATCACTATTTCGTCAAACCATTCGACATAAAACTTATAACGTATTTCATAATGTGACCTGCGGAAATAAAATTTTAGTTAAGGGCTCTTTAAATTCAAAATTGTTCGCTAAATACTTTGCTTAAAACAATACAGTTTAATGTGTTTTAATAATTGACATGGACTTTGGGCCATTCGCGTCTCAGTGAGACATGTGGATGAAATAAGAAAAAGGGCATGTGGGTGATAAAACACAATTAAACATTATCTCATCAAGTCAAAATTAGAGCTTTTCAAATTTAATTCCAAACAAAAACTTAAATCTGCAAGATTTATCATGCCATACAATCAAAATTTATTTATTTTGATATTTTATCGAATTTCTAAAAGATATATAAATGGCAAGGACTAAAAAAACATGTAACTTGAAAATATAGTTTCTTCCAAATCACAATGTATTCAAAGTACAGCAAAATGCAATTTCTCAGAGAACTAACAACAACTTAATACTTATTTTCTTGAGATATATTTTTAAAGATGAAATCTGGACAAAAATAAATCTGTAATTTTAGCTATGTGGATGACAAATAATTTTGTAGTCAGAGTTAAAATTCATTTTTTGTGATTAATATTCTTCGCAGACACCTATTCAGTGCTAGGGGGGAAAAAAAGAAGAAATCCTTTATTATTTTTAATTCTGACTCATTAGAATGTAAAATCTATATGCATGGGACAGATCATGTGTACAGGTATGAGATTTCAGGTATGACAGGTATTAATTTTTGGTTTAGGTTGGATCCAGAATTATAGTGCTAAAGAAGTGAAAAAGTATCCCAAAAAAGTTTTTTCAAACATTCAAAACAAAATATCAACACGGAACATAAGTATTCCTTATTTGTAGAATCATCCAACTACTCTTATTAATTAATTGCCTCTCATTCAATTGATGTTAATAGAAAAGAGTGCAAATTTTATTTTGCCATTAGGGAGAACTATTAATAACTTTAACAAAGTTACCCTCCTGGAATTAACATACTATGAGTCCCATTGGTATTTTCTTGGGGAAATCAGCTGCAAGAACCATCCATTGTTCTTCTAAATTTATCTTAAAACTAAGAGGACATTGTAATCTTTGACATCAAAGAATGTCCCAGATTAATGTAAAATAATCTATAAAATGTAAAATATGCGTCATTAACACCAGAAGATGCTAATGTTCCGTGACTACAAATGCTTATTCGGAGTCAATGAAAAGGCGGAAGAGGGTGTTATAGAATAAGTTTAACCTCAATGAAAGGGAAATCTACAACAGTCCATTTAGATAGCTCAAACTCACTTTTATCTGCTAAGCTAAGCTATTTATAGAATAGCTTATTTTTTCTCAAAACTTTCGGATTCCTTTGAATTTTGGCGCACAGATGATCGTTATGGAGTGACATTCCGGGATATTTTGCTAGACGTCATATTCAAAGCAATCTATTTTCCTTTTAAAATAACTGCACTACTTCAAATTATACCGAAAAATCTACTTTAGTTAAGCTGTTGTTTTTCTTTCATTTTAACGATATATCTTGTCAATAAAGATGCCAGTGTTATCTATAGTTAGAATTAAAAAAAGAACTTGAATATATTCTATGACAAATAAAACATTCGTTTTATTCTACTATACCAATCTATTTATTCTCTATTTAAATTGTTGACAACCGAGGAAATTCATTTTTGCATTGTTTTCTTCGATCTAGGTGTTTTACAAGTGAAATAGCTTAAATCAATTCAGCTTTAGCCTTTTTCTCGATAATCTTTTTTAAATGAATGCAGAATTGGAATTAGGTATGGACGCGAGACGAAAAATTGGCGTCTCGCGTCTCGCAAAATGCCGAAAAGCTTTGTCTCGTCTCGCAAAAATCCCTATATCATAATGTTAAAAATGCTTGTCTCGTCTCGCAAAAAAGCTGTAAATCTCTGTCTCGTCTCGCAAAAAGTCGTCTCGCGTCCATCCCTAATTGGAATAATAATAAAATAACACTATTCGAATACTAGAATATAGTATTCTTTTAATTATCTTAAAAATTATAACATGTTAAAAAGCAATCTTAAAATGTTATAAATATCTAAGTTCAACAATTCGTACACTCCCTAAAATTAAAATTATTGAAACAGATTTAAATAATTAAGTTCCAAATGGAATAAATAAAAAAAGATTGAAGAAGTCTCTCAATAGGACAGAGAGCTCCTATAGAAGTTAGCAACTGTTATCTTTTAAATAAGAACCTTAATTTTTCTAGGAGACGCTAAATGGTCTTTTTAATTGGGCTTAACCCAACTCAACCCCTACCCAGTTACGACATTGATATAATCATTCTCAATGTTTTTCATTCCATCCCTCGAAGACTATTTTGGATTCGAAAATGTAATATTAAGAATTCTAAAATATATTCCCTCGAAAACACATTCGTTTTTTGATATTTTACAACTATTTCAAAGAAATATCCAAAAATACGATTTCCTACGAATTTCATTCTAAACACAAATCAAATAATATCTTAACACATATTTTACTACGAAACAACTCGAAATGCATTTTATATCGTAACTCATTTTAACCAATACTAAATAACCTTTGTATATCCCCTTTCCCGCCTAGGATTACTTTCATTAATTTGCAGAGGCGTTTACTACTAGCCGCGAGCACCAATGAGCCATGTCCACAAATCGTAACTCAAGTCTGTAAATGAGACCTCTGCTGCGGCTTTGTGGGAAGTATGGGCCACTACAGAACAATTCAGCCAGATTTCTCCATTAGAATGACAGAAAATGTAGTTGTTCGTAACTAAACATGAGCCACTCCATGGTTTTATATTTTCTTATTTCGTAAGTACACAGCATGAATAGTTAGTGTGATATATTTTCTGGTATAGCTATGACATGTAAGATATTTTCGGAAAAGCTGCATCATTAGAAACTTTAATTATTCGGAATACGAAAGAAGGTACTACCCTACAGAATTGTTTTCTATCCAAATGGGGCTTATATATATTGCAAACTGTCATTATTAATAAATAATATTTGCTCACGTATCTCTAGAAAGTCCTTTCAATATAATGATAGGAATTTCTAATATGAAAATAGCAAGGGAAGTGGGCCCAAAATGATCCCCTTAAGGTTAAAACTTGCATAAAATAACATAAATATTTAAATAAAACTTTGGTCCTTTACTAGCATATTTTACACTATATTTTGCATCATAAATATACTCTGATAATATTTTAAACGAACAAAGAGTAATGAAAGTAACAGAAACTTTAGAAAGTGTCTAAAAGATCATTTTACCCTAAACTCTAGGGCAAAATGATCATTCATTTTAAAATAATTTTAAATTGTTTTTTATCGGCAAAATAAAAGATATAAAAGTAATTATGACTATACATAATGAAATAAAATAAATTTTACAATCATATAGTATGCATGATTTATTTTATGAAAATTCTAAAATAAAAAAGCTTCACAAACATATCTTGCAAACATATCTTGACAAACATATCACAAACATTACAAACATGTCTCTAATAAAATAAAATGGAATATTTAAAAATTATAAGCAAAAAATTATGGCCTACAATAAACGCAGAAATAAATTAAATAATTTAATGGGGAGTCATGCATTTAGAGAACGATTGAAGAACTGCCATGTTGCGTAGGACCCGGTTACTGGAGTTTCTTCAGTCGAAGGATCATCAGTATTGCTGCCCACTTTAGGTCATATTACTGGAACACGCATGACAAACTTAGCAAGTCTAATTCACACCTAAAAACATACTCTATTCAGTGAACCAAGTCATATTTCTGCACATTAAAGACTGAATTTCTAAATAGACAGAAAAGTTAGTGCTTACCTTGCAAGAGATATGACAAAACGAAGTTTTTTGAAGAATTCAACTCAGATACGTAATACACCGATCGCTTAAATACCGCCATTGGTTCTGCTTGACTTGACGCAAGTAGTTTATGTGTTACCTGGTAGATAGCGCTGCCTGTATCTAAGAAAGCATATGAGGATCGTTTTGCCCGCTAGGATCAGTTTGGGCCACCTTCCCCTACGTATTTTTCAGAATCGGACACATACATTTATAAATACCATATTTTTGAACAATTAAATTTTTGTATGATTCCACTAAAAATAAATAAAGTAAATTTATGTCAAAGTACAATTCAAGCAACTACGGCTCATAGATCTGGATACATCCTAAATAATTTATGTGACCCATCGAAGACCTAATAAGACATACACCGTTTTCATCAGAAATTCTGCTACAGCCTCAACAATATCTATCAATTTTACTTATTTTTAAATAGAAAAACTTAAAGATATGCTTCCAACAACTGAGCCGAAAGGCTGTGGTGTGTCAAAATATTTTTCGTCCTTTACGCAATAACTATAAATACTGCATATACAATTTTAGAACAGAATATGCTATAATAAGCATGAATAAGGTATTGAAATTCTATCAGAATCGTAAAATACTTATGGACGTCAGGGTACAGACAGACAAACAAGCCACACTTTTCAACTATATTTTAAAAATCTGTAAGGGAAAAAAACACTTTTGCTATTTTTTTCAGATTTTCCTTTTTCACTTTCTCTCAAAAGCATTACACATTTATTTCACTACGCGCGGAGTTTGGCCCTGAGTACCATGAATATGTAATGTCATCCTTTATTTATGTCGATAAAAAAGTAATATATTCCAATATTTTCTGAAATTGTACGAGAAAATAATAATCAGAGTTGTCTACATTTTTATAAGAGGTAAAAATCCAGACACTTTGTCTGCAGCGCAAAAATTCAATGTTCACCCTTCGATAGTTTTTAGAAATATGTATAGTACATTTCGGTTAACATTAAAATACGCAGAAGAAAGAGGGTATTTTGTTTTGTACATTTTATTTGTTTATGATTTTATTTTGATGTATGATAAAATAAAAGTCAACTTTTCTTAAAATTTTATAAACATTTTATAGACATTGCTGTATGAAAATAGTAATATTTTCTTAGAATAATGTTTTTAAAATAATGTGTGAAAACAACTTCAATACATTTCTATTGCTTTTGAAAAATCTATTTTGCAGAATGCACAAAAATATTTGTCAATTATATTAGAGTTAGAAGCGAAAATTATTTAATTCCATGACACTGTATGATATCTGTGGATAGTGGAAATTTCCACAGATATGTTTCTAAAGGCTTCTCAAAGAAGTTCTAATTTTATGTCTAACGATTTTTGAGTTGGACATGTTTAGCCAGGGAAAATCATGAAACTTGAAAATAAGAACACATCTCAATATATTATAATAAAACTCAAAACATAGACGTGATTATATTACTACAACTGCTTAGAACTAGAACAGTTTTTAAGGATATTAAAAACCCAACGGATGAGGGGGAGGACAAGATTGTATTTATATATATACAGGGCCTTACTTATCCAGTAATTTTCTACTTAGCTTCATTATTTTCACTTAGAGTCTTCATGAAATATAGACTTCCTAAATTCTTCCATCGTAAATTATATTTTAATAAAAAGAACGCAGATTATCTGAAAAAGTCCCCTTATAAAAATGTCCTGTTTGTATAGTTAAATTACGATTACTCTAGGACTTGAACAAGAAAGCTTCCTATTTAGATTCATTAATTATTTCCTACAAAGAACTTTTTAAGACCAGAATACAAGCTTATTTAAACCGTATTCCAATATTTACTGCAGCCGGCCGAAATTCTATTTTGGATGTTTTTGTATTCAGCCCACCATAATTTCCATACATCTTCCATTACAGTCTCCGGGGACTGTAAAAGCCTTAATAAACAGGAAAAATTCCTAATATTGCATTTTTCTAGAGGTTAGTGCTTTTCAAAGAACATTGTTAGAGATATGAGAATTTTCTCAATGGGTTTTAAGATAGGGTTTAGTGCTCTTGCATGGATATGAATTAAGGTCATCATAAAAGTCTGGGCAGAAGTTTTCTAAAACTCGTTAGTTTGCGACACAATTTGGTTCAAAAATCTTTCAAGTAGTCTCGTCTTAGAGTAAATTCTTATTTATGTAGTGTATTCTAAAATCTCTCAGCATTAATTCTTGTTTATGTAGTTAAAGGAGGTTCAAAAACTAGAATAAATTATGAAAAAATGTATAAGATATTTGAATTAATTTTCATTAAAAATATTATCAAAAGAGTAAATATATAGATTGTGAATTATTAAATAGTAATATATCGATTGTGATATTTTACGTGTCTTTTAAATATTGCTAATTAAGTTAAAAGAACGTTAAATTGACATAAAATAAATTCACCATTGATGTCAGGGCAGGCGTTTTCAAAATATTAATAAGACGCTCACTGTGACAAAAAAAAAAATATTTTATGTACTTCCATGTGCAACTGAATAATTTTTTATTTGGCATATTTCTGATATTTTTCAACCTAATTCTTAATTTTGAATTCAAATAAGTTTCTAAATTAAAAAAAACTGTAGCGATAGTTCAATTTGTATTATCAATTAATATGCATACTTAAATGATATCGCAGTCATAAGATCTTATTTATTCACAAACTTCTTTGAAAGAAAAGAAATCACAAGTATAAAGCAGAAGATGTGTATGTGGTATCCATTTAGTCTAAAGTGGTTTTAAGAATATTCCGTAGTGGCTGTTGCGGTCTTTATCATTCTAACAGTTATTTATTTTCAGAATTAAATAAAAAAATAGAAATTAAATTTTAGAATATATTTAAGTGGAACTACAATTATATTTTAATTGTTTTGATCATCATAAATTATTTCGTAAGAAAATATTGCTTTGCATATTTTAAGATACCTTTAAAACATTATATGGCTAATTTACACTTTCTTAGAACGATTTCGAGATCATACAGTTGATGTTTAAAATAAGGCAATTTTTTTAAAATATTCAATTTCATATCTTTTATCTGGACATGTCTGCATCGTGATTTCCACGATAGTAGGGCTTTTTGTAAAATTTCCAGGCGTATTGATTTCCATTTTCTTTCACAATTTTCTAGAGTTACTGTATGCGGAAAAAAGACTCCAAATGAATACCCTGAAAAGGTACGTTGTTTTTTAAAATGTTTAAGATTTACAACTTTAAAAAAGCTAAAAAGAACAATGTCACCAGCTTTTGCCGAGGCATGTGGTTCAACGTAAAACACTTTGTAGAGCCTTGTATGAAAACTATTTAGCAGGATATAAATGAAAATACATCGTGATTTTTGTAGAAGGATGGGTTCACCTCAATAACTGCGACAAAGGTCTACTTATTACAGAGAACGAAGATTAAAAAAAAAAGATGTGCAACCCTGATTTTGCCATTGCAAAGGAAGCTTCAGTGGAGTGGCTATGATTGCTCCTGGGTTCTCCTACAATGGTAAATTAAAAGTAAGGAGAGTGGAGAAAAAATCCAAAAATCAACTCAATGTACTCTCAAGAAAAAGTTTAATGTCCGATATTTCTTTATTTCAGTGACTTTCAAAAAGTGAAACTTCATCGAGGCAATGCTACCAGTCATACTTTGAGAAGTACCATTCCCTTCCTAGAAAAAATAGACATATACAGTAGGGTGGGCCGAAAAAAATGAAGTCTTTCCTATCAAAATCTAACAGTTCGGATAAGTTGCCTTTGGTAAATAGAAGACGAAAGAAAAAAAAATTAAAATCGTACAATATTTTACCATTGCGATTCGAGGCCAAAGTTTCCCGTTTTTCCATACTTTAAAAACAATTTTTCTTTCTAATAATTAAATTTTACTGTACCAGAAAGAAGGACATGGTGAGTGTAGTCCTCCCACAAACTGGGAATCGTGCATGTCGAGTTTCACCCTTGCACTTCCGAAAACAGCCAACAGATACTCTGTTAATAAAAGCAATTAACATTTCACCATCAAATGGTGCTGAATTAGCTGCAGAATTTCTGTGGAGAAACATTGAACCATGATTTGGTGGTTAAATTGATTATTGGAACCAAATATCGTGAAATGTTTCTCCATAGAAAGGATGCAGCTAATTTATCTCTATTGTAGGGTGAAACGCTGAACTACCTCTGTTAACGGTGTAGTGAGATTTCTTTCACAGAAATATTTAATTGTGATTTTTTTATTGTTACCAACTGAAATTCTGTCTTATGGGTAAATTTAGCAATAATATTTCTGGGCAGAAACGTAGATTGTTTAAAGCCATCCCTGGCTTCCGGGACACAAACCTTGTTTGCTGACTCTGTAACAAGTTTATCTCACCTCTCTACCGTTTGAGTGTGACAAAGAAACTGGTACATATATCAGTCTGGTACAGCACGCTATTTAATGCGTCCATTGATGAGTTCTGCGATGGCTTTACCCATAAGAGTCGACGGGGACAGTTTGCAAGACTTCCAGTCAACTAACTCTGAATAATTTGCGACAAAAGATTGATAGCTGGGAGAAGGAAAGTACATATCATTTTCTCCGAAGGAAGAAATTTGTTCCTTTAGAATGCGCCCTTAACCAGTGTCCTCTACATGCTTCCTTTCATCAAATACCGTTGCTATGAGAATATTTTCAGGATGGGCAAAAAATACATTGCGCTGCATTACTCGATCTATCAGTTGTAGCTGATTGTCAGGTAAGTATTAATTGTAAAATTGTATTGCCCTGAAAACATGCTTTGGTCCGTCTATGAAGGAGCTTTCTTGATAGCAAACCAAACTAGACTATGGCACTTCAAAAATATATAACGATCTGTTTCAATACATGTGAGGGCTCTTTTGAGGATAAGTATAATCTGAGAATCATATTGGCATACGTCAACCACCTGGAATTAGATAGAGGCTGAGGGTTCGTGACAGCAATGACTAGTGGACAGAGTCCCATTGATCACCCAGAGAAATACTTAAAGGTATTTTTTATCGTTATCGAGAACTGTTTCTTCTAGAAGAGGGACGTCATACTCAAGTGATCTGTCGAGAAAAGTAAGGAATCTCAGTCCAAATATCGAATTCGAAAGATAAATTCCGCGTTCGAACTTCCTGCAAACCAAATCAGAAAAACACGTAGCCGCCCAGGTCATGTAGTGGTTAAAGAACAATTCTATCACACCTTGGGTCCAAGTTCGATTTCCGTCTTCTCCGGGTTGGATGTTAAACTGTCCGTTCTTTCTAGGGGGCAACGCTGACTGTCCATTAGGTGCCCCCGTTATAAAATAGCCAGTAGTTTGGTCCTTAGTAGAGGCAAAGGCTTGTGGCAGCAAGTGCCCGGAAAATAAAGAGAGCCAGGGAATAAAAACAGTAATTACATGCAAACTGGAGTAGATATATTCTTCAATGAAATGGTCATTGGAAAAGGACGAAAGTGGAATTCCCCTCAAATACAAATAAAAAGAAAACCTAATAAAATATCTGTAATGCGTCTGTGCAAAGACTGCATCTGCAGTGCGTAATGCTATGGGTGAAATAACCCCACCCCCTCTTATACCGCTTTCGGCATATACTATCATAATGACAGCAAGTGATTGGTTAGTGCTTATACATCAGATGTTGATAAGCTGAAATAAAATATAATTCTCAGAAGCGGTATTTTAAAATATGAAAAATACGTAAAAATTAATAAAATTTTCAAAACTTCGACATCGATGCGCAAGGGTCAAATATCCTTTGATTTCAATTTTTTTTTCTTTTCCTTTTGCCTTCTATTTACCAAGGACAACTTTTCCTCATGATTAGATTTTGAATGGAAAAACTTTATGAATGGAAAACCACCCTATAATAGAGGCATTGCACATATATTTTTCAACATATTCTTGCGAATTACCCTGAAGTTTCACCTATGGTGTCACTATTATGTATTTGGTCTACTGAAAACAGCCCTTTTTAAGCTCAAACCCACGACGATCGATGGAAAATTGTGAAAGAGAAATGAAAATCGATAGCCCTGTAAATTTTATGAATAGCCCCTCTATCATGAAATAGACTTGTAGTCCAGAAAAAGGACTATCAGATTGAACATGTAAAAAAATTGCTTTATTTTTTAAAAACCAATTATATAGCCTCAGAATCGTTCTAAATATGTTTAAACACCCTCTGTACTTTCTTTAGAAAATCATTGAAATAATTACTAAACTAAAAATCTTGAGATTACTTTTGAATTATAAATTTCCTCAGTCAAAAATACTATTCATTCAAAATCCAAGACATTGAGGTATTAAAGATTCGGTTTATTCACAAAAAATATTTTAAAATTAAATTTTCCAAATAATGATATTCTAGTATGAAAGAAAAGTATTAGGTTGTAACGAAAGTTTCCCGCCACCGCAAACATCGTCAGCACACAGTTCGCGTTGGCGTATTTGCTCATATTTTGTCAAACGATTTTTGGCATTTGAAAGAAAGAGGCTTACTTTTTAACACTGTGTTGTGAAATCTGTAAAAAATATAGTTATCGTTAAGTATAAGGTGTCCCAAATGGAACTATCACTCTAGAGGATTAGAACCATCATTTACTTCCATTTGTGTTGCAAAAAGTCAGCTACATAATATCAACAAATTATGAGTACAGCTTTAAGTACTATTGTTGTATCATGTGACACTGTGCAGGTTTGGTACCGAAAGTTCAAAATCAGTTATCTAAGGAGTTAGAAGTTAGTGTTTCAGGCAGATATGGCGGAAAACTTTCGTTACAACCTGAAATTTTCATTTTTAACACGCAAATTTTCAATACTTTTACACCACTATAATTTTTGAGAATATAATTTTATCAGATTATTGTAAAATATCTGCATTATTAAAAGACGCATGGTGTTAATATTATTTTATATTTCTACTCTAGAAAAATGTCTCTAACATATGATTCAAACGTATTTTCTTGCCTTTGTTTTTGTTCCATTGCATCATGCATATAACTTTACGTGTTGCACATCGGTGAATCAATAATAGATGGGTTTTATCAATTCGTCATCAGATATTTTTTATATGCGTTGTGATCACGCACGCTTGAGTTTTTTTCTCCCTCCATATAAAATGTGTCTTTGATTGCGTTCCCAATACTTCTCTGTTTCACAAAAAAATACTTTTGTATTTCTTAAGCAGTTATATATGTGTTGCTATTATTCTTGAATGCAATTTTACTACTTCTATTTCTAAAGCTAATTAACATAAATGCTAGCAGAAAATAATTGTGGTATAATGATTAAAGCATAGCCCCACAATTCGTATAAAATGTGTAAAAATCTAGCTCAATTTTAAGTTGGATTTATACTTAATGTTTCTCCCGCACTATGATATTTGCAAATTTTCGGTTCTTCAAATGTATTCTTTTTTTCAAAATATAAAAATGTACATCAAGATTCTGGTTTACAATACTTGACAGAAATGTTAAATCCCATACAAAGCATACACGATACCAGAAATAACTGACGAACACTTTGATTAATTCTTCTGCCGACGACATAACACTGCTTGTCATAGCATTACAAGTTTTTGCAATACAACTGAATCACTCAACAAATATACTGAAATATTATTCTCTAGGACAATTACTCCCCGCCTCTTTGATTCCATAAAAAATATCTCACATTGATCAATGGTAAACCACGTAATGGCACTGTCCTTCCCATAAAAAATATTAAACATTTATAATACTCATTGTTCCAAAGAATTTCTTCTATTAATCTATTCCAAAAGAATAATGATCTTAATTCTTTCAATGTCCTCCCAGAAGCGATACTTGGAAGGGCAATTTTTGTAAAACATTTTTCTCCATATTTATTTTCTTTCTGATATTCCGAGGCACAATTCTATCCTCCGGCTTAAAATATGAGCTACTTTAAAATAGTGATACACATTTTTCAGGGACTAAATCGATGATGAAAAGGCTTTATCGTTTCCTTAATGCATCTGAGATATGAGATAGAATGTGGAATCATAAAGCAATGAGATAAATAGGCCAGGTTAAAAAACGACCCATAATTAAGTATGTTTGTGATTTTCAAAACAAAAAAAAAAGTTATTCCATAAAGCATTTGGACTTTTATTCTACAAATAAAGTATGCTGCATACGTTTGTAATGCTAATATATACGCAAAATCCCATTTTCTTGAAAAATTTAGTAGATAAATGTGTCAAAATATTTAAAAATACAGTTTTAAAATATACGAAGACATTTGTTTCGAAATCTCTTTTTTCGGGGGAAAATTTCTTTTCTCTATAGAAAACACTGAGAACCTTCCAGTACACATAATAAATTATAAAAATTGACGTTTACTTAAGAAAATCATTTTAAAAAGTACTTAATTTGAATTTGAAATGTACCAGTGAAATTAAAACTTGTTCTGAAATTTAAAATTCCATATTATGTCTTGTAATAGGTATGACAATGGTCCTATTTAATTTTACAAAATGTTAGACTACTACTATAACAATATTTTTGCAGATAAGTAGCTACACAATATTAATAAAGTTTTCAGTCGAGTATTTATTTGACATTGCTTCTTGTGTACATTTCTTCGTTCTTCTATTTCTTCATCTGTTATTACTTTTACAGAAAAGCGCAAACATTAATTTTCGATCTCATGCGATTTAACACAATTTGTTTCATTCTAGGTTATGTTAAAGTTGTTTTTTCGGCGTCTAGACTGCTCTTAACACTCTAGTAGGTTCTGAATTGCAGGCTTTCATGTAATGATTTATAAGCAATTGAAAAATCATTACACAGAGATTTCCAATTTTAAAACGTATAGCTAGGCATTTGGTAGACATGAAACATTGTGAAATGCGATACAGCACACTTTATTGATAGTGAACTAACTAACTTTTCATTCACCGTTTCAGTAATTATCACTAAGCAAAAATTCCTTCTCTAAAATAGCATTTGTCAAAGCAATCACGTATGCACAGTCACGTATGAACGTATCATCACTGACAACTTTCCGCATACAAACATTTAAAAGATTGCATAAAATAACCATTAATTTATTTAAATAACTGTTCTTTTATTTTTAGCAATACCAGGCTTAGAAAAGGAAACACAAGAGTATTTTTGGAGTACTGGTTTTAAAGGAAGTACGATTCACGGATAATAGTACAAAACTTACTAAAGGGTTACGGTTGGCCCCTTAGAATAATCAATGCGGGATTAAAACAGTATGATTGTGAAACTGTATACTGGCCTCCAAAAGTTGAGCAACAACATGTCTTTCAAAGCTCACCATAAAAAAATTGAGACTAGCAATAAAATTTATAGTTTATATTAAGAATAAGCCGACCGAGTTGATTAGTGTGTAAAACATCGTACTCCGGTTTCGGGTTCAATTCCGGCGGCCAGGGTTCGATTTCCGACTGGGGTAGTTGTCATGTCCATTCATGTCCTTCATAGGGGGCGACGTTGCTCCACCTGATAGGTGCTCCCATAATAAAGAGACCAACAATTCCGGCCTGCTGTGGCCAATGCCTTCAAGGCAGAGGCCGGCCATTAGAAAAAAAAATATTAAGGATAAAAATGAACTTTATGCAAATTTATGCAAAAGCGATAACTACCATTTTTTTATAGAAAAGAACAGGCATATATGAGTGAGAGAAAAATATGCAAATATCAAGATTTCGTAATTACGTGTGTAACTTTTGTTGATTTACAACTTTTGTTAGCAGATTCGTTGACAATAGGCAGTAGGGTCCTGTAATATCTGAGATAAGCCGTTGGCCCAATTCGTTAATGTGGCGGGTGGTCGGATGGTTGGAAATACAGTTGTGACAGTCTGATGCTGCTAGGCGTCTTAATGTGTCTCGTAGTGTGGTCCACCGCCTCTGGAATCAATATCAAACAGAAGCTTCTGTGTCCAGAAGACATGTTACAGGCTGAGCAAGAGCTTCAGCACCAGCAGAAGACCGTTTTATAGCTCTTTCGGCCCGAAAGAAAGAAAACATTTCTGTGCCGCAATTTGTTGCAGAAAGACCACTCTGTAGCATAAGGGTGAGGAATATCCGCTAGTACGGTACAAAAGCGTCTTCACAATGCAGGTCTCTACGCAAGGTGGCCAGTTGTGTGTGTCCTCCTTAACAGATGACAGAGAAAGGCCGACTTATCTTGGCCAAGAGAACACGTTTCCTGGACCAGACAGCGATGGGCTTCTGTACTCTTTACAGGCGAGTTCAGATTCACACTGGAGAGCGATTCAGGACACCTGCTGATCTGGTGGGAACAAAGCACCAGATACCATCAATACAACACTGTTGAAAGACACAAGTTACCGAGGTGGTGGAATAATAGTTTGGGCAGGGATCTCACTCGGTGATCACACTGACCTGCATGTGTTCCAGGGAGGAACTCTGACTGGTGTGAGATATCGGGATGAGATCCTTGATCCATATGTCCGTCCATATGCCGGTGAAATTCCCACTGATTTCATTCTGATGGATGATACTGCACGACCACACCGAGCTGTAGTTGTTGAGGAATATCTTGAGGGTCTTCTTGGTTTAAGCGAATAGAATGGCCAGCTCAATCTCCAGACCTGAATCCGATAGAGAATCTTCAGGACTACCTTGGTAGACGAGTTGCTGCTTTAAGTCCACCTCCAAGGTCTTTAGGAGAGCTGGAACAAAGCTTACTCCGTGTCTGGTCTTCGCATTCTACTTCGTTAACCGACAACTTAATTGACAGCATAGAAAGTCGATACCGCCAATGTATTCAAGCTAGGGGTGGGCATAGTCCTTATTAAAACACATTTTTATTATGTTTCTATGACATTTTACCACATAAAACTGTGATATATTATTTTTTCCAAGAATATACTTTTCCAGTGAGGCTGCTTTTTTTTGTAAATCATTTTTTGCGTTTTTCTTATGTAAACTTCGTTGCAGTAGTACATAACTGTTTTGTGCACATGTCATCCAAATTTGGTGTTTCTACAGTCATTCATTTACAAATCAGGCGCAAAAACCGGTTGTTCTTTGAATTATGGAGGACACTATATTGTGTCATTTTAAATAGCAATGATCGTTTTAAAATAAGAGACCGATTTTAAAATATTTAATTCAGGTTTCTTGTTTAGATGAATACAGAATTTAATCCTCAGAAAATTTTAGCATATTTCATTTAAGCAAACATTTGCCCGTCTTTTAAATAAACGATGACAGAGAGCGAGAGAGAGAGGGTGAGAGAAAGATGATTAAAAAAATTAAAAAACTTTACTCAAAAAATGTCCCTTCATCATTTTGATAATGCACTCTTACAAATTATAAACCAATTCAAATTACGAAGTTTTCAGGAAAAAAGTGCTTAAACCTAATGAATTTTTTCTACATTTTTCTAGATTTAGTAAGTTTTCTAACCTGATTTTGCATTCTTTTTTGTATAAAGGTTTCCCTTGTCATGGATGTAGATCATTTGAGACATTGCCTAACTTTTAACGAGACATTCTACTATATTATTTCGAATGTCTGATATAATTTGTTAATTTTTCTTCTGGTCAAATTCCACCATACATACGTTGTTCATTTGAAGAGCAGTCCTAAATTTTGTTAGCCTTCACACAAAACGCAATCGGCCTTTTTACATTTTCTATTTATAACTTTACGATGTTCGTAAGCTTCTTCTATCCTAATCGCATGTATTATTTCTTTTCGTTGCTTGTCAATTTATTCTAATGGAAGTCTAGACCATTCTCTATGTAATAGTTAATCGCAAAACTTTCGGGAATTCCGATCCAACTTGTTCCTAGAATAACAAAATCTATCACACTTCCTTATCATTCTTGCATGACCAAGATAGAGTCTTATAAATGATTTTACTCTCTACAATCAGAGAGCGATAAATAAAAGCACGTATTGTAGAAATTTTGGGTGTTATCTGAAAATATTTTTTCTTCAAGAAAGCAGTTTTAACGAAGTAAACTTTCAGACCTAATTAAATACTAACTTGAAACTGAACTTTTTCTATTAACAGAAAAAACACTCAAAATGCTGGTGTTAAAAGATAAAATAAATAAAAATTTTGTGTAAATAACACACGCAAAATGATACTTATGAGAAGGGACGATCGTTTCGACCGAAACGTTTTTCAGCCTTCATCAGCCTCACTCCTCACTTCGTCTCACGAAACAGTGGGAACAGAAAGATAAACACATTCAAGCATGTTGCCACTTGGGTAAAAATAAGAAAAATCTTTTTTTTCGAAACGATCGTCCCCTTCCATAAGTATCATTTTATGTCTGTTTTCTACACAACGTTTTTATCTATTTTTTCTTCTGTTTAGTTTGAAAATTGCTTATTCTTATTGTCACAAATCGTGTGTAAAAATATTTAATTATTATTCAAAAATTTCCGATTTTATTTTGCAAATAAGAACTTTGACTTTTGAACTTTAGGTGCCTCGAAAGAGAAATAATAAAGTTTTAGGTTCTTCAAATGATGTCTGTAAGTAATACTGATCAATTTTTGACAAAACAAACCTCCATATTTCCTCTAAATACTTACATATTCAGTAGTCACTCAATGAAATATGCTGTGATATTCAACGTGCAGCAGTCAAATTTTACATTGAAACGTGTTAGACAATTTAGATTTTAATACAAACAAGGTATTAAAATAAGAAATTTCCTTTCTAAAGCATTATATCCTTTAAGATCTATAACGGTTCAAAAAAGATAATTTATTTCCCTTAAATATTTAATTACTTATAGAATTCGAAAAATATTTTTAACAATAATCAATTCTAGTATCTTAAAATAAAATTTCCCACCTATACACAAATGAATTTGAGCTAAAAAACAAATGTACTAACCTTTAAAACACTTTTAAAATGTAAATCTTCATTTATTACTGTTAAATCTTTCAATCTCTGTGATTGCGTGTTGGAATTAAAGCATTTAACAGCTAAATATGAAACAGAAATTTTTCTGAAATTTTATACTCTTCAAAGTTTATTAATGTTTGGAAACTAAAGTTGTAAGTGTTAATGCTAACAATATTAAAATGTGATGCACTCTGGTGTTCAAAACTATGTTCAATAGAACCAAGTTTTAAAATATAAATATTTCTCCTTAATTTAAAAACTTACACTATACGAGTATAAATTAAAGTAATCTAGAAAAAAATATTTCTAGTATAACTGACAGAATTTTTTTAAAAAACTCTTCTTTTTCATCAAAATAACCTTTAGAAATGCCCTTCAAATTAGGCAGCAATACAATCAAGTTCGACAGACATAAAAATTTATGTCCCGGAAATGTTTTACTTTTTAAGAGACTAATGTTTTCATTGTTCTGAACGTTGACATTTTGAAAGAAATTGACATTCGAAAACAGAAAAAGAAATTATGATGGAAGAGAATGAAAACTTTGTCAATTAATCAAGATTTGATATTAAATCGTAGAACTTTTTCTTCGATTGATTATTTCATACCGTTGAAAAATGTTATTCAAATCGTACTGAAATAGAAGTGATCCAGTTTGAGCTATGAAAATATTAGTGGACAGTTATTTCATGTTAGCCTTTCCAGATATTATGTAAATATTTATTTTACCATATTAGAGCCTCAGTTACTTTCTATTCGGTTAGAAATCGTGGAGGTATTTATTGTATCAATTTAGTCAACATCATTTTAACCAGGAATAAATTTTTTATCAGTCGGTTACTTATCCAGCTGCTCAATATAATGTTAAGTTTTATTTTCAGGAGTGAAAAAATCATATAAACAAGAAAAATTTCTAATGTCTCAATCCATTGATAAATATTAGCTCTCCATAAAAAAATGTTATTTTTAAAAAGTCAGCAACTCATAATTGCAAAATCTATATTTCTGTCTAAATTATAATACAGGGTGCACCAATATGTTTGAGATCAACTTTAAGGGGACGTAGTGCATGTTAAAAGCATTCAAAATTGCATAGCAACCAATGGTCGTAAATGACATGGAAAAATGGGCACAAGAATTGGACGAATGCAAGGTTATCAGAAATATTTATTGTTCATAAAAATTACATACCCTACTGGCCTGAATATAACACGGTATTTTTTGACAGATCATTTCCCATTAAAAACCTGACTCACGCTAAATTCAGAATTTTCTTATTACAAGAGATGCAAGCGATACAGCCACGGACCATGGATTGGCGAACACGTTCGTAAAAACCTGGACATGCTTGAATATCTGAAACAACACAAACAATTCCTGTAACCAGATTCATTTCAGACTCGACAGGTGTTTCGCCCATAGCAGCTTTAAGTTCACCCCAAAGAAAGAAATCCAAGCTACTTAAATCCGAATAGCTTGAGAGGCCAGCAAACGGTCCGCCATTCCCGATCCGCTGCTAATTAAACGCGACATTCAAATGACTCCGAAAGCATATTCCATTATAAGGAGGAACCCCGTTTTGTTGAAACATCATCATGTGTCTTCTCACATTTTGTGGTACAGACTGAAATAACCGTGGTAAAACCTCTTCCAAAAACAAGAAATAGTTTGCCTATGTCAAATGCGATGGTAACAGGTACGTCAATGTTATACAGTCGCCGACCAAAGAAGCCTAAAGAGTCACTGTACAACGATGTTGGGCATCATGCAGTCTCACTCAGTAAGGGTTCTCGTGAGTCCATAAATGCACAGTGTTGATTAAACACTCCATCTTGAGTGAAATATGTGACTCATCCGTGAACAAACCGTAATTTTACCTTAGCCACATTGGTTGAGATACCAATTCGCAAAACGTACACAGGCAGGATAATCTGACAGTAGCAGTGCTTGTACAGTTTCCTTACACCAGTGCTTGTACAGTACTGGTGTAAGGATTCGTCTTTCAAAGCGGTACAGTATTCCGAGATCGTCCTACGACAGTAATGACGTCACATATGCTGGTACTCGAATTCTATGGCATCCAGCACATTATGTTCTATGGAGGGCGTACGAATCATTTATACACTACTTGCACTTTTACTTCTATCTCTTAAAGACGTATAGTAACACAAACAATGATGAACATTCGAAAGTACTCGACTGTCCAATACATCTGTCTCATTGTGGGAACCGTTCGAGATACAGTCGTTGAGCTAAAACATACACTTAGTGTTTGTATGGGCCAATTGTGCATTGCAATTGACCTATCTAAACATTAAGTCCGTGTTTGAATAATGTAGCATGCTGTTAAGCCGACTACTGTTCGAATGAATCAGATTTTTCCCCTCGGATCTTTTCACTCTAACACCACCTATCGTAATATGCTGGCATTTGCGATCATAGATTGCCATGCAATTTTAAGTCGTTTGGACATGCCCTACCTCCCCTTAAAGGTTGTCTCAATCATCATGGGACACTCTGTATAATAAATATGAATGCGTAATTCTTATTGTGATATAAAAATCACAATTTGGAAATCTTCGAAAAGAACAAAATATCAAGACCTCCCTCACGCACACACACGCC
Organism: Cheiracanthium punctorium; assembly: GCA_038373885.1. Classification (NCBI taxonomy): domain Eukaryota; kingdom Metazoa; phylum Arthropoda; class Arachnida; order Araneae; family Cheiracanthiidae; genus Cheiracanthium; species Cheiracanthium punctorium. Next base: position 913,253 of record JAWZYV010011819.1, read on the forward strand.
TAGAAAACTCACGTCCGAAAAACTAGTTTTTCAGTACAATTATATGAATAAATAAACTGGTGTTCATTTTTATAAAGTCAAAAAAATGTTAAATAAAATATATAGTATATACATCTTTTGAAAATAATCCATATAATATCATTTTCAGATGTTTAATAAAATTTTAAAATTCGCCTTCCAATCGAGACAGTGTATGCGGAAGTAAAACTCAGATTATCAGGAACAGTAAAATCTTCTGTTATATATCTCACTAAAGTTTTACTGAAAAATCTGTAAATATTTTCCTGTACCAGCCAATCTAAGAATCTGCACTTTTATCCAGTTTTTACGGTTGACTACTGCAATGCAAAGCATTGAGTTTCATCCAATGGAGTTATGCATAGCAAAAGAGTATTCAAAAAATTCTGCCATTGTGATATCAATTTAAAGGAGCGTTGTGTTAATGGGTTTTTCTTTATCATCATTTTAAAGATATAAAACTTTTATCCGACTTCAAAAACTCGACGAATCAACTCCTCTTATAAACTGCCCGAGATATTGTGATACCAGGTGAAAATGTCCAATGTTTCCTATGTCATATTTCATATGATTTATACTCCAGAGAATATGTAGGGATTACAGTCTGAAAATACTTCTAAATGGTTCTTAATTTTACCTCCTTGTCTCGTATTCAGGTTCAATTCAAGTCCTATAACAATGTTTGTACATGAATGAACAAATGTATTAGGTTGTAACGAAAGTTTCCCGCCACCGCAAACATCGTCAGCACACAGTTCTCGTTGGCGTATTTGCCCATATTTTGTCGAACGATTTTTGGCATTTGAAAGAAAGAGGTTTACTTTATAACACTGTGTCGTGAAATCTGTAAAAAATATAGTTATCATTAAGTATAAGGTGTCTCAAATGGAACTATCACTCTAGAGGATTAGAACCATCATTTACTTTCAGTTGTGTTTCAAAAAGTCAGCTACATAATATCAACGAATTATGAGTACAGCTTTAAGTACTATTGTTGTATCATGTGACACTGTGCAGGTTTGGTACCGAAAGTTCGAAAACAGTTATCTAAGGAGTTAAAAGTTAGTTTTTCAGGCAGATATGGCGGAAAACTTTCGTTACAACCTGATAGCATATCTACCTGTGGTGAATTCAAAGACCACAAGCCACTGAAAATAATCGACGGGTAGGCTTTTGTGTTTCAGATTTCTAAATTAGGAACTTTCCTTTACGAGTATAAACTGTGAAATCTGCATTTCCGAGCAGCCATACGTTTAATACTATACGGAAATCGCGACTCAAAAATGAAGAAAGAATTTCTGTATGTTTAGAGAGTAGCTTGATTTAGAACAACAGGATTCGCAAAGTTTAACGAATTATTTATATAACGTCATCCAACCCTCTTACCCGATTAACAGGAAATATCATTAATTTTTGTTACTAAAAACCAGGCATATTCACGAGTTATACAAAAGAAATTATATAAAACTACGAATAATCAGGTTGTCCTTGCAGAGGCTGGAATAGTCTACCCACGACAGCGTCCGAAATTAAAATAATTTTCCAATCACATTTTAAAATTTTACACCATTGTTGTAAAATTTTAAAATTAATACAAGCTTATTTTGATCCAAAAATACGGAAACATCACAAAAATTTAAATATTTATTTATTTTATTTACTTATTTTTTTACTCATGACAAAATATTTATAACTATCGAATGTTTACAGTAGCATAAAAAAATGTTTTTCAACCAGCGTTTTATTTCAAAATTGCTATCTTACTCTAATAAAGATTGTTCAATAAAAATCAATATAAAAACCACCATCTTCTTTTTTGTGTCTCGGATAAAAATATTTTATTTTTAAATCCCCTCATTTATGTAAAAAAAAAGAAATCTTCACACAGCTGCTGTTACCGTAAGAATGCATGGCGTCACTTGGGCTGAATTTTCCCATTCACTACTTAAGTATCTTATGTTTCATCCTAAAAAAGAGGGAAAGTATATACTTTGTTTATTTATAAAAAGTAAATTATCTTTCTCTCCTATGCTACGATCTTCTAAAGTGGCCTTAAAACTTACCAGGCAAAAATATACATTTTTTACAGAATTATCCATTTTTCCGTTTTAATGTTTTTGCTCTAATTGTTTCGCTCACTGTGATTTGCTGTTTCTACATTTGAATATTTACTTCATTTCGCTACATTAATTTTTTCTCAAAATTTTGTTTTATTGATATCTTCATCATGACGAATACTAAAAGCACTAAAATATATTTTATTAAAAGTATTTAAATGATTTGCAACTTTTTTTGTTTACTTATTATTTTATACAAATTAAATTTATTATTTTATACAAATTTTATAAGATATGTCATACATAAACTTTCAAAAGAATACTTTTTTCTTCTGAGATAACTAAAAGCTAAGTTAAAGTGAAATAATAAACGCAAAAGGATTTACAAGGCAGGAAATAGGCATTTAAACGGCAATATAAATGTACAGTGTGTGTGAACTTTTTTTTAATGCAGTATATAGCTAACTAACTTTTCCTTACAACATAGAATTAATCCTTCTTTATTTAATGAATATTAATACTGTATGTAAACAGTAAGTGCATTACGAAACAAACACTCAACGAAACAAACACTCAAAATACTGCTGTTAAACAATAAAGTAAATAAAAAACTTTGTAAAAAACACAAGAACTATGAAATTTGTCATTCTTATTTACATTATAGATCATTTCTGAAAACTTTTCAAAGGATTGAAAGGAAATTTTAGCCATAATTCTGGCATTTTATTTTGAACAAAATTACCCATGGCAATATTTGTATGGTGAAGACGCTTTTTGAAGAATTAGAGAAGGAGTTGATTTTCAGATTTTTAAAGCACAGTTTTCCAGATTTTTCAATATTTTTTTTTACTCATATGCATAAATTTTCAAGCTTTTTCAATAATACTGAAAATACTTTTGCTAATAGCAAAATTCTAGCAATCAGATTAAAAATGCGGGAAAGAGTAAAGCTTCACACTTAAAAAAACTATATAGTTCGCTGTATATTTTTGCATTTCTTTCCAAAATATGAAGTATACTGTTTTAACTGTATAGATTTCTTCTATAACAAATTATAACAAATAAACAGATATAAACAAATTAAACAGAATTTTCCCTTTATACAGTTATATAGTGCAATCAGTATAAAATAAAACCATTCTTTATAGGATTTACTTAGAAAATGAGATTAACACTTCAACACTTTCAAAATCCGTTTTATCTGTTTCTTGGAGAACTCGTTTCAGATAATACTTTCTATCCTGAAGCACGCTTCTTTCGTTATGCTCTATCAGCCCTTTTACTTAGCTTTACCAGTAGAGTTCATAAACATTCGTCTTCACTACTTCACTAAATGTGTATGTAGATGTATGTTACAATTTCTTAAATTCCAGGAAGTAGAGATATGCAGAACACGGAATTGCACATCTTAAACATTTTACTTATATTTTCAAAAGATGCCTTTATGGCAATTATCTTCTTTCTGCTACTGAATATGGAAGCTTAAATGTAAAGCTTTTTCTGCATCTGGAAATGGAATGAATCTGATTGGTTGAAAAACTGCTCAGAAATTATTTCATTCACTAGATTTCAAAACAAAACGGACTTATAACTTTCTCGAAATTAAGTGAGCCAGCGTAAGAAAAAAGAGCGCGAAAGAAAAGTGCACGGAAAAAAAGTCACGAAAGCTTCAAATTTATTGTATGCATTAGGACATTAATATAATTTTTAAAGTAAAAATATATGATGTCTGAAAAACGACTCCCACATTTAAAAATAAATTTAAAAGATAGTAGTTGAATTCTATTTAGTATAGAAGAAAATTTTAACATCCAATTTTCAAAAATAGTTCAGATCACCAACAGGTATCACTGCTGAATACGAAAACACTTTTTAATGCAAAATCTGAAAAATTATGTTTTTAAAATAACAGTTTGCAAACATTTCACAAGGAATGGTCTCACATGTATTAGAAATGTACACCGATTAAAAAATTACTCCAGGCATAGACAAATTTAAAAATTTAGTTTTGTAAATAACTGTAATATGATTTTCAAAAAACACACTGAAGAAATGTAAAAAGAATGAAACGAGTTATTATCATATACTACACTACTTACTTTATATAAAGAACGATATTTTATATACGAAACCAACATAGTAAATTCGACATACACTCGAAAACTTTCAGACGATAGATTTTTCCACTTTTGCAATCGTTCGTGAATTCTAACAATCACGTAGTCTTTGATCTTCTCGGGAGTTTGCCATATGGAACTGTAAATAGTGACTTCTTTAAAAGCAGCCATTTATAGTTTTTGCGGCATGTTCAAATAATCTTTCTTCTTCATTCAGCAACACTATCTCTAAGTGACCTTTCTCAACAAATTTTAATAACTGGTGGGAAAAAGTCCTTGATTTCCCTAGAAGAATGCAAAAAAGATAAATTTCTATCGTCTTCCGTTCTTTTCTTTTATTAATTTTCTTTCATGTGCCGGTCACCTTTGAGGCAAACTACACTACTTAGGTTGCATTGTTTTTAAATTAACAGAGAAAAGCCGGACAAAATAGTCGCCAGAAAGTGTGCATTCCGTCATCGTTTTTTAGTTCTTGAAAAATGTGTATAGTAACTTTCCGTTTTACCACAATGCTATTTGGAATATTTATCATTTATTTGGTCATATCTGAAATCCGAACATTCGCCTTGCGAACGACAGTGCGCTGCCTTTGCCCACTAGAAGTTATTTGACTTGCAACCGAGTGACTAAAAGTTGAAGATAAGATTATTTTTAAGTTTCGGAATGGGAATTGTGTAGGGATATGAAAATTTTCATTAAACTTACAGTTACTTAATACAGTAACCTAATTACTCGTCGATGTACTTTTAAACAGTTTTTACAGTTTACAAAATGAAAAAAAAAAAAATGAAAGTTGTTTTATTTTGTAAACTGTAACAAAAATTAAGAGAGATTAAGTTAAAAGAAGAAAATTGTTTAAGTTAAAACAATTTTCTTCTTTTAACTTAAAATTACATATTCGGAACGAATTAGCTCGAACTGATTGAAAAAAAAAACTAATATTTTTCTGAAGTCATACTCTGGTATGTTTTACGTATTCCAGAAAAAAAAAAAGTACCGAATGTTTTCATTAGATATTTTGAAATTCCTAAAACATTCATCACACGAATACAATTCTTTGATTTAAATATAAGCAAATTTAAATATAAAAAGCACACTATATGTATAGATACTAGAGGCACAAATCAAATATTACTATGAATAATTCCCTTAAATATCTTTTTTTTAGTTTTATTAAAAATAAATAAAATAAAATTTTTATAGAAGTATATTTGAAACAAAATTGTGTGTTTCATGTGGTTTACATATCACACATTATTAAAATTCATTTTTAAATAAAATATTTAAAAGTGAAATATTATATATTACATACATTTATGATGAACCTTTTAGGTATATTTTTTTATCAAATGGGAAAACTTTAGCCTTGAAATATAAGCTATATTTCTTTAAGAATTTCAAAAGATCAGTCTCTGGGGAAAATAAAATTGGCAGCGGAATTTTGCGTTAGAAATGCAGGCAGGAGAATATTAAATTTCATCTCACTTCTATGCATTATTTTATTTTTAATGAATATCAAAGAAGTTTAAAGTTTGGATATTTGAAACTACATAAAATATTGATGGGAAATACGTTGCAACATAATAATATATTCATAAGTATTTGAGTTTCAGCTGTGACTCCTTTATCCCTTTGTAATGCGTTTCTTGGATAGAATTCCTAAAATAGCTCCGTTAAAAAGAAACAGAATATTTATTAGACTGTAAAGTTCAGCATTTGCATTTTAATAAAAGTGTATGTATTAATTCACATTGTTCACTATTTTAGCAGAAATAAATTACAAATTAGTTAATGTAGCAGTTAATTAAATATGTATTTTGTGATTACAGACACCTTATTTCAATTTTGATTCATTATTTGTGCTGCTACTTATGTATTTACTCCAAGACAATCATCTATAAAAAATATTAATTTATACTACGAATACTTTTTATTATCAATCATACGTTAATGAGCAACAGGTTGTTGTAATTCATTTGTATTGTACTTTGCTACTATGTTAAATAGTTTGGATATCATTCATGAATTCTTTCAAAACGTATAATTTATTTACTGTCATAAATGACAATCTGATAATGCAGCTATCTGCTGAAAGTGGTAATGTACACAAAAGTAGAGAAATATTCTAGTGTGAGTCTAATTTCTTATTTTAGTTTTGTGGTAACCGAATTAGTTTTTCGAAAAACAAACAGATCGAACTAAATAAGAAAAGTTATTATGTGTTCAGGACTCTCTTTTTATATACAACGATATTTTATGAAAACGACATGGAAACTTTTATTTACACTCGAATACTTTTTTGAGTATATGTACTCATGTATCATATGTAGTGTTATACATATTTTAAAAGCAAAAGCAGTGAAATAGGATTATTTAGTAATTGAAAATATTAAAAATATCGTCTAAAAGTATTCCAATAGCCCATATATGTTTGCAAAATTCCCATGTAAGTTTGACTGCTCATGGGGAATCAGTCATGGTAGATTTTCTTTGCCAAAGTCCCTAAATTTTCACAAAAGTTGCTACAGTTTTGTTATTACGTAATATATTAGATCTAGATGCAATGAAAAGTGGCTAATTTTAGCTTGAAATCCCCTAAATTGACAACATTGTCTGGACATAAGTTTACGAATTGTTGTCCAATACACGATTCGCGTGTGAGAAACATGGACTGAATGTTAAATAGTTAAAATGTCTTCAATGCTTACATATAGAGTCTCAAGAGCCCGGTCAAAACTTCGCAAAATCAGCTAATGCTACACAAATGTGCTGAAATAGTTCCATGGATGTAAAAAGTTACAACTCTACTCACAGTATTAATCGCAGGAAGATTTATTCCAATAAATATTGCCTTAGCGAACGAGATAAAGTAAAATTTAAGATTCATATTTTAATGAAAAGTTAAGATGCATTGAGTTATAACTTTCTTTTTGTATGACTAATGTATGATTCTATCTTTTGAAGATTAAAAATTGCTTTTATTTTTTAGCTGTACAGAATGCTTTAACTATGTAATGTTTTAACTAAGACTTAAATAAAACTGTAGTTCTATAAATCAGGCAATCTGCTGTCAAATTTGTTAAGGGAACTAACTAATGAACATTGGTACGGGAAATTATTGTATGAAAAATTTGGTCTCAAAGCTCATCAGGATAAGCAGGTAAAATGAGGCTATTTACGTTGGTTAAAGTCAGGCGCGTATCCATAGGGGTGGGGATGAGGGGGCTACAGCCGCTCAAATAATGTTATTCTTCATTTAGTTTACAACTTTATATTTATTTTACAATTTTATGCATAGCCCCTACCCCGAAATTAAATCTTGTCTACGCCACTGGTTAAGGTTAAGGTTTTCTGAGTGCAAAAGGATTAGCTGCTGCATTTGATTGATGAAGAACAACGTCAAAAATAACAGGCCCCTGAAATAACGTGAAATGCTTGTTTGTATTCGAAATACCACTTTTGTTTTCTTTTTAATTAGAATTATTGCCGTAGATAAGCAGGGATTTGTTTATTGAAGATTTATCTCATTTTTGTATAAATTTTGAGCTCCGTAGACTACACCAGCTTTACATTTCCCCTATTGGTGACTTTTGAAACTATTATTTTTCACGGAATCTTTTTCCGGTGACGTCATTAGTCCTCCTAACAAGCAGAATCCATTGCATTCGGTCAATAAATCAAGTAACAGATGGCTCTGAGTAATATCAGTTTAAAAGAACATACTGCACATCTAAATGTTCATTTGAAGTATTCATAATTTTTATGGCGATCAAAAAACATCTCATAAACTCTTTTCAAAATGTGTAATCTTCAAATGTATTTATATTATAAAAATTAAATATGGTATGTAAAACGGATAAATCGCATTTGAAAAGGTAAATATTGTTAGCATTTTCAATAACTCGTTTCGAAAGTACAATGAATTTAGAATCACTAAAAGCATTGAAATTACAAGTATACTATACAATTAATAAGTCGCATGAGAATTTCTTAAGTAGTACTTACAAAAAAAAAAAAAAAAAAATATGTAGAATATTTTGACAGCAAATAAAATAATATATCTTCTAATAAATTAATATTCGTGCATTTTACGCAGACAATATTAGCATCACATAACTAAAAATATTGAGACTCTTGTGCTAAACTCGCAACCCATGACTTGAAGTTCATAAAATGCAAAACAAGGTCTGCAGCTGAAATCACCAAGTTATTCGTAATAACGTTATCCATGGCATGTCACTTCTTCAGATTTTCACCATCAACTCAGCTAACCATATATTATGAGTTACGACATTTAAATTATCCCCTTAAAATAAATAGAATATCTTTGCAGTAATATTATAATAATTTTCTCCCAAAGCATTGTTGCTTTATTCTATCGATTCTTATGCGAGAAAACAGAGAACTTCAATTCCAGCGGACATTTTGAAATCCCCTTTTCACAGGGCAAAGCAATATTTTTCTTTCATTTAACGAAATAATCTAATTGCGACAAATACTTTGGAAAACTTTCCCGTGCCAGATGTCAGTGAAGAAGTGTTAAATTTCACTGGATTTTTATTCACCAGTATTAATTAATAGTGGTTTCACTGTAGTTTAACACAATTACGGATCTTCAAATTAATGCTGCGTAATAAATGTAATAATGCATTAAATATATGTATGCGTTTAATTATTTTACAGGTTCAAAGAATATTTAACAGCATGCACATTTTTTATGAATTTGGTTCATAGGTAAGTTTAGAAGATAATACGAAAATACAATTAGATGGGAGTTTAAAATTTTATCACCACATTAAATGAACCGTGGGAGAACTAAGTTGCGCACTTTTATGAATTTAAATTTTACATGTACTGAGTAAAAATCGCCGTTTTTAGAAGATATAAAAGTAAAGAGAGAGGTTATGGCTTGTTATTTGAGATGAGTAAAAGAAAATACAAAACAACTGCAGAGTTTAGAGTTGTTCGTTATGAAAGAGTATCTTTTCCAATAACTATCAGTATTATTCAATTCACCATAGACAGAATTACATTATTAATTCTATTGTGGAATATTTCTCAAAATTCAAAACAAATTAGATAGTTTGTATTATTTTTAACATTTAAAATTCTTCCACCACAAGAGAATAGCCTTACATAGAAATACATTTTACTGGAAACATTTTCCAGATAATGAACTGTTTCTTGATGTGATATAAGATGTTTGAAAAAGTGAAGTATATTGGAATTTCCATAAAAATTCTTTTTCTGAAATAATTGAATATTTTAAGATTTACATGTAAAATTTTGATACACAGTTTCTTTTCATTTGTACGTTTAATGTCAAACATTACTTCAAGGGGGGGGGGGGGGTATGAATCTTTTAATTTTCATAAAAATTATCCTTTTTATAATTTTTTTTTGCTTTTATTTCATTAATTTTACTTTTTTATTCTAAATAAAAATTCTTTAAAATAGAAGTACGCTATAAATTCAGCCTTGACGTACAACATTTATTTTTATTTTTAAAATATAAGAAATAAAATAAGTATACCCAAGCATGTACATGAATGAAACTTATACAGAATTTGATGTAATTTTAATTTGACACTGCCGTTTTAGCCGAAATTTTTTCATGAACTAGGAAATACATTAATCATTGTAGAACATTCTAAATATGCCTGTACACTTTTTATGACTTACTTTTACTTAGGTGATTCAAATAACTCAGATCAAACTTTAACGATTCCTTTACTCATACTGTTCATTTTACATACAAACAGCACAACAAATTTGACTTTTAGTGCTTCTACTGGTTTTGCATAAGTCGAACCACACTAGGGTATCTTCTTTACATTGGATGGTCTTAAAAGGTATGCATTCCAAAGCTCTGACTTCTATCAATGTCAAACACTTAGGAAACAATTAAAAATTCTAACCAAGTGACGTTGTTGAAGCTCAAACTTAAGCTTAAAATCACAGCCTAAAATTTTCATCAACTAATTAGACAACTGGCCGGACTAATTAGTGCATTACTTATAGTCAAAGTTTTTCTTATAATTTTAGCTTGAAAACAGTTTTATTATTTCTGAGGGAGCCAAAAAGCTACTTATTTTCAAACAAACTAGCTTTAATATGATTCAATGTATTGGATATACCAGGAAAACATTGTCATTTTTATATTGAATTAAACAACTAAATTTTCAACACCTAAGTTTCAAACAACTAAGTTTTTAATTATAATTAAGCTTAGTTTAAACATAGGGCTTATATTTATTACATTTTAAAGCAAGAATTTTATAGGTTTTTTTAGAGAAATATTTGAAAAAAGAAGAGGGTGGCCATGTACCCGTTTTTGAGAACAAATTTCAGAATGACCTGAAATTGATTTTTAGGTATTCGTGACAGTTACATTTTACAGCAAGAATTTTATGGATATATCTTTTTTCTTTCAAATAGACGGATGTATATTGAAAGAACATTTTGACTCCCTATCCCTCATAGGTCACGAATTTTGGAAAATGACGTCTAATCTATTTCCTGTGTAAAACAAATTCACCAAATTTCGTATTATTATCTTGAATTGTTTTGGCTGTATTCACACACGAAAAATCGGCATAAATTTCCACCCCCCAATATGTGTTTTCGATCAATTTTAAAATAAACTATTGTCTTCTGTTTACTATTTTATCATTCAGGAGACTTCCGAATAAAACAATTTTATTACAATGTAAGTATGATGATTTCAGCTAAATTTCGGTCACGGGTAAACTACATTAAACTATCTGATTACTTTTTTTTTACGTGGAGATGTGGGGGGGGGGGGGGAATGCTGAAACTAAATCTTGAGATATATATGAGTACAATGATTAAAACTTTAAGCAAAAAATAAATTTTAAAAGATAATTTCAATGATTATTTCGTCGTGAACATCATTAGTATATCGTAGATATGGGTCTACATAGCTGAGGTCGTGAGCGTTGCAAGGATACCGGGTGAAGTTAGATTTCTTGCCAGTTAATCACTATTAGTTTTCTGCCAGCAAAAACATTCTGTCGTCTAATTTCTCCAATAAGTTTTTTTTAAAATAAATTTTTCTTAAAAAACTAGTGAGGAAATTATTGTTTCACTAATCAAAATCGCTGGCTTACAAGGTTATCAAAGCAAAAACTTCACCATAATTTTTACAGTGAAACTTGGCAATTTCAATCGGTATCACTGCTCCTAATTTTCTCAGATTTCGTCTATTATAACATAATTACCAGCCAGTTTCATTTCGAAGGACTTATATTAAAACATTCCTTCTGCATAAGTTAAGAGGAAAATCAGCCATATAGAACAAGTTAACTCAACTCAACATTCCTGTACAACTTATGAATAAGTGAAGTGAAACTACTTTGAAGTAGAGAAAGCGTATCATTTAAAATAAATATTAAATCAATAATATCTATCACTACCTTTATTTTCAAAATAAGAGACAATTACTTTCGCGAATTACTTACAAAGCAATCGTCCCACAAAAAAACAATCATACCTCGTAACAATCCCATACCTACTTCTGTGTTAAATAAAAATACATGTCCAAAGTACTTAAAACCGTAAGCTACAGAACGATAACATATTTTTTTCTCGGTCGGGAAGTGAAGACATCTTCATTTTTTCTGCTCTACCCAGTCGAAAGAACTGATCACAGCGAACGAAAAACGAAAAAGAAGATTCAGCGATCGTTCATCTATTGTCGGGAAATCGCAAGACGAATTACTTGCCAAACTGAAGACAGTTTAAGAAGGCTTCTCACGTCTGCGGACTCCAAAAGTATGTTCGTGAAATAGGTATCTTAGAATTCGATGTCTTGATTTAAAGGAGTGGTTGTCGAACATTGTACAGGTGACTTATTTTCGAGTAGCAACAAAACATTTAGATGCTTCAATTTAAAAACTGAGATTTCTGAGATGTTTATAAGGATCGAGTACAGCGTTTCTCTTGTTCCTTTTAAACGCAGCAGTCTGTTTATTCGAAAAGAGAATCATAAATCTGAGTATTTGCAAATGACGATATTACTGACGTGATATAATAATTAAAATTCGTGTCTTTCGTGTCTTTATAAAAGTTTCAAATTAATATATTTCAAAAGTTTGTTTACTTCAAACGTTTTATCATGTAAATTAATGACAGTTACATGAATTACTGCGCTAATTTTTTCTAAAAAGTAAGCATACATAGTACTTACTTTATACATAACTTATATAGAAAAAAATTATACCCAAAAACATTCGCTATCTTAAAAATTACGTTTCATTAATAGTATTTATAGTTGATAACTTTAATAACTCAATAAATGCAACAAAACGATCTTCTAAAAACACAATTTTAAGAACGATACGTTTACGTACGTTTCATGTTATGTTTGGGCCGGTCAATACGTTTCATGTTATGTTTGGGCCGGTCAATAGCCGAGTGGATAAGAGACTGAATACTGGGAGATGGCTTAAAAGAGCTGGTCCAGGGTCTTGCCTCTCGTACGGCTGTCGATCTAACGGTCTGGAGTTTTAGGCGATTTTCTCCAGATGTAACATGAATACACTTTAGAACCCCTTAAAAAGGCATCCTGCCCTTATGTAGATAGACCTAGTGCAGCTTTGCCTTAACCAAAAACATGCATGTTATATTTAATTTTATTCAAAATTTACATTTTACTTTTATTTCATAGCACAGGCCTGCGATGAAAAAAATACAAGGGAACTGAAAGCTGAACTTATTATATTTTTTGATGCTGATTTCAAAAATAGTAATAAAAAATTTCTATCAGGTCACGTTTTTTTGAAAAATTCGATTTTATCTGGATTTTTATCAACATTTACCATAAAATATTTCGGGTTGAATTTCTTCGCTCCCTGCCTGACCATAGATTTATATTGGGTCATTTTATTTATTTGTGATTGACCATCATTCTACCATGGTGAAACTGAAACCTACAGAATAACCCTATGTGATCCCCCCCCACACCACCACCACCTTCGCCATCCCTCCCTTCACGTCGCGGTACCTCTATAACCAACAGCGACGCGCGAATCCTTATCTCAGATCTTCCTGTTGGTTCGCTGACCTCTTAGGAGTGTAGTCTTATATAGTATCACGCATTCTCTGACATAGTGACAAGTGGACATCACAGAAGTAATTTTAACATTTGCTTTTCTCTGTGATTTTCGTGAAGCATGGCTTCTAGTTCGAGACGTTGTGAAAATTTGCCAGATGACTTTTGTTATATATGCGGCGAATATAATGTTATCAAAACCGTATGAGGAGCATTACAGATTATATTAGACAACTTTATCTTGCGTATTTTGGCATGAAACTCGGAGACCAGGACAAACCGTGGGCTCCTCATAAAGTTTGTGTGAAGTGTCTCAATGATCCGCGAAACTGGTCGAAAGGGAAGAAGCCTGCTTTACGCTTTGGAATTCCTATGGCATGGAGGGAACCAAAAAATCACTATGATGATTGCTACTTTTGTTCCTGCCATGTTCGTGGGTTTAACCGGAAAAATTACAAGCTGATTTCCTATCCAAATAACATTCCATCGGCCATTCGACCTGTTCCTCATGGACCCGGTGTACCAGTGCCTTTGCCTCCGACTGAATTGCCAGTTATCTCTTCAGGGTCTTCAGACCCAGAACACCTAGACGTTACTGGCACTGATACTGAATATAAGCCCTCTGGAGGTGATTCCCCACAGCTTTTTCCTCGGGTTGAGCTTAATGATCTCACTCGAGATCTGGGCCTTTCAAAAGAGGCCGCTGAATTGTTGGGCTCCAGATTAAAAGAAAAAAAAACTTATTGGCCAAGGGAACCTCTTTTTATTGGTACAGGAATAGAGAAAAGGAATTTCTTAAGTACTTTGAGGAAGAAGAAAATCTGGTGTATTGTTCTGATGTTCCTGGATTGATGACCAAATTTAATATCCCTTACAATAAAGATGAATGAAGGTTGTTTATAGATTCCTCGAAAAGGAGCCTTAAAGCTGTCCTTCTTCATCGCAGAAACCAGTATGCATCTGTACCAGTTGGACACTCGGTGCATTTAAAGGAATGCTACGAAACCTGTCTCTCGTCCTCACCAAAATAAAATATGCCGACCACAGTTGGACCATTTGAGGGGATTTGAAAGTTATCTCCATGCTACTTGGTCAACAAGGCGGTTATACAAAGTACCCATGTTCTATTTGCGAGTGGGACAGCCGTGATAAGGGTCAACATTGGGTCAAGAAAGAATGGACAAAAAGACAAAAACTTGAACCAGGCATGAAAAATGTTATCAGAAACAGCCTAGTTGATCCAGAAAAAGTATTGTTACCCCTCTCCATATTAAGTTAGGTATAATGAAGCAGTTTGTTAAAGCAATTCCAAAAGATGGCGAATGTTTCAAATACTTGTGCAAAAAGTTTCCATATTTATCCGAAGCCAAATTGAAGGAGGGAATTTCTGTTGGTCCAGATATCCGCAAACTTATGAAGGATAAAGAATTTGAGACTAGCATGTCAACAAAAGAAAAAGAAGCTTGGGTTGCCTTCAAAGATATCGTTAGTAGATTTCTGGGTAATTACAAGCATCCTGACTACAAAACAATTGTAATGAATATGCTGGACAAATTTCAAGCATTGGGTTGCTCCATGAGTCTCAAAATGCATTTCCTACACTCACATGTGGACTTCTTTCCTGAAAATTTAGGATCAGTCAGCGAAGAACAGGGTGAGAGGTTTTACCAAGACATCAAAGATATGGAGCGTAAATATCAAGGAAGATGGGACAAGAATATGCTCGCTGACTGTTGTTGGATGTTAACACGAGATAGGCCTGATGTTAAACATAAACGAAGAACGTCGAAAAGAAGTTTCAAAGGAAAAAGAGTACGTACTTAAATAGAAGCATTTTTTTATTTGTTTTGTTCTTTGCTCAGTTTAAAATTTGCTTCAAATTGCAATATTGATATACATACATTTGCTCCTCTTGGTCAATATCTTTTAATAATATCAGTAAGATACTTTAATAAAAACAGATTAATATAGTATACTGGTGATTCTTTTTCTAGAAGCTGTACCATAATTTGATTTTACAAGTTTTAAATCGGGGTAACTTTCTGTTCTCTCAACCAGAGTCAACTCGTGCGATCTGCAACAGTGGTTTTCATCCATTTAAACCAATAAAAAACAAATAATAACATGAAATGATGGAAAATCATTTTGCCTCACCAAGAATAGATTATTTTACATAGATTTAAATGGATAAAAACCAGTGCTGCTTTATAGTACATGCAAAATTGTTCGTGAGAATTCCTTTTAAGATAGGATTTTACAAAAATATCGATACTGATTTAACAAAAAATCCTGATGTGATGGGAAAAAAATGAGGTCATTTTCGAAATCAGCGCACCAAATAATATAAAAATAAGCAAACACATCTTTTGTATTTTTCAAAAACTTCAATTTCGCAGGCCTGTGTAGTTTGCCATCTCGTACACCTGAGACAGCAATACTTGTTTAAAATGCATAACGCACAATTGCGTTATGTCCCTTTTATTAACTCAAACTCTCCCTTTTTCCTTGGCGCCAAACAAATTGGCTTTTAAATTTTTACGTTAGCACAAAAAGGTTTTCCTTTTTATGAATAGAATTTGCGTCTGATACCTCACTTTGTGCCTAAGTAGTGCGTGCTTGGCACAATTCTTTTTCCCATGAAATTTTTATCGGCTATCGCGCATACCAAGTAACTTGCACCCCGTCCTCTGATAAGCAGTGTGTGTGATGCTGTTGCCATGACAACACTCATTTCCTGGACTCTGCGTCCTGTCGTCCGGAAAGGATATCCATCCGATCAAGGATCTTACACAAAATTGATCTCGGAATGCAGAGAAAAAAAGCATACAAACATTCTGTATTAGCCACTCACGTTTATTAGTTATGTTTTTGGTGTTGATAACTTTACCATGCATTTTCCTCCTGACTAGCGTGTTTTGTTTTGTTTTGTTTCTTTCTTCTTAGATATTTGTTCATGTTCGATTGTGCGCAGTTATTCTTTTAACTATTCTTCTTTAAAAATTGTGGATTGAAGCAGTGGAATGTCCAGAAAATTTTTAAGTTTAAAAAGTATAAATTTACCTGGTTTACGATTCCACAGTCTTATGTATAATAAAGTGCGTGTGACATATTCACTGGTTGTCAGATGGAAAATCCACAAGTTGAAATTGGTACAATTAACGCTATGCCGTTATTGAGTTATGAGAGTCTGTTATGTCGTTACGGTTTAGAGCTGATAAAAATCATTTATAAAAGGTATATAAACCACATAATTTTATGATCTGCAAAATATTCTTTTCATTTTAACACAATTTGACAAGTGAAACATTTTCATCCTTTCAGACTCTTCTTTCACAACCGAGAACACAGAAAGGACATGTACTGTCTTACAGGATGCATGTCCTAATTTGTTCCCATAAAGACAAACCAATTTTCCCCGAAAGTTTATGAATCAGAATTTTTTTATTACAAATTCAATCTTTTTTATAAAAAAAAATTATTTAATTCAAAGTAAAATTATTTAATGAGGTCTGAAAGGGTTAAGAAGCATTTCTTGTCTGGGTTTCCTTCGCGTATTTAACTAGAGGAGAAATGAAAATCTATAGTGAAATAATCTCTGCAGCAGATTTAAAAAAGCAAGGTTCATGTGTTCTACTTCTGTTCTTCGAAATAAGTATTCTGAGCTAAAATAACCCCCAGCTTTCAAGCATATTTCAAGTTCACATTCAGAACATCTTCCCAACACTTTCATTGATTGAGACCGCACGTTTTTCGAAATCTATGATGTTTGTCTTTCAGGATTAAGTAGTAAGAATGCGAGTGTAAAGGGGGGTTTAGAGAACGTGACCTGCAAATATTTTCGAATTCTTTTGCACAGATCCGTAGCATGGAAAAGAATTTTATTGATAATACCCCCTCTGATCTCTTAAGACATCAACGTCAGCAATAAAACTATTCTCCCGAACAGTTCGTTGGCCGTATTTCATTTCTTTTTTTAGCGGGCTCCCGTCTTTGATCAACTCTTTTCGAAGCCATTTTGAAATCCAGATCGTATTAAATTAAAGAAGGCTTTTTTATTATTCCAATCTGTGTGTTTCAGAGGAGCCTTCCCTTCCCCCTTACACACCAATTACATTGCGCCTCACTAACTTCTTACAGCATTCAATTCAGCCTCTGTCCGTAGAGCTGGTGCTCCGACACAAATCCATTCAGTATTATTTTTGAAAATAAAAAAAACAGACAGAGACGTGGGCTTTCTAGAAAGAGAATAAAATGCTTCGGTGACTGGATTGTCAAAAATTTGTTTTTCCTAATCTTTGCTTTCGCTATTTTTTAAAGAAAAATTAATAGAGTACTCATTTTTGCAAGAATTCATCCAGACTGGGTGTCTGTTTGTAATCTTTAGTTATGAATAAGTGAGTTCGAATTCAAAATTTACTAAGCTTTTGCAGTACTAGCATATGTTGAATAAACGCATAGGCTGTAGTTTTAACTAATTAGTTAAAAGTCTTAATTAGTCAAAGTATTTTATATTTTATTGAAACAAAACATTCTTTCACAGATACTAACTGGCATATTTAAATAATAAAGAAGATACAATTCCCTTTAAATGTCAAAGGTTTTCACTGTTTAATAATCAGAAACAGTATATACATAATAAATTAATGAAAAAATTGCACAGAATTTTTCCGAGTAAGGATGTGTTTGTTTAGTCTTGTAGACTGATTTTTGTGTAAAAAGTAGTACAAATCTTACGTAACTTGTGATTGCTTTCTTATAGAGATTTGTAGCTCTTGTACAAGAAATACAGCTGTTTGGGACCGTACCTCATGCCTATTATAATAACGTTTTGATAATTTAAGACTACAAAATAAAATATGTTATGACTCAATGAAATTAATGCATTGCAAAAATTATCACTCACGTTCATTTCTCTATTATGAAGATTTTTTTTTTATTTGAGTATTGATATTGTTGTACATACTTGAAAGTCCGTTATAAAAGTTGGACGTCAACAACACGTCCATACATAACACGTTGTTTTAGTTCATTAGTTTAGCTGATTCGGCATAGATTTAATTACAATGATGATTACTCTTAAACATGAAGTATATAGAATGCACACTCAAAAACTATGAACTGTCAACGCGTTTTACTATTACTACCCCTCCTAAGAGTCGGTGTTGTTAGAAATTGCAATGCGGCACCAATTTCAATCCGGACGAATCCAGCCCGATCCCCATCAATCCAGTCGGCTTGGACACATCAAAATGATTTTGCTTAAGTGAGTTTTGTTTATTTCTCCGGAAATCAGCTTTGTATAGTTATGAACTCTATTATAATTAAGCAACAATTACGAATAAAATCAAAAATGAAAATCTAGTATCTAGAATAACTAGTTAAATTTTAACCTTCATAGTATCTATTGTATAAATCTAGGTTATTATTATATATTATATTACATATTATGTTATATATAATAATAATGATATAGGTATAATATAATAGCAAAAATTCATTTGTAATCAAAACGAAACAATGGATAGCAATGACATAGAATTTTGCGTTATTATACACTATAAAGAATATTTACAGTTATATTTAATTATAAATATTACATTTATAAATAAATTTCTTAGTATAATATTTAGTAATAACAGTTTAAGTTCGGTCTTAATAGAGCTCATAAATGACATCAATGAAAACTATCTTCTAACTTAATTACAATATGTAAGTTTCTCATATTACTTAAGTCTTATAATTATGATGACAGTTATCATAGGTATGTTTAAAGAACAGCACAATTATCACAATATCGAATATCTTTCAATAAACTTACTTTAAATAATTGTTTTGGATATAAGGATTATAAAAAATTAAGTTTGGTTTTTAAAAAATGATCGTAAACGAATAGTGCTAATGATGTCATCTGCTAATCGACTTCTTAGAGAGTTACAAATATAACCAGCGGCTGAACAGGTCGTTTCAGCTCTACGCTTTGTTTTATTGTCAAGAAATAGTCATAAATATAAGACAAGTATTGTCCTCGAACTCCTTCATTTTCATATGTAGTTATTTCTTTTCTAGTTTCATATGTAGTCATTTCCTTTCTTTACTGGATACGGTTAACTAGTACCGCATCCGGTGACATCTAATGATGCCGGATTACCGGATCCGGTTGTCCGGATTGTAATCCCTAGGTGTTGTGTTGTAGGGATACGGCCAGTTATCTACACTTACTACACTTGGGTTCTTATCTGATGGTGGGGTGCCCTCCTTATGGGTCCTTCTAAGAGCTCCTAACCTGTATTTACGCTAAGTTTCGGAGGAAACCACGGAAAAGTCCGAATGGTTAGGTCGGCGGATGCGACCAGGTTTTGATCAGGCACCTTCCGTCTCCCAGTTCAGCCTGATTGCTGTTTCGTAGTCGTCCGACAGGCTTATGGCACTTAGTAGCCATATTTTTATTTCTTTCGCAAAATCTTGTCGTTGATTTGGTCATTCTAAAATTACTCTAAAGTCCCCAAAAAATTGTATAATTTTTTTTAATTTACCAGAGAGGTTCTTTTTGTACAAGAATTGCATTCTGCTTCCTAGTGAGCATTCAGTTGTGCTTCTGCAAATACATTTGCTATTGACTTTTGAAAATAAAAAAACAAAATATCAATAGTCACTAACAAAAATAATAAGATACTTCAGTCACTAGATTGCCACAAATTTACATTTACTTTTGCTTTAACCCATTAACTACCACCTCAGGAAATCTCCCTCCCCGATTCAAAGAAATGATTGTATAGTGGGCCACTGGGTAATATAATTAAGCACTTTTTGTAAACGGTAATTCTTTTTTTTTATTTTTGAAATGGTAATCAAATAACACGTTTAACCCTTTAACGCGCAGTGTTCCCGCTCTGGGAACACCAAACTCTGACGTTTTGACTGTTGCCAGTCACGAAGAATAGATTTGATTTCTATAAAAATAATTGCGGGTGACATAGCTTCACGAGAAGCCTTTACTTTTTAGCATGTCATTTCCCGTAAAAAAATTGTCACGATTATTTTTAACAGCACTGACATCTGCTGAAAAATGGAAGAATGCTAGAACATCTGGATAGATTACCCAATGCTGAAAAAAGGGCAGCCGTTGCCATCGCTCGACTACAGCCAGCTGCGTCAAAAAAGGGTCTCTAGATCTGCGACACGCAATGAAAGTTACGATCGTCCGCCATCTTGCTGCTAGTTAAGTCGAGCGATGGCAACGGCTGCCCTTTTTTCAGCATTGGAAAAGGGTTGCGCCTCAAAGGGTTTTCAAAGTGAAGTTATTCCATGCAAAAAACTTGAGAGTATTTATACTACTATCAACCAAGTATTGCGGAAATTATTTGAGAAAGGTATATGTACATAAAGGTGTATATCGAAAAGAGTTTTCCTTCAAATGAATAGGATTTTTATTATATTTCATCTAATTTCTTATTTCTCTCTCTATATATATATATATAAGCAAACAAGCTACATATACATTATGATGTACGCACATGCACACATAAATACCTATATACGTGCGCGAAATATTCCTAAATACCTTTCTCGGAAAAATAATAACAGACACATCCTTAATGCTATATTTTTCCAAGACATCTAAGAATAAAATCGGATAAAGATGAGAACATATAAAACAAGATGAAGTATAGTTAAGATCCTAACTGATAAGTTATGGATGTTAGCACATCTATATTCTTCTGCGGTTTTATCGTGGCATCTAAGCAGCACTAGTTGTCTCTATAATTCTATTAGGTCCTATTCTCAGAGAGCAAAGCCTCAAGTATTGCTTTAATTCACTTTCCTGTAGCATAATGTTGACATGTACCATTTATTAACTAAAGATTCTTCTTTTTTTTTTTAAATATGTCATTTACCCCCATTTTTTTGTTTCCTTTTCATTTAGTATTCCTGTGGAGGAATACGCATCGTACTTGTTACGAACATTTACGAATTATATTATCAAAACTTTGAATATTTTGTTATGCATACACCCACACATGAGGTGTGAGCACACGGGATTATTTTTTACCTATGAGAAAATCTTACATACAAATATTGTGTCCATTATATTTTAATTTTACAGTGGACTCCGCTTAATGTGATCAGTTTGGGACACCGTGATTTTGATAACAATAAACGATATGCAAAATTAGATAAATTTACCCCCCCCCCTCACTCTAACTACTAAATTTCAAAATAAAATGGAAATCTCACCTTATATTTATGTACTGTATATTATCCTTTAAAACACAAGAATTGTATAGATAATTAAAAAAAATTATCAATGGTTGTTTGTCTACAATTTTTTCTTAGAAGGTTATTAATAAATTGTTCGTATTAATAATGTTTTTTAAAGTCATCGGAGCGGTGCTGAACTCCACGTTTCAAGACTTTTAATGCATGTCTCATTTCAATCGCATGCCAATTTTCCGCTGCTGGCTTATCGGCATCTTTTTGTTCGCCGTGAATTCTCTTGTAAACAATATTTTCGCGTGTCTTCCATCGCTGAAACCAACCATTTGTTGAAACAAAATATTTTTTTCCCGTTTGAGCAGCTAAACTTTCTGCTTTTTGTTGCATAAGGGTTCCGTTGACTGGAGCATCACGTTCTCGAACATTTTCAAACCAAAGTCTTAGAGCCTTTTCAACTTGCTCATCTTACCAGCTCTATTACGTTTGCACTCCGTATTTTCATTTTGTTTATCTCTTCTAGTAAGTTCATCACGATTTTTCAAAATTTTACACAATAAAGGCTGAGAAATGTTTAACTGCGCTGCAGCATTGCGCTGACTCATTTTTGGTAACCTGTCATAACGATTTAAAATTTCGATCTTTTGTTTTAACGTTAAATCATTTCGCTTTCTGGCTTCCATATCGACAAGCTGCATGTAAGGGAGCAAGGCATAAAATGTGAATACGCTCCTTCTGAGTTCCGATAATGTCCAGTTCACATGCGCTGAAGATTGAGGGGAACTCTAGGGGTAAACAATGTATTGAAGGAAACGTTCTCAGGAAAAAGGCTCCCGTTCCGTCTATCTATCATGTGAGGGGTGTGGTTTTATGGGTTACCGTTTGTCGGCTCATTCCGACTGGTCATAAGAAAAGCCATAAATTTTTCGATTACAAAACGGGCCAGAAAACGGTTATCTGACAACCACTGACCACCAGCAGGATGTGCGTGGAGGGGGGGGAGGGAATTCCCGGAAAGTGCAATTCCTCACTCCTTTGTTAATTCTCCATTTCCCTAGGTGGAAGAGGGAGAATTCTGGGAAATTCAAACAACAGCAAAGGGAAAGAAAAGAATGGGTTCCTTCTGAATACATTGTGAATATTCCTTTGCCAGTTAAAATGAGGTTCGAAAACTGATAACACGATTAACCGATGTAATGATCACATAAAGCGATAATTTTAACATACAAATGAATAGAGAAAATCGGGACAGGGTGATTTCGATAACAATAAGCGATTGATAACATTAACCGCGATCACATTAAGCGGAGTCCACTGTATCTTAACTTTATCTTCTTACTTTTACCTTGATATTTTACTATTCTTCCTCCGGCATCAGGAAACAATTTCTCAATCTGCTTTTAATTTTTTATTATCCATGAAGCTTTATTTTTTGACAGCGAAACTATGATTGACATCTTAAAAATATGTTTTCCCAACAATTACTTATTTGTGCTCGTGTGCAATGAATAATTATTCTCAATCTCCATTAAGGAAGAAACTTCGGTTGTCTCTATTTCTAGATGTAATAAATTTTCTAAGTGCCTTAGAAGATGGGAATTTGCACCTTGATAAAATGAATATAAAGTGAATGATAAGGGAATATTTAGTCTTCCAGAAATAACCTAATTTTAACCCTTTCAGTCACAGTGATGCTGTATGGATTCATTCTTATATAATGCAAGCTTTGTATTATATAAGAATGATACTATCACATAAGAGAAATACATTAACATAAGAGAAATACAATAACAAAGATATTTTAAATGCAAAAGAAATTTGAAAAACACATGTAAAAGTTGTGATTCCAAGTAGTATTTACACTCTTAGGGATCGAATAGACTATTCGCATCTCTTAAGGATGAGTCTTTTGACTTCCATTTCATTCCTTCCGAGTGACTGTTCACTCCTATTTAGAGCAGTGTTTAATTACATATTAATTTATGTTACTATGTAGAAAGAAAATGTTGAAAAATTTTGTGTAGATATTTTATCACCAAATTAACGAAGGAAAAAGCCCTGTGTTCACACATATATTGCCAAAAACCATGAATAGTATTTTCTAGAAAAAATCGCTAATTTATTTCATTACTAGCAGTCAAAATTCAGTGGTCTTGTCGAATACCTTCATTTTTATATGAAACTGCTTTGATGATCTGTTTTAGTTTGTTTTTTATGTATAATTTTTGGATGAATCTCATCAAGAATCTTATTTTCGATAATGGTCCTCTTTTCTTTCTATAAACTCAGTTTCATTAAGAAACCTCGTTTAAGTACCACAGTTAATCCATGTGAAACTTGAGATATCTCTAATCGTTTCATAATAAAGTTAGAAAAATAATCCTGATTTTGAAAAAGAGCTGTATCTATGCACGGTTGTAAAAGTTTTTTTACTCGCAACTGACTTTTAACATTAAACTCAACTTTCAGGGAAAATTTTAACAAGTTTTATCGAGAAATTTTAAACTATTAAAAAAAATCCAAGTATATTAAAAGATACATGTTTCACGGATAATTTTGAATATTTATCATTTCTTAAAATTAATTTTATTTCTTATAATAATGAACCAACCCGTTCATAAATCTACTAAGTAATTTTTCATAACTGAAATAATGAACATCATATTTCAGTCAAAAGTTTCACATTCATAACACGCAACTTAAAACGACAGATCTTTTGAAAATTTATTTTTCTCCGCAAGGCGAAATTATTAAATCTCCAAGGAGCTGTTGGAAAATGTATTTTGATTTCATGCGATATATTTTTTAAATTGTACTGTCAATTGGAAATTCGTGTATAAAAAGTTATATGTAGAAAAGTTATAAACTATGTAAACATCTCACTACATCCCATGTATTTATTACACAGGGTGACCCAAAAAGGTGTTTTTTTCCTTTCTAATGGCGAGGCAGGAACAAATAAAATCGGGGTAACTACAACAATAATGAAAATAAAAGCAAAATACGACTAAAAGAAGTGACCGAAGTCATTTCCTTTAAAGTTCTCTAGAACGCCAGTAAATCACTGTGCCAGAGTCGCCGTAAAGTGATGCACATCGACAAAGGTGGTGTCTATTCATTGGATCTGCCGCATTAGAGAGGGGCAGTCAGGATTCGAAATGATTCCAATGCGATGGAGATGCTCTAACAGACGGTCATGTCCAGTCAGAAGGCGTAATTGGGCTGCAGCTCGTCTGCGTGCCAGTGTTACCAAGTCTGATGCCAACTACGTGGCTGGAGAAGTGTCCAGAAATGGCTAAATTTGTTTTTTTCAAGCTGAGAAAAAATATATTCATTAGTGTTTACTTTTAAGTGCTTGTGCTGCTGAAATATGCTAGTCTGCAAGTATTTTTGAGACATTTGGACTTTCATTTCCTATTTAAAAAATGCTTCGGCATGGCCAGTTGATCAAGATCTAGCCACAAAGTGGCTAAATTGGCATCACTGTTGGTTGCACTGCTGGGTTTTTCTAAAAGAGCTTCAGCCCTCCAACGTTTTAATTTATCCCATCGTGATTCTGTACTGTATAATATCGATCCATTATAATCTTGATGTTTAGCTTTATAGAATGGAGTGATAGTGCCGAAGGTTTCATTCGAAGTAGTCTCGAGCCTCTTTTTGCGATACTGTCGGCTTGCTCGTTCTCAAAAATACCGCAGTGGGCAGGTATCCATTGGAGTAATACATGTTTCATTTTTAAAATTAAATCTCGCAAATGTCTCCTACACTGGAAGATTTCTTCTGATGAAGGCAGACTAGTTGAACTAATCGCCTGAATTGCAGCTTGGGAATCAGAAAATAAGACAACTTTATCAAGTTTATTCTCGAATAACAATGAATGTTTAAGGACAATTCGAATACCCTCCACTTCTCCTTCAAAGGGTGTTCAAAGTTTTCCTACTGAAGCATAAAAGGAGAATGAGTTCGAAAAAACGCCTGAACCTGAGGTGTCGACATCTTCATAAAGAAAGCCATCAGTGTAAATATGCCTAACTCAGATTCTGGATACTTTTTGTCAGTAGTGTCAAGTGCATAACGTAAAATCTGTCGTAGCACCAATGTCCTCCATGTTCAAAAAATACCTCTGGGCATGCCAATCTAAGTGTTACGTCTCTCATCTGGAATTAGTTCAAAATTAGGAGGCTACTTATAGAGAACAAAGTTGGTCTGCCACACAACCAGGTGCCCCAAAATGAAATGATCATCATCTCCAGCCCTCGTAGCAGCCAAACCTAGAAGTAGGGAGCAGACTCGGCCATTCGAAAGATAAAAATAAGATCGGCTTGTAAAACAAACTTTTGTATGTTTTCGGTACTTGTGACAGTTCAACATAAAAAAAAGTCAGAATGCTACTAAGAAATAGAATAGAAAGCGAAGCTGAATATGCAAAAGTACGAATTCTGAACCAGAAATCATTTTGCATAATATGAAACTTGTGGCCAAGATCAGGGAGTCCTTGTGTGCTGCCTGGGTAGAAATAAATTTGATCCATTTTGAAATAAATTGATTTTCTTACCCAAAAAAATTTGTTAATTGTACTTTTTAATCTTATTTCGTTTTCATTTTATTGAAATAACGAAAAAGTACGTATACAAAATACTTTACAAAATTTTTAGAGCATATTTTAAACATTTGAAATTTTGAGACATTTATTGGCCTTCAATAATTCATATCGCAGGTCTCTTAAGAAAATAAATTAACCTAATTTTAGCTGACAAGATGATTAAAATAATTAGAAAAATGAAATGCCGCCATTAATCACAATGGAAAGAATGATTTTCGCAAGGCATAGTAAGTCCAAATAACTTAATCAAATGTTTTACGAATTTAATCAAATGTTTCGGTAATTGTGCTTTTTAAAAGCGCCTCAATCTTTCTCATCACCCATTCAAATCTAAACCTATGATTAACCATTGTTAAACACACACGGTGCAATAATTATTTATCACATAATTTCGTGATTCATGGTGTGAAAAATAATTATTGACACCTGTAATTTTCTTCCAAATACCTCTTCCCTTGTGTTCTGATTATCGCTGAATGAAAGTTACTATTATTCACCTCTCTCGATTAGAAAAGTTGTGGAAAACAAGTGTATTCATTCTTTGTTTAAAGTGATTTTTTTATTTCGGATAAGACAACTTTTTGATAACTAACTTCCAAATCATCTTATGTGGTTTTGTAACCTAAAATAAAATTGTATGCACTGAACTTTCTCCTTTAAACTGAAAATCTACAAATAATTACTACCTTGTGGTTCTGTATTCGTTTCCTTTATCTTTATAAAATTTAAAAAATGCTTTCTGCGCATAAAACAATAATGTTAAATAATTTGAAATTTGTATAATCTAGAATTATTTTTATTTTTATAACTAAAACTTTTTGATTCCAAAGCTGTAGATAAATAATTATTCACACCTGGGATTTTCGTGACTTGAACTCCAAAACTGTTAAAATGTTGTCCTTAAAATGTTGTAATATTTTAAGGATTATGACGGTCGGATTCCGCAAAAAAGTTTTAAAAGATATCATTATTTTGTTTTAATTCTTACTTGATTTTTTACATATTTTATATTAAGATAATAAGTATCATTTTCATCTAGTAACTCTAACTTTTTCAATTCCTTACAGCGATTTTTTCTAATAAATGATAAAACTACTTATAAAATTGAGCCGACCGGATTGTATGGTGAGTAAAGCACCGTACTACGGTTTCGGGTTCAACTCCCGGCGGTCGGGGTTCGATCCCCGACTGGGAATGGTTGTCATTTGTCCGACCCTTCATAGGGGGCGACGTTGGTCCACCTACTAGGTGCCCCCACAATATAGTGGCCAAAAATTCCGGCCCGTTGTGGCCAAAGCCTTTAAAGGCAGCGGCCGGCCATTGGAAAAAAAAACTTATAAAATTGGTGTTAAAGCAAGCAGAACTTCAGTCCAGAGTGAAAGCAATATTATACAAAAGGACTCATAAGTAAGTACAAGTTCCTCGGTCACAAAGATGGAAGAAAATGTATCCAAATACAGTTTCATTCAAATTTCGCCTAACAGTGCACATAAAGTAGGTCAAATTAATTGTACCAGACGTAAAGTTTCTAATTATCAATAAATTGCTCATTTTATTCATTATTTTAAAAGCTTTTGTAGATAATTTACTTAAGTTGGAAGTGCCAACTCACCATTGCTGCGTTTTCCGACTCTCCTCATCATTTTGTCGCTTGAAATTGAATCTTCAGGAAGAGTAGAAAACTCCTGAGCCAACGATCACATCTTAATTTATTGATAGAACAAGTGTTTGAGTTTGACTCCTGCAAAACAATCAAATAAGCGAAATAAGTGTGTCTAATTGCAGATTAGAAGCTGAAGTCATCTGCAAAAGAAAACTTTCTTTGTTTCTCGAATAAAACAATATCAGTCCTTAGATTGCAATTCTTATGTGTTACTCATAATGCTAATTTTTATGAAAAATAGAAGAAAAATTGCTCTGACACAACTTTTTGCTCTCCATATATTTCTTTCAATTTCTTTACAGTTTACGTTCCAAAATTTTTAACTCGAGAAACAACATGTGCAAAAGAAAATAGTAATTTTCTTATTACTATAACATATTATACATTAGAAACTATTGATGGAGGAAAAAAAAATTATGTTTTATTTTAAAATTATGTTAATTCAATTTTTGTAATCCTGAACCACTAAAGTAAAATTTTAACATACAAAATGTAGATTTCCTTCTGGGGCACTGCTAATTTATATAAATCCAAACAGAATAATCTTGTTAGAATAAAGGGTAGTTAAACTATAGTCTTCAATACAGTGCAGTAACAGGTCAAAAAAATTAAATGATATCAGAAAAGTAATTCTTTTGAACGTGAGTTCATTTAGTCTGACAGGTCAGTTTCAAAATGCAGCAAAGCTCATGAACATTTAAGACCTAGACGTTATAAACGTTTCATCAGCAATAAAGAGTTATATCAGGTCTTAAAAAGTTTATACAGGATGCCCCAAAAAGTTGGTTACGGACTTTAATTATTTATTTATTAGAGATAAGTGGGTAGTGTAATTTGAAAAAATGTTCAAAATAAGGTCGGAAATAAGAATCCGTTAAAAAACTTTTTCCTCTTGCTAATTCTCAAAAAAAGTTACACTTTTTAAATTTTTATACCACTCCCGGACAAAAAAATCTTCAATTAGAATGTTTTTATTTTCCATCAAACAAGACCAATAGAAAACCCGCATAACCGTATCTCTAAAACTAACTGAATTATGATGCAGAAAAAAAATTGGACATACCATTTTTCCGGGCATTTTTTTATCACATAAAAGGCTATTCTGTCGGTGAAAATAAGGGGCGTATACAAATTGATAACGGGAATTTTTAGATCAAAGATATGATACTGCAACTTGGAGTGTATTTCGAATTAAGCATTTTGAGTAAGAAATATTTAAAAACTTTTATGGTAAACAACTAAATCTGAAATTGATTTAAAACCTTAAAAATTAAATACAGATTTCAGAAGATAAACGGAAAGCTAAAGAATATGCACATTTTGTGAACCTTGTTACGTACACTTTTTTTTTCTTATTTATGCTTTATCGTTATACTATTATTTATACTTATAAAACGTTTCACTACAAATAAATGCATTAAATTTACAATCAATAACGTTTATGTAAATGCATGTAATTTTAAAATTAAAAAATTTTTTGAAAATGAATAAGTACCTATTACGATTGCTAATTGTTCAACTTCATAAAACTTTTCGGGGGTAGAAGAACAAATTTTATTAAAGATGTTAAAAATGCAAATAAAGAAAATGCAATTTACAAAGCATTCTCAAAATGTTTTCTATCAACTCCAATACATAACTGAGCTCTTCTAATAATGCCACTGTAAATATTTTGGAGTTCTTCTCCAGTAATATTGTTGCATGCATCGATTATCTTTTATTACATCATTTATACATCGAGTATTATAAACTAGTGTTCGAAGCCGACCCCAAAAATAAAAATCGAGCGGCGTTAGATCAGGGGATCTGGGTGTCCATTCTGTGACTCCTTTCAAACCAATCTACGTTTTATCAAAGTTAACATTGAGCCAGTTTGTTACACTTATAGCCTTGTGTGCAGGTGCTCCATCTTGTTGAAAGTACATACATTTTACATACGATAATGGTGTATTTTCCAAAATATCTGTTACTGTGCCATCTAAAATAAGCTGCAGATGTTTTGAGGCTGTAAGTGTACCTTCATAAAACACAGGACCACTTCATTCCAAATTCCGCACCACACGTCAAAATCTTATTTTAGTAAAGATTAAATTTTGTGATAATACATAATGACAACTTTTCCAGTTCTAATCTTTATGAAAATTAATATAAGAATGTTAAATTTTCATTATTGCGGTAGTTTTAATGATAAAAACAATCTTTTGTTTTTAAATTAATAGAATTTTATACCAAATAAAACAAAATATATTGACAAAAAACGAGAATAAAGAACTATATCTTTTTTCAAAACTGTTTACGAAGAGTTTGTTTTTAAATCTTGGTGCATTCTAAGCAATGTCTTTTTTAAATTAATGATTTTTATATAATCTAAACCAAGTTACAGTAGTCGACTTTCAACTTGTTAAACAAACACTATAACTTTTTCTTTTATTTGCCTGAACATTTATTATTATACTGTTCAATGTCCCTTTTTGTCATAGTTTTAATTATTTGGTGTCACTATGCTTTGTAAAAGTTACACAAGGAAGGCCGTTTCGGATAATTACTCTTCAATCTATCTAATCTTCTTTCACAAATCGAAATAAATAAATGCAACTCCTTCTGTAGACGTCAGCTTCCTTCCTTAATTCAAATAACCCGCTGGAATCACCAATGAACACTCCGTAGAGATATTTAGTTTGCAATCTTAAGTGTGGTATATTCTATTTGCTTGAACGGTAATTTTCGTATTCTTCAAGTCGTTATTTACGGTCGTATGGATAGGGGAAGAACAAAACAAAGCATTAGAGGAAATGCTGAAGGCATTCACACAGAGGTTTACGATAAGCCACATGCTAGAAATGAAATCTTTTTCAATTAGGCAAGAGCACTTCCGATTGAAGTCATTGGTTAATGAGATGTGAACAACTTTTGCACGAAGAAAAGGACTAGAAAATAAAAACTAACGCATCCATGAACATGTGAATGGGCTGTTGTTTTGTTTCAATGCTGATTTCGAATTGGGGTGGAATCCCAAATTCATTGTTTGTAAAAATGGTCATTATATAATTATCTATTGTAGCACTTAGCATTAAGAAATTAAGTTTTAAAGTATATCAGCTCATTGGTTTTTGCTCGGACATGCACATTATTAAAGGTTCAGAAAAATGCATTATATAATTTTGGTGGTAAAAAGAGTAGAAAATATTCACAGAAATAGTCATAATTGCTTTCAAAGGTACACTGATTTCATAATAACAAGCTCTCAATTTTCCATTTGTCATTTTTTTCAAATGTGCCTTAATCGTTCCAGCATCTGCTGTCTTACCTTCTGAGAAAGAACGAACGGGTTGCAGTAAACATAGACTTGGACAAACGAGGAGGGAAAGGTTAAGAATCGACTGCTACTTTTTGCAAATTAATCGCACTTAAACTTCTTTCCAGTGACAGAGTTAGCTGTCCGGGCCGGACATGCTGGTCATTTATGTGGACGTGTACCGTCTCTGTTTCAGTAGTTTAAGCTAGATTTGTTTTACGATCGCTTCCTTAAGTAGGCGTCTCGTCACATCTCAGCAGTTGCATTGTAATATAGGGAATTAATACACTGCGCCCCTCAATTTCGGAGTGCGTTTTTCTAACACTTTAGTTAATTTTATGACGTTTACTTGAAAAAAAAATTATTGTTGTTTGTTACGGAGTATTGGAAATAAATTGTAGCAGTACTACTTTCTTTATTAATTATGGACCGACCAGTGGTCGAGCGCGTAGCGTTCTGAACTGGGAGACGGAAGGTGCCTGGTTCAAAACCAAGTCGCGTCCGCCGACCTTACCGTGCGGAGTTTTTCGTGGTTTCCTCCGAAACTTAGCTTAAATATGGATTAGGGCCCCTTAGAAAGACCCCCATTCATTAGCCATTCATTAGCATTACGGAAATTGGCCGTAATCCCACAATAACTGTAACTGTGTTATTTATATTCGTTAAGTTAAACAGAGAAAGGCAGATTATACGAATGATATCAGATAATTTTCTGGCTACCTTTTTTTTTTCTTTTTCTTGCTTTTTTTAAATATTTGTCTGTTCTTCTTTACTTCTATTTGGTAGAGGGCTTTTTTAATGCTTTTTACAAGTTTTTGAGGGGATATACAGTGTGTGTCACAATTCCCTTCCGGGTTTGGAAGGCTTATAAAAAATTATATTACCAATACAGCAACAAAGTTGAAGCTATTGGATAAAGAAATGTTTCAAGTTCTGTTTCACATATGTTCAACAAGTTAACCTTTCGTGATGCGGCAGATATCAAGTCTGAAGTGAAATTCTTCTCTCCGCACACTAGCTTTAACATGTCGCGATCAATGGTAGCGAATGCGGTTATGATCCTTTTTCGGAAATCTTTTAAATCAGGAAGCATACGGGACTCGAACATACGATCTTTTATACAACCCCATAAAAAAATCGCATGGAGTTAGTTCCGGAGAGCGAGATGGCCACAAAAGAAGGCAATTGTCGTTGTCAGAACCTCGATCAATCCAAAGACGAGGAAGCTCGTTATTTGTGAAACAAAACTTGTAATGTTTCTTTCTCCAGTAAAGTTAACTTTGTTGCTGTATTGGTGATATATTATTTTCATAAGCCTTCCAATCCCGGCAGGGAATTATGACACACCCTGTATATATTACACAGCAACAGTTTTTCAACTGAAACAAAATTAAAGACAGGGCAGCATATTATGCGACAGATTGAATTAATATAATCTATTTTAAATTATGTCCAGTTTTCGGAATGCTTTTTCCTGCAAACCACTTTTCATACATTTTCTGCAAACCGATTAAATGAGCTTTCTCTAAACTTCTACGGATGGCCAATGTATTAAATAATTAAAAAAAAACTATCTATCATGACACTAATTTTTAATCTGATTACTCTCAAATCATTTCTTATAGTAGAGTTTTGTAAGCATGAGCATGGGTCGATATTTTTTTTAAATATTTTTTTCTGCTTAACCTTCTTGATAATCCCTCGATAATTATTATTTCTGTTTTTCAGATTAAAGGTATGTCAGCTTTTTATCTCAGAAATTAACTTAAGCAATAAGAAGAAAATTTGATCGCCTTAATAAATACTAATTCATAACTCATAAAATTCATTAAGATAAGTTTTATTGCAATTTAGACATTTACAGTTTGAAAAAAATATTAACGTGCACAATTTCTTGGCAAAAATCTGCAAAAAGAATACTTTTAAGTATATTTCTTAATGAAAGCAATCTAAAAATGGAAGACAGAATATATCTGGTATCAGAATAGAGACAGTAAAAAAGCGCTTTGGGGCTATAAAAACTTTTATATCCCATCTAAGAAACTTTGTAAAGATTCAGGCAATAAAAAAACGACTAAGAGAAACTACTTGATACATTCGTTTATATTTTTATTCCTAACTTTTTTCGTTGATTATTTAAACACGTTTTAATGAAAAGTGAGGGTAATAAATTAAATGTAAATCTGAGTATTCGCTGAAGAGCCGCCCGGGTTGTGTTGTAGTTAAAGAGCCATTTTTTCACACACCGGGTCCGGGTTCGATTCCCGCCACGGGTTTATGTGTAATTTCGTCCGTCCCTTCATAGAAGGCAACGCTAGTCTCCCTATTAGGCGCCTCTATAATTAAGAGACCAGTAATTCCAGCCTTGGTAGTGACCAATGCTTATAAACGGCAAGTGCCCGCCATTGGGGGAAAAAATTTGCTGGAGATTTTTACATACAAACACTTGAAGAGAGATTAAATATTTTATATTAAAATCCCAGATAAATACGGGTACTTCAAAAATATCTGGCAGCATTGTAAAGGGTGATAAAGAGAACCAAGACCACTCAGAATCACATGCAATGTATTGTTAAAGATTTTACGTAATCAAAAGTTGCCGAAGTCTTCGTGAAATTTCAAGCAAAACTTGCTGCTTTGAAAGTCGAATTTTTTTCTCAAAAAAATTGAACTACAATCTTTATTTATAAATTGCATTTCATTGTGAATAATTCAATTTCGAAATAATATAATCATTTCTAAAAAAGCTTTATAAGGAGACAGTTACCCATTGGTTTTTCTTATTACCTTTAATCTGGCGGATATGGCAATTACTCTAACACTGAAGTATAATTGTTTGAAACATTTTTAAGTGCGGGACACAATTTTGAGATGCACCGTGCAAAACAGTAATGGAGATGCACAACGTTACTTAGTCCTGTAATAATTTCATGTTTGAAATATATAATTTAATTCAATTTTTTTACATTATCATTCCATTATTAATTACTCCTCATTCAGTTGCATTTGTGTGTGTGTGTGAGAGAGAGAGAGAGTGTGGTGTTATCTCAAATATTGCGTTTTCCAGAAAATAACTGCAAACATCGATGAATTATAACAAATCATAACTGAAGAAATCTCGCCACCAACAATGATGCGAACTGTGTCAATAAAACAAGTTTCAACGTGTTCATGTTTGCATTTAAAATGGTGGTGAACATTTTCAGCATTTGCTGTAAGGAATGATAATGTAAAAAATTTAAATTAAATTATGTTTTTCAAATAAAAAGTTACATCTGGATTAAGTAACATTGTGCATATCCATCTCTGTTTTACCTCGCAAATAAAGTAATAACAGTCCAACAATGTTGGAAATTGTACTTTTAATAAATACTTAAAAAAGGTTCAAACAGTCATAATTCAGTGTTGGAATAGCTGCCACATCTGGCAGATTTAAGGGTAATAAGAAAATCCATCAGATTCTCGTTTAAATTGATCACAATATATATATATATAAAATAAAACCGGTAAACTTACGTATTATGGATATTCATAGATAAACCGTCGAGCAAAGAAATATAAAAAAAGGGATCCATAGCCTTTAAAAATTGCAAAAAAACTAGTAGCAAGATAAAACTCTATAAAAATTCTGAGCTTTCTAAACAACAAGGGGGCCGCATGTCGTAGTACTTGCGCCGATACCATAGTACCGTATAGATACCGTAGTACTTGCGCCATTCTATATATATAGGGTGTCCCCAAATGATGGTAATACGCTTTAATTCTTTATTATAGATAAGTGGGCAATGTACATTGAAAAAATAATGTTTAAAATTATGTAAGAAAAAGGTTTCTTCTTACCTAAACTTCTTGCGCGAAGAAAAATTTCCTCACGTTAATTTTAAAAAAGTTACACATTTTAAATTTATATACGACCCCCGTACAGAAAAATTTCCAGTTAGTAAAATATGGCCTATAAAAATATATGTTAATAAAATAATAACAAAGGGAAGTGATTTACAAAATTTGAGAATTACACCTTGAAATATGTCAGAGATATGCAAATAAATATATGCTGACTTAAAGCACTTTTCAATGGGCCTTGAAGCGAAAAAATTACGTTGGATATTTGCTTTTAGGGGGTCGAGCAAAAATTACGAAAAATAATTATTTCCGCTCTAGCAATGAATGTTGACATTCATATTCATGTATAGACCCCGATCATGTCTGTTTAAGGATATCTCTGAGACTTTTCTGATGAGTCGGAAATTTTGTTCATTCACTCATTAGTGTACGTGACGCATGTTACTAATTGGGAATGTTTTTGTACGTTATAACATACATATAATATGTATAAAAATTTAAAAAATGTAACTTTTTGAAAATTAACGAAAGGAATTTTTTTCTTAACGTAGTCTTTTCTCTTACCTTGTTTGAATATTTTGAATATTTTTTCAATTTTTATTGCCTACTTATCTCTAATAGATAAAGAATTAAAGCCTCTTGCCACCTTTTTTGGACACTGCATATATATATATATGCAATGAAACAATGTGAAAATATTCACAATGAAATGCGTTATATAATATATATAACGTACATATATTATATATATATATATATATATATATATATATATATATATATGTGTGTGTGTGTGTATATATGTATGTATATATATATATATGTATGTATGTATGTATACATTATCTTTTCTATTCTGTATACTCTTTTTAACTTTTATTTTATACATTTATTTTTTATGCTGTTTTATTCATTAAAAATTGTTCTTGATCCAGTGCCTTATACTATATGACAGCTTTTCCTTATTAATTCTTCCTTTAACCGTCAGCTCCCAGCAGCTATAATATTCTTCCAAGAAGTTTCGCTCAATAGCATAATCTTTCGCCTTTTAACATCCCACCTGATTCACTTATTAGCTCTTTGAGTGCATGATATGGGCCTACCTAATGCGCATCCTTTGGGCAATCTCCTTCTAATCAAATGCTTAGGAAGATTTTTCCAATAACAAAGGGAGGGGTAACCACAATAAATAAACATTATAGTAGCTTAAGAGTATTCTAAGTAGACAGAAAATTCTATTTTTTAATAATAAATTCTGGATTATTTGTTACGGCTAGACGTTCCAAATTTCGGAGATGAGGCTTACAAAAACTGTTGCACTCATAAATAAATCTCCGTTATTTAAAAGGTTTAATGGTTTGAATGTGCTTAATACTTACTAACTAGAATCTATCAGTTGAAGAAATCTATTAATAGATTCAATAAATAGATTTCAATTAATAGATAGAAATCTATTAATTGAAATAACAGCTAATCAGATTGTGAGAAAACTTTAATGTTAATGAAAAGTTTCTTGAGTAGAAAGGTTAAAGAAGAATGGCCCTGACTGTCTTGTCATTAATTTGTTTTCACTTATTTTCCGTCACTTTAAAAGTAATATATATTAATTAATGGATATAAATAATAGCAATTATCATACTATAAATTTAATGCAGGATGTGTCATAAAATTTATACAAATTTTGAACGGTCATAAAAAATTTATTTTCCTACCTATAATGTAAAACATCCGGGAAAAAGTAATGTTGCATTTAGACTTTATGGTTAGAGACAATTGAGTTTCCAGTATGCACTCAAAGCTTTACGCCTCTCGATTTTCTTTAATGGTGCATAGTAGAAAATGAGGTGTACCATCATAAACCACGTAACCAGTGCAGACTTTAGGATGAGATTCAAGCGGTGTAATTAGACTTCGGACACATTGGTGCGAAGTGCAGTATCAGCCGTGACTTGTACTCACAAATGTAGCGATGTTGAAGGTCATCATTTTGAACATTCACATTAACCACCACTTGGAGCATTCAGTTTGACCAGAAAGAACACTTACATTTTTTGCTGAAAATTATATCAGTCTTGAAGGTAACCCTTTGGAACATTTACTTTAACCACCATTTGGGACATTCCGTTTGACCAGAAAATGTGCCCTTATTTTTCAAATTAAACTAATCTAATGTGTGAAAAAGGGAAGGACTTACAAATACAGTTTTAGTATAATATATATATATATATATATATATATATATATATACCAGAAATGGGGAATCCAATATATATATATATATATATATATTGGATTCCCCATTTCTGATTTATGATAATAATATAAGCCTATCTCATTTGAAATTATTTTCCTGTTTGGTATAATAGCAATTTAAATATCAAAGATAAAATTACGGTAAATTCTGTACAAAAAATGGAAAAATATGTTGAAACGTAAAAGAAAATAGCTTTTTTGGAATCATGTGACTATGACAAATATATGATGTCTTGGTTATGTGAAAGAAGAAAGTTGTTTTAGATGGTAATTTAAAAAATATTTTTGTATTGAAAATCTCGTTTGCACCCTTAAAAAAGCACTCTAATACACTCTAGTTAGATTTTTATATTTGCCTTGTTTAGAAATTTTATTCAATATATAGACTTCCATTAATCAAATGATAAGTCTTACTCCACAAGTTTTCAAATTTAAAATCAGTATTAAAACTATCATTACGTAAAAGAGTACCTTATGGTCATCATTTTCTTACCTAAAACCATAATTCAAACTTTCTATTTTTGAAAAGAATACCTTTTTATTAGTTTTCAATATATTCATAATTGAGGAAAAGCAAACTATTAACTCATTTTTATTCTCTGTAATTTGAACCATCATTATGCTGATTTTTAAAACTTCCAAATTGAATTTTTATGCAACACTTTTGCAACAATCAAAGTTTTTTAAAAAAAAGACACCGTCTAAGAATTTATTACCGGATAAGTGAAAAATGCTCCCACGTGCTTCCTACCGCTTAAATCATTTACGGAATGTTAAAGTGTGTAGGGGAAAAAAGTAAGCTGTGAATCATTTTCCTTAAATTTAAGTAGCTTAATGACTTACATCCATTTATCTTTCTACGTGTTTCATTCTGTTTTGTTTCTTAAATTCTAGCTTTACTTGACTGAATAATAAAAACCGCGTAACTAATATCCTCATAACTTTTCTCCGGTATGTCATGTGTAGTTGTTTTTAACTTGTTCAAATATCACACTGCTAATATATTGATAAATGATTCAAACACTCTACATGTAAAAATGTGTTAGATGGGATGATTACATGCATTAACAATCCATTACAGTATCGATCATTTGCTAATCATATACTCTACTACAGAAGAATGGTTCTTTCCTTTTGTAGCTCATACTAATTGATACATCAAACTCACTCTGGTATACAATTTCAATGTAAATAATAATGCAAATAGCTTCTTTGAAATGCAAATATACATCAGACAAAATGATGCACAGTCTAACATCGCAGACAAGTAATTAATCATTACGTAATAAATAGCATAGAATAGTGCAAAGTGCGATTTCGAATATCAGAGTTCATGTTAAGTTTATTACTTTTATTTATTTATTTACTTGTTTTGAAGTTCAAATTAAACTCTTGTTATAATTTGAAGCAAAGTATTTTTCAGTAATCTGACAGACTAACAAGGATATCAATTAATTGGACTCCTTTGCTTCCTTTTTTAACTGTGAAGTGAACTGTTTTTATATAAAACTTTTCACACTAATATTCAAATAAACGAATAGCTAAGTAAGTGAAACGATCAAATTAACCACAGGTAGTATACTATACATTCAGTAAAATATAACTACTTAAAAAAATTATAAATCAAACCGAACTATAAATTCCGTAAATCAACCCTGTGTAAAAGTATAGTTACGAATGAAAGCCCCGTAAATTTTTGTACAATCATCTTTATTGTACGTAAGATTCTCAACTTCCAGAAAATCTCTATCTTGGTTTTTGATAACTCATGTATGTTGCAGTTAACATCTTTTATTTTGTAACCACTACCAACGTTTTACAAAAAATCCCTCTTCAGAAAGCTCCTCAGTCTAATAATAACATCTGTAGTCAGTAATATGCAGTTACACAAGGCATGTTGATTTCAAGATTGTTGTCGCCGGTGTGAATACAAATGTTTTTATGTATGAAGCTCTGTTTCTGTGAAGACCTCTCTGAAAGGCTTAGTATACAAAAGTTACGTGTAATGACGCCAAAATATATATATATATAACGTTAATACACCTAAATGTAATTTAAATGTGCGACTAATAGATGAAATTAATTCCACATAAAAAAGGGAGCAAAGATCTGTCGCTGTAAATTCAATGTTGAGGAAGATTGTCGAGTTTGGCCACTTTTCTACTTTTGCAAATAACTTTCGTTTAAGGAAATAATTGGTCACTCTAAGCGTATCATTAGTAAGGTCTAGGAAAAGGAAATACTTTTGCAACACATTCTAAATTGATAGGGCAAAAAATGAAAAAGGTTCAAGCCATTTATTAGTAAAAAAAATGGCTGTCAAATTAGGTCCTTTCTATTTAGATTGAACCATTGATAAAAAATAACAAAAGTTACGCTGAAATGATTGAAAATAACACAGAAAAATGATTTAAATAAAATAAAAAGCCGATTTTGTTACGCTTGCACAAGTTATTTTTAATTCGATTGACGAAAACTTCACAAAAATTGTGTCTGAAAACTAGGTTGAACGATATTATTTGAAATCGCAGTTCCAGCAAACGAAATAGCTCGTCGTTATATTGGCGTACTTCAAATCAGTTTTTTTCCCCATTTAGTGAATTCAATGGAGTTATTACAATGCCGATGAGGCACTATTTCTAGCTCCTTATCCTCATCCGAAGAAAACTTTTTCTGAGTTTTTTAATCAGGCAACTCATTTAGCTGGTACTTAGTGGTGAACTTCATTGGGGTTAGTGCGGAGCCCCCGGGAAGGGAGGGGGAGAGTAGACAATTACAAGGCGAGCCTGGGTACTGAACGCGTGGAGGTGTTGTGACGTCACAAGAGAGAATGGACTTTTCTCCGTTAAAAGCATTAGAATCATACGGAAAAGTAGAAGAAACTAAGATGTTTTGTGCCTTTTATGGATACTAATGGTTAGTCAGCAATCTCTATTCTTAATACGACATACTTGATAATAGTTATTAAGCTATAGAGTACATAAAAATATAAAATTGCCGTATTTTGCATTAGTTTTATTGATTTCTGTTCTTTTGTTCTAGCAATCATTATGCTTCCGTTTGCTGCGTCCCAGGCTGTAAGTAAAGCTAATATCAAAAGAGGAGAAAATGTAAAAGATTTCACTTTTCCCAAAAAACGAAGAAAAGCGGGCCGAATGGACCAAAAATATTCCAAGAAAAAATTGGTCCCCAGGAAAAAATACGTATGTTTGTATTGAGCACTTTCGAGATGAAGATCTTTTAAAAGACGATGCTATTTTAAAATCAGATGGAGCACTTTTAACTGTAAAAAGAAAGCATTATAAATTAGAACCGAATGCTATCCCGTGCATTTTTTCGAGCTTACCAGCCTATATATCCGATATTACCAAAAAACAAGAAAGAACTGACCCTACTAAAAGAAGAGAAAACGTTTAGGAAAAAGATATTGAGGAAACCGAAAAAAATAATGCAAAGGAAACTATAAATTTTTTTGTAATTAAGAAATGTATCAAGAGTTTCATGGCAATTCTATGTTAAGAAAATTTCACCTTTAATTATAAACTAAACGCAGATCCCCTTCCACTGCACATACCAAGTAGCTTAAGGTTCAATGCGGATCTCATGGTTGATTTATTTATTAAAAAAAAAAAAAAAAAAAAAGAGAGAGAAATCTATTTGCTTGATACTTAGAAAAACAAAAATATAGAAGGTATTTATTAAAGAAATATTTCCAACTAAACGGTTTATCGGAATGTGTTGAAAATTCTGAAATTAAGTATGAACACAGATTTGGAAATTAACTCAAAAAAGAAAATGTATTACTGCAATGCTAAAAACAATAACAAAAAAGTATATGTATTACTGCAATATATTTTACATGAAAACCCCTGAGAGCATTTAGACAGTTTTACATATTCAAGAGTTATACTCACTAATTTTTAAAAATATTTAATTATGTATATTTCAAATGTCTCAATGTGATATTTGAAAGTCTTATCTAGAAAAAATTAAAGCAAACACTTGTAGTGCTTTCATGAAAAACTTTATAGTATTTGTAAGGTTTGGGTAAAAGCTTTTACTTTTTATTTTCTTGTTTTTGTGCTTTAATTGCTTCTAATAAAATTTGACATTAGGAGTCTGTATAACATAATTATATATAGTATGTATTGTACAAGTTTTTAAAATATTAATTGTGGAAATTTCTGATTATAATCCTCGTGCTACTAGTGTTTATTGACATTATTGATCAGATTTCTTCCATAGAATTCAAAACAAACTCTTTGAAATCCCATCCTCTCCTGTGACGTCACGAAATGGCTTAAGATGACTATTTATGAATCTGGATATTTTTAACATCAATTCTTTCAAAAAGCTTATTAAAACGAAGCAAAACTAAATAATGTATTTCAGTTTTTAAGTAAAATTAATAAAAATTATTATTTTTACTTAAAAATATATTTACTTTTACTTACTTAAAAATATGACTTTATGCTTATACAACGTATAAATTTAATCCATATAATTTTAGATAAATGATAACATTGAGTAACCATTATATTATTTAGAATGTATTTGCTAGCCCGAAATGCAAAACATACTGCATACAATGCTGAAACTGCTTTAAATTCAGTACCAATTTATTTCATTAATTTCTGACAAAAAATATTGTTGATTCACTATTATTTAAGAACAAAGTGTTGTAAAACGAAAATGCTATTTCAATGCGTCATAAAAAATTAAGCTACTCGTATTTATTGGCATTATTAATTCCATTTCTTCCATTGAACTCAATGCAAACTGTTCCAAATCCCATCCTTTCTTGTGACGTCACGAAAACCAGTACCCAGACCCCCCTCTTGATTTCTCCTCTCTCTTCAGTCGCGGCGACCCCTGTTAGTGCTAGTGTTTGTGCGTATTCGAAGAGTTTAGTTTTCGTCTAATGCAAACATATTCCCTTCCGTAGTCAGGACGATGTTGGTCATAGCTTTTGCTATATTAATTTCTTTTTGTTAATCAGATTTGCAGTTATCGGCATTATGTCGCTTCAAAGATTGACACAGCGTCGTCGACACTCCGATAGAAAATAATCCATTCACTCATGGGGCCCCATCCTGAATACTGAAACCTAGACGACAAGCGCCATTGCGCATTGATCTCAAATTAACAAATACTTAAAGAATGTTACCGATGCTTTTCTTTTTTGAACATAAATCATAAAGCGCGTTCACACGTCTATCTAGAAGATTTCGTTTTCTATAGGGACAATCTACTGAGTACACTGCACACCAAATGTCTGTTTTCACGTTCCAAGTTTGTCATCTCACAAAATATTTGATGCCACAGAAAGAAGTTTTTCTGGCACCTCAAATTGGCGGCGTTAGTAGTCAAAATTTAAAAATCACACTGGGTCTATCTTGACGACCTTCTAAATGTAAAGTGAGAAGATCAAGATGAGTTGTGTATTTCATGAAAACATGAACGCGTTCTCAAAAAATTCATGTGACATTCTCGGAACCATGGATTTCACGTACCCTCAAAAAGTGGGTAACATCTTTCTAACTTCAGGTAGCTGTTATTAATCCCTTTCGAGCATATGCTGAAATATTAGTGAACTTTCCGACCATTATGTGACAAAAATTAATGTCTTTTACAGAAAACACGTGACTAAAATTGATAGTTTAAATATTTTGTTTCGTTTTGCTGGTGAAATGTTTGAAGGAAAACCCAATGCTTATGAATCTTTGTGAAAAACTTAAACAACACTTCAACACTTTTCCAAAAGTGATTATTAGCAAGTAAGTAAAAGTTTGAATAAGGCGTTTTGACCCCACATTGCTATGTGATTATGATTCCTTATGATGTAACCTACCTAAAGTTTGCCCCAATCATTATGGGACACCCTGTATTTTTTTCTATGAAATGAGGTCCGTACTGCTTTGATTTTAAGATAAGGTTACCTCCAAACATTTAAGAGTCATATTTATTGGCCAAAAGTCTACTTAGAGCTTTATGGACTCGAACGACAATTGCTATTATCAAAATTTTCAGTGTAATTTTCTACCATCATTAAAACTAATTCTCGTTGTTTGTTTCATTAATAATTACTGATTTCAGTTATCTTCAATAACAACACAGACAAAATTTCTTCATTTTATTCTAAGTATCATTAAAAAGCAAATTTAAAAATGTGAAGTGACCATAGAATAAAAGTGGCCTACA
Source organism: Cheiracanthium punctorium (assembly GCA_038373885.1). Classification (NCBI taxonomy): domain Eukaryota; kingdom Metazoa; phylum Arthropoda; class Arachnida; order Araneae; family Cheiracanthiidae; genus Cheiracanthium; species Cheiracanthium punctorium. The sequence goes on from JAWZYV010011819.1 coordinate 956,587, forward strand.
GTCTCCCTGAAAGACTGTATTCCCAGTTAAAATCCTCACAGTGGTAACTTAACACAAAAATAGGATTTAAAATGGTCACTAATCTCTTTCAGAGCTCATAACAATTTTATATCAATCACAAGAGAAGATCTTTTGTGCTATGTAGACACAGGAATGCATATTTTAAGGCCCTCATAGAAGTTGGGGGAAAATGCATACTAAGAAACTACACATTGAAAAAAAATACTGTTCAAATGTAACATAAAACTTACACATTTTCCAGAGTGTTTGCTCATTTTCTTAACTATTTCTATTATTAGTAAAATAGTACTAACCGCTCTTATAAAGAAATTATTGGTATTTCAATATTATTACATTATTATTATTATTATTATTATTATTATTATTATAAATGCTTTCATAATTAACGCTGTCATCATTATCCCTTTAATTATTATTTTTGTGGTACTACAAATCTCAATTTCATTTTAGGGATTTAAGCTGGAACAGAATTAGAGAGCTGAATGACAGAGCATTTTCTCACTTCTCGCGTCTGCAAGAATTGTAAGTATTTTTGAATGTAAAATATCTTTTAATAAACCTATTGGCAAATTACCTATACATCGCATGGGTATTTAATATTTATTTTTCTGAAGTTATTTTCCTCACAAATGAATAAAAGTATTTGATTCCTTAGTTCATACCAGTCGTACTAAGTCTTCAAATTATACAATGGAAAGATATACTGTTATATAGATCTTATACTGCTTTATAAATAACTTGCATGTGTCTCTCTGGAAATAACTATTTTGACAAGCTGATTTAAAATGATCTCTTAAGCCTTGTGAGCTCTTTCATTTCTTCCAGTTTCATGACACGACAGTACATATTTTGAAATTGTTAAACTTCTTAGTTCTTGAAAATACTCTTTGAAAATTCAATCCTCTAGCATGGAATTATGGATGTGTATGGAGAGAAAATATTCAAGTCTTAACATTTTTAAACCTGGGTTCGACATTAACCTCACAATGATATTGTCCTGTGTTTTCACTATCAGAAGAAGAAAAGAAAAAAAAGAAAGAAGAAAAGAAGAAAGAAAAAAAGAGACAAATAGTAGTACTTCGTACCAGCTGCTGCGCTAGAAATTTGGACCCTAATGCGCCTCTACAAAGAAATGATGATGCGTTTTAATAGCTACAGAGAACTCTTTCAGGCCGTAGCTTTTGATCCTAAAGGCTCAGAAACAGTGTACTGAATAGCTACCCAACATCCCTTATGTGAACTCTTTGACTTTTTCTTGTGAGCTAAAATTGAATGTACTGAACAGGACATATCTAAACACACTGGAGGACTTCCAAATAGGCATTTTATTTGAAATCCAACCAATCAAAAAGCCCGTGAGGTGAAACATGTAATATTTAATTTTCAGTCCAGCCTCGACTGCACCCAGTTCCCTGACAGCACAGCAAACTTGCATCAAACTTGCAGCAAGCTTGATTTATCAAGTCAATAAACTTGAATTAAGCTTGAAAATTTCAAGCGTGTAAGCTTAATTCAAGCTTGAATCAAGTGTTCTAGTTTACACTTGCCCAGCTTGCATTAAGCTTGACATTTCAAGATTGAATCAAGCTTGACATAGCAAGCTTAATTCCAAGCTTAAAAAATTTTCCTAAAAAAAAAATTCCTAAATACACGGGTCACCGGTCGGCGAACTCGCCCCACATATTTTACTTTGCCATGCATTTTCCCCTCTACGCTGAAATTTCAATTTAATCTGTTTCCATCGAGTGTCCGCGGCTAGAATAGAACCCGGGACCTTTGGGTTGGGAGGCGAGCGTGCTATCTGTTCCGCCATTAAACCTCGCACAGCGGTCTGTGGCGACCCCCAAGAAAAGGCATGGCGACCCACTTGGGGGTCGCGGCTCCCGGTTGGGAACCACTGATTCAGAATCATCTGTTCGTAAACACTTAGAAATTTGCACAATTAAGGAAGATTATGCATGACAGCAACTTAAGAATATCTGTTATCGACCAAATTTTGTAGCAGCGTTTTGTTATTTTTTTTTCAGAAATTATCTCCCACAGTTTATTTATAAAATTACGAGTGCCTCCCCCCCCCGTTCATTAATTATAGCTGCAGATGCCTCCAAACAGAGAACGTTGTTTTATGGCCACCCTGCGTTTCCGATACTTTAGGGGTTTTTTTATTAAAATACATTTATTAACTTTTTATTTGCATTATGCACTTTTTTAACTAAGCATTACCTCAGCATATATTCAAAAATCAAAGAAGTAGCTTTGTGTAAGTAGCAAATACAAAACCGAAATTAGAATTTCCGCTGGCCTGCATATATGTGGGAGTTAGCATATTATTACTTCAGAGATCCTTTTCAAGTGCCATAAGGACGTAAATGTTCCCGATGTTTATTCTAAATCCCTCAGAGATTTACTTCAGAAACTGCTGTATCATTTTTATTGTTTTGATTAACTCTTCCCCTTTAGTTGAAATAGCAAATGAAATCTCTATAATCCCTGTGAAGACAGACGATTAAATTGATATTCTTTTGATAACAGCTTGAACTTCTAAACTTCCATTCTCAAAAGGAAGAAGAAAAAACAATCTTCCTTCATGCACGTTATTACTTTTTAAAAAGCTACTTTCTAGAAGCGCTATGATCATACCAAAAATATTGAATTTTAAATAAACTTCAAGAAAGGTCCTCTACATATTTTTCAAGTACTTTTTTGTTATTTATATTCCTTACTTTCAAAAAATTTTCATCGTGAAAATTATTTCCGAAGATGTGTATATAGGGGAAGGTGGGAAAATTCAATATGAAGTTATTATATTAGGAGAACGAAGATGAAACATATTAAGTGTAGACACATGTTCGTCAAATGTTTTTTTTTTTTTTTTTAGCCCGTTGCAATTGTCTCCATAACGGGCTTTGGCTTAATATTTAATAATATTTTTAACCCATATTGAGTAACTAAAAAAACAGAATTCTGTAAAAGAGTCCAAAGGATCGTTTTACCCGCACTCAAGTGCAAAATGATCTTTCATTTGAAAATAATTGTAAATTGCATTTTATCGGCAAAACAAAAGATGTAAAAGTATTTATAACTATACATAATGAAAAAAGTACAATAGTATAGCGTGCATAATTTATTTTATAAAAATTTTAAAATAAAAAAGTGTCACAAACAATAAAATGGAATATTTCAAATTTATAATTCAAAAATTATGGCCTAAAATAAACGCAGAAATAAATTAAATAATGTAATCGGGAGCACGGATTTTGAGAACCTCTGAAGGGTTGCCATGATGACTAGATCCCAGTACTGGAGTATCTTCAGTCGATGGATCATTTTAACCTGCGGTATGAATGTCCACTTTAGGTCATAAGTTGTTATTGAAACACGCCGAGAAACATAAAAAACTTAGCAAGTGTAATTCATATCTAAAAACACACTCTATTTAGTAAACGAAGTTATATTTCTGGAAATTAAAGACTGCATTTCTAAATAAGCAGAAAAGTTAGTGATTACCTTATAAGAGATATAAAACCTAGTATTTTTTAAGATTTCTACTCGGACACGTAATTCACTGATCGCTTATATTTCGCCATTGCTTCTTGACTTGACACAACTAGTTACGTGGTAAAATAAATGAAAACTTTGTGGAAAAACACATATAAAATGTTACTTATAACACGATACGATCGTTTCGACCAAAAATTATTTCCGTCTTCCTCAGTCAAAGCCCTTCGTCTCACAGAACAGGGGAAACTGAAAAGATAAACAAACAAGCATCTAGATAATTGTATCTGTTGAAAAGATAATCAACAAGACTTTGACTGAGGTCATATAAGTAACATTTTAACGTTTATAAGTAACATTTTATGTGTGTTTTTTTCACAAAGTTTTTATTTATTTTATCGTTTAACACCAGTATTTTGAGTGTTTTTTTTCCGTAGTTTACGTGTTACCCAGTAGATAGCGCTACCCATATTGAAGATACAACATATTTGGATCGTTTTGCCACCTAGGATAATTTAGGGTCACCTTCCCCTAATAAATAAAAATTTTTCATGAGAATATTACAACTTTTTTTAAGCCTCTGCAAAATTAACATGATATGGTATTATAAGTCCTTTCTATTTTGTTGGTTTGGCTATCTCTTACACCTCTCAAAAATGTATTCGAGTGTAAGTCAATTTCCTCATGTCTATTTCGCTATTACTCAAATATATTTTGAGTGGGTGTACACTTTTTCTAAATAACAAATAAAAAATCCAATAAGAAAGATATTCTAAGAGTCTCATGCATAATAAAGTAACTCTTTGCATTCTCATAAAGGAAGACGTTTTCTTTGATAGTGGTGTCAGTCCATATTTGACAAAAAGTTAGTTAATAAGAACAATGAATGCAATCTACGATGAGATTTTTATCTATAAATAGTTCCCAAATACAATCCTTAAAAATGTTCATCACTTTTTCAATGTAAATTTACATAGTTAAAGAAATTTCAAACCATTCAAATACAAACCCTTAGATACATCAATTTCAAAGAAAATGGTTAAAATATAAGACGAAATACACTGCATTCTTTTCTGCATTGGAACTTCACCAAACAATACTTTTCCTGTAATCCACCTTCATTCTTACAGAAAATACTGAAACAGACTAATAACTGATTAATTTCTGGAAATATTTTGAAAGTTCTTAAAAAAAAATTTATCATAATTTTCCTTCGGGAACTCATTTACTGTGAAAACTGTGTTATTAAAAGCATTTTCTGAAAGATCTATTATCCACAACTTGAGTTCTCAAATAACTGTAAATAATTTATTCACTGTAAGAAGTACATTCTGTTTAAGATTAGGCAAAGTGCTTTCCAGTTTTCACGAAAGAAAATATCTCATTCACAAAAGACAATTTATTAACTTTTTAAAATGCAGCTTCGTGTTTCAGAGTGCTCTAAAATTTGGAAAACAATTAAGGAAATGCATTTGAAAGACTAAGATGTAGCATTTTCCTTACGTTTCATAATATTTTATCTGGATTTATGTAAAACAATTTTAAATGGAATGTAGTAAGATATCAGTTAAACAAACAGCAATAGAAAAATAATTAACTTTTAGAGGTTTGGATTCACAGCTGTTTTAAAGTTCATTTCATATTCAAAGCAGATCTCTTGGGTAAAACTGTTTATTCTAGTATATTAGACATATATGCTTTCACATGAAACAGTTTTGGAATCCGGTATCATGCCTTCAAAATAACACAATAAAAATTCATTTACTTCAGTACAGAAAGCAATCTTTTGCATTCCCAAGAAAATTAGCGACACCATGAGGGAATGTTGTCTCTAAAATTCCTTATTTGGATCATAACAAGTTCTTTCTTTTGTTTTAGTTTTAATTTCTCTCTTTTGACTGTTCCCAAATATTCCAAAATTGTACTTTTGGATATCCTTTTTATATGTACAGTAACTTTGAAATGTTTATTCTTCCAATGATGCAGTACTGGTACATTAAGCCTTGGCCGCTATGTCGCCGACAGTGAAGGCAATTTGTGAAGGGTCAACCAATGGGAGGACATCATTACCCATAACAAGGAAATCGAACCCGGACTCAAAGTGTAGTAAAACGGCTCGTTAGCCACTAATCCACTTGGCGGCACAGTATAAATGTAGTAAAATGTGTCAGTATGTTTATGATTAACCGTATTTTCAGTTATTAATTTCAAGGTAGTTTATTTAAATTTTAGATTTCATGTTTCTTTGAAAGTTTTTACCATTTGTGAAAAGGCATGGCATTGTTTTCTTGTGTATTGAAATATTTTCGCAACATTAAATCATTATTTTATTTCTCTGTATCTAAAAAATGTGCAGTTTTAATAGCTATGCATAACAAAGTAGTATATCAGCAAGAATCAGAGAAATCTTGCCAAATAGAAAAAAACTATTTGAAAAAAACCATCTATTAGTGACTTTGAATTTTAATTGATAACTAGTAAAAGGATATCAATTTTTAAAAGATAAAATGTTAAATTTAAAATGTCCTTAACTTCACCTCCAATAGTATTAGAGTGATAGTAGTTGTATTACTTTCCTTTTTAATGGAAAATAACGTCGAACTAGACACAAAGAAAATTTTTATCCTTATTTTATTTTTCTAATAAATTATTCATCATGTACATAAAACGGATTTCAAACAAAATGAGTTAACCGTTTCACTCATTCAAATCTCTTATAAAAAAAATTTTAATATGGAACCTAATCAGTATTGATTATATTAATTATTTGAGAGGAGGAAATAAATGTTAAAACTAATTCTAAACTACTAAACATGGAGTGAGAGCTTTAACTAATATTCGAAAAAGTTAAAAAGTGGGGTAAACTGATAAACTTAAGCTTATTTTTTTTAGTAATTCAGTAAGTGGTTTGAAAATCTGGAATTAATCGAAAGACTTTTTTAAACCTTCGTGTATTAAAAAAATTCTTAATGATCTTCTATTAATCTTCTATTTTCTTAATGAAACTTTAAGCAATTCAATAAAATAAAACGATTTAGTCACAGTACAATTGCATTTGTATATTGTTACATATCACAGATTTTTCATTAAGTCATCAAAACTACCTTTATCTTACTACGGCAAAAGTCTAATATCTTCTTCAGAAGTATTAGTTCCTTGATCTTCTGAAGATCTTTTTAATAATTAATGTTCATTCATTTTAGCGTTTAACCTATTATACTTTTTTTCAGAAACATGGCTAACAACCTGTTGGAGTCAATTCCTGAATTAGCATTCCTAAAACTGTCGACTCTCCGATCTCTGTAAGTTAAAATTATTTATAACTATTTACTCGGTAAGGTATATTTTTATTCTCATTAAAAGCTTTCTGATAGCATTACTTTTGTTGCAAAAAAATATAGCCTTTAAAATACTATATGAAGTAAATTATTTTTATTTTCATAAACAGAAATAAATATAAATAGAAAATCATTAGCGTTAAAAACAATGTTTCATAAAATAAATCATAGAACCGAAGTGCCTCTTGTTTGTGTTCACCAAGTACTATACAGCAATTCGATTCTGAAGCTGACTCTATATATATGGTTCAGGGGCGTAGCCAGAAATTTTTCATGGGGGGGGATGGGGGTACGACTACTGCAACTCACATATATGCATACATATGTGTAATAAGGGAGTGAAGAATATACATTTTGTATGGCAAAAAATTCCTCATGGGGGGGTTATGACCCCCCTAACCCCCCCCCTTGGCTACGCCCCTGATATGGTTTTACGTAAAAGTAAATAAAGGTATAAAATTTGTAACGAACATGAAAGAAATTTATTTACTCTAGCAATTGTCATAACGTACTTAATTGTACAACGATATGGTGAGTACTTATATTATATCAATTGTAATAATACTTAAAATTTTAGATTCAATAGATAGTCGAAGTTGCTTCTAACTGTGTGATGAAAAGGTAAGTTAATTTTATCAGAATTCTGAGAAATATCCGCAGAGAGTAGCTCTTTTCAGCCGATTAACAAAAGGTAAATCTTTTCTATTAAACTATATTCCATATTTTGAATGAATTCAAGAATGGGATTATTTTACATGAAATAAGATTAGACTATCTTTACATGGAGTAAACTCACCTCTTGAAAAAGTCATATGCTATTTTGTACGAATAGTAACTTTTTATAAAGCTCACTCTGTTACTTCTATAACATGTGTAAATGCGAAATTATCTAGTATTTTCTTGTGTAAGAATATAGTTATTTATATGAAAAAAAGTGAAAATTTTTAAAGAAAAAAACACCTGTAAACTTTATTTTATATACTAATATGACAATTTGACTTACAGCTAAGAAGGAATAATGTCAATAAAATAACTAACATAAATTGCTAACATGAGCTACTAGCAGTACTTTTCAGCTTGGTAAGTTGACGGTTACTCTAATCTTAAACAGATTGCTGTACACTTTGATAATCACTTACAGCAAATCATTTGTTGCTTAGGGATTCAAACAAGCGATTGTGTTAACGCGTTGCGAACGTAATGGGAAATCGAAAAATGTTTTACATTTTATCAAAATTTTCTAAAATTGTTTGTGTGGTTGTGTCACCATTGGCTTTAAAAGTGTTCTTGAAGCATTTAAACATATTTCAGCGAAAATTAGATTCATTAGGAAATATCTGCATTCATAAAGTGCGTGTTAATAACTAACAATGTGTCAGAATTAACAATTATTCCTGTTATCATGAAATATACAGATTACATATATTTTAGTTTCAACTTTTTTATGCTCGGTAAAAGAGATACACATGTAATGAATGCGCATATTCTTAAAGTAATATTTTTGTTCTATATTTTTTCGCATATTCTGCGTTAACCAAAGTTTAATCCTCCTCGCATTCACTGACGTCTGTCATCTGATGAGGATAAATAAATTTGAAACGCGTCTTAGGGCGCTTTGTAGTAATATACCTGAAAAGCCATTTCACTTATCAAGGAAATATTTATTTTCTGGCATCTTTAAAATAATCTAATGACTTCCCTGCAAAGTTCACATTTACCCTATTAAAATTATACACCTAATGCATTTTCGATAAATACTCTTATGTTCATTGATTTCACCACAGTATCATTTCACAATTGCTCTCTTATGAGTAACAACTCTTCGGACCTATATTTCAATAGGTATATTTATTGAGTATTGAAGAGACAAGGGAATACACAAGTAATGTTCAACAGCAGAGTGAGGTATAGGAAGAAACGACACATGCAACTGATTGACTGTTAATCATTAATGACAAAAGCAGCGACGCCTAATGTTATATGCATCATACTCTTTAACTAAACTCAATTCACGAGAAAGGAGCTCTCCAATGTGGACTGAATATGAATTATTTGCAAGGTCCCACCGGTGTCATTAGAATACCGAATCGCCGTCCAGCTATGAATAGGGTAAATAGCTGAAATTACCAGAATTGGCCAAATCACTTTGATAATCAACATCAATTTAGCTAAACTGAGCAGAGGCTGTTTCTTGAACTTTAAAGCATTATATCGTGAGAATGAATGAAATTTCGTGAAGTTCTAATGAAAAGCAAGTTTCTTAAATGTTATCGAATACATGCTTTAAAGTTAAAATTATATTAATTTAAACTACATGAAATGGGATCTTACTGTTTTTCAATTATAAGTCATTTAACTTAAATTAAGTCTAATATCTCTATGTAGTATTGTTATGCTCAACAAAATTAATTCACTTGTTTGCTGTTGTTTTGGTTACATGTGATTTTCATAGTTAAATGTGTTTCATCTTCTGCCATATTTTGCATTTCTTGCGTCATTGCTAAAACATTTTTAACTGAACATTCCCAGATCATATTAAAAATTTGGTTATACTTTGGTCTTATTTTAAGAAGCTATTGGGTTGGCAAGAAAATCATTCCGGTTTGCGCAAATGCAGGCTCTACAATTACTCCTAAACTACTCGAATTATAACTTCCAAATTTCGTATAGATATGCAGACAAACAAGAAAAAAGTATAGGCTACTTTAAAATCTGAAAATACGCTTAAAAAACGAAAGCACTTTCTTGCCAACCCCACTACATTCCTAACTAAAAATTTTGGCAAAATTTTTAAAAATGAACAACCCACCAACTTTATTCCCTTTTCAAAGAGTTCGTTCACAATAAGTTATGTCGATTCAACACTAGATTTTGCGTGCAACTATTTGTTGATATGCTTTAAAAAATCGATTTTATTACTTTCAATCATATTCACTGTATTATTAGTTCAGAATCCTAGTGTGTTCGTTCGGAAACGACACTAACTTTCTTAACTTTCACTTACTTTCTAAAAAGGAAAAGAAAAACAAGATAAAGATTTTGGGTGGTTTTTCATTTGCGAAATAGATTTTAAACAAACTACCTTTTTGATAAAGAGAAAAAACATATTTACATATTGTTAAAGCAAAGTTCTTTAATTGCCAGCACTATTTGTGCGATGGTTGTAATCTAATATATGAGATCCCGATCTTTCTGTCCTATCATTAAAATACTTATGATGTCAACTATGAAATACAGAAAAGTAATTTCTTGTTACACTGAAGTGCTGTTTTCATATAAATAACTTCTCTTTCTCTTTTTTAGTAGTTCTGAAGATATTTATTAGATTTAGCGATTTATAATCCATTTATAAAGCGGCATCTTCTTAATGAGAAGCTTTGTTGATAGTGAATTTGTTAGTTTGAATCGTGGTATTCAACCACAGCATCTTAATGAAGTTGCTCGTTTTCATTGTTAGGAAAATCCATATTGTCACTAAGTGTAACACAGTAAGATTATTCTTTTTTTTTTTTTTGGGGGGGGGGGGTAGATTTGTAATCGCAACTCATCGAAATTCTTTGTGCTAATGAAACTTTTTTTTAAATATCAAGCTGAATTCTTCATGTAATCCCGAAGTTATTCTTAAATTGAACCCGTTAATATGTATGCAAACGTACGATTTAATGATGGACTTCTTCATATAAAGCATCTCAAGTCTTCGACGATGCCGTTTACAGTTGTTTTCATCCTTTCAAGGGAGTGCATTACCATGCTAAGTAGTTGCTCAGAAAATGTAGAGCTAGAAGTGCTTGACATTCCACGGGAGAAGGGGGAACTACAAGCTGCCCTAATTTAATCTATGAAGCCTTAATTATGTTAACACAAATGTTAGAGAAATTTGAAACAAGAGTTGACATAATTCGCCAGATAGATCAAGATGGCACAAGTGATAACAATAATTACAAGGGGTTAGCAGTAACTGCCTGTTCTAACGGTATGACTTTCAGGAAACAATAAAACCTAAATAGCATAAAAAGCAAATTTTAAAATTTAAAGTTCAAACCGAAACATTGGGAACGTATTTTATTATTTCTCAGTTTTAACTATTTTTAAAGTTTTGTTGAAAAATTCTAAATTTTATAAAATATTCTAAATCTGTTTCATTATCTTTTGACTGTTTCGATCTCTCTTCCAACGCTTAAGTTTTGTTGTGATATTTTTTCAAATTCAGCGTTTATACAGAGTGCCCGCTGAAGTCCATTGTCACCCTATTAACTCCAGAACGGGGAGAACTGTAGTCATAAAAGTAGCTTTTCGGTATCGTAAAGTAGCTATGCGCTACGCATTGAAACAACTTACAATGCAACATGGCTGCTGAATTCAGAATCAGTGTTCTGATCTCAAAGACGGTGCAAAATATGGGAAAATGCCAATTACAAAGGTGTTCAGCATCATTGGTTTAGTAAGACAACATACCTTGCTTTTAGATTAATGTCAAAAATAGAAGGCGTAAAATGCAAAGCTTAAAAACTTATTACTGATGCTTGTGTGAAAGTGTCACTTTACATATTGTACAATAGGCGGCGCTAATTACAGACCAGAATTCAAATGTGTATTGCCTCTGACGAAAACACTTTGGACATGAAGGATAAATGAACCAGCCTAATATCAAGCGAGTGCAGTTTTGGAAAACGCGACCGAACAAATGTGCGTTTTACGACTTCCAATTGTAGCATTATTGTGCACATTAATGTGCGCAAGGTGTCTTTTCTTTCTAAATACATCATGTTTAACAACATTCTGTATCTCGTACCGCTTTTGAGATAAAAATGCTAACTCAGAGTTCAGCCCAGAACTGTAAGCAGTTTCATTGCGTAGCGCATAGTCATTTTATTATACTAGAGTAAACTTAGCGTAGTAAAATTTTACTAGAGTAAACTTAGACTAAAAATAGGAATAAAACATGTTTTTTGTTTTTTATTTTTACACATTAAGAATTCCATAAAATATCACGCTTATCCATACAATAGCAAGTTTAACAAAGTCCTTATACAATGTAGCTTCCCAGTTATGCATTCAAACATGTATAACTTTTTACTTTACTTATCTTTTCTTTATATTAACAATGTTTCTAGTAAAGTAACTGGAACAATAATTGGCATGATAACATTTATTTATAGGAAACCACTTAAAGTCAATTAGGAGAATGCTACTCGAAACAATTATCGTACCTTGAAATCCACAATAAAGTAACTAAATAATTAACTCAAGAGGAAAGTTTCAAAATAAATTCTTCAAAGCTACAAGGATTCTTGAGAAACTGCAGCATATGAGACTCCTTTCATGTCCTTAACACGAGGCTCTTTTAAATGTGTGTGTGTGTGTGCGGTTTTCTTTTTTCTAATTCTAACTAAAAGTTTCGCTTAATGATTGGTAATTAACCCCACTTGTACGCTTTTCTCTTCATAATTCATTCCTCTACTTTCAAGTAGGATTAAGTATAAGAATGTACGACATGATTTCTTCGTGACTGAAAACTATCATACAAGAAAAATCCACAAGCTCTGCTTGGGCAAACACGCAAAGGGAAGATTTTCAGAGATTTAGAATCAGTTTGTGGATATAAATATTACATGTTTTGCTAACATTTTAAAAAAATGGAAAGCTGAAGATTTTATCTAAAGACATTCACAAGGGTTACCTTTAATGGCTTTTTCAAATGCGTTTTATAATCTTAATCCGGGTTTTTTCTGCAAAATTTTGTACCCTGAGCATGAAAGCTTGCAAATAAAATATGTACTATATTGTTAAAACATGTACTATAATTAGTTCTTAAAAGTATACTTGTTAAAACTTTTCAGTAAATTTCTAGTTTTTCGTGCAACACTAATTGGCGTTACAAATATGTTCAGCGTAAAGGGCGGATTAAAGGGGGGTGACCGTCTCCCTCCCCCCCCCGAGAAAAAAGAAGTTAATGTAAAAGATCCTTTTTTTTACTTCCATAAAATGGATGCACGTAATATTTATATCCACAATCAATCTTCCAACTGACCGCCCCCACCGACAAACTAACCAGTCCCCCCCCCCGACAAACTTGCATTAATCTGCCACTGTTCAGCGTTTATAATAATGAATTACAAGTTAGCTAGTTTGTTTTCAATAAAGTTTTTATGAGATATACCAAAGGTATATTTATAAGTATGCTTTTTAACAAAATAAATTATTAAATTCACATAAGTAAATTGTTGACAAATGTACTAAGATACTGTACGTACATTATCTCTTAATTTATGTCAGAATAGTGATAAATAAATTAATTTACATTTTTTACCACCGACAATCAAAGTTCGTCAATTTTAAACTTTCACAAAGATAATAATTTCTCTTCTATCATTTTAGACACCTGCAAAATAACCAACTACGAATCATTCCATCAAGCTCTTTTTGGCCGTTAGTAAACTTGGAAAATTTGTAAGATTTTGTTCACTTCTCTATAATTTCGAAATTTCTTTCATGTATTTGACAACCTCATATGGTTTAATGGTTGGACATCCTAATATGTTTTGATGTTACTTTCTACAGGTACTTAAGCCTCAACCAGCTTTCTTTTTTGCCAGAAAACAGCTTTTCAAAGATTCCTCGTATACAGACTTTGTTCCTAGATGGCAACATTCTGCAACAAGTTCCTATTAAAGCACTTTATCCTCTCAGTACGCTCGAGTCCTTGTAAGTATAAACAGCTTTGAAAGCTATTTCTAAAGGTCATAGCTATCATAATAAAATGTTACCTTTGTGAAATTCCCCACCCCCACCCCAAAAGAAGAAACATCACTGAGAGCTGATACAGCAACACAGCGTAAACGGAACATTCGGCATTAATCTGTACAAAACAACAAGTTAAAATAAGATACCTCTTGACCTTTTATTAAAAACTAAAAATTTGTATGCTTATACATATATACAGAGCAATTCCTTATTATACAGAGGACAAACTCCAAGGATCATTAGCTGAGCTCATGTGGAGGAAAAATCAACATAAGGACCTTGTCTGATCTCGAATCGTTTTAAAGTTATTGCGGATGCAATGGAACATTTCTGATTCTTTATTGTGAATTTACTAAGCAATCTAGACAAAAAAGAAGGATATATTAAGAAAAAACGAAACAAACTCTATGAAGATGGAGTGATTCTGTTACGATATTTAAATTTAATGACAAGTTACAAGCCCTGAAACCGTGAAAAAATACAAAATCAAACATTTGCCAAATTTTTAATGGACGATTCTGCAAACACCGTCTCAGCTACATTAGACAAAATTTACTAAAAGCTGGTCCATTCCAATAGCTTTAAAATAAGCTAGCAATGAACTACACAGGAAGTCTAATTCAGGAGAAAATGAGGCAAATGTTTGCCATAATTATTGAATTTCGTGTTTTTTTTTTTTAATCAGGCTCCGCCCATTTTCCGCCTTGCGCTTTGTTGTTCGCTTCTGACCATGATAATATGCATTAAATGTGTATAAATTTATATATATATGCATAAAATATATTTGGTATCTATGTAATAAATAAGTTGTAAGTTTTTGCATATAAATATTGTCAAAAGTGAATTTTAAGCTCAGGAATCGGAGCTATATCTAAGATATCAATCTAAATGTAAATATTAAAAGGATAAGCCGCCTTTTTATTTTTCAAATAGTTTCTAAATATTTTAAAAGGAAGTTTCTCAAAAATTAAACAAAAAAATTACTTTTTTTTTAAGTGTGTTTGAAATCTTAATGCAATATTGTTTAAAATTCTACTAGAGAATGTAACTAACATAAAACAAAATGTTCTTAAATATGACTTTTAAAAATTTACAAATTAAATAAATTAAAAATTTTGCATTTTCAGGTCAAGACTTAAAATCATTTATAATTTATTTAAGTATGTACATTTTCATGCTAAAATAATCAGTACAACTTATTTTTATAATTTAAAATATTTTAATAATAACATAATTTATTTTTTTTTACATTAAAAGTATTTCCTCTTTTAAATTCAAACTTAGCTACGCTGCTTGAAATTAAAATGAAATTTAAGAAAATTACTTCAAGGTCAAACAAAGAGCCTACAGATTTCACGCACTTCCTGATTAATGAATTACTTCCTTCTCATTTTTATCAATAATTATGAAAGTGGCCTAGATCAAGTATTCAGAAGAACGAGCTTATCAATTGCATCGTGCATCATCACCTTGAATTAAAATAATTTTAAAAGTCATGCATATTACGTACTTTTTATAGGTTATAAGAGGTGAACTGTTAGATTAAGGTGTCAGAAGTTGTGTTAAGCTAAACTAATGTGATTAAATATCTCGAAAAAAAATTACACGACTCAGACTTCCATAACATATTTTCAAAACAAGCCTGATCATGTTTTACTCTTTAATGATTAAAATACATTAAAATCAGTTTAAGACAACATTTTTAATTATAATGTTTTTCATTTTTTAGAAATCTTGCATCGAATGGGATTACAAGTGTACCAGACTACGCCTTCAGAAATTTAAAGAAACTATCATTTTTGTAAGTACTACATTACATTCTATTTTAAAATTGCAAATTTGATAAAACTAATGTCTTACCTGTTTTGCTTTTTATGAAACATGTACCACAAGTGAGTAAATTTTGTTTACTGATTTCAATTTTCAATTAAAATATTTTGATAAAGTCTCCATACTTTTTTCAATGTTAGTGGGCTTTTCAATGTTAGTGGGCTTCAACTAGTTCCATACCTTTAGTATCATAAATTTTATCAACTAGAAAGTCACTATAAATGTTAAATATATTTTTCAGGTTTCTCACTTAGGGACTAAAAGTGTACTCTGAAATCTCTTAAAAACCTTACTTTGAGGCCTTAAAAACATCTGCTATCGACCGCAGACAAAAAGCTTCGAACAAGGTTAGCGTAGAACTACTGCTCTAATATTCACTGTTTCTAATTCGCTCACCAGCTGCTGATACGAGCTCATTTATAAGCAAATAAGCTAGAACTTTTATAAGAGAAAAAAAAAACGCTTCTCTGAAAAGTATTAAATACTTTATTTTATTAAAGGTGCCAATCTCTGGGCATTTCTAGAGTGAGAAATTCACAAATGATTACTTCCCATCTCAAATGTGTGTGATAATTTTATTTCCAGAACTTACGAGTCATTAGAAGTTTAATCGTTGAGGAAGAAAAATATCAAAGTAAATTCAAAAGTGATGTACTTGAATGAAAATCAGATTTTCTGTGTTTTATACTTAAACGTATATTCTGTTTCATAGTTATGCAAAATTATGTGTCTTAAGAATAGATTATTGCCGACATGGGGAACGATGTGCGACTACTGGATTGGAAAAGAAAAAAAAAATCTGGAGTGACTCCACTCAACTTCCCGAACACTTGCGATTAAGATCATTACCAAGCATTTAAATAAATTTTAATCTATGAATAATTGAAACATATATACCAAATTGAAGCTCAATCGAATGCGCCGTTTAAACGCTAGCGCACGTTCAAGAATTTCTCCCCATATGCCATAATGTAAAAGCAATCTTTGTCATAGCCCTATAGAAAAACTATAAGTCCTATGAACATCAAAATCAATACCGGTCTTACGATGGTGGTTTATAATATATATACCCATTTTGAGCTCAATCGAATGTACCGGTTTAGAAGCTATCGTGTTCACTCACATACACACAAACACACACACACACTCACACACATCTCGTAAAAATAGCATAAATGAATTCAGGATACCTCAAAACGTGACAATACACCAAAATCTCGAAGTCGAATTTTTTTCATGATTATGATACTTTCCTTACATGGTACATGTTCGGAAAGTAAAAATGGAATTGCACGTAGTATTTTAAACATTCGTAATGAATTGTTCGTAATGCTATTTAAGACTATTGTTTTCGAGTTCGAACTAATAACGGGTAACGAATGCATACGGGTATACATTTTTGCGTTAGCTCTACTTGTAATACTAGGGTGACGGTCACCGTCGTTCCCTTGTTTTAAAATATATTGCTCCAAAATGCATTTGAACATTGCACTTACCTGTATTCCGAACTCAATGACAAAAATATCGATAAAAACATTTCTTTTATACAATTCTGGTGCTTTTGTTATAGATTGCATTACTCTGTTTTTATAGTGTTTGTATAAATATTAAGAGCTCTTTCTCTTTGTGAAATAGGATGAAACACTCTAGTGAAACATTTTCGTTAATCATGTAATATTTCCAGTGAATAAACACATCTTCACTTTTTCACTCCATGATGGTATTTCACATTTATAAATGAACCTTTCGGCATTTTGTTTAAACTAATATATAATTCCTTTGTAAATTACTTTAAAAGAAAGCATCGGGCACTACTGTGATTATTCAGTTTTACTTATTTATTTCCTGTAACACTTTTAAATGCATACAAATTGTATCAGTGTATAGAAACAAATTCCTTTTTTTACTCTCTTTATTTCATAATCGGATTTTTCAAGTGCAGATTTTTCAAACCAAGATTATCTCGTGAACGGGTTAGAATACAGCTTCGTATTGTGAAACAGGTTCTGTAGTTTTCTAAAATATTTTTCATTGATATTTCATATAAAGTATGAATTATTCATGATGAATTCATATAAAGTAGTATAATCAGTATGAATTCATATAAAGTATGAATTAGTTATCGAGTTATTGCATTAACGCATTAATAGAATAATGAAAGCATTTTTTACACCAAATAACTTTATCCTGTAATTCAAACAAGGTAGTGGTTAACTCCATTCTTCAGATGATATTTTTACAACTATTTTTCGCAAACAAACGCTTAAATAAATAAATAAATAATATTTGAAAATTCTAAACGAGGCACTCCAACTCGCAATTAAATTGCAGAACTGACGTTAACATGCTGCTTGCAGTATGTTTTTCGCAGAATAATTATGAAGTGGTGGGCGTGAATAGTTCCACCCTTACACAGAAACTATACACCCACATTGCAACAGTTTGTTATTTTCTTTCAGAAATATTCGAAATAAAATAAAGCGGAAAGAGTTTACTTACATAAGAAATAAGAATTTAGAAAAATGACAGTTTAAACAACATATTCCAACAATGCAAGATTTACATGTGTTTTATTAAAGAGGCTGAGCGGTATTCAAAGTCGGCGGATATGTATTCTGATTGATATCTCCTAAAGCCACACTCAAACTAATTCTTGAGATGTGTAAACATGTGCAGTTGTTTTGAATAAGCATATTTTGAAGTGAGCAGAATCATTTAGGTTATTATTTTTGCATTGCATTTCCATTTTTTTAAGAGAAAACTCTGCTGGGCGGTAGTTTAGAGTCATAGTACCTCCTTCGGATACGCCTTCATTATTTAACGGTGTAGTTCGGAACAATCCTGTGGTTTTGGTACACAAATACAAATAAACTAATTAAGTCATGCTCTTCAAAATTTTTAGAATGTCTCTTTACAAGCTGTACTATACATCGCAATAAACGATAAATCTGTATCAGTTGCTGAACTTTCAGAAAAAATTCTTAAAAATCGAAAATTTAGCAGGATGCGTGACTCTTCTACATACCGTGTAGCATTATTACAATACTTTGGAGAGATTATATAAAACCGTTCTCTCCAACCTTTTTTCCGCGGCGGACCGCTCAGCGTTTGTTAATTTTACTGCGACCCGCTGAAGGTGTGTGTGTGGGGGGAGGGGCGTAAATTGTTTAGATTTTAGATTATTTTGACTTAATAATATTCGATAATGTTGATGTTATTATAATTTTATGAGTCAATGACGTTACGCTTATTTATTGTTCAATAAAAAATCTCGTTTTATTTATTTGTTTCGTTTTTCCAGAACAGCACATTTATTTTCAGTTTTGTGAGAGCAATTTTAATTTATAATTTTGAATTGCTTAATAAACAATAAACTAATTTAAAATAGTTACAAAATTTCTTCTGTTACAAAGGTATAAATTAACACAAACCCGAGAGAAATACACTACTGTTAATAAAATGGAAAAAATATGGACCGGTACCGGTTCGCAGAGCGCGGGTTAGGGACCACTGATGCAGAACTATAAATGCAACAGACACCATTTTCAATAAGATTTCCCCATGGGGTACTACGGCTTTAGTATTAGTCCTTTTTGTGGCGCTTTTATTTTGGCGACTTTTTTTTTTTTTTTATTTTTTGGCAAGATAAAAGAGGCATTTACGGTAACCCTGCCGTTTGACGATTGAAGTTAAAGTATGATAATTCTAAGCCGGTTTTTATTCCCGGAAAATGGCTACTCACTGGTGTCAACGTGCTTTTTGGTATTATTTCAGTGGCTTTATTTTAAAATAAATTTTAATATTTAATTATTTTCTTTTTAATTTAAAATGAATGTTTATGTTCGTACTAATTGTTTATTTACAGTTTTGTATGAACGGACATTCGTTTGATAGCACTTTTTTGGTTAACATTTTCGTAATCCGTTGTTTATTCGTTAAGGGCAAAAGGAGCAAATAATTATGTTATTAATATTGTATACGGTGAAATAATTTGACATATTTGGATTTTATTATTTGAATATTGCAACAATTTTGGTGACTTCAATCAAGGTATGAGATAAGAATTTTTTGCTTGTATTTGTTATGATTTAAACTAGCCCTTTTGTTTACGTTTGTCAGAATGCTAAAATTCAATTTAATTACCAATGTGTAGCACAATGGTTAAAGCTACTCACATTGGGAGATGGCTCAAGTGGAGAAACGGGGTTCTGTTCTCTCGCGGGGCCGTCGGTCTAGAGGTCTGCAGTTTTGGGCGATTTTCTCCAGATATAACGTGAATACGCGCTGGATACCCAGAAAAGACCTCCCTCAAGGCATTTCCCCCCCCCCTTTTGTGTTTGTCCTTTCTTTGACGTGGATTTATAAACGGTTCCTCGTGCACAAGCACACAAATCCGAATACGTATTCCAACAACAACAATTCATTTTAATTTTATAATAGTCTTTTATATTTATGTTATTATTGTGAAGTATTACGTACTTAGAATAGTATTTGTTTGCATTATTAAATTCATTTTACTAAAAAAAGTAACGGGAGATTGAGGGGAGCCTCTCTCACGTGAAAATTAAATTTTATTAAACAAAAACCTTTAAATATACATGTAAGCTTGAAATCTGTTTTTTTTTAAATCTGATGAGGACACCACATGATTTCCTTGCACGTCTCTTAAATCAAAAATATTTTCAATGCACTTCATTTAAACTTACTTTGTTTGACAGAGATAAAATACTGGAATAATACTAAAGTTTGGCGATTTCTAGCCATATATTTGAAATACCGACAAGCTGATCTCAATTTGAAAGATTTGGTTTTGGCTTTAAATTGGGCAATATTTCGCCAAAAGCCGACAAGCTTGAGATAGTTAGAGGGATTTTGGAAATAGCCGAAATAGTGTTTCATCACAAATTTTTAATGAATCGGATGTATCCAATGGCCCTAAGTCATTTGGGTGACCATGTAAATAAATTACTCAGTCGATTGCATTCAAAAAAGAAATGCCCAGTTAGATGTTATGATAGTTTCAACATTCTACGGTAAAGAGTTTTAGAAAAAAGAGGCGGTAAAGAGTGGCGATATTTCGGCAGAACTCGCCAAAGTCGATAACAAATGGCGAGATTTTGGGCATGGATCAACAGACGTAATATATTATACATTAATGTATTGAAATTCTTTTGGGTGGTCCTGTAAATAGACTCTCCATTAGATTGGAACCAAAAGTCGAGGCGCCCAACTAGATGTTACAACAATCTTAGATATGAAACGTCAACAATCCACGACTAATAGTTTTAGAGATATGAGAGTTAAATACATACACACGTACACCAAAAGTCGCCAACCTTGGCTACTTTTGGCGTAATTTTTGAGGGAGGCACGTGACGGTGGTCGGACCATTACCTAATTATACGGCAGGACTGCATTGTGCTTGAAATGGAGGAATTTCCCTAAAACTGCCATCAACAGTAATGTTTTGAAATTCTTTTGAGTGTTACTGTAGCAGAACTATAAATCATACAAACTCTATTTTCGATGGAGATATTCATTTTGTAACCCTTAACAACATGCATAACTTCTGAGTCGTTTCGAGTAGCCTAATAGCTCTAAAATACACTTTAATGAATTACCCTTAGAGCGTAATGTACTTAAAATCTTTTGGGTGGCCCTGTAAATAAACAATCTAGTCGATTGGGACCAAAAGAGGACATGCACAACTAGATGTTACAAGGATCCTAAATATAAAGTTTCAACATTCTACAACCAATAGTTTTTTAGATATGCAAGTTACGTACGTACAGACGGCATGGAAAAAACTGCTCAAAATAGCCTTGCGGTCGGTTTAAATGGGTTACACATGCATTTATATGAACGTGCATGCATTCGTACGATGAGATGCATCGCATAAATTCTTAATAGTATAGAGGTAATCAAAATCGGTTTTTTCGTCGGTATGTGGCTCCCGAAGTTTTTCGAGATCACATTACTTCCTTATACTCCGTACAAGGAAGTAAAAATCAAAACGAAGATCGTCAAAAATCTCAGAAACCAGTGCCTTATTGATTGCAGTTGGCATCGGCGAAGCAAACTAGGGTTGGCGACAAAATCTAATAAATAGACAAAAGGACCAATAACAAAAAGATAGCCAAAAGGACCAATACTAAAGCTGTTCCGTACATGGTTCAGAAAATACGAATAACTTGGGTATATTCCGTTGTAACTGATGCATACTTCTGCAGTTTTGTACAGTTAATTTTTTTTTTGTACTTTTCAACTTTTCGAAAGTACAAAGAATGGTACAGATTCAATAACACTGAGGGCGAATTTCAACCAAAACTACAACAACGCCCTATCCACCATCCCCCCCCCACACACACACACACACCAAAAAAAAAAAAAAAAAAAAAGAAAGAAAGAAAGAAAGAAAAGCAGAACTGAACTCACGCATCTTCGCTTACTTTGAATGCAGTTCCGCTTATGCAATAAAACAACTATAAGCTTTCCATCCATATAATATATTGTTTGAATTCTAATTTTTCTGGATTTCTCTTATTTTATATAAATGTGCTGATCTTGCTTTATTTAATTAATAATTTTTTTCTAATATTATAGAAAAAATCTGGAGTGACTCCACTCGACTTTCCGAAGACTTACGATTAAGATCATTATCAAGCATTTAAATGAATTTT
The DNA here is from genome assembly GCA_038373885.1 of Cheiracanthium punctorium. Classification (NCBI taxonomy): domain Eukaryota; kingdom Metazoa; phylum Arthropoda; class Arachnida; order Araneae; family Cheiracanthiidae; genus Cheiracanthium; species Cheiracanthium punctorium. Next base: position 978,698 of record JAWZYV010011819.1, read on the forward strand.
AATCAATAAATAATTCAAACATATATACAAAATTGAAGCTCAATCAACTGCGCCGTTTAAACGCTAGTGCACTATCAAAAATTTCTCCCCATATGTCATAATGTAAAAGAAATCTTTGTCGTAGCCCTATAGAAAAACTATAAGTCCTATACACATCAAAATCAATACCGGTCTTACGATGGTGGTTTATAACATATACCCAATTTGAGCTCAATCGAATGTACCGTTTAAACGCTAGCGCATTTTCAAGAATTTTCCTCCACATGCCATAATATAAAAGAAATCTTTGTCGTAGAACTGTAGAAAAACTATCCTGTAGAACTGTAGAACTGTAGAAAAATGAAGTCCTATACACACCAAAATCAATACCGGTCTTGCGACGGTGGTTTAGAACATTTATACCGAATTTGAGCTCAATCGAATGCCCTTTTTAGGAGCTATCGTGTTCACTCACATACGCACAAACACACATACACACATACACACACACATACACATACATACATACATCTGATAAAAATGGCATAAATGAATTCAGAATATCTCAAAACGTGTCAATACACCAAAATCTCGAAGTCGAATTATTTCATGATTACAATACTTTCCTTACATGGTACATGTTCGGAGAGTAAAAAACAGAATTACTATTCTGAAGAATCATCAGATAAAAACGATCTTTTTGATGACATCTGAAATGAATTCAGTATTATATCGAGGAATAGAACGTTTCAGTTATTTTGAATAGTTTTCTTTTTTCAAGTACATTTATTCGATAATTATTCCAAAGCTCGGTCAAACACAAAATTTGTTTAAAACTTTCTTTACGTCATGTTTTCATGAGTCATAATTGCGAAACGATCAGGGTATAGTAATTATTTCTATGTTTCAAATTCATCTATAATTGTCTAAATAATTTTAATGGTAGTGACGTAAGAGAATAAATATAACGCTGTTAATAAAATACTTTCATTTCATAAACAGACAAGCGTGCCATATTTTTATAGGATTTATTATGTATAGTCCATGATGTCGTCTTTTTCTATAAAAAGTATTATTGTTTCCCTCAGGTGCTTAAAATACAACCAAATAGAATACATGGGTCCAGAAGCTTTTGATGGGCTAATTTCACTGAAGGTGTTGTGAGTACTTGACTTTAATTTTCTCCTTTAATGTGAGATGCATCGAGTGATATCAAACCATATTTCAAGTCCTTAAAAATATAAGTTAGTGAAACCCTTAACAGCTGTTTTTAATGCCCCTAACCTGTATTCCGCTCTTGCAGAGAAATCAATGGGAACCAGCTGTTGGAGCTACCTCAAGCCCTAGCAAGTTTACCTCTGCTGAAAGAATTGTAAGCATAAGAAATTTTTTCTTGTTATTATCTCTAAAAACATGTAAAACTGTATCTTAAGTGCTTTTGAAATGCATCTGTTGTGTGACAAGCTTTAGTACAGGAATATAAAGTTTTTTTACATTCAGTTGTTATGAACTATTTCATAAACAGGAAATTTATATCAAAATTTCTTTTTAAAAACATGTATTATATTTGGTGTCATAAAAATCGTTACTCATTTTTTTTATTATCTGTTATTTTTTTTTACCCTTGTCGACAAATAACATTTTAATTGCCTTATTCAATGCAAGGGAAATACAGGCTTCTTTTTTTATGGGGGGGGGGGGAATATTTTTAATGCAACGCGTTCTTGCAAAAATCTGTATATTTTGGGATATGTTCCTTGCTTAAAGTCAATGGAAATAATTTATGCTATTATCCTAGAATACTTTCATACAATTGAATGCATTTATAAACTTTCTACATTGTTCCCCAATTCTTCCAATTCTAAGTTATACATAGTAAAGTTCATTAACAAGCTGTTAAAAAGTTTATTAATTTAAATACAGATATATTAGCTGATCAAGAAGAAAATGCAATTTTTGTACACAGATGTTAGTTTTCTCGTATGCAATTAAAAACCTATGTTAGGAATTTCAAATAAAGTTTCAAATTAAGTCTAGTCAAAATAACTCACTTTTATATGATAATAAAAAGTTTCTTACTGAGGAAAGGAGTTTTGAAAAACAAAAAGTTGATCTTAAATGAACTATCCTCTCGCTTGCGCAAGATATTTGATAAAATTGAAATTTTCAGTGTGGCAGACTTCTATTCACAACTCGTACAGCTTTTTAAAATTCTGGTTTTGTCACAAAACTATAAAACACACACAGTGTCTGAATTCATATGCTTACTAAATAGCTAAGAATTTTTCTTTCAACAAAAAAGTTTGAGATCATAATTTTTTCGGAATTTTTTTCAAACTCTAAAAATGAAAAGATTCCATAAAAAATCGAAATATTTTGATAATAATGCATACTAAGGTAAAATATACATTAATTTCGTCGAACACATGAAATGCGCATTTAAAAAAATGGACTTTTGATGTCTTCCTTATTTTAATTTTAAAAACTGCCAGAACCCGTGAAATATAAATTTATATTATTAATGTAATACTTTATTTTTTCTTTATTAGCACATGTAGCAATAATTCTTTTAACAGCTACTTACTTATAAACCCCGAAAAATATAGTTTTGTTTCACTACGCAAACGTATTTTAAAAAACTTTTAATATTTTTTTTAATTCATTTCCAAAACCTGCTAAGTAGGAAGAAAACTACTTCTATTTGATGGGAGTAGTGATGTGATTAATCATGAAATAAATGTTGTTCATACATTTTCTACAAAAGAATATCTTTATTTTCCCTTTATGAGTGCCTTATAAACTCCTCGCATTTGATCACAGAAAAAAAAATCTATTCACTGATTTCCGGTGCATGTGCTTGATAAAAATCTACTAACTTGCATCACTTTCTTGAGTTATTCGGATAACTAGTGTTCAGATTAATGATTTCCTATTGTAAATCTAAATTAAACGATCCGCAGTTTTCTGGTCTGTTACATTTCTTAACCGTACCCTGTCAAGACATGTCAGTATGTGTGGTCCAATTTTTCCTTTTGCAGATCTGAGAACAAGCTCTGTTGTTCTTTCTACCAACGCTTGGGCGGGTGTTATCATGAATAATCACCATTTCCATTCGGTGACCCAGGCGATCGCTCTTAATTGAACTTTTAAAACTTCAAAGTCTCACATCCGCGTTAATAATTGTTTCATCCTGAGACAAGTTAATGCACAGAGTAACAGGGCGGGTTGAGTCACGACAATATCACAATTACTGCAGATGTCCAAAGAGCCCCATCTTTTAAAGGTAGATCGATCGTCTTATTAAGATCGACAAATACTAAGAGAGAAATTAGTGACCGACCATAAAGGATAAAAGCTGTATTGTAGGGTAGAGATAAAAGTTTATTCTTAAAGCATTCTTGATTTTTATCTAGGTGCGCATAATCTTATTTCGATCGGGATTTTTGTTTACTTCCGTGAACAAATAAAAGGCATTCACTAATACTAGCGACAATACTATTCTGGAACTAACTTCTTTACACAAATTTCAGCCGTTTTGTTAAAGTAGATACGCAGAAAAGTTCATGATAAAGCATAAACGTATTAAATCACTGTATAAAAGGGTAACAAATAAAAGTGCTGTTGAGCATTATTTTAATTATACAAACAATCGTACACCATGCAAATATATCGGTCTGTTTCAGTCGTGTTAAAATTAAATTTGTTTCACAAATGTTGTCGAGACAATCTTCTCCTAACTATGTTAATATGTACCAGGCGATAATATGAAAGGTTGGATTTCCTATGTTTTACAAAACTTGTTTTGCTTTTATAAATTGCTGTAACATGAATCTTTATCGCAAATGAAATGTTTTGAAATGTGACGAAAATCAAATCCTATTGAAGATTTATCCGTTTGCTTCGAAGAGTATGGGTATGCAATATTTTTCGATCGTAACAACAAGATTTAACACAAATTTACTTCCACAGTGAAAAGAAAAATAAAATAAACTTGACATCGTGAAATTTTAAAATGTAAAAATCTAGAATGCTCTGCTATCGTGGTACGTTAAGAAATGCATTAGTGGTTTTCATTTCTTGGGTTTTGATCCTATCGAATATTCTCTAATAATTGGATTCAGAAGAACCATACCAATTTATAATGCATGAAAATATACTAATATAATTATTTATTAAACTTATAAGTCTAAGGCAGTATTGAAGGATAATTCTTAATGCATGAATTGAATCTTTATGCAAATCAACATCACAAATGCGTTCCCTTTGTTCGTCTGTTGGAGAATTATCAGGCTTTTGATTCAAAACTATTTTTATTCCAGTTCATTTAAATTTCGAACCTTTCAAAATTTTTATGGGCTTAATGTAATATATGTAAGCTTAAATACAAGCTAATTATCCTTTAAATGTTTAACATATGTCGCGTAAATAGTAGACAAAAGACAAAATCAAACACAATTATGTAAATTGTGTGAATTTCTTCTCCTTGAAATTAAGAAGGAAAAATTTTGCGAAAGTGTGCTTTTAAATTATGTAATATATTCTTTGCATAAATAGTTCATTTTTAATCAGTCGATTCATTTAAAATAGAATCAAATAGTTTCTAAATAAATCAGTCGATTTTCCCCACGTGAAAAGACACATTCATTCTGTAGTTTCAAAAAAAATTAAATGTCACATTAAAATAAAAAAATTAAAGTGCTATGTGTTAGATATAATAATAAATATTACATTCTCCACAGATGTAAAAACACTTCACGTGCAATGATTGTTGATATTATTCCACGTATAATTTACTTGTCAAGTTCGAAAGCTGAGAGACGAGTCACGATTTTTATTTCTATTGTATAGCAAAAATTTTGAAGCTTGCGTTCGGAAGGTCATTGCCAGGGCCAAAATGACTCTGGAAAACTCTTTGCCGCACGCAAAGCACGTACCTGCCGATACGTCACAAGACAGTTATAATTATGTCTTATTGATAATGCTGAATTCAAAATATATTAAATGTCACGAGAAACTGTGAAAAATTGTTTATCGGCTATTCATCTATAAGTAGTCTAGTGTTCAGAAACCGGAGGAGTAATTCAGGAACAAAAAAGTAAAATTTATATAAAATAATTTTTCTTTCATCGTCATATCTTTTCTCTTTCTTTCTTAATTTATTTTTATGTTATTTATTTAAGATATTTATTTGCAAAAGGCATGAACAAAATGCAAAAAGACCCTAGGTCATGAAATCGGTTCGTCTAGTTCTAACTACAGAAAGTAATCAAGTGATGTTTTAAATAGATATTTCAAAGAATAGTTAATACAATATAGTACATGACCTCATAAAATATAGAAACAATACAAAAATATGTATTGTTAGAAACTTTTTATTTAAATTTATATCAAATGCACACTTAAGAAGCATAGTTATTTAGCATAGTTAGACAATAAGTTGTTTTTTTTTACATCATGTCTGTAAGGATCTGAGTCTGTTTTTTTATAACGTAATGCACATGCTCGTCTATTGCTTTTTCGGCGAATATTATTCTAAATTTAATGTCATGATAACAAACACGTAAATTAAGATGTAATCACCTTATATTTTTTTGATTGCCCGAGTAGTTCCGTCGCTAGGGTAAGTGTACCAGTATTTGACACTGTAAGAGCAATAATAAGCATTAACTAGTAATTGCTAATTACTAAAACTACCCTGAAACGAAATTTTTGTTTTCTAAACTTAAGTGAAGTTTGAAAATTCATATAGGGCTAATTTATTTCAGAATATTGAAAATTTCTATTTTTCTATATTTCATTTTTTATCACGGTAGCGACACCAGTAATTGACACCAAGAAAAATTTTTTAACTTCAGTGATTGGCACTTCATGCTCCAGTAATAGACTCTTAAGAAATGATTTGAAAAACATGCTGATTTATTTTTTAATGCAATGACGTAAAAATGACAATGAAAAAAATGAAATAAAATTTGGTGACATGATAGGTGGTCACTCAACTTAAACTACAGGCCTTGAATTTTGTAAAAAATTTTATTAGATTTTGAGATTTGGGGAAAATTGTTTCAAACTGCGTCGATTTTTGTTCGCGCATCGTGTAATAACGACTAAGGCGAACGGAATGAAATTTCGTGACTTGATATGTGATACGCTACTTAAACTATAGCATCAAATTTAAAAAAAATTCTTATTAGATTGATATGTTGCGAAGATGTTTTCAAAATGTGTAAATATTTGTTTGTCTATCACATTTAAAGCACTGAAGGGAATGAGATAAATCTTAAACAATATACGTCAAAGTACTTCAAAATGTTTTTTAGATTTTGAGAAAATTGAGAAAATGTTTGTTCTACTCCTGAAAAACGGTAATGGAAGAAAATGAAATCTGAAATTGTGTTATGTGGCAAGTTAATGTAATCTGTAGATGCCCTAATTGTTTTAAATATTTCATAGATTTTAAGATTTTGGGAAAATCATGTAAATGCTTGTTCTCGCATCAATTAAAAAAAGGTTTTAGAGAATAGAATGAAATTTAGTAACGTAATGATCAATAATGACTAAAACAATAAATGCCGGGGTTTTTTTTGTATTTGAATAAATTTTAAAATTGTGCAAAAAAATTTTTTTTATGGAATCCCATAAGAAGTCTGGAGTTAATGTATTAGTTATCTAGTTAATTGTTTAAAATTTCGTCGATTTTTTAAATGTTTATTTGTCTGTTTATATTTTTTTAAAGATGTGCAAAGTTTTCTGGCGGCATAATATTAGAATATCTGTAGTGAATCAAACAAGATTTAGTTACAGGTGAGAAATGACTTTCGCATTAAAAGGTCACTCCACTAAAATAAAACGTTACTGTTTAAAATATAATGTTTTCTCGTTATGATTTCACTAGCATTTAGTTACTCTTTAACCTGTAATCTTTTAACAATACACAAAAATTTTAACTTTGCTTTCTATACATTTGCCAATATGCTATTTCCATTCTTTGTACTCTTACAATGCAGACGAAAATTCAGGCTTTTGGAAGATCTTCATTACGTAATAATCTGTCAAAGATGTGCAATTCAGCTAGTTATCTGATACCATTCAATTTAAATTTATTTCTAAAAAGGCATATGCTTCAAACTGGAACAGGTTGATAATGAACTTATTTCAACATTGGGTCAGCTACTGAGAATCTGAATGATTTGCACTGAGTTTAAAATATCAATTTTTGATACCTAAACCCCTTGAAGATAAGAAAATGTTACATAAAATTGAAGGTAAGTGTCTAAATTGGCACTACATAGCGCCATTTGATAAAAGTTCTGAATTAAAAGCTTATTGTAAATAAATTATCTCGTAAAGTTTTAGTCACTGGTTCGCCTAAACTAGTCTTTTTTCCTACCTTATTCTGAATATTTTATCAGGTTATGTTGCCGGTTGCTCACTTAACTCTATCAGATAGTGAATTAAAGCATGTTACCACCTTTTTGCAACACCCTGTATTCTCAAAAATTATCTGAAAATAACCTTTCCGATAGCTATTTACTGCATTTCGTAGAAATTTTATGCAATTATCATGAACTTGACTGGAACACCAATAACTAACATGAGTGTCAATTACTGGTGAAATCCATTTTTTTTACCCAGTTATTGACACCCCGTCTTAAATAAATAAATCTATTCATTTTTGTCTCATACAATTCAGTTTATACGGATTTCTAAAAAGAAATATGCTTCGAATAGAAAAAGGTTGATAATGAGCTAATCTTAGTTTCAGGGTTGAGCCAGCTACTAAGAATCGGAATTTTTTTAGCACTGTGTTTAAATCTCAATTTATGATGCCTACAGCCCTCTGGAGGTAAACAAAATTACATAAATTGAAGGCAAATTTCTAAATTGGTACTAGATAGCACCATTTGCTAACAGTTTTTAAATAAAAGCTTATAATAAATTCTCTTCCAACGTGTCAATTACTGGTGCACCTACCTTAACCGCCTGATGTTAATGTTCTTGTTTTCTTGTTTGATAATAATTTGTGCAGAATCAAAGAATTTGCAACTGAAATACATAATATAAGTTTTATTACAAGTTTCCCTGAACCATTTATTTCTTTCCTAAATGTTGTAGCATAGGGCACTATCTGAACTAAATTATATACCTGTATTACTACCCCAAATAGCCAATGTCAATTAAAATTTAAATAATACAGGTTTATAATTTAGAAGTGCAATCATAAATACTAAAATTTATTATGATTTCACTCATCAAATAGCATCAAGAATATGTGAATAAGAAGGATTCTGACTTCTTATTCAAAACCATTTAATATTTTATGAACCTTCTATTGAAAACGGTAAAGTTTGATTCTCATGCATTTGTCTTTCCTTTTCAGATCTTTTTCGGACAACAAAATTAGCTTTCTTTACAGGAACAGTTTTTCTGGAAATCGCAACCTAACGGTCCTCGAGTTATCTGGAAATCCAATTGAATCGGTGGACAAAAGGACGTTTTCAAAACTGCCTTACCTGAAAAAATTGTACAGACATATTTTATTCATTCTTGAGAATCATTTTTAAACGATATATTACATGAAGTACTAGCAAAGTAACAAACTCTTTCACTTAAATATTTCAGAACTTTGTCAGAGGCACGACTTTTGGAAGAGTTCCCAGACATAAGAGGAACATCGTCTTTAGAACATTTGAGAATAGACAGGGCAAAATTGAGCTATGTTCCAGAGGACTTGTGTGAGACGGCGCCTTTACTCAGAAGCTTGTAAGAATATCATATTAAAAATGTTCATTTAATTGTTTATTTCATTTTTAAACTAAATGAGCCATTTAAAAAAATCTAGTTCTATCGAGTAATCTCTTTTCTTTTTTACACTCTACCTACAGCATTTTAAAGGAAGTGATTTCGTTCCAGAAATTAAAAAAAAGATAAACGATCACTTTCCGATACAAGCATGATTAAAGATTTCCCCAGTTTCATAACCAGAAAAGGAATGAAACAACGGTACAAAATAAAAGAAAAGGATTCTGGCGAAATACTAGCTTGTGGTTTTCTCTCCAGAAAACAAGAAACATCATTACATTTCAACTACTATACGTTCTATCGCATTTATCAAGTATATACACTTGACTAAATTATTGTTCATTATTGTACTCTAATTTAGTTACTTGAAATTATTATCTATCATCATAAATTTTCACAGTCACTGATTTATGAAGTGGGGTTTCAAACAAAATACCAGCTTCATAGAGTTGAAATGTACATTTTCGAAGAAAACTTTCAAACTCTAACTCAGAATCTCATAACAAAAATAAGAAACTTTGGAGGGTGTAACTTAAAAAGTTTATACCTTATCAATGTACTATTTGAGAATCAATGCTGTTTCTCTTACGGAATTCCTAGTTATAAATTTAACTTACAATTAATATCTACTTGAAGATTGCAAACCTTCAGTCCTCTCTCAGGTAAATTCTTTGACAGTACCTTTGATAAAAAGCACCAAAATAAGCTTATTAGAACTTGTTATAGAAAATCTGGCACTAAAAAATTCAGAATAAATAACAGTTTAAAAATACTAAAGAAACACTCATTTATATCATTGTGTACTGAAAAGTAAAAATAATCTTCAAATCTAAAGATTTTGTTCAACAGCAATAATGATTCAACTCGGTGTAACATATCATTTTGAATTAAGCTTAAAATTACAGTAAAGCTTTTGAGGAAAAAAACTTTAATGCTGAAAATGTGGTGTGCTTGACATCATTTACCTTGATTTTTTTTCCGTATTACGAACTATTCGTAAAGACTATCATACGGAAAATTCAAGTCAAAAGCATTTCATGCTTTTTTTTAACATTAAAGTTAATTTTTTTTTCTCAATGATTTTATTCTTATTTTAAGTTTAATTTTTAAAACGTTATGGTATGCCGGGTTGCGGAACATCATATTTCTGTTGAACAAAATCTTTAAACCTTTTTTTCAGTTCATATTTCTATAAAAGCGAATTTCATTAGTTTTTAAAACTATAATTTATTTTTATTATTTTCATTTTTTGAACAAAAAAATGTAAATTACACAAAACAAGAAGCATTACACTACGACAGATAATTTTAAAAATCCAACCTCGCACAACTGTATAAATATTCTAATACAACTTCAAGGCACTCAGCAAAACACGCAGCTTGTAATTTCGTCACCAACGATTCGTTTAAATAAAATTCTTGACCCCGAAGCAGTAGAAAAATAATGATATTTTAAAAAAGCCAGTTAACAAATTTAAACTTTGGATAGGATACCTCGAGTTGTATTTCAAACTGATCAATTGCGTGAAATACAGTTAATTGGCGGACAATTTGTGACCCAAAAATTCTAGCGATTTTCATTAGCCGTTTAAAGCGGTACCTATATTCAGGAGAGGATTCTCTCCTGTTTAGGATTTACATTGGGATTGGTAGCTAACAGTCTCGTAAATGCATTTTAAACAATGGCTCTCCATAGATGTTTGTGGTTAAGGCAAATCTGCACTAGGGGTATCTGCCAAAATGGGAATGCCGTGCGTGGAGGACTTTTAAGGGGTTCTAACTCGAACTTACATTATACCTGGAAAACACTACCTAATACTTAGGACCGTTAGATCGACAGCCGCGCGGTTGGCCAGAACCCTGGACCTTCAGACTTCAGCCATCTACAGGGTAGTTATTAATTAACGTGAGGTGTTCAGAGCCCTCTAGCGAGTAAAGTATTAGACGAAACCTAACGAAATTTGATTAGCATGCATAGTAGACCATGGGATTTTGATTTTTAAAAAAAATAATAATAGTTCAAAATTTGCCACTGGGGCAATTTTGGCGCTGCAAAAGTGTATTAGCGTAAATATTGAATGGTTAATTGACAAACAATACAGCAAAAATCAATTTTACTTACAAATTTGGTTCAATATGAGCACCATTGGTAAATTCCAAGAACTGCATACGATGCACGACATTTTCTACTGCCGCTCGCAGCATATCAAGAGTTGATTTGCCTCACGTGTAACGTTATTCGATCCTTTAACATTGCGATATCGGAGACATGTCCTTGTTAAACAACACCTTTAAGTAATCCCCACAACCAAAAATCGCAAGGATTGAGATCGGGGGACCTCTGGGACAATTGCCCCAGTGGCAAATTTTGGAACTATTTTTTTTTAATCCAAATCCCATGGTCTACTATGCATGTTCATCAAATTTGGTTAGGTTTCGTCCAATAAATACTTTACTCGCTACAGGGCTCTGAACACCTCACGTTAATTAATAACCACCCTGTACCATGATCAGAATCTTATCCACTCGATCGTGGTGAGGCCAGGCTCCCCATAGACTTTTGTGTATTGAAACACTTTTGTGTTCTGCGTAACATAATTAGTCATGCTATACATACTGTTTTCAATATAATTCTATTGTCAATTACTCTATATATTCCTGCAAAATTTCAATTTAATAGGAGGTTTAATAGGAGGTTCCATTACATTCATGCAGTTAAAGTAAGGCGAAAGTAATAAAGCATGTTGAAAAACAAACATTGTTTATCTTATAAAAGTTTTTAAAAAGTTTGAATAAACTGTGTTTAATTTTAACTTCAGACATATTTAGTTTTAACTTTATTTTACATTTAATTTTAACTTTAGTCATATGTACTTTTGAATGTCCTGTTTTTCCTGTAACTTCATTGGCAAGCATATTCCTTGATTTAACTTGAGAAAATAATAATTTTAGTCAGTGCAGAAAAAAATAGCTTGATGTTAAACGTTTTTTTTTTTTTTAATTAGTAGTAAATATAAGTGTAACGTAGCTTGATAGCTTGACGTTAAAAGTATTTTTTAGGAATTAGTATTAAATATGGTTTTATGGTTTTATGGTTTTCATAAATTACTATAATGTACCTTTTTATCCGACTTATAGAAATGATAAACATGCCTTTCGTCTTTACTGCTGCCTATTCCTATTGTGAAGTTTTTATATAGGAAACGCATTTTTGTAGATAAACGAGCCTCCTTATTCTTCAGACGAAATTTTAAGATTTACGGTACGCTTTTTTGAAAGCCTTTCAATGCTTTTAGCTGAAAGATTATACATGTTAAGTTTTCTTTTCTTATGGCATACTTACACATTAGAAAAGCAAAAAATGACTAAGCAAAACACCTGGTTTTAAGATTTCAGCGATTTTCCCCCAAGTTTTTTAAGGGTAGTGGAAAAGTGTTTGGTTTCTACAAAGGTTTTGCCTCTTTCCCACTAAAAGCAAAGGATGTTTTTTTTCCTTAAAGAATTTTGAAGGAATTTTTGAAAAAAAAAAACTATTTCATTCTAGAAAATAACTAAATTATTGCAATATTTATGCTTTGAGAATAGCCCTGCGCAAGATTATTTAGGGAACAAATCTTTTCGAGTGATATCATATTCTTGTAGGTTATAGTTACACATAAAAGTGCAATAAAAATAATCTATTCTATTCCAGTACGGCAAACAGTTGTACACATGTAAATGTTCATTTGTAAAAAAATGTCGTGTAACAGCTCAGGCTCTTCTCTATTGATATATGTTTGTGCGTGTGAGAGAAAGTGTGTGTATGTATGTGTGTATGAGTGTACTTTAGCGTGCGTGTACTCATGATTCCTTTTTTAACTTTTTATAAAATTTATGAAAAGTCCAATCATATTATGCCATTCTGCAATATTTGATTTTATCTTCTGTAAAGCTGAGAGTTTTATAATTTTTTTTCCGACAATTTTTTAAGCAAATATATTTTTATTCTTACCCATTTACTCATGATCTATTGATTAAACGCTTTCGAAACATTTTTAAAATTGTTTTTCTTTAAATTTGTAACAATACTTTAAAACATATATTTTGCAATACTTTTTGAAAAATGATTACATTTTTAAGAACTATTTGCTGAAATTTTACTTTATATGTTCTTCATTTACTTACACGTACAAAAAGTGTTCATGGAAAATTTTTAAGCTTTGGGGAAACTGGAACAATTTATTTAAAAATGAGAGATTAATCCAATTTTAAAACAACCAGGGGAGCGTGTCCTAAAATGATTCCCTTAAGGGTGATACTTGCATAAATAGCATAAATGTTCAAAGAATTCTTTGGCATTTTCCTGGTATGTTTTATTCTATATTTTTCATTATAAACATATTTCAATAATATTTTCAATCCACATTGAGTAATTAAAAAAAGAGTTTTGAAAAAAGTGTCCAAAGGATCATTTTACCTTCAATCAAAAGGCAAAATGATTCTTCTCTTAAAAATAATTGTAAATTGTTTTTATCGGCAAATACAAAGATGTAAAAGTAATTATGACTTAATCTCCCAGATCCCTTTATTTCATTATTTAAAGAAGTTTTACAATCAGATAGCACACATAGTACATTTTATGAAAATTTTATATATAAAAGTGTCACAAACAATAAAATAGAATATTTGAAAATTATAATTCGAAAATTATGGCCTACAGTAAACGTGAAAATAAATAATGTATTTTTCCACCACTTCGAAAACTCGGTATATTTGAGCACATATCACAAAAACGCACATGATCACCATTCTCAAGTATCCCAGAGCATGATTCACTCACCCACCAAGGCATTTGTGATACTGGATTTAACCTAAGTAATAATCTAAAAAATGTACTCCATTCAGTAAACCAAGCCATATTTCTGTACATGAAAGACTGTTTATCTAAATAAATAGGAAAATTGGTGCTTACCTTATGACTAGACCGCGGATTATATGCACTTAAAAAGTGACAAAATATGCATGCAAATATGCATCAAAAAATCTAAAAATATGCATTAAAAATCTAAAAATATGCACTACAAATCTAAAAGTATGCACCAAATAACGGAAAAAAACATTCACATATTAACAGAAAATAAGAACGTATTTACTTGTAAAAGTATATTCTACCACTTACCTTGCAATTTTGACACATATTTTTCTCTTTGAAACTTCGAAACATCATGAAAGACAGAATGAGAAATTTTTATTCACAATCTTAGTGATATGAAATATGAATTAAAACTGCTTTCAGTAATTTTTGTTGCAATACACAGCTAAGTGTTTTTCTAAATTTTCAATAGTAAGGCTTTGTCTTTTATCATCTACAATCATTTTATATGGTGAAACTGCTTTTTTAACATCAACGAATGTCACTGGACAGTACTTATAATATTTCGCTTTAGATGGTTCTACTTTTTTCGGTAATTCACTCCCCTCACCGTTAATAAAATTATTTATTTTATTCACTGCCAAAAATCCTGAATTTTTATTTAAAATAAAATTCAGTTTCTCACTGATTTCGTCTCCTAATGACTCTGGAATCATACCAACGCATTCCTCTACTTTTACAACTTGACTCATTACATCACTCAGAAGCAGATTTTGTATTCTTATTTTGTGATGTCTGATGTTAAGAAAGAAAAATGTATTTCGATTATCGATTGACCTTTTTGGATGGACATATCGCTAAGCATTTCTTCCACAGTGAATGAAGAAGAATCGACGCTGTCTAAAGCATTAACTACATCTTTTATGGAGTTAGGTCTTGTCCATAATCCGAAATCCACGTCTTCATCAGGGTTGGCATGCTTGCTTTCATTCTAGCCATTTCTGAAATTTTAATATATAGGCTGACTTTATTTAAATTGTTGCAAATACACACTAAAAAATTGAAAGCGTATAGGTCATTTTGCTGGGAACCTGAGGTTGTATAAATTTTTCAAAGCGTGGGACTTAGAGTTAAAAGAAAAAACTATTGAAAAAAAGGTAAAAAAGTTACAAATTCAAAGCTAAAGAGATTGAAATATGCATCCAACAGGGAAAATGCGTCATTTTATGCAAAATCATAAAAAACACCTGAAATATGCAATTGCATATGCAAATATTGGATTGCATATAATCCGTGGTCTACTTATGACAAATGTTACAAAATCCAGTTTTTCAAAGAATTCTAGTTAGACGCCTAATACTGTGATTACTTTAATACCTCCATTGCTTCTTCTTCAGTTGGCACAACCAGTTTATGTGTTATCCGGTAGCTAGTGCTACCTGTATGGAAGAAAACGTATGTGGATCTTTTTACCCGCTAGGATCATTTTAGATCGCCTTTCCCAGTTTCAAAAAAAATCTCAAGTATGAAATATTTTAAATAATTCATTTTGTGGAAGTGAATAGAAAATACTTGATCGAAAAAAGGGGTTGATATTGTGAATGGATATTTCGTGACTAGCAATTACATGAGCGTAATTTTTAAGCATTTCCTTTTTTGTGTGTAATATTATTTAATTCTAGAAAAGAATATGAATGGCTATCAAAAATGTAGTATGAGACTAACGAAAGAAGCAATCAAACTCCTTCTCTTATTTAAAAGAAGAGAAAAACAGAAAAGCAAAGAGAAAGTCGTTATGCTTGATTAACAAATTAAAAAATGCTAAGTTGAAATTATTTTTAATGTTTAAATAAGGACTCAAAAATATTCATACCAGTGAAAATTTTGAGATTGTGATAAAAATGTGGCATTAATCAATAAACTGCATGGTGGTGGTTTTGACAAATTGTCTCGTATCCATTTTTGGGCCATTTTTGCATGGTGACACTACCGGATTTTCTCCCATTTGGTACGCAAATGCGTGACACTTTTCTATTGGATGTCTTTGAAAAAGTATTTATTACTACTTTTTCTAGAAGGATAAAAATAGCTCAATATGACAATCTGGTTGGGAATTGCGGTTCTTCTGGCATTAAAAAAGTAAAATAATTTAATTATCTTGATTGTAGACAATTAACAACAAATCTTGTTCGTCTTTCAATTGTTTAATTTTTATTAATATTAAAATGCATATTATCTATCAGAAATCCTACGTATTTTACAATCGAATAATTTAGTAAAAACAATTACTTTACAGGGATTTGAAATCTAACAAACTATCTCAACTCCCTATTCTTCAAGGGTGTAAAGAACTTCGTCTGATGTAAGTATGACCTTTTACCATTCAATAAATATTTTGTGGTTCATCATACAGCTGATTCATAAAGCACATTCTGTTTGATTATTTAAAGTCTAAGTTTCTAATTAGAAATTCGTATTTAAAGCATTGAATAAATGCATCATCACGTTGCTTGATTGAAAAACATAATCAAATTTAATTTCTGATTGTTAAATATTGTATTGCAGCTTCATGAAAAATTATAAATGTAGATAGATAGATAGATAGATAGATAGATTGCTCTATTAAATTTTAGTGAATTTACACAGTTGTGTAATAATTTTTATTGACTTTTAAAATAAAAATAGCAGTACAAAATCATGATTGCAAAGGTTTACATATGGAGAGATGATTTTTTCCGTTCATTGAATGAATCCCTTTTATAATCAGTATTTTTTTCCTCGGTCATCTTTTATAGAGCGTTGGCAATTAGTTTTTATAAATACACTAAGCAATCAACTTATGCGAAATCATTTATACATTACACTTCACATTTTTTTCTTACTAGAGATCTCAGCTACAATGCAATCACAGCCATAGAGGATCATGCTTTCTCCGATCAAGGAAATTTGATTGATTTGTTTCTCGGCCATAACTTAATATCCCAGATATCTAAAGACAGCTTCTCTGGACTAGTCAATCTTCAAGTATTGTAAGAAATATTATCGCTTACCCTTTTCCTTCTCATGTCTTTCTTCCCATAAAGTATTTTATGGACAGAAGAAGATGCAAGTCATGAGTTTTTGTAATTGTTAAACACTTGTTTCATTTTCAGGGATTTGGAGAGCAATGAGATTGAACATATCCATGAAGATGCGTTTATATACTTTAAGGACTTACGGGACTTGTAAGTTGCAAATCATTTTACAATTATCATAGTAAATTTGATAGATAATGAGATAAGGCTTTTTTCCCTTCGGTATGAGAACAGGAGATTGGATTTTGCGTGAAAAGTGGCAAGACAAGTCTCAGAATTAGTCTGCACGTTTTTTAGCACAACTGATCATTAACAGTTTAGAACCTTGATCGTAAGGGATAGATACATGATGAGACAATGGAACCAACTTTACTTTTTTAGGAGTAGAACAGAGAAGAATCTAAGCTCTACATTATTATCAGAAGATTTTAGCAAAATTTAAATGTACATGTAATAAAAAAAACAAGACATCGGCAATAACTTGTCGTGAGTTGTTTGTAATCCCGGCCGTAAACAAGGATGGGTACCAAATGAGACTTAATGATTTTGAGACATTAGAATTGAAATACTTTTACTGAATGAAAGATGAGGAAAAACTTAGATTCTTTAGTTATTTATAAAGTTGATTACATACTCTAACTTACAGTTAAACTTTAAATGCACGAATGAAGCATAAAGGTAACACTCTAATGCTGCATCTTTGCATGATGAAAACAAAATTCCTGATTATAATTTAAGAAAGTATTTTTAAGAAATGCCTTATACAAGAAAATTGTATAGTGCACTTTTTCTTCTAATGAATTGGTAGTTTAAAGTTCTGGTTAATACTTTTCTTACGCAAAACTCACTTCTAAGCTTTTCATAAAGGATATTTTTCATTTTGAGTAATGTTGTTTGACATTAAGTATAATCTTCCAAATATGGGTTTAAAAAAAATATTCTTCAGATTTTCATTAGCTAGATTGCCAGAAGTTCCATTTGACATTTTAACACAATAAGGCAATTAAATTGAAATAATTTCGTTTCTATATACATAAAATATATATACAGAGTAAAACATAAAAAAATTTGGATGTGTGTATGTATGCATATATATATTTTGAGGGAAAGGGGGGGGGGTTCCTATTCAGTGACTATACATTATTAATTCTAATTTTAGTTTTTAAATATTCTATCTCAATATTAGGATAAATTTCTCAAAAATAAACAAAATGTATGTATTTAGCTAGCACATATATTCATTATAGTTTTAAATACAATAATTTTATGAATATTTAATTGGCTATACCATCTACTATTTATTACTATTCAATAATTATAATTTAATCAATATACCATTATGTTAATTTAATTAATATACCTGTATGTTAATACTGTGAAATATTTTTACACTAAGTTTCTGGCAACACTTTTATAATCTTAATTCTACTATTACACATTCAAATTCTGGCAACACTGGTTTTTCACTTCTAGATTTCGACAACATTCTTACAACAAAATTTGCTGTCTCATATCATGTGATCTACATTTTTCCTGTTGGGCATGTCTGCTTTGCAGTGTTTTTTGATTATTTTACTTTCAAATTAATTATGTATTCATTTTCTTGTTTTTCTATGGCAGGATAGGGCCTAAATGTGTGGAGAGAATATCTCTTTTGATATGCCTCACAGTCGAAATCCTACTATTTTGTTGTCTTTAATTATAATCTTCTGAGTATGGCCCCTGAAGAATGTCCCACCGGTTATAATTTCCTTTCCATTCATTCTTGTATATTTTGGTTCATTCTATTTCGAATTTCATACTGTTTGGCCCTCTGATTCTGATGATATACTTTTTTTTTCTCCGGGGTATGTCATTTTTGTTTAGTTTTTTGCTACAGTTCTTGCAAAATTTTCATACCGTTTTTTATTTTTTCATAGCTTTCAGCGCCACCTGTGGGTGAAAATGTTAACTAAACTTGAAATTTGGTGAGATAAAATGCCCTGATTTCCTACGTATAAGGCCGTAAACGATACATATCTATCGCATTCCGTCTTTTTTTTAATTGATTTTCAAAATCCATCAGTCATTTTGGGACACTCGGTATATATATACATACATACACACACACACACATATATATGTGTGTGTGTGTGTATATATATATATATGTAATAATAAAATAAACTTTGCTAATTTAACCTAATTTAATTTAATGTTATTTGAAAAAGCTTCTTTAATCTTTTACTCTTACTGTAAAGTTTGTTTCTCGGCCATACAAATATTACGCTCGGAGACGTTTTTTGAGGTTCCAGAAGGAGAAAATTGTTGATTCAGCAGTATCTTCAGTTTCCTGTGGTTTTCGGTACTACGCGCTTTTAGAACTCCTGGGTAAGCAGGTGTTTCTCCTGTCTTGATTGACAATCGAGTTAACTAATTACGTTTGAGAGTAACGCCTTCGTGATCGTGCTGCACCTTGCCAGCAGGTGTAGTAACTAAGGAGTATTTAAGCAAGAGCGCGGAAATTTTGGGAGCTTTAGAGTTTTAGTTTAGCTTTTAGGAGTTAGGAACGTGAAGCTTTTGCAGGAGCTTCCAGCTTTAGCTGTTAGACTGCGATGTACGAAGATAGCCCCGGAGCTAAAAGGTCGCCGGCCTGACTTCTGCCCTCTGTCCGAACTTTGAAATAAACTATGCAACTTAGAACCCAGATGGAAATCGATGGATGTGTCGGTCATTTCAGCAAGGGATGGCGTAAGGCCATTCTTTTACATCTCTCTCTATATATATACTTAATCTTAGACTGAATTTTGTTTTTTCATTCCTGTGTACTTTTTATTAATTATATTCAATACTAGCTGAAGTACCCGTCCTCGACGGGTTAGTGAATGAAAATTTCCAAAAAGCAAGAACTTTCGTCAGCATTGTAGGAGTACACAGAATGAATGTAGTATGTTGCCAAAGTAAAGAAATCGAAGTTATAATTTTCATGTATTGTTAAAATATTACAGGTTAGAGAGTAACTAAGTAATATTATTTTATTCGCTTTAGTCGTAATTATGTGATGCGCGAACGAATGTTGACGCATATTGAAATAATTTTCGCAAAATCTCAATCATCTAATCAAGATTTTTTTTAATTCGACGCCTATGTTTTAAGTTGAGTGACCACCTATCATGACACCCAATTTCATATCATTCGCTTCAGTCATTCTTACGTGATGCTTGAACACAAATTTACGCAGTTTGAAAGGATTTTCGCAAAATCTCAAAATTTAATCAACATTTTTGAAAAATTTGAAGCCTAGAATTTAAGTTGAGTGACAACCTATCATGTCACCCAAATTCGTTTCATTCCCTGCAGTCTTTATTTCGTGATGCTGAAACAAATTTTCAGCATTTTAAAACGATTTTCCAAAAATCTCAAAATGTAAGCAAAATATTTTTAAAATTACACGCCTATAAATTAAGATAAGCAACTACCTATCAATTTCGTATCATTCGTATTAGTCGTTATTACGTGATGTTTGAAGAAATATAAACGTATTTTGAGAGAATTTTCACAAAATCCCAAAATCTAATAAAAATGTTTAAAAAATTGGACTCCTATAGTTTATGTTGAGCAACCATCTATCGTGTGACCAAATTTCATATCATTCGCTTTAGTCGTTATTACGTAATACGGGAACAAAAATTCACTCAGTTTTAAACGATTTTCACAAAATCTCGAAATCTGATGGATTTTTTTTAATTAGATGCTTATAGTTTAAGGTGAGTGACCACCTATCATTTCACGAAATATCATTTTTTCACCTTTGCAGTTATTACGTGATGTGCGAACACAAATTTACGCAATTTGAAATGATTTTCGAAAAATTTCAAAATCTAATCAAGATTTTTTTTTAATTCGACGCCTATGTTTTAAGTTGAGTGACTACCTATCATGACACCCAATTTCATATCATTCGCTTCAGTCGTTTTTACGTGATGCTTAAACAAAAAAAGCGTCACGGACAGAATGACAGAATGACAGAATGACAGACAGACAAACTTTTTTTTGAGGGTCGCATCTGATTCCCGGGTGCTTGAAACGGATAGAAATTGTAAAATTTTTGAATTCCAAGAAATGTACAGACAAAAGTCTAATTTTATTTATATAGATATGGCAACATTAGTAAATGCAGCTATATATTGCCTTTTTTTTATTCAGTAAATATTTGTCTTGAAAATTATTTTCTGTTTTAAATAATGAATTAAATATTGTCTATATTCAAATTGCACACTTAATGGTCCTTTTTGAATATGAATACAGCAATATTTCTAGTTTCTGATTTTTTATGAATTAACATAAACTGTAGTTTTAACCTAATTTTCTCTAACTAATAATATAATATGAATTTGGCTAACTTATTTTGGATATTGTATGGCTTCAAAAACTTTTTTGATCGATTTCAATATAATCTAATAGAATTTTGATAAAAGTTTATGAGATTTAAAAGGAAAAAATGGATTGTTAGTTTTATTTATTTATTTCTTTTTGCTGTATTCTTTCAAAACAACAGCATACAATCAGCTTTCATCAGAAAGTTACATCAATTATTTAATTTAGTAGTGTCATATTGGTTTTTATACGCGGTTACTGAATTTATGTGCATCCATCACGGTCAAAATCTATAAATCTCATTCGCTAGAATCTTTATTACAGCGTTCGTAACGAGCTTCAAAATATTTCCTCATAAGGATTAATCAACTTCGAAATTTATCCTTATACTTAATGCAATATAAATTATCAATCAGAATGCACGTCAGACATCATCAAGAAATTATTTCTTTGTCAGCTTACAAATACATAATTTGTTGTTTATTAGTTTAAAAGCAATTATTTGTAATGGGCAAAATATCTGTTAAGAAATAATCGATCATTATTCAACAAGTCAAATACGTGGATAGCAGATCGATCAGACTTCAGGTATTAATCAATTAGCAAATAAGCAGTCTTCAAATAATTCGTACTGTGATTATATATCATCAATCAATAATGACACCACTACTCTACAATTTTTATATATAATCGTTTATTTGAGATTAAGGAAGCAAAGTATAAATGTAGCACTCAAATGTTTATATAAAATAACAGTAACAGTGAAAGAAAAGGCTTTTATTATTATTATCAAATGGCATTTATTTATATCACCAATTCATACGTCTTTGCTTTTCTCTTGAAAGCGAATATAGACACAAAAATGTTCTCTTTATTTAAGTTCATACATTCCCTTTCGTTCGATAATGCGACAAGTGGTCTTACTTTTATAAGGTTAGAATTTCCTAGCATCTGCTTTTGTACTGCATTGCTTAAAATACTACTCATTTATATAACACGACATAATAAGGTAAAGGTAAAAATCACTTTTTTTAAAGTTCATTCATTTGTAAAAAAAAAAATTGATTAGAGCAATATATATAGATATATATATATTTGTGTTTCACGTAGAATGAAAATTTTAAACAACTATTTATTTGATTAATTTTAACTCAACTTTTTGCACGTGAAATTAACCTATTACAACAATGGGAATCTTTGAAAATTCTTTAATGAACGATTTCTCGTTTTAAAAAATAACGAAAATAATAGAAAAGTTCCCCCGGAAACACAATTACACCTTTTAAGTCTATTTCAGTCTAGCGAAAGTGCGCTAAAAAAAACTGGTGCCACAAGCAACTAAATTAAATAACTTTGAATTAAACACACATAAGAGTAAAATAAACTTTGCTTTCGGGCGGCACAAGTGTTCTCATTACTTCAGGGACAAAATAATTCCCAATTAACTAAAAAGCAGGAAAGGAAATACTATTACTATTGGTATGGTGTTGTACGTTTGTTATATTATATTCACATATTCTTTGTTTTGTATATGCAGAAAAACCTTTACTAAATCTAACGACAGAGACTGGGAACCACATATAAAAATTAGATTTTCTAATTTTTATAAAATAAATTTTGTATAAAAGGGATATAACACTAACACTGCCTATATATACATAGCCTGTATTAGTGTAGCTATATAAATATATATATATTGCTGCTGGAAGGTTGCGAAAAAAATTGGGTATTTATTCTTATTCAGCCACCCTGTATACTAAAACATCAATTATCATTCAACTTAATGTCGGATCTTTTAAAACATCAAAATAAAAACTTGAGCCCACTTCAAAAAGGAATAAAAAGGGTGGTAGTTCATCACTTATTTTTAAAAAAATACCACACTAAAACATAATTTTCAAATAAATTAACGCCATACACGGGCCACCCACGCGTATATACTGAAACTGCTGAAATAAGCTGGTTTAGACATTATAATAGACTTTTCTTCATACCATAACAGAACTGCCCATTAGATCAAAACGCTCTCCACGACTACAATGCATTCCGGATGCATCTCAAAAGAACTTCATAAGTGAGGTTACTTCACTTACATCCGCTTGCGCATTTTTTATAGGATAACAAAAGAGTGCATAAAAGGAAAAAAATCTATGTACAAAAAAGAAGAAAAAAACCGTTTAGTGTTGTATGTAACAAATGGATGAAAATATGGTTATGATGAAATAAAAGACTGTTGTTGTTGTTGATATGTTAGATAAGAGATTTTTGAAAGTAAAATGAATGAAGAACAATATGAATTTGAAAATGCATTCCGAGATCAGTTAAGAAGAAAAATTAAGCTGTGTGAAGCAGAAAATCGTTGAAATAAAAAGTAATCCAGTATAGTGATCTTAAACAAAGCTTGAATTTAGTATCCATGCAGCACTATTTTCAGTTCAAAGACTTTTTAGTTAAAATTGTCACAGTCTTAAAATTTAACTATTTTATTTTATTTTCAAAATTTTCCAGACGATATTAAAATATGTAATCTAAAAGTTTCATGCGCATTTTTTGATACAAAATTTCACTCATTATCTTCAAGTTTTATTTAAGGAAATTAAAGTATATGAGTGAAAATGCATGCATGTTTTGAGAGTTTTCTCTCTTTTTCTTCATTTTTGCTCCCTCTAAATGTAATTCCTTTCTTCCCAAATATATCTAAACCTTACTCGGACATAATTTTTGTTTCATTCTTTTCACAGTAAATTATAAGCATGCCCTATGGATTTATAATAGAAAATAGAACAGGGTTCCCTGAGATTTATTTTAGGATGAAAAATAAATAGATAATCGGAGATCGTGAGGTCCAAAATCTAAATAATATTTACATTATTTTTTAATAATTGAATCGGAATATCAAAATACTTTAATAACGGTTTTTTTTTCTTTCTTCTTAAGAGCATTGTAACACGTCATATAAATATTTTATAAGTTATAATGCATCCTTGAATAATATTGAAGGCGCCAAAATCATTCACACTTTAAAATATTTGTATAAATATTTAGAACAAAAATTTTAGATACTGTATTGTTTACTACATTTTACAATAAACATTTTTAAAATGTTTATACAAACCTATATAAGCATTTTAAAGTTTATAATGAAGTATTATTGTAAGTGTTCTGAAATTTTTCCGTAAGAAATCTGCACTCTACAGCTTCTTAATGAAAGCTTTTTCTTATTACATGGCTTAATATTAACCCCCCCCCTTTTTGAAAAAAACAGTTCATTCTTTGAGTGTACTTGTTCAATTTGTTGTAACTGTGTACAATATTATCAGCTTTTAGTATTTTTAAATTGTTGTATTTTCTTTTGTTAAAATAGTGTTTGTAATATTTTTACGTGTCAATGAACGTATAAGCAAGGTATCAAACGCTGTAGATGATATATAATTATAATAAAGATGCAATTACGTATAAGCAAAGCAACACCCAATATACAGACATCGAAATCAAAAGTGAATGCATTATATCTATTCAGAATGTTAACAATTCTTTTGACGTAGGTGCTGTTTGTTACCGCCATTTTTTTTTTTTTTTGTGGTATACGTTTTAGAGTGAGATGCGTTAGTGCAATCTTTTCACTATTGGGCTTTTGATGCGGCTCTGCTAAGTGTTACATTTTTCAAAATACGAGGGGTGATCCAAAAAAAAGTTTACAAGGCAAATGAAAAAAGTATTTATTAACAATAGAAAGGACATACAAATGGGAATCAAGAGACACATCTGGCCTTTACTTTTCCAAATAGTCCGCAAACCTGTTTAGGCATTTGTCAGACTGTTTGACCAATTTATTTATCCCGTGTTGGTAGTAATCAGGGCCCTGCTCATTGAGCCATTTCTCGGCAGCTGCTTTCACTGTATCGTCTGAGGTGAACCGTGTTCTGGATAAGTTTCGCTTCAACGCTGGAAAAATGAAATAGTCACTTGGAGCCAAATCGGGGCTGTATGGGGGGTGATTCCAGACCTCCCACTTGAACCTTTGCAGCAATTCCTGAGTCTGGCGAGCTGTATGGGGCCTGGCATAGTCATGCAGAAGAATGGTGCCTTTGCTCAGTAATCCAGGCCGTTTGCGTCGGATGGCTTCACGCAATTTCGTTAAGGTGGCACAATAACGAAGGGACGTAGCCGGGGGGGATATCGGGATATATCCCCTACCGAAATTTTTGGATTAGTGATGAAATTCCGTCTATTTATGCACATATAAGTTCATATCCCCCCCGTAATTTTCCTGGCTACGCGCCTGCAATAACGATCGGCATTAATGGTACCAGTGGCGCCGACTACGTGGGTGCTCCGGGGCTCAAGCACCCACTGAAAAAATTCTGTGGATGCCGAGCACCCACAGAAATTTTAGTGCCAAGTCATAATTTGAAGTTCCCAGAAAGGGCTAGGAAAAGACGTTTATGTGGGTGCTTTGGGCTTGTAAAAAAAATTACGTCGGATGCTGAGCTCCAGCAATCGTCTGATAACCCCAACACAGTGTTGTACATTCAAGGAGGGTTCCCCGCCCCAATTATACCATTACGTAATATGAATATTTGTAAAGCATACGGAACTTTTTGCATTATTTCAGTACTAAAATGCTTTATTTGCTTATTAGTTGTGTGATATTTTAAAAGTTTAAAAGAAAATCTTTAATGAGGCCAAATGTATGTGGGTGCTTCGGCATGGACGTCCATACGAGTACTTTAAGACGAGGGGGGTAGGGGTTTTTTCTTGCATTTGTAAGCTCATCGCAATCGCGCTTTCAAACATTTTAGTACTGAAATAGTGAAAAAAAGGTTAGCTAATATAAAAATTTTCACTATACCGACGGCTAGAGGGAGGTACCCGAGGCCCCATCTACTTCCCTATATGAGCACCCATGTCCTTTATAATTTAGATGCGCATGAGGAACTTCGATGAGACAACCACTGGTGTAACTATAGGGCGGTAGAACGGGCAAAAGCCACGGTCCCCCGGCCGGAGGGAGAGCCTTTCCCAAATAGAAAGCTAGAAAAAGTGAACTGCAACATGTTGGTTGAGATTCTGTACAATGAGGAAGGACCCTATCCAATGAATTCATTACGGGCCCCAACGGTATAGTCACGCCACTGATGACGACGAGTGCTTTGCAACTGCATAATTCGAAAATAAAATTTTAGTGAGGGAGAGTTGTTTTTTTTATGTAGTATGTCAGATCTCAAGCACCCACAGAAAAGTTTTCGTGGGTGCTAAATACTTGCATGTATTTAAAGGAAGTGCTTAATTTGCATGGGAGGGAGCTCAGCTCCACTACTTCTTTTTTCTCGGTGAAATTTTACACTAAATTTAAATTTTTAATTACCATTGTAATTGTTTCTGTTGATATTAATTTTATTACATCGCAAACTAATACAGAGGTAACAAAAATTAACTTAATAATACCTTAAATTAGGTAATTAATTTTGTAAATTGCAATACAAAAAATCAGGACTCTTGCACTTTTTTGGATAGAAATTAAACCCTGTTCAAAGGCAACTGAATGACTGCTACTGTCAGCTTATCGCTGTAGTTCGGGAAAAAAAAAAAAAAAAAAAAAACATGAAATTTTGGTACACAGATTCAAAAAAATTAATTATGTCAAATATTTCAAATTTTTAGGATGTATGTTTTAGAAACTACACTATACACTGAAATAAACAATAAACCTGTATCATTTACGAAACTTTTAGAAAAAATTCTTAAAAATCGAAAATTTAAAAGAAGTGTTAGTCTTTATTTCGGTATGTAGTGCAGCTTATAAAGAATCATCCTAAATTTTTTCGAATCCTTGGTGCGATAGTCTACTTTAATTTGTGTACTAAGACCGTTATGCAGATTTTGTTTCTTCGGCATACACCCTTATGTACCTCGGAACTGGAGTAATTGTAATAAATTTCCAATAAGTAGTAACTTAGCACATACTCTAAAATTTTAAAAAGTGCATGAAAAAAAAAGGAATCCAAACAGGTAATATTTTTGTCTACTTAAAATAATAATAATTATAATAGTTCCTCATATGTGTACTAATTTAGAGGTGTATGGGGGGTCATCTTAACTTTCAGACATTTTAGCACGAAAATAATACTTAGAAGTTCAGTATGCTGTAAAAATGTTTACTATACTAGGCGGGCTCAAATCTCAATCCCCCCACTGCCACTTGCCTTCCTATCTGGCTGCCATTTGCCTTCCTATCTGGCACAATGTGATGTGAGACTCCCTACAGCCCCACAGGCAATGCCTTTGCCCATTGTGCCCTCCCCTCCTTTCTGACAATTCTGACCAACACAAATAGACCTCATCCCAGAATCCTCGTCCTCCACGGGAAAATGTATGAATACAATGATACTATGTTAGCCCAAGAGTACCGGAAAATCGGAGAATTTGAGACAAAGCCGCTGGCTACAATCAGAAGTTCACGCGGGAAAGATAACACAGGAGTTAGGTGAAAGACTCATTCCCATTATGGAAATGTTTTGACATAGTTCTAATAATATTACTTCAGGATTTCGAAGTGAGTAGGTTTAATTGTTTTTATTGTAAATAGAGAACATCAAGGTCTGTCTGTTTACAAGCACCTAATATACAACACTTTGTATGTCTCTGGAACAAAAAAAGATCCCCATTCATCAAAAAGTGTCGGCGCTTTGGTGTTAATTGAATGAGACTGAGGCGAGGCTTCTAAGGTATAAAGGTGATCCAAGACAAGCCTTCTAAGGTGTCACTTTCTTCTAAAGTCTCAATTTCCTTTTCTTATTTTTGAATGATTTTAGTGCTCAGTTATGACTGTCGTCCACACTAACATTTCGAGATGCCTTCCGTTTCATTTTCTGCGAATATTTTGTTCAATTTTTGTTCTTGTTTGACAAAGCGGAATTAGGTACTATTTGCTTTGATCTAGCCCAATGCTGTTTTTGTAAAATTTTACTGAAATCATGGGCGCATGAACACACATTACTGAAATGTATGTCTCTCGTAATTTTGCAAATTTGACCACATAATGGTAGAGGGTAAAATAGCTCTACTTCAGGAGAATGCTCAAAATCATGCCTGGAGGTTATATGGCCAACAATTCAAAATATTTTTTGAATAATTATTAACTCTAAGATAAACAACTTTTTTTGTTCTGCTTTATTTTTCTGTTTGCATTTAAATAGTTACCAATCTTTTTTATGTGGTCCTACACACATTTCAACATAGAAAACGTTGCATTAATTCATTCTGAGGAAATTATCTAGTTTAATTTTAAAGGTATAATGTTTGTAATTTTTTTAATTTGTTGGGGAAAAAAAAGAAAATAAAATAGTCAAGGCTTAACTGCAGCTGTTTATAGGGGTACAAAAATGTAAAAAAAAAAAAAAAAAAAAAAAAAGAAATGAATGATCTGAGATACAATACTATAAATAACATTTTTTGAAAACTCTGAGGATTTCAGACAGGGATGAGATAGATTAAACAAAAATAACAATGATCGTGAATTGTTACATTCGAAAACTGAATCACTTTTTATACAAAATTTCAATTTACATGACAAGAAATTTGACTGATTGTGATATTATTGTTGCATGTTTTTTTCCCCCCAATACACTTTTCTTTTGCTTTGAAATTTATAATGATTAGTTGAAACCAATCAAAATTCTATCGCTAAAAGTAAAAAAAAAAAAAAAAAAAAAGTGAAATAGTGTAATACACCTCTTTCGGGTCTGATTTATTTCAAGGGCAAAGGGGGTGTGCGCCCAGGAATTCTCGAATTTTGACAGAGAATTTGCGTAAGACAAACAAATTTAAGGTGACTCCAGCACAAGCAGATTTTTCTAAAAGAAGGGCATTTCATCAGAAATACTTCATTACTTTAAAAAGAATCTTGATTTTAACTGGTTTGCTGTTATCGTTACTAAGACACAACGGTGGAGACTTCATTTTATGCCCAGCGTTGCTTCACCGTAGTACAGATAATCAGATGCCAAAATTCACACTATTCACTTAAATTAAACTTTGAATGTCACCTTCAGCGCTGGGAAAAAAACACGCAATTTTGGTATATAAATACAAAAAAGAAAAGAAATTATCTCAAGCACTTCACAATTTTTAAGATGTAGGTTCACAAGCTGTACTAGACACCCGAATAAACGAAAATTTTTTGCAGAATGGCCACTCTTAGAAATATTTTGCTGTGCAGTTCCACATTTAAGATTTTTTTTTAAAGTTTCATGAAAGTTTTCGAATTTATTGCAGTGTTTAGTGCAGCTTGTAAAGAATTATCCTGAATTTTTTCGAATCCTTGGTGCAGTTAGTTTATTTTAATTTGTGTACCAAAACCGTGAGACAGATATCGTTTCTTCGATCTATACCCTCAGATATTGGATATTTCATGTGGAGCTAAAATGGATATTTGTATTACCCATTTCCCACTGGTAAAAATGTGCACGAAAAGTCAAATGATTGAGTAGTTACGAGAAAGAAAGCAAATAATAGGAAAAGATTGAAGGGTAGTTGGAAAAGATTCCATAAAGTTGGAAAGTGTATCGTTATTCATGAGTGTGCCGTATTTTTCTTCCTTGTTCCATAAAAACCCCTCTTCGGAATCGAAATCTATCTTAAAATCACCTACTAAAACTATTTCACAATCTTAGCCAAGTACATTCCAACTATACTCCCCCTTTAAAATAAATTGTCGCGTTTTGGCACCAATCTTAGCGATCCTTTATCAAAAATTACAAACCTTGTGCGACTTTCAACATTTTTTTAACCCTCCCGCCCACGGACTTTTAGGGCACCCACAGAAATTTTGTAAAGTCGGCGCCTCTGAATGGTACGGCCACGCTCCAAATACTCGATTAGGATAACACCAGTCGTATCCCAGAAAACGGTTGCCATCACTTTACCGGCAGAGGGTGTGACCTTAAACTTCTTCCTCGTCAGTGATCCAGTGTGTGGCTCTTTTGGATGTGGGGGTGAAGCCATGTGTCATCACCGGTAACGATGCGATCAATGAAGTGTTGGCCGTCTGAATGGTATCACTGCAGAAATGTGAGGCTGCACATCATTCGAGTGGCCTTATGCCCCGCGGACAACGCACGTGGAACCCAGCAGGCACAAACTTTGGAATATCGCAACTCATCGGTTACGATAAGCTGAACGTTACCATAACTCAGGTCCAACTGTGAGGCAATCTCACGCACGGTTACTCGTCTATCCCTTTGGATGATTTCTTCAACACGTCCCGTGTTGATGTCCGTCCTTGAAGAACTTGGACGGCCGCTCGCTTCCATATTGCGGTTTTCCACATGCTTCCTGCCCGCTTGATAAGAACGACACCATTTCGCTACCTGTTGTCTACTCATTGCTTTGTCCCCGTATACCTCAATGATTTGTCTGTGAATTTCGGATGCGGCCACTTTCTTGGCCCATAAGAATCGAATTACGGCTCGCACCTCTATGCGAGACCACTTTTCTAGACATCGTGCCATTACTGTCGCTCTTAAGTGTCTGCGTACTGATGCTACTTACTCGTAGAACCGCTGTAGGACAGCTAGCACCATCTGTCAACCACCCTGGGTGGAAATATTCGCTCCACAATTATTACGTTTCAAATGCTTCTGCTTGTAAACTTTTTTTTGGATCAGCCTACGTATATACATACAGGGTGATTATAATTAAAGTTCCACTTTAAAACGATCAGAAAAGGAAAACTACTGGACCAAATGTTATCAAACTTGGTGATCGTGTAAAGGTGGTCAGGGGATTTATTATCGGTGAAAAAAAAGTTCAAAAATTAAACACCAGGGGCAAGGACGTATCTTAAGTGTTACTTACTTTAATCTAAAAGTAAGTAAGACGTTCGGACCCCTGTAACCCCCCCCTTAAAGGGGGGGGGGGGTTACAGGGGTCCGAACCTCCTCTCCCACGAAACTTTGATTTTTGTTACTAAAATATAACGATATAGTGTCCTTTTAAGAAAAATACTGCCTTTTTACCGTTTAGACCGCCTCCGAAATTTATGAACCCCCTCGAAAATGTTCTTCATGGGGGAAGGGGTCGGACACCTGAACCCCTCCCCCCCCTTTTATATACATCCTTGCCCCTGGTGAGAAAATTTTGAGCTTTTTTTCCTCAGATAATAAAACCCCTAAACCTTTACACAATTACCAAGTTTGATAACATTTGGTCCAGTAGTTTTCCTTTTCTGATCATTTTAACGTGGAACTTCAATTATAATCACCCTGTATTTATACACACAATTTGCAAGTAGAAATTCACAGTTTTTTTTCTAACAATGTTCATATAAAAATTGCTGGGGACTTGATGTAGATTATAAGAAGTTAAATTGAATATATCCTACGGATAGTTCTTTAAAAAAAACTCAAACACACACATACACACAAACATAAATAATGATATATCGAAAATATACACAAGTCGAATTGTACGATGAGGTACAATAACTACATTTTAAACAGGCGAAATGTAATTTATTTTTGTACTACATTCATTACTATAATATATATTGTCCAAGATTCAGTTTTAAGTCTGTTATCTCCTTTGTATAGAAATCTAAATGTGTCACTTGCTTAAACATTCTTCTTGCAGAAATCTTGGAGCCAACAAATTTCCGAAACTACCAACTAAGGGACTTCAAAATCTCCGTCATCTCAAAACATTCAACAATAGGGAGTTGAAGGAGTTTCCGGCTGTAGAGACATTTCCAAGAATCAATAAGCTGGCACTCTCTTATGCATATCATTGCTGTGCTTACTTGTCGGCTTTCAACCATCGGAGTTCCTCCGCTAGATCCTCGACATCTTTGCAAGAAACTATTGTCTGGCTGTCAAAGGATGATGTCGATATGTCAGCGTGGAATTCAAATGTGACAGACATCTGGCCAGGCACTGGTAATAAGGCATTTGTACTTTCCTTTCTTTAATACATTTTAAAATAGAAGGATGATAAAATAAAAAAGTGTCCGAAAAAAATTGCATGTTGTAAAACAGATGAATTATGTGTATTATCTGAAAGTTTTGAAGTATACTGATAAGTTTTTTTTAATGATACTATACAAATTTCCTTGGAAATATTTCAGGACTATTTTTTTATTTGTATACATATGAAATACTTGTACATTAGAATTATACTAATGAATTATTGATTTATTGATACAAACTCTTAATCTTAGACTTCAATGAAGGCGCGTAGATTAGTTTCAAACAGTGGTTTTTATTGCTTTACTACTATACCCCAAACCATAAATAATTACCTGAAATCAATAAACGTTATAATTTGTTTCAAAAGATTAGAATGTAAACAGTCTCATTTATAATCCATTGATTAAAGCTGTTTAAGTAATTCATCCACCGTAGACGCAAGTACAGCATCGGTGATTAGGTTTCATTAGCAAAGAAATACCCTATATCGTTTATTCAAGACAACATCTTCCTATGGGTCGTATTTGTCCCTAAAAAATATTTTTGGGCTCATTTGCAATACATAAATAATTTAGTAAAGAAACGTGAAAATATTCTTCCCATTGGTTTTTAATAAATGTTTATATGTGCGTGTGCTTATGTTTGTATAATACATAGCAAGCCATGTCCGTTATAATTTCTCCACTTGTCAATAAGTTTTATCGGGCGTTACACTTACTGTCTAATTTAATACCAAATTCTTACAGTTCTTCGAAGCTTAGTTAACACATCTGTCTCTGTGGGGATTTCGGTAAAAGGCAGAGTAGATCATATTAAAGCATTCTATCAAGGCACTAAAAAATTATAAATGTGTAACAATAATTGATTACTTTTTATCAGATGAGCGTCTAAGAAAAAGTACGATATTGTTAGTCAAATTATTAGCAAATTCCATTAAACTATTTTTAGCCGAAATTTTTACAGTTATATTTGTTTGTGTACATTTCTCATCATGAAATTCCCGTTCGATATGCCAGAAAATTTCAGTGTACACATTAATTAACACTAAACACGATATTCATAGTCAAATTATAAGTAAATTTTGTTTGTATTAAAGTAGTTTTACAGAAATTTTTACATCTATATATTCTTTTGTGTACACTTCTTTTTGTGAACTTCCAATTGAATATTGTCTGAAAATTCAAGTGTACATATTAATTAATACTAAACACAGTCCTAAAAACAAATTTATTTAAAATAGCTCTGCAGTGAGTCAGCCTTAGGTTCAATATCAGTTGTCTCAGGATCAGGTAAGCATCCGAGTAGCTACTATATGCTAATCAAATTGAAAGATTTACTATGACGGACAGGATCTCGGCTCGATTCTGCCAGTCAGTCAGGTTCGAACATTATGTTCGGATATGAAACGAATACAAGTTTTTTCCTTTAAAAAATCTTCAACCACCTTTCATACCACCTCCAGAACTACATCCCTCTATGTTTTAAAGAATCAAAAAAATATTCTTGCAAGTGGGTCTTGTATCCTACTTTATCTCCCAGGAAAAACTCCAGGAAAGTAAGCGTGGTTTGAAAATCGTAAGCCGGCTAGCTCAATCACTTTCTTTGGATTCTATGCAATACTACCAGTTATGAAGAATTTCAGCATTAAAGAACATATATTTTCCGTGTTTGTTCTTATAATAAGGCGAAGAGTAATTTCCAGTCATCTGCACCGAAATTGTTTGTGCAATATTATACTCTTGGAAATATTTTTTCTAGACTACTCAACACCAGACCATATCACTAGTGCGCCTAAGTAAGGGGCAACGGATAAATCCTGTCTATATTGTAGAAACACTATAACCTTCCGATTTTCCGAATAGGTAAAGTGATCACAGGATTTCGATGTCATTCACCAAAAAAATACTGCTGGTCAACCGTGATTTGATAAGAGAAGCTAGGGAATTTTTTAAAGAGCAGCGGAAATCGTTTCCTATTAACTGGCACAGAAAAAGCTTTACTGTAAATCAACCTCAGCAGTTTCTACAATAAAGCGTCATAAATAATTATGATTAAAAAAATTAGCACCTTTCCAGTTCGTAATATGAAGTAAATTATAATTGATTGTGGAATAAACTGGATAGATTTATATGCACTATACTTTAATTAAAAATCTATTCGTGGACTAGTTATAATTTTTTTTTTCCTAAGCCTCTTTATTATAACTGAAGGCATCTTAGATGTGCAAAGCTACATCTAAATATGAAAGAAATTCACTTCTCGAATACATTTTCTATTACTACTAGTCATTTTAATAAAACAATTTTATCATTTACCTTTTAATCATTCAATAGAATCAATCATGTTTTCAATATGTACTTTCAGGTAATTTTTCGACAAAATTCGAAGAGTTCGCAAATCAATTGTGGAAATCATTTGGAAGAGATTATACAATACCAGATAATCTTGCTCAGTATGCTGAAGAATACTTTGAGGATTATAAGTCAGCTTTCACAAGTGAAGAAAATCCTCTTGCGAGATTCCAGCTACAGTGTCTTCCAGAACCAGGCAAGTAGTTGCTTATAATAAAGCAAGACACGATTTGAAATAAAGTTTGATTTTCGTTTCGGAATTAGTTCTACTCACCAGCATAAATAATTTGTTTCCCATGCCAAATATCCATGAATTTCGATTTCAAAATTCATTTCGGGGCAATAGTAGTTAAAATTCAATAATAACAATAATTTCAGATTCAATTAAGGCAATTTCTTAGCAGCGACAAAAATCACGAATAGTCTATAAAAAATGTCAAATTGTAATAAAACTTATCAAAAAGTTATTAAACAGTTATCCGAATTAATAAAATAGTTAAGCATAGAACAGTTTTAATTGCCATCAAACATATACATATAATTTACAATATCAAAGCACTATATATAAGCAACTCCTTTGTCACTTTTTGCCATGTTTAAACCCTATTTCTCGAACAAATTTCACAGTACTCTATTAAAAAACTAATTTTGCATTAGTAAATATAATAATTAATTTTAAACTTAGACAATTATATCATTATATGGACAGTTAATTTTTCATTTGTGACTAAAATTGTGCTTCCTACTTGAAGGAAGTAATTCATTCAGTGCTAACCTCATACACACAAGCACACACATACAGAAAAGATAATTGTTACTTTCCTTAGACTGAGATTTGTAACACATATTCTCTACAGGATTTCTTTAAATTGCATTGTTCATGAAATAAAAATGTTTAGACAAAAATAGCATAATAATTGCATGATATCCTTCAAAAAAATAGATTATTACTTGTCACTTCTTTTGAAGAAAAAATGATGGACATGGGAGGATTGTCCCACTGAGTGTGGGGGAGAAAACAACCCACAAAAGTTCCCATAAATCATAAAATAAATGTAGCTCCAAAGCATGAAAAACAAGAAAAAACTACTATATACGATGTTATTATATTCTATATACTATGAATTAATGCACCTCTCGTTATAAATCCAGTATACGAACTAGGAAATAAAGGAGGAATGATGACAGCGTTAAAACATCTAGAAATGTCATATTTTATTTACATTTTTTCTCACCACATTACACTCAATTTAACCAAAATATTTTGGGGAGAGTAATTATTCGCTTTATGGTGACCCTGTATACAAAATATGAAGTCAAATACAATATTTTAGCTTGCTTTTATTATTGTCTAATAAGATTAAAGGAATTACTGTATATTTAGAAAAATAGAAGAATTTTATAAGCTAAACAGAAATCTGAAGGAATAATTATTTTTTCTTACCATATTGCAAAGAGTCTACAATAAACTTTTAGTGCAACAAATGAAATAAAGTTTTTAAAATTCCTGTATGTTCAATAATTCAAGAGTAACTGTCGATCATTGAATAAGTTTGAGAAAAAAAGAATCTATCAGTCTATGCATTTTTTTAAATAGCAGGCGGGTACCAATTTTAAGTCCATTAACCTATAACATTTTCTATTCACTTAAGACTGAAAACACTTGAATATATGTTTGATTTCCAAATATAGAATGAAAGTCAATTAGCTGCTAAATCAGATAATGCCGGGTGTGGTGACAAGTTTTCTATTATCTAAACCTCGGAGCATTTCTAAAAAAAGTATATTACACTATTCCCTTTTGATATAAATGATACAGTTTAGTTTTAGTTTCTTCCAGGCATATACTTTCAGTCTCCGTCGCAATTTGTCTATTTATACTGATCAAAAATTACACTTGTTAAAAGAATAGTCTTAATTTTTCGTAACAGTGTCGTTATCAAATACTAAAATTACTCTACACTGTAAAAAAAAGTCTGTCAAATTTACGAAAAAAAAAAATTGTCAGCCACGATGCCAGTTTATTTCCGTATGTTGTACAGAAGTCTTCCGTAATTTTTTACAGATTCTCCGTTTATTTTACAGAAATCTTCCGTATACGAACTTTTTATACAGTTTATTTTTCTTCTTTAAGTTCAATAAAAAAGCTCTTTTTTTAATTTCTGTACTCGTTTTTTATCATAATCACTTTTATATGTATAAATCAGGGGAGCATACAAAATTTTAGCTCTAGAAAGACCAAGTGTACCATTTTTCAACAACAATTAAGGCAAAAATAAAATTGTAGAGAAAAAAAAAGAACTAAACGCACACATACTTTTTGCATAGGAAATGCTCTTCCCTAAACGCTATAGTTTTCATCCTTTAACGAAATATTTTCCGAATTCTTCCACTTTTTAAGAGATCGGGACCATTTGAATAACTACAAAACATCAAGACAACGAATATCGATTGTTGTGTTTCCGTAGATGATGACTTCGCGACACACAAAATATGTATAATGCCCTCTTATAAAGTTTAGTTTCTAAGTGCAAGAATAAAGGATAGGAAACCCTAGAGGGAGGAGCGTGGAAAATCATTATCCAAGTAAGCTATCGCTTCTATACTAACGAATGAAGAGTGATTCTGATAACAATGAGAAAAGAAAAGAGTAGCCTATAACATGCGTACGCAACAGATTAAATCCTGCAAAAACCGTCACACAATGCCTTGAATGCCGTGGCGAATACGCAGAGTCTCTACTAAAATCTATTAAGAACGTAGAACATTATATTTTTTAAAGTGCCTTTTATTCATCGAAAATACAACCCCGATATTCTAAATAAAAATGACTGTCCTCATATTTTCAATTTAATTTAATGTTAATATTAAATTTCTGTTTTTACAGTGCATTTTACAGTGAAAACACACTTTCATTTCGTGATAAATAGTTACTTTCACTGATGATATTGTTTATAACGTACATTTTTTTTTCGGGCGAGGGGAGAATAACTGATTTAAACTGTATTTAAATATACATATTTATGAAAAGGATTCAGATTTCTCAACCTTCACATTGTGTGCACCACAAACTAGAGATGAGTTCGACCTTATTTTTGAAAGAAACCAGACTCACGAAAAGACCTGTGACCTGAGAAATTTCATTTGATTCGAAGGCTGAGCTAAGCTCCGAAATTTAAACTAATTAATAGATCATGGTTTAATATAAGCTTTGCGAAAATTAGTGGAATATTCTAATAAAATTGGTACAGTTTCTAATTATTTTTATTAATTTTTATTTTACTTTATAATTTCTTTGAACAACCTAGCAAGTGTGAATTACTGACGCAGAATGCCGTCAAAAAATCGCTTTCATTCGTTCATTTTACCTGTAATGGAAATTATGCACATTTCATTGATAGACAAAGTCTGTTCAAATAACAAATTGCAGATCACTTGAAGGCGTACAATAACGCAAATATTTATTAAAAGTATTAAAACTGAAATATCTGAACAAATACAGATACTTTTTATCAAAGAAATATGTTATTTTTTCTCTAAACAAGGACCGTTCTTAAATATTATAGTATATATGTGTGTGTGTGTGTGTTTGTATCTTCTAATTACTGAATAAACGTGAACTCCTGCATAGACTCCATCCGATCTCATCATTTTAAAAACAGATTTTATGTTGATACTCTAAATATTATACTTATTTTTGCTTGTTTCCTAAATATCGTTTCCAACTTAGTCGGTTACAATTAAATATATGTATATCGTTAGATGAATAAAATTCTAATTATATCCTTGTATCTATTAGGTCCATTCATGCCTTGCGAAGACCTGTTCGGGTGGTGGAGCTTGAGATGTGGCGTGTGGGTCGTTTTCCTGCTTGCTCTTTTGGGGAACGGTATCGTGGTGATTGTTCTAGTTATTGGACGTAGCAAGATGGATGTTCCCCGTTTTCTAGTCTGCAATCTGGCTGCTGCTGACTTCTTTATGGGTATTTATCTTGGCATGCTAGCAGTCGTGGATGCTTCTACCCTGGGCGAGTTCAAGGCAAGACCGATTTTATATTGCTTAAAAATAATCACTGAAGCAGAGGCGTATCCAGAGGGAGGGCTGAGGGATGCAGCGCCCCCCCCCCCCCCCGCGGAAAGGGGACCCTTAACTTAGCTTACAATTGAAACTTAGCTCACAATATGATACACAGCCTACCTCGAAATAAAATCCTGGCTACGCTACTGCACTAGAGTAATCGCACTGCTCCTATTATATTTAAAATATTACCTATATAAAAGTTATACTAATTTAAAAACTGCTTTGTAATGAGTTTCTATTGAAATCTGTATGTACTTGAATAATGTCGTATTTTAAGTACGTACACAAATAACCTCATTATGTTCACTCATTAATCGTGTTTGATATGATTCAAATGAGAAGTCATAAATTCTTTATAGACTGAATACTAGGGTGGTCACAAGTTCTATGGGGAATTTTTTTTTAATGTTATTTTTTGGGGCACCCAACTAAAAGTTGCCAATTGACTGGAAAATGAGATCGGTAAAGTTTTAGCTCAATTGCATAATATTAACCTGTGCCGCATCGAGGTTGAATTCTCGAAAAATTACGATTTTTGCCAAAAATATGAAGTTTTTCCTTCATTTAGTATAAACTATTTGCTCTACAAACCTGTTTCATGTTTTATTTCATAAAAAGTGTTATTGTTTCGAACTTTTACTCTCAACAAAACCAATATTTAATAGCATTCAGTGTTTTTTTGGTCAGTTTGTGAATCGTATTACCAAAATCTACATTTTTGTAAAATTAGTGAAAAAAGATGAATTAAGTATTTTAAATACTTTTGACCGTTTCTTGTATTATTTGCATCAATAAACAAAAAGTAAATCAAGAATTTTCATAACTTAAACTACAATTCATGAAATATTTTTATTTACTATTTAGTTTGCATTTCTGCGCTTCAAAAGAAAGATCTTGATTTGTATTTCAGTTGAAGCACATCTAAGTCAAACCTCTCAAATTCACTTTATTAAAATGCTATTTTTGTTACCTGTTATTATTTACTTTTAGAATGGACATGGGTGCCCATACGTATTGGCAAGGAGGGGCTATGTCTCCCCTAGCTCCCATATTATCGTTATGATTTTCATTTCAAGTGGTTTAACACTAATACATAGCATCTTTCCGGTGCAGGACCCTTGACGTGCAATAAGACTCCGAAGACAAGAATTTCGAAAACCAAGAATTGATTTCATCAAAAGCAGATTTTAAAATTCTGATTTAGAGAGTGCTGTTGTTCGCTGGGATTGAAAAATGCTTCCTCATATTAATAATAAAGAAATTGTAGAGAGAAAAACGATTTTAATTAGCTGTGGCGATGAAGAACAGTTAATAGGAGTTCCTCAGCTTGAAAATAATATGAGAATAACTCTCAGGCAAAAGCTGTACTTAAAGCAGTTGAAGAATGGGAGGCAGTTGGTAAAATTTAGGCAATGTGTTTTGATACCACTGGTTGCCTTAGGGGAACGGGCATTTTTTGCTGCTGCAATTACAGGATCTAAATCATCTATATTTACCTTGTCGCCACCATATTTTAAAAATCATCCTAAAATCTGTTTTGATTGAAAAGTGGGCAAAGCTACTTCTCTTCATCCAGATAATTAAAAAAACATTTTCAGATTGGGTGGTCTAAGTTAGACAAGAAAAAGTACAAAACTGCTATCGAAGATGAAACTATTACATAAAGAATACAGAATTTGGAAGAAATTTCAAATTTTCTTGAAGAACATTTAAGAAATCAACAGCTCAGGGATAACTAAATAATTAATCCAACATTATTTAATTTTTATAGGAGTTTCCCAAATTGACATTTCTTTCAGAGTATCTGGTGCTGTTCATTATGCCTGGTGCATGTCTAAGGCAATTTATTGTCTCAAAATACTTCTTTTCAGACATCAGGTCTCATTAACAGATTTAGAAAAAGGAGGTATTACAGACATTTGTTTATTTAAAATAAATGTTTATGTAAAGGCATGGTTCAACACTCCCACTCAGACTTTAGCCCCAATCAAGACTTAAAATTATTAGAATCGCTTGTTCAATACTAAAAATTTGATAAAGAGTCTGCAAACAAAGATCTTTAAAATGATAAGCCATCTTTGGTATCTTAACTAGGAGCAAGTTGCATTTTCATTTTTTGAAGACAATATGGCAAAAAAAAAGTCAAAATAAGCACGGCTGTAAAATTAATTGCACTTGAAAAAGAAACTGATGATGATGATGATAAAGATGTAAGAGCAACAATGTTTCAGCGAAGTGGATCATTTATTGGACAAAGAAGTTGATTTTTTTATTTAATCTCGAACAGTAATTTTTTTTAAGAGATTTAATTTTAATATGCAATTTTTGAATACTGATCCCGATGTATGGTATGAAAATCAGTATTATTTGAAAGAAAAAGAAAAAACTGGAAGCTTTTAAGGTTTTTAATGACTCGGTTGAAAGGGGAGTAAAATTAATCCAAGGATTCAATTCCTGTTTAACCGAGGATGAAGAACAAAAGCAGTTTTTACTATTGGTAGTATCCGAATGTAGAAAAACTTTTCCAGACTCTTCGAAAGCCACATTATCTTCTTGACACTTTAACAAAAAATTGTAAACATTAATAATTTATTTTTTTTATAATGTGCTTGCTTTTAGATAAATAAGTTTAATAATCTAATATATCTGAACGTTAGTCGTTCTCAATTTTATGCCTTCTTTGACCTTATTTTCTTTTTAAATTTCATATTTTTTCAAAAATAAAACCTTTATTTTGTGTACACAAAAAATAAAGAAAAAACAAAAGGAGGAAAGACGAAATAGAATTTTTTGAATTATCATAAAAAAGCCAACTTTTAGGATTCAGATCATATCTAGTCCTGAAAAGAGCATCGATATATGCTTTTTTCAGGACTAGATATGATCCGAATGTTACCCCCTGAGCATTTTGGAAATGGGCAAATAAATCTAAAGTTGTTTTCACGGTAAAATTTTCATGCACTTTTTAAATTATAAAAAAATAGAAATTTTAATAGGAAGATTTGCAATTATTTTTTTTAAAAAGGCTCCTAAACTACATACAAGCTTTAAAATGAAACATATTTATGATATTACCGTGTTATAAATGATTAATATTATAGATGTACTGCAGTGAAAACTGGAATAAAGTGGACGGAATTTGACATCACAACCGCTTGGAGGGTTAAATCTGTAAGTTTTTACACAAAAGTGATGTGTAGCTCATCAAGGCATTAAATTTTCTTATGAAACGAGACCAACATTTTGTTCCTAGACTCAATTTTATCCATTTTATGATGGAAAAACTGCTTTTTTTGCCAAAAAATGCGGTTTTTCAAAACTTTAACCTCAATGCGGCACGGGTTAATATTATGCAAATGTGCTAAAACTTTACCAATCTCATTTTTAAGCCTATTGGCAACTTTTTGGGGGGTGCCCCCCAAAAAATTCGAAAGTTGATTTCTTTTGACCACCCTACTGAATACTGAGTGTTGAGTTTCAATAGTAATCTGAACTTATAATTATCATACTTTGTACTAAAGGAGTACGGTTACATGATAATCGTTTTGCTCTCCCAACGTATACGTAACCATGCTTGATAATTCAGGCGGGGGGGGGATACAAATCTTGTTATAAGTAAAAATAATTACTTTTATATGAAAGTAAAAAACTACTTTTATATGAAAGTAGTAAATGTATGCAGTCAGTTTTTTTAAACCTGTCTTTTTCTCAAAAATCTATGTACTTTGGTCTTTTGCGAATTTGCTGTAGAAAGCTGTTACTGTATTTGAGCTTAAACTACCAAACACCATATACTTGATGAAAATTTCTGATATTTTGGGCAGTAATTTTAGTTTATAAAATATAACCATAGTAAAAAGTGCAGAAAGT
This sequence comes from Cheiracanthium punctorium, assembly GCA_038373885.1. Classification (NCBI taxonomy): domain Eukaryota; kingdom Metazoa; phylum Arthropoda; class Arachnida; order Araneae; family Cheiracanthiidae; genus Cheiracanthium; species Cheiracanthium punctorium. The sequence goes on from JAWZYV010011819.1 coordinate 1,021,022, forward strand.
CAATCGGTACTACCCGAAAAGTAATATTTCAATACCTGTTTTGATATTTTAATTGCATCACTGCCCATATAATTTTTATCAAATCATTCTACTGTCTTGAATTTTTTTTACGAATATGTAAGTCATTTATTTCTTAACATTCAGTTTTATTTTAATAACTATACGATAACTGGTAACTCGAAACTTTTGTTAGTTATTCGAACTCCCAACCACCACCCCATAAAGTTTGATCCAGGTATTGTTTATAGATTAAAAAAATGCCTTCTAACTATAATTTTCACTAGACAACAACAGTAAGAACTAAACAAGACTTAACCTAAACGCTTGGGTCAGTTTTTTGTACTAAAACAATAATCGGAATCAATAATCGGAATGCAAATCTTTATGTAGAACTTTAGATAAAGAAACTCGGCAATCTTGTTTTGTTCTTGATGTCTTTTTGCTATTTGAAATAACAAATAGCAACACAGAAACCAGTGTATATTTCATTATTCTTTAATTCCACAAAGAATGCAATTAATTAATTCATATTATTAAGTCTCTCATCTAATCTCACAGAAAAATAATTGATTGAACGAATATCAATAAAATCTGAAAGTTGATTTAATCTCAGCATTTTTTTTATACTTTATTGATGTCTCCAAGAAAAATGTTACGGAATTATAATTAGTTGTATTTTTTTCTTTTTAGGTCTCTGCAATAAAATGGCAAACGTCAGTTGGATGTCAAGTAGCTGGATTTCTCGCTGTTTTAAGCAGCGAATTATCAGTCTATACTCTTTCTGTAATTACTCTGGAACGAAATTATGCTATAACCCATGCAATGCGGTTAAATAAAAGATTGTCGCTACGTCATGCTGGCTATATCATGCTAATTGGATGGACTTTTGCCGGAGCAATGGCTTCCCTACCTCTGATAGGGGTCAGTGATTACAGAAAGTTTGCAATTTGTCTACCCTTTGACGTCGAAGATGCGTGGTCGCTGAGTTATGTAGTCTTTCTCATTCTCATTAATGGAGTCGCTTTCCTCATACTGATGGGATGTTACTTAAAAATGTACTGTGCTATCAGAGGATCCTCAGCTTGGAATTCGAATGACTCAAGAATAGCACGTCGAATGGCCTTGCTGGTGTTCACTGACTTCATATGCTGGGCGCCCATAGCATTCTTTTCACTCACTGCCGTTTGTGGTATACAGTTAATATCGTTGGAAGTATGTTTTTATTATTATTATTATTATTATTATTGAACACATTATTTTACGGGTGACTTTTTGCGTGAGTACGTATGTATGCAAGTGATTGTTTCCGATTTCTTGTGAAGATTTTTTTTTTCAAGTCAAACTATAAACATTTCATTTGAAATTATTCTTCAATGAAAATTATTTTTATTAAAGTTATTTAAGGGATTTCACCCCTATTAAACCTTCATTCAAGTTTCGGATGAAATGCCATTTTATCAGCATAAAAGAAAAAGAAAAATTAGACAGCGCCAGTACATTCGTACACTGTTAAAAATATAGTTCAACGTTTCACCGAAATTCCGGTGCCAATTTAGCTGCAACCGGTATATTGAAAAATGTGGTGCTAATATTCACCATTTTATTGGTGCTTCAGAAAGCAGCATTCTGCAGGTGAAATGTCGAACGTTTTCTATGTAACCTATTATATGATTGTAGTTCGAACCGATATCAAGATTTTTTTCTAGAATGAAACATATGGTTATAAGTTTAACGATGATCGGGTTTTTTTCTCTAACCAACTGTATGGTGAAAGAGAAAACCAAGATCAAGGTTCGAGTGAATTATTTCTGATTTTCTTTCTTTTTTCTTTTTCTTTTTCTTTTTTTTATCTAATGCATTTTAATAACTTTTTTTCTGAAACTTTTGCTATGCAGAAGTTATTATTTTTTGCATGCTGTTGTGTACTTCAAGCCTAAGTTAATTTCATTAATGCATTTAGTGGCATAGATTGTTAAAATTTATCTATTTATTTTCAAAGGCAAATAACTATAAAATGAATTACAAATATGTGGTACAGACTTGTTTTTATAACTGTAATTTTTTTCTTTTCTTTTTTCTTTCTTTTTCTCTTCTACTTTTTTTTTAATAACAGTATGTTTGTATAGAAATATTTATTTCTGGTATAATTTGGTATATTATTTCTGTTCTTTTCAGTAAAAAAAACTTCCATTTGAATTTTGTAAGAAAAAAGAATTCATATTTAATATATTTATACATTTCATGAATGAATATTTATACATTTTATTTGAAATTAAATTCATTTGTTAAGTGTATCTTATAGGTCGAAAATGTTTTTGGAAGGTTACAGAAATTTTTATTCAGTAGCAATATTTGAGATTTATTTAGCATAAATAAAACACTTTATTAAAAAAAATCACAGCACACAGAAAAAATCCCACCAGCTAGACCCGAACCTACGTCCTTCCACTTGGAGGAAAGTGCCTAGCCGACATGACTACTGACGATACAGCCAGAGTAAAAAAATTAAACATATGTAACTGACATCGTTTAATAGCAATTCTTAACGTTTTTCTTGTAAAAAATTTAATATTGTGTTTTAACTTTTTAATCACTATTTTATCAAAGTAATAAATAAATATTTATTAAGACCGAGAGGTTAGTCATACAAAATTTGTTGTACAACCAATACATTAAGTCACCACTTCCCAATGTTTACCATCCAGACCCAGATTATCGCATGGACACTAGGAGTCCATGCCCTGGGGGCTAGATGCAGGCGAGGACCAAAAAATCGAGTTTAGACTAGGATGTCGACATCAACATGGTAAGCAGGCTGTATATAGAAAGGTACAAAATTCCAAAACTGCTTTGGGATTAAAAATGTACAGTCATTGCACTACATTGTACAACTATTGCCATTATATGAATTGTAAAATTACACTGGTATCCAAAATTATGTTATGGTCACAAACACAAAATCTGCATAGATCTGCAAACACAAAATCGGCATAGATATGTATTATCACAATAAAAAAGGATATAGCAACATAACAATATCGAAATAAACTGAATATGCAGGTTTATATAAAAAAACAGTCAAATCATGATCCATCATATCAAGGGAAAGGTCTAATGTGGAGTGCGGCCACCGTGCACTGAAATTAAAACTCTACAAAGAGTCGTCATACTGTTAATGAAGGCGGCAAGAAAAGTATGCGGCAATAAATCCCATTCTACCAAAAACTTCGCAGGCCAGATGCGGAGACTTCGCAGGCCAGTCCATGCAGCGAATATTCTGTTCTTCAAGAAGATTATCAATAATGTGAGCTCTGTGTGACCTCATATTTATGTCCTACAAAAGGAAATCCGGGGCTACAGCACCCAGAAAAACCTCACACAGCCTTGAAGGACCTCATTCTCACAGCATTGTGCAGTGACACAACTCAAATAAAAGTCGTGCTGTAATGTAAGACTGTCCGACAAGATGCCGCCCCAGACAAGGATACCTCTGCCCCCAAAACGGTCTATTTCCCTTGTGTTGAAGGAATGATAGAAAGCTCCTCGTTTTCTGCAGATGAAGACTTGCCGAGAATCACTCTGTGTGCTGAATCTTGACTCACCAGTAAAATAGCACTTTCCCATTCTTGGTGCATCCGAGAATGGTGTGTATGGCATCACGACAAATGGATTCTCGTGCGCCTTGCGCTCAAAGGAAGATATGCATTGGACGCCAGGCGTAAAGGACCCTCTTTTCAAGAAGTCTGTACATTCTTTGCCTGAAAATTATTTTTCCAGACGCAGCAGCTAGGCCACTAGAAAGCTTTGTAACCGTTGTCTATCTACGTTGTCGTGTACTTAATGCCAGTTGGCGAGCCTTTGCAGCTGTCGTCGCTCTTAGGTGGCTTTGACTTGTGATTTTTGGCTAGTGATACTACCACTTGTTTCGAATTGATTACACAACCTGAATACCACTTTTAGAGACACTTATAGACATCATGTCACCTCCAGTGGCGTAGCGAAGGGAGGGGGTTGGGTGTCAGAACCCCCCCCCCTAAAATTTAGCACAGTTCTATCACTGACATGAAGAATGCGATCCATAATGTAGATTATCCGTTACATCAGTGCGTAAACTCCCCCTAAAACTTTTTTCTGGCTACGCTACTGGTCAACTCCCCTTGTGACTTCCCTACTTCAGGCCTACCAATGGATCTCGATTTGGCTGAATCTTCTAACGGATTATGCAAACTCATTTTCATAACAAACAGTCAAAACTTGGGGGTTTTAATGCAATATTTACAAGAATGCAGGCAAAATTTCCCGATGCTTAAACAGTCAAATTCAACGTTGGGCTACAAAACCAACGCTAAATGCCATTTATTTCTAATTGGAGGCTATCAATGTGCTATTCGTTACTCAAAATACAGGGTGCTTATATTAAACTTCCCCTATAAATAGGATTCTACTGATAAAACGTTTGAAGGGATTGTATCCAAATTTGGTAAATGGATTAAACTTCAGATGTGTTGAAGAAATTTTTTTGGGGGGAGGGGGGGGGAGGAATTAGTTTAACCCTTTATCTACTGAATTGGGAAAGTGGCCAAGAATATCACCTTGAATCTATTTGTTTTCAGCTAGGCAATGAATGATAAATACTGATTAATGTAATAAAAAGAAAATTACAAAAAAATAAATAAGCATAAGCTATACGTTTGATGGCTGGTTTTATGAACAGTTAACGAGTCTTTTTCAAAAGAGTATAAGACCAACAAATCGGAAGGAGTCAATCAATACTTTTATTGACACACTTTTAGAAAATCTAATCCTTTAATCATAAAACAGACGTCTGAAAATTCACTAATACTCTTTTTTGGTGAGGAAGGGGCACGACATGATTAGAAGGTGAACTGAAAGCTGTCTATTTAAAACAATCTACTCTAATAGAACATGCAACTGTGATGTAAGCTGATTAAATGAAGTATTTGGGAGTAGTTTTTCAAAGGAATGGTTACAATGAATATATTTTTCTTTTTGTTAAAAAATGTGCACTACGTGGCGCTTCGCATGAAAAATTTAAAAATGAAAAGCTAATTCGGAATAAACAAACAAGTTCAACATTTATTCAATAATTTTTGAGCATTTATTAACTAATTTGGGTCATTTTTTGAGCTGATGTCCCCCACTACCTAAAGGACATTTTTTGAACGAAACTGTTTAAAAAACTTAAGCGCATCTCGTGTTTTTTGCCAAATTTGGTGCTAATCAGCTTACCTGTTTCAGCTGCAGAAAACTGTTTGCAGAAGTTTAATTATAACCACCCACCCTGTACATAAAACACAATTTTTTAAAATTTCAATGGAGGCAGTCTTGAATTATTCGGAAAAACGTGCTTGTGATCTTAATTTTGGACATCAGTGTATATTTGTGTTACTTTATTTTCATTCATATTTGCTTGAATATTCTAGAAACCAATTCTTTGGTAAACACGATATCTTATCTTAACTTCTCTGAAGATTCCAAGTTATTCCAAAAATGTGTTTCTTACCTTTGTCTTTTTAACTTTTCACAGGAGGCAAAAGTTTTCGCAATATTTGTTTTGCCCTTGAACAGTTGTGCAAATCCTTTTCTATATGCTATTTTTACAAAACAGTTTAAGAAAGACTGTATCCACATATGCAAAAGGATCGAAGAGTCACGTGTGACAAGAGGTATCGGACGTGGAAGGCACAGTTCTAACTTTTCCAATAGACATACGCCTGTGACCACCAACTCTGCAGCTCAGGGGCCAACTCCTGGCAGTGAAGAAGAACCGCAGAGAGGCCGTAACCTTTCCACCGACATGTGCCGTTGCAATAAAACATGTTGGAAACCAAAAGACAGCCCTACAGGGTGGAAAGAATGGGCATTAAAATACATTCTGTGTCGGAGGAAACAGTCGGATCAGGGTCAAGCTGATGGATACACATACGCAATCGCACAAATTCAAAAGAATTTAGAGAAAAGAAACAAACACACAAGCATCTCTAGTGAAAATTTTTCATCTCGTTCAGACAGTTGGAGACATGGTGAGTATACTTTCGTATAAATAGTAGAATCTATTTTTTCCTCCAAGGATGGGCACCTTCCGTAGGAGAGAGAGAGAGACCGGGGTCAAAAATGACACAGGCCAATTGTAACATTTCATATTTAATGCATGGTTTAGTTATTATAACAGTTAAGATATGGCAGTATAGTGCAGCATCCTGTAATAATTCAAGGACAGAAATTGAAATGAAATCAGTTGAGATATCGCTATGGTACATAATGTTTTTTTTTTTTTTTCCCTAGAGTAATAAAGTTGTTTAAGTTTTAACTTCTTGTACCCAACAGGAAAGTCATAACTTCTAAAACAATTTATCGATGTACCATACTTTCATGGTTATTTTACTGTGACAAGTCTCAAATTTAAACTACTACGCATTTCAGCGTAATCGAATGATAGTTTCAAAATGGAATGAAGGAATCAATTGTAACAAGAGATTGTGGGGACAATTGTAATACTTGTATCACCTGTAAAAAGTGGACCATGTAAACTGTGCAAAAAGTGAGGGCTAAAATTGTTTTCTTGGGTAGATTTCCTTAATAACGTCAATTTACATCGTAATCATGTCTAGAATTATCCCAATAATCTTTCGTCTAATAATTTTGAGTATGAACATTTTCATATGCATGGGTTTAATAATATCAGTATTAGTATACTATCTATTTAAAAGATTAATCATGAACGTTTATTTTTAGAAAAATATTTTATAAAATATCATTATGGTTAGTCCTCTAGTTATCCATATGGTTTGAACCAATTAGTACTAAATAAACAATTAATTCATTGTACTGAAAATATTAATATAAATAAATACAATCCGGCATATGATTCATTAAATATGTCTATATATAGTAGGACTAATAGAACTTTTAGCGGAAAAAGCAAAAAGAGTATTTTATCTAAACATTCTAATAATTATATAAAATCTGCTCTATTATAATACTCTATAATAACTTTACTAGTTCCTATAACTGGTTTAACATACGTCACATCATTTATAACATCCATTCGATTAAAAGAAACTATTAGTTAAGCATTTTTCTATTTTCTCTACACTTAACATTTCAGGACATTTTTCTCGCCTATTCTTCCATCTCATTGTTGCACGAGCTAATTCTTTAACTATAAATCTGTCTTGCGATAAAAATAATATATTTACTAAATCTAACCTACTAGTTACTTTCTCAAATCCTGCAATAAATAACATAAACTTCAATAATATATTTTCTACTAACAAAAATTACTTTCCCATTAAAATTTAAGCATAAAAAATCTTTTAAATATCCTCTACCTTTAGGTGGGAAAATATTTAACTATAACTCCTTTTCTAAAACATATAACCCATTAGATACACCACCCTTTATATGGACTGAAAATCACTACTGTAACTTCATTAATAAAGATTATGGACACATTATTACCGGTGATCTTGTTATAATAAAAAATATAAGATTACAAAAACTCATGCAAAAAAGGCACTAAACACAGAATTCCTTCAAAACTCTCCATAAGTAGCATAGTAAATCAATTTCCGCATGATTAGAAAACTTCATATACAATACTGCTACAAAATACGACACTCGAGTAGAAGCTTTCAATGAATGGAAAGTGAAAGTACTTGCCAATTAGAAGCATAATATTGCTAAGCATGTCAAACCCAGTAATAATTTTAACAGTCATATTCAAACACACATAGATTTCCTGAAATAGCATTTCATCATTACTTATGTAGATATAGTCCAGACAAATTACACCAAAATACAGCAAATGGGGGGAAACTATAGTGTTTTATTTCACCAAAAGATGATTTACAAATAAAAATGTTGACAACTTACAAGTCAGTTTAATTACAGTTAATTGGTACTACAGTAAATTTTCAGTGTGCTGCCCATCATTCAGAAGTACAGTTGTGAGACGAGTCACCACACCGTTCACAGCATTTAGTAGCATTTTTTGCATTACGGCAGACACATTTTGGCGGATGGCATCGTTCAGTGCTGCTAGTGATGCCGGTTGGTCGCGGTACACTTTTGACTTCAAGAATCCCCACCGCCAAAAGTCCCAGGGCGTAAGATCGGGAGATCTTGGAGGCCATGATTGATTAAAGCAGCGACTGATAATGCGATCCTCCCCAAATGTTGAGCGTATTAGATGTTGCACAGGCAGAGCAATATGAGGTGGTGCTTCATCTTGCATAAAGGTGACTGTTTGAAGTGCCTGTCGCGCTTGCAGTTCAGGAATAATATTGTTCTGTAACAGTGCTGTATATCGCTGACCAGTGACAGAAACTGTTTTGAAACCCGTCTGTGTGACTTCCTCGAAAAAAAAATGGACCAATTATGAAACCAGCAGTGAAGCCACACCAGACTGTCACTTTAGGCTGTTGCAAGGGTACCTCAACAAATGCATGTGGATTTTCTGTGGTCCACACTCGACAGTTGTGTGTGTTAACAGTGCCAGAAAGTGTGAAATGAGCCTCATCTGTCCAAAGTACAGTGTGAAGCCAGCCGTGCTGCTCTTCCATTTTATTGAATACCCAACTGGCAAAATCTCGACGAGAGTCGAAGTCAGGAGGTTTCAGTTCTTGGTTATGTTGCAACTTATAGGGATACCGTTTCAGAGTTATTCGCAGTGCTCTCCACACACTTCCGTACGACACTTCCTGTCTGCCTCGAAACTTCTCGGGCGCTGCTCTCCCATGTGCAGAAATCACCGACATGGATTGCACCGTCTGCTCCACTGTCGTGACAACAGCAGCGGCTGTTGAGGGACGACCACTTCTTGCACGTGACGCCAAAGATACGGTAGATTTAAATTTCTTCATCATTTTGATCAATGCAGAAGGCGTTATTGGTCCTTTTCTGCCTCGCATGCCCTTCATGTAGCGATATGCTCGCAATGCCGTTGAGGCACTTTCCGCATTCTTATAATAAAGTTTGACTAAGAGGGCTTTCTCAACTATGGACAGCATTTCCATGCGTATAAGCTTCGACTACCATTACCTGTTCCAGTTGCTCCCTTTGATATCGCTTGTCGCTTTGCATAATCCTATATCAGAAATCCGACAGCGCCGTCTGTTGGACACCAAGAGAACTATTTTCGTTTTGTTGCCACACAAAACTCGGTTTCTTTTCCATCCGTTTGGTGCAAACCGTATCTTTGTATCTTGATTCGTTTTCGAAGTATTCATTTTTAAAGTTTGTCCTGACTTTTGGATCACCCGGTATATATACAATGTAAAACACCTAAACTTACGTAATATGGATATCCAATCAATAGCCAGGCTCAACATGGCACTGTGGTTATGTCACAATGGAAAATGGTAGACGGCCGAGGTGTGAAGGTCCCGAGTTCGAGTCCCATCGCGCTCCTTTCGATCTAACGGTCTGGAGTTTTGGTAGGTTTTCTCCGGATGTAACGTAAATACACATTAGAATCCCTTAGAAAGTCCTCCTGCCCAGGCATCCCCCATCCTTGGCAGATTGCCCGAGCGTAATGTTCCATAATCACACAAACAAATTAATCAATAGCCAACAAGCAAAGTAATCTAAAAGAACAAAAGGCAAGAAAAATCCAAACCTTAGAGTAAAAATGGAATCGCAGACCTTAAAACATGCACGGAAACCACGTTTGAAATCTTAAGCCTAACAACATATACCTAAGATGTGGAGATGCCATGAAAATTTGTAATGACAAGCTCTATCATCAGGTGCCACCGCTTGTACATTTACAAACTTTCAAAATTCTAATTATCCTATGGGTCGCAGCTTGGTAAGCTTGGAAACCCCTGTTAGTTTAATTTGAGAAATTTCTTTCATTAGAGAGAGAAGATATAATTACAGGAAACCACGTAATAACACTTTAACATTTCGTACGAGAGAAAATATTTTTGAATGAATTAAATATACGTATTTGTGATCGGAACTAAACTTTCAAAAGGAGTTCCTGAATAAAATGCTTTGTCTTTTCTTTCGACGCCCAGCGAATCAGAATAAACTTTATCGTAAAATCTGACATATTTTGTACAGCGTTTCATTTCCTCCTCTAGCTCTCGTCCGCTTTATTAAAAAACTGTCAAATAAAGCAGTACAAACGCTCGTTATTTATTAGGCGGATTGGTTTATATATATATATATGTATGTATGTATGTATGTATATTCTGGATCTCCCATTTATTAAAAGTAAATTTTTTCCAAAATGTAAATATTGTCTACCATCTAAATTAATTTCACCAGTCACAATTGATTTTCGCAAGTGTTAGATAATACAAGGTATTTTTGTACGTACGTAAATTTAAGTAATATTTCGTTTTGTGTTTTAAAGAAAAAGTTTTAATTGTTTAAATACTTGTATTACTGATTCTTGCAGGTAATTTTGCAAAGGGTCTTTCTAGAAAATATTTTATAGAGATAACATGTTTTAAACGTATTTCTGTAACAGTTTGAAGACAAGTATATTCTAGGTCCTAAAATAAAAATTGCTAAAATTTTACTTTTAGCATATTAAAAATTTAAGATACAGTAGACGCTCGAATAACCGGGATCGGATTATACAGAATGTTCCCAATTTATTTTGTTGATGATGCATGGAAATCTATGAATATATAAAGACGCTAAGGAAAATCTGTGTCCCTTTTCAGCACATAACGGTAACGGATGAGCGCGAAATTCGACACAGTTAAAGTTCGTATGGAGGTGGTTGTGCGAATGTTAAAATTTTTATGTAATATGCTATTGCACCGTAAAAAATTAGAAAAGTAATTTGGCACGCAGTATTTCGTGCCAAGTCGGGCGATGGTTCCACTGTTATGTCAATGTTGAAATAACAACACTGTAACGTCTTGGGTGTGGAATGGTAGCGTTGAGAATTACAGCTAAGTTCCGTTTACAGGATAATAATTTATTTATTTACAATTTTAAAACAATCTTGATTAAATAGATTGTTATACACACGTAAATCAGAGTCCATAGGGCTTTCAATAGAAGACCAGTCCTTTCACACGGGCAGAGCCCTTCTGCCCACAACCGGACTTACAAAAAACAGTTCACAGGGCAGCGCCCTACAGTCCTTCGATCGGACTTCAAAAATTGTCGGCGGAGGCCTTCTCTCGACCTCACCTCTCCAGCTCTTTCGCTCGGACCCGTCCAACTCCGGGCTCTCCTCCGGTTCTTCTCCCCCCCCCCTCATCTTTTCATAGATTCCTTATTGGATATCTCTACAGACGGGGGTGGATTCAAGGATGCCCAATTGGTCCGTACATGGCGCCTGTACATCTCTGCTAGAAGGCACCTTCAGGTCCCGCTCACGTAGACGTGATCAATTTCGGCGCTCTTTGAAGGTGCGGTTCCTTTCAAACAAACTGTCTGGAAAGGTGACACCAAGTCTGTCCTTTTGTGAGGATCTGGGAATCTTACAACACTAAGTTTCAGCAGTACTATAGGATTATAGTATTACAACAAAATTTGCAGAAAGCGAAATTATTTCCCAGTTTGGTGAAACGCTAATGACTAAATTGTGCTTTAGCCGTTCTTGAGGACTTTTTTTAGACGGTCGATAAGTGCGCGAAATGTTGTAAATTTCATGATTTAAAGCTGTGGAAAAACTAACCGAACAGGGCAGGTTGCAATCCAAGAGACACTCTACAGAAACGCGCCAATTCGACAATTTATTCACAATCTCCCACCACGCAGTATGGTAAAGCAAATTTTCTTCGAAAATATTACCGAAGAAATACCTCTGCAATTAATAGAGAATGAAAATAATATTATCAATGAAGTGTATGGAAATATTTCCGAAAACATACTCTCAGATAACATATTGAAGTCTGTTATAATAGAACCTAAAAATGATGATTGAACTTTTATTAATGCTAATTTAATCGAATATCGGGTGAATAGAGAACATTTCACCATAGCTACGTTAAAATCATTTGCTATGATGGCAATGAAATCAATAACTATCCAGTAGAGTTTTACAAGTCTTTGACTATGAGTGGTTTGGGTTTTTTTTTTTTTTCGATTAGCCGGAAGCAAGTGAAAAATTGCCAAATAATTGTGATCTGCGCCAAATGCCAAACCTAAAGCGATTTCCAGTACATAGTTGTTTATCCTTTTCCATATTTTGGAAGTTTAATTTAATTTCGTATTTTAGTTTAATTCCACACGTTTTCCCCAATTCCACATTATGTAACAAATAAGCATACAAATTTCTTTTCAGTATATTGATATATTTGTATATATTGAATTCGGTAAATAAATATTTCGTATACGAACTAAAATTTCCGGCTTTGTTCAGAAGTAGTCTTTAAACGTTTCCCAGAAAAAACAGTTGGCGGGATCTGCGCCTGGCTAACCGAAGAATATAATAATTTGCCACCACATAAGTTAGTATTGAAAGTTAATTGCATCGTTTACCAATCAGAAACTTAAATAAAAAGGAAGCATTAGTCAATATGGAACAAGAATGCACATCAAGTTTATGTATCATAATGCTATTGATTGCGAAGTTTGAACTGGAACCGCAGAAAATAAAAGAAATTTAATTCCACTTATAAAATATTCTGGTACTATTTTACCATATCCTTAAAAAAAAACAATTTCCAAATAGGCCTGCATTTGCGATGACAGTAAATAAATCTCAACGACAATCATTCGATAAAAGGGCAAATTTATTGAGGCAACAAGCTTTTATACATGGTCAGTCGTTCGCCTCAGCAAGTAGGGTTCAATCATTGGACGGTATAAGATTTTATAACTCCGAACATAAATGGGCCTTTAGCCGAGGACAGCTCTAGGCTCAAATTTCGGAGTGGCCACTAGACTTTTTAGATTTGCCTAAACTGTCCAAAACGCAAAATGAATGTGTGAAATCGAACGGGAACGTGTGAAATGAATCTAAGGTCGGTAGAGGGAGATGACTCACTCGCTGGAGCTGCCCTTGCATTTAGCAAAATATGATAGTCTTTACAAAAACACCGTCTTCACAAAAATGTGTGGTGGTTTTAAAAAGAAACTGTACAAAAATGGTCTCTATAGAGAGATGGTCTCTTAGCCAAGGTGGTCACTTTAGTAGGTGCCACTGTACATGGAATCTTGAGACATATTGTTTGACAGAACTTTATTCACGCTCAGATAAAAATATTTAATGCTTTCTGGTCGAATTTCGACCACTGCCAGACAACTCGTTAGTATAAAGCACCAGGATTAAAAAATCATGAAAGTCGACTTAAGTAAGCTGTAATAAAATCCTCTGAAGTTTGGTAATGGAGATGGAGTGTAATATTTTATTTGTGGCTTAGCCAGAACATAAGTACTCCTAAGCTAAAAGAGTTAAAACCTGAGAAATTATACACATCGTCGCAGGCAGTGTTAACGTGTTAGCTTTACTGATAACTACTTAAATTTGAATTGATTTATTTTGACTTAATTGTTACTGTACTAAATATATAGTAGACTCAATGTGAAAATTGAAATCTCTACAGACACAGGCGTAACTTACATGGGGTGATGAGGAGAGCAATTGCCCCCAACACCCTAAAAGTATTCAAGTAAATTCCGATATCCCCTATTTGAAAATAGTACTTTCTACAATGGAAAACATTTTGCCCCTCCCCCTCAATGTTACATGCCAATTAACGCCAATGCCTACAGAATACGACGATAGTACTGAACTGCAGAGAAATACCTTAGAAGAACTGAGAAAGTGAAACTGTACTGAAAACTGCAGTGCAGCAATGGATTAACGATTTCGAAATTGAAATTACACTGCGTATCGTGTATGGGGGGAGGATTTTTCTGGGTATTCTCATTGGTATTCAAGTTATATCTAAAAAACGACCACAGTTAGATCGACTCCTGCGCGATAGGCCAGAACCCTGGACTTTTACACTTCAGCCATCTACCATGTTCAGTGTCGTATCCTCTCGGCCATGGTGGGGTGAAGTGATGAAGAAAATCATGTAACGCATCAAAAATTGGGTCATGATGACGCTTCAGTACATGATGCGTTACTAAATTACTTGCAACAAGAAGATGAAAGCCTGCTGAAAAAATGTTGCTGAGAAGTTTGCTAGAGTAAAATTCGTCAAAGAACAAATGAAAAACGAAAACATTTTTCTATCATTTCATTCTTCACAAAACAGTGAGGAAAAAAAAAAAAAATTTTGGTAATGTTCTAAGACTAAATCTAAATAACATTAAAATTTATATCCATTCTTTCTTTTTGTATTAATTAAATTATTAATGTCCTATTGGATAAAATTTTATATTTCCTATAATTTTTTCAAAAAATTTCCGCAAATTTGAATAAATTCGGTTATCCCTGATATTCGCTTATCCGGTACGAGGCATTTCCCGACCATCCCGGATAATCGAGAGTCTACTATATATTTAGTACAGTAACAATTAAGTCAAAATAAATCAATTCAAATTTAAGTAGTTATCAGTAAAGCTAACACGTTAACACTGCCTGCGACGATGTGTATAATTTCTCAGGTTTTAACTCTTTTAATTTAGGAGTACTTATGTTCTGGCTAAGCCACAAATAAAATATTACACTCCATCTCCATTACCAGACTTCAGAGGATTTTATTACAGCTTACTCTGTAATAGATCGTACATAAGAGTAGTAAGGCCGTTATAGCTCGGTTGGCAATGTGCCGTGTTCTAGGTCAAAGGACTCAGATTTCATATCTGGGCGAACGTGCACGTTAAATCTGTATGCTCGTCCTCTCGTCAGTAGATAGGAGAGAGATGCGAATGCGGGAATAACACACAGTGCTGCTCTAAATTGTAGGAACTTCCTAGGTAGGGTACGTAGCCGTAAATCCTAGGGTCGGCTCCCTACATGGTTGGTAGCAACAATATGCCAATATTTTTCGACTATAAATAAATACAAAGCTGAGCATATCAGTTTTTGTTAATTTTATATTTGAATATACTTAATTGTCCAAAATTCAGCAGTTTTTTCTTCATGCACTTTTCAAATATAATTGTAGTTGTTTCAGGCCGAAATCAAATCGAAACCAAATATACTTATCTTTTAAAAACAATAACGGGTGATAATGTCGCAACTTTGAATAGCTATAGTTAGAAAACTATTTTGGAAAAAATAAATAAAAGACAACATTGTAAAGTTACTAACAGCAGACAGTTATAAATATTAAATGTGACGATCATTATAAACACGAACAATATCCATTCTGTAGCAGAATTGGTCCCACACATTGTTCAGCATGTCTGGTGTTAGTTTTTATGGCTGTAATTATTCTGGTTTTCAGTTCAAAAATGTAGTAACTTGTAGAGGGAAAAAAAAAAAAAAAACTTTTTCTGCCTCTACCTGTTGAATCGGGGAATTTTTGCTGAGCAAATGTTGGCAGTTGAGGGCAAATACACTTATCTTTTAAAAACAATAACGGGTGATAATGTCGCAACTTTGAATAGCTATAGTTAGAAAACTATTTGGGTAAAAATAAATAAAAGACAATATTGTAAAGTTACGAACAGCAGAAAGTTATAAATATTAAATGTGACGATCATTATAAACACGAACAATATCCATTCTGTAGCAGAATTGGTCCCACACATTGTTCAGCATGTCTGGTGTTAGTTTTTATGGCTGTAATTATTCTCGTTTTCAGTTCAAAAGTGTAGTAACTTGTAGAGGGAAAAATTCCGAACGGTTAGGTCGACGGCCGTGACCTGGTGTTCAACCAAGCACCTTCCGTCTCCCACACAGTAAAAAAATTCAAAAACGTTACATACTTACAGCGGAAAGGTTTCCGAAAGTATAGCGTAACCTACCGATGCTCTACTCGAACTCACGATTTCGGAAACATAACCCATATTTCGGGGTAAAGTATTTACGGGGGAAAGGAAATCTTTATTTGGGACTTCGCGCGCATGCGCCAAGTGCCAAAGAGACAGGGAGATAACAGTACAAAAGAGTCGCTGTGACGTCACAGAGGGTCACAATTGTCACAGGACTGTCACATTGTAACTTTTTGCACAGCCCGATTATGACCAACAGGGGCCCCGGGCATTGATGAATTTGGGGGTCCCCAGCTATAAAATTTGTTTTCTTTTTCATAATATTTTGACATATAAAAGAATATTTCAGAACCACATTTGAAACTGGGGGCCCTGGGCAAAGTCCTGATTTGCCCATGCGATAATAAGGGTCTGGTAACTTGTGAGTGATGTAACTTCACTGTGTGGTCACTGTGAAGTTTATTTGTGACCAGTCACCAGGTGACGTCGCCGGATGAATACTTAAATAAAACAGCACATTATCTCCTGAAAATAATTTATGTGGAAGAAAAAAGATTTAAGATTTTCAATTTATATTTATTAATTATGGTATTTTCTCATCATTTACAAAATACTTCAAAAAAATTTTAAGTTTCCAAAACAAGCCGTACCACAAATAACTTTAGCAGCAGTCACTTTACTTTTAAAGCAAAATTCGGCAAGAAAACCGCAGCGTCGTGGTACCGTGCTCTCCTCAAAATGCGAAGGTCCAGCGTTCGATTCTGGTCGCTAGTCCTGACCGCTCCTTCCGATAGAGTTTGGTGCTGCCATCTAGTTTAAGATACTCGAAACGCTTCATCTAGTGCATGTTACTTTTTTCTGAAAAACTCGGAAAGGCTACTCGTTAATTCGGAAACCTTTCCGAAATACACGGAAAGGTTACTCAATATTTTACCAAAATATACAGAAACGTTACCCATCTTTTCCAGAAACCTTTCCTAAAATGCAGGAAAATAGGTAAATATGTTTCCGACATATGCAGAAACGTTTCTAAATACTTTACCCGCATGGTTCGGAAACGTTTCCGCAATTTTAAACTACAAGAGCTGCCCCATTTTTGGGGGTAACGTTTCCGAATTTTTTTTACCGTGATAGCCGAACGCATAGCGCTTTAAACTGCACGGTAAAAAAAATCGGAAACCTTACCCCCAAAAATGGGGCAGCTCTTGTAGTTTAAAATTGCGGAAACGTTTCCGAACCATGCGGGTAAAGTATTTAGAAACGTTTCTGCATATGTCGGAAACATATTTACCTATTTTCCTGCATTTTAGGTAAGGTTTCTGGAAAAGATGGGTAACGTTTCTGCATATTTTGGTAAAATATTGAGTAACCTGTCCGTGTATTTCGGAAAGGTTTCCGAATTAACGAGTAGCCTTTCCGAGTTTTTCAGAAAAAAGTAACATGCACTAGATGAAGCGTTTCGAGTATCTTAAACTAGATGGCAGCACCAGACTCTGTCGGAAGGAGCGGTGAGGACTAGCGACCAGAATCGAACGCTGGACCTTGGCATTTGGAAGAAAGCACGGTACCACGACGCTGCGGTTTTCTCACCGAATTTTGCTTTAAAAGTAAACTGACTGCTGCTAAAGTTATTTGTGGTACGGCTTGTTTTGGAAACTTAAAATTTTTTTGAAGTATTTTGTGAATGGAGAGAAAATACCATAATTAATAAATATAAATTAAAAATCTTAAATCTTTTTTCTTCCACATAAATTATTTTCAGGAGATAATGTGCTGTTTTATTTAAGTATTCATCCGTTTTATTTAAGTATTCATCCGGCGACGTCACCTGGTGACTGGTCACAAATAAACTTCACAGTGACCACACAGTGAAGTTACATCACTCACAAGTTACCAGACCCTTATTATCGCATGGGCAAATCGGGACTTTGCCCAGGTCCCCCAGTTTCAAATGCTGTTCTGAAATATTCTTTTATATGTCAAAATATTATGAACAAGAAAACAAATTTTATAGATGGGGACCCCCAAATTCATCAATGCCCGGGGCACCTGTTGGTCATAATCGGGCTGTGCAAGAAGTTACAATGTGACAGTCCTGTGACAATTGTGACCCTCTGTGACGTCACAGCGACTCTTTTGCGACCATCTGTGCTATTAAGGAAGATGCGTTCACTGTTATCCCTCTGTCTCTTGGCACTTGGTGCATGCGCGCGAAGTCCCAAATAAAGATTTCCTTTCGCCCGTAAATACTTTATCCCGAAATATGGGTTATGTTTCCGAAATCGTGAGTTCGAGTAGAGCATCGGTAGGTTACGCTATACTTTCGGAAACCTTTCCGCTGTAAGTACGTAACGTTTCTGAATTTTTTTACTGTGTACTGGTGAAGCTTCGTAAGGGGGACGCCCTGGGCTGCCGTCGCTGCAAATCGGACCCTGCTTACAATCATACCTTTTATAATTTAATAAAT
This sequence comes from Cheiracanthium punctorium, assembly GCA_038373885.1. NCBI lineage: Eukaryota > Metazoa > Arthropoda > Arachnida > Araneae > Cheiracanthiidae > Cheiracanthium > Cheiracanthium punctorium. The sequence continues at coordinate 1,039,317 of JAWZYV010011819.1, forward strand.
GTTAATGTTTACGTGGATCACTTCTATTTGTTTTCGTCCAAGCAACGACATGTGGGATTTTAATGTAATTAGCCCGGCTTCTAACCCCGGTATAAGCCCAAACTATCTTTTTTTAAATATCATTTTCCTTGTTCATTTCCTGTCTTAGGGTAGCATAAAACACTTCTTTTTGCAATAATTTTGAATAATGTTACTCAGAGACTGCTGGTACCAAACGGTACCGCTAGGCTATTGGACCATTTTCAAATTTCGGTGCCATTTGCTGTCCGTGCGTTTTTCTTTTTTTCTTTTTTTTTTTTTTTTTTTTTTACACGGTATAAGAAAATTTAAATGATTTTTCTTTTTCTCGTGGTTTTTATCAGACAGTTTCCCATAGGGAAACAATAGATTATTAAAAAGCATACTATTTAATGAATTTGTTGTTGTTGTTGTTGTTGTTATTAAGAAATAAGTAGAGGAGTTACTGAAATATAGATGTCCGAATGATAGAACATAAAACGTGTTAGGCAGAATGACTGCCCCAAAACTAAAATTTTTTCCCTGACATGCTTTAACATTGTGAAATACAGTTTAAATTACATTAGGAAAACGTTTCTTTAACGTTTTAAGAAAAATATGAGATTTTCGATAGTTAAATATAGCTGTCCGGACATTGATTGATGTCTGTTACCATACATCTTTTTCAACTTTTTAAACAACAAAATTGAAATTTGAGAAGAGTAACACCTGTTTACTATTAGAACATGGTCGAAAAAGAAATATAAACAGACTTCTTGAGTTTTTGGCATTTGAATGAAAAAGCAAAAACCTATTTGTGATAGTACTTATATTTCTTTGTTGGGGGGGGGGGGGGTCAACCCCACCAAAACTTTTAGAATTAAATATTGCTATGTGTAGAAGGGTATTAAAAAAAACTCACACATTGAAACATAAAACTCACCCCCCCCTTCCCCCGAAAATTTTTCCTGGCTACTTTTTGTGCCAAATACATTTAAATGCAACACACAAAGGAAAAACGGGTTTTAAAACAAATTAGATCAACAGTAACTACATCTGATGTATACAGAGGGCAGCACTACATAGGAATTATAGGAATAAACAGTAAAGTAAATTTATTTTTCTTAATAGAAGTTGAAGGATGGATAACGACATGATTACTAACATTAAACATAAAAGCAAGAAACAGTTTTCTATAATTAACATTTAGTAAAACAGCATAGGCTTTTTTGTGTGTGTGTGGGGGGGGGGGGGGGAAGGATCAATTAAACCAATGTGCTTGTCCAAGATCTCAAGCTGATAATTTCTATTTCATTTTATCCAAGCAACGACCTTGTCGTCCACCGGTAAGCAGGGAATTTTTCGGATGCACCGGTCACTTTCATATATATATCAAAGGTGTGTCGCATATTCGTATCCGTAGATATTATCAGATACGAATATGAGATTATATCCCTAGTAGCAATAACCCATCGGTCGATGAGAGGCGGGTGAGTTAAATCCGAGGAGAAAGAGCAATGGCCGATCACGGCTTTTCATACAAAAAAGGGGAAATTTCATCGGCAACTGGTACAAAATGTCCGCTCGGGGGGCCATAAAGCCGATCATCGTTTCCCGATGACTCCGATGAAATAACGAAAAGAAACCGATAAACTGTTTAAAATATATTTGTTAATAAAAAATAAACGACTGGCAGCAAAATTTTCAAAAAATGTCCGTTCTGTTTATTATGTTTTCGTCTTTTGTATGCTAAATTTTCGTTTTTCTGAAAAAAAAAAAAAAAAATTATTTCTACCCCAGGCCCGAACTTGAGCGTACTGATTACGAGATAAGCGCGCTACCCCTAGACCATCGAATCTTGTCATGTATAAGGCAAAGTGTGAAGTAGCGGTCATTTTAGTCTCAGATTGGGACTTTGATTGTTTGTGGGATTACGGCCGATTAGCTACGCGTGGGCTCTAGGCCGATGGGTGGGGTGCCCTCCATGGGGGTCTTTCTAAGGGGTCCTAACCCGTATTTACGCTAAGTTTCGGAGAAAACCACGGAAAACTCCGAACGGTTAGGTCGACGGGCGCGCGATGGGACCCGAACTCGAGACCTTCACACTTCGCCCGTCTACCATTTCCAGTGGCATAGTTGACAAAGTGTTGTTCAGCTGTTATTAATAATAGTCAAAATATTCGACTGGTAAGAAATTAATTTCACTTTTTCCCAATGTATGTAAGTAGTAACAATATTCATAATTAATAATTAAGAAACAATATTGCCAATTGTATAGGAATTTTAGTGTGATTTTAACTTTCATATTTCTTGGATAACTTTTAAAAATTAACTGATTTCTCTTCTTGCTGTTTACATTAAAGAGGTTTCAAAAGAGTTGCTCATTGTAATGAAGTTTCCGTTTTTCTTATAATGCAGCTGACGCTCAAATAGATTTTCTTTTCTTTTTTTTAAACACATTTTTAAAAAATTATTTAAATATTACAAACCATTTTTATATAATAAACACTTACATTTTTTTGTAAATATTTCTTTTCAAATTTAATTTTTTTGGGAGGGAGCAAAGGGGGGGGGGATACCACCCCTTGCCCGCTCCCAACCCTAATACAAGAAATTTGAAGTAAATTATGCGATTAATTCAAGAATTTTTCAAAATTTCCCTTAGATTATGCAAAGGCACATCTAAATTACGCAAATATTTATAGGAATTTGGGTAAAGTGTAAACCACCGGGGACACCTGCGAGGCCCGATGACTATAGAACTGCAGTTTCGGATAAGATATTGTTTTTCGGTTTCCCATCGGCGAAACTGCTCGTCTAGATCACTTCTATCCATGAATAAAAATTCATCTATTGCAGATAAACAAAAGTGCACTTGCCGATGACGGAATTCGATGAGTCGATGAGTTAACGATGAGTCGATGAACGACCGAGCAGAAAACAAGCAGTCATTGCTACTAGGGATAGAAAGATCCATATCCAGAGGCGTCATTGAGGGTGGGAACAGGGGGAGTATCCCCTCCCAGAAATATATCCTAGTTGGCAAAATCCCTTTCTTTACTTGGGAAAATTATGTTTCAGTTGGGGGGGGATGTATTTTGGACTCGAACTTCAGAATCTTTTTATTGTCTTCACTTTCGAATCCAGACAAGCAGGAGTTTTTCTTGCATCATATAAAGAATAGCGTAGTAAAACGTGGGAGGGTGATCAGGGAATCTATAGACTTGGAAGGGTCTGAAGAGACATATTCAGAGTTTGTGGTTGTCCTATGGGTGTAAGATGACAGCAAAATAAGTGCGTTTTCTGCAATTATGTATCGCTCCAACCCTCTCTTTCCTCCTTTCAAGTATATTTGGCTATTAATGGATGCAGAAAAGTTTGGACAAGATTTTTCATTTGCTGTTTCCTGTCTGTCCAGTGACCCTTCGCCTTCTTTTTAAAAAAAATTCTACGGGAGAAATTCAGGGCTGCGCATACTATACTGATCACAAACGATATAATTAGGCACTAGATTACTATCCCATTTCCTACTATACAATGCATTTATTATGATGCTGATGTGTGTGGTGTAAAAAAAGCAGCTTCTTATAACAATTAGAATTAAACATTGACAAGTTCATTCATGTTCATGGCCACATTGTTATGATTAATGTACAATTCGAGTTATTGCTCTTCAGGTGAAAAGGCTTTAGTAAAAATTTGAAAGTAAAATCTGCATAAATATGTAATTAGGAAAATTTAATCGATTGATATTATCTATAGTGTCTTTGCGTTCACAACAGAAAGTAAGCAGCCAGTAATGCATTAACTGTTGCAGGGGTAATCGGTGCTGTGCCTCGATTTCTTTTTTTTTTTTTTTTTTTTTTTTTTTTGTATTCATGTGTAAAAAAGAGACGAAGTATAATTTATACTCAAAAATTTTAGCTTAATTATACCATATTGCACCATGTTTCATGTTACGTCGTATATGATGTTAAATAACTTCAAATATAATAACTAGTAGTAGTAGTACTAAGAAATCATTTAATGATCTACCATAAATTAAAAAATATATACCAAGGTTTTGTGAATCACAACAACGAAGCATCCCGATAACCTTTAGCTACAGGCATGAAGAAAACGCAGAATTTTTCTACGGTATGACGAAGGCCATCATATTTGGTTTTCTTTATTAATCTTAAAATTGTTTCACCTGCTCTCTTTCATTGTTTTAAATATCCCCTACTAGATACTTTGTTCCTCCATTGATTCCCGATTCAATTCCAGAAACAATGCAAGAAAGCAGTAGCGCACGCAACGGAGCGGTCCAGGGGGGTCTGGACACTTCCCAACCTCCCCAACGACTTGGCTTCATTAAATCAGCATGATATTTTTGACAGTTTGATACCATAAGACTGCTAAATTCTTACTTTAACAGTCAAAGTAAATACAGAAAAATATAATTCAAAAACATGCAAGTACGTTGAATCGCGGAAGAGTCTGTAAAAGTCTATAAAAAGTTGACAGCTATGATACAACACCTCCTAAATACAGAAGGCCTGAAAACAAAAGCTTTTACGTCATCACTAGGTCTTCGATGACGTATTATTACGTCAATTAAAAAAAAATTAAAATACCTTTCTAATAAAAAATAATTTATTATGATCTATTTCTATACATTATACAATTAGTGATAGTTAAAATTTCCTATGTATCATAAAATTAAAATTTTCTATCTTAAATCTTTAAAATGTTTTATGCGGGAGTAAATTCACCACAAACTTTGAATAGCATTACTTTGTGAAAATAAAAACATTAAAACATAAAAGTATGTGTGTGATGAAATCATTTTAGTGGACCTAGGGATGACATAAAAGTTTCTGTTCTCCGGCATTGTATATCTAGGAGGTGTATGATAAAAGATATCACAATAAAAGAATTATGTTCTGCATTTTTTCAGGTGGTTGTGAGAAAGGACTATTTAAGGGGGAGGATACAGGGGGTCCATACTTCCCGAAATTTTGATTTTTGTTACTAAAATGTTCATGATAAAGTCTTTTTGTGAAAAATGCTGCCTTTTTTAACGTTTGGACCCCTCTCCAAAATGTTTTTCTGGACACGTGCCTGGTTTTCTGAACTGTTCCTTTCCCGTCGGCTACCCACGAGCGAATTAAAATAGCCCGCTCCTTTTTCTATAAACCTTATGCTTTAAATTTTCCTCTAAGGCAAAATCCTTTGTGCGCCACTACGGGGAAGTATTAGGAGTCTAGAGAGGAAATCTGAAACATGTACTCCCCGTTGAATATACTAAGCTACTGCCTGAACTTGTTGCACAGTGAAAGTAACTGCATTTTTGCCCTTTATCAAGACCCTGAAAGATTAAAGGCCCACGTAGATTCACGTGCGGACGCTGCTGGGGAGTTTTTTAATGGTCAAGGCTTTCCCTAATAGCACAGATGGTCACAAAAGAGTCGCTGTGACGTCACAGAGAGTCACAATTGTCACAGGACTGTCACATACTACTCACATTGTGACTTGTGAGTGATGTGACTCTACTGTGTAGTCACTGTGAAGTTTATTTGTGACCAGTCACCAGGTGACGTCGCCGTGAATTCACCATGTGACTAGTATGTGATTAGTCGCTCAGTGACTCCACTGTGAAGTCACTGTGTGACTATTTTGTGACTACTGATTTTTTTGTACTTCAAAATGACGTCACACAGCCGCTTTTCACTCATTTTTTCTAATATTTTGTGGCAATTTCTTTCGTGAAACATTTAATAAATAAATCCGAAAATAGTAATTCAATAAAACCTCGCAGTTATGTAGTAATGGAATTTAGTTTAATTTATTAATTTTTAAATTATTTCGTTTAAACAAGACAATATTATTTACAAAAAAATATTATTCTTAAAAATATTAGAGTTGAGAGTTCTAATCACAATGGTGAAAACTAAGTATCTGTGAGTAAAATTAACAATTTCTTTCATATCCTCATGGCATATATGTTTCGTTAGCGTAATGTAAGGTTTAAATTTCGGATTGGGGGGGGGGGACTATCCGGTATTTTCAACCTTATTGTTACTAGAGTAAATACAAATGTCTCAAAATTGCTGTTTTTTAATTATTGCTTTAAGTTTTCAGATCCCCCCCCCTTTCAAATACGTCTCTGGTATGTTTGAAAGTTCCACTACGAAAAATTTGAGGTAAAACTTTGGGTGTAAGTCAAAAATACTTTATTTAATTCATCTAATGCATGTTTTTCCAATTAATTTTACTTATTTTTATATGAAATCCCTTTTAGGCAAAATATAGCAAAAATATAAATTTTATCCCTTATACCTTAATATATATCAAACCCCACATGTCGCACATTACAAATTTATTTCTCATAACCGAATAAAAAATTTCAATAAATCATTAGTTTTTTCGGATGAATACTTAAATAAAACAGCACATTATCTCCTGAAAATAATTTATGTGGAAAAAGAAAGATTTCCAAGATTTTTAATTTATATTTATTAATTATGATATTTTTTATATTATTTATAAAATACTCACAGAATATAAAATTTATTTATAAAATAAATATATATATTTATATATGAAACTTATTTATAAAATACTCGCAGAAAAATTTTAAATTTTCAAAAGAAGCCGCCAGAACTAGCTTTTGCAGCAATCAGTTTACTTTTAAAGGATCTCTAGCAAGGTAATCACAGCGTTGTGGTAAGATGCGGGGCTACTAAACGTTAGCTCCACGGTTCGATTCTGGACCTCAACTTGCCTGAGAGTTTAGTGCTGCCATCTGGTGTATATTTTCGGCAACTCTTTTTCCCCGAGTTTTTTCGCTGTTGCAAAACTGTCCCATCGTGACTTCTCTGAACGGTAACAATGCGACTACACAGCGAGAGGCCATAGCGACTCTGGCGTAACTTTGCTGCGGAGTCGCGGCGACTGTTTGTAACTGTATTGTGTGGTCGTATTTCAGTCACAGGGGACTGTTGTGCTATTAGGGTTGTAAAAGGGGGAAACAATGCAGGGACAAAGAATTTATTGGCTTTTAATGACCAGTCGTTATTCGCCGACAAAGGATAACCCGTGAAACCACAAAGCACTCCCAGCACACAAGGGCGGCACTTTCCTCCCAATCCGTCTTCCAGATACTGAGAAATAGATTGAGTTCCCATTTTAGCGTACTGAAACGGACGTGAGTCTACGTTGGCCTTAAAGGCACACGCTCATACGAGTTCGCTGTCGTACGCTCCAGGCTGTGAGGGGAGTTTTTTAATGGTCAGGGAAACCCCCTTTATTACAATAGCACGTGCAGGCTATTGTAAAAAAGGGGGAAATGTTGTAGAGTCTGATTTTAATGACCAGTCGGGATCGCCGACAAAAGCTTTCCCGTAAAACCACAAAACCACGCCTTACACACAAGAAAGAAACTTTTGGAGAAACTTTTCTCCGCAATAAGGTAAGAGGATACTGAAGAATACATTGAATTGCCATTCCAGCGTATGACAATGGACTAATATGAGCATTGGCCTTTATAATGAAAAGAAATGATGGAAAAGGTGATTTGAATCAGGCAACTTTGACAGAAACTATTTAGAATTATTACAAATTTTGAGTTGGGATATTTCATAGTTCTCCCCTCCCAATCATGATGCCCTCGCTACGCCTCTGTCCGTATCCGCTTGAACAAAAAATATGTCCGAATCCGTTCCTTTTCGGCGTATGTTTTAGAGTCTTTTCAGGATAAGTGAAGGAAATGGAAAGAAAAACTATTCTGTTATTAATTATTTCCATTTTGTAATTAAACGTAATTTTATTATTTTAAATTAATAATTATTATTTACTTTGTTTAAGTGAATCTTTTTTTTTGTTTAACACACAAATTTCTCGTTTATCCTTAACTTCGTAAGCCTTAAGTTTTTCTACGTCGCGTCGTGGACTTTATCTCCAGCACTAAAGGGTTCCAACTCTCTCTCTCTCATTCTAGCAATAGTAAGTCTAATTTTCCCAGATGGAGCTAGCTAAAACCTTTTTAAGAAGGGCTCAACCCTAGTTACCTAGTTACGCTAATTTTATTTACAAATAAGTATTAAAAATTTTTAATCTTACAATACAAGAATACAATCATGTTTCAATATATGTTTTCAAGTTTCTTATCTGAAATAAGTTTATCATTTATGTTTATTATAGTGTCTAGTACAGCTTGTGAACAGACATGCTAAACAAAACAAAAAAAAAAAAAAACTTGCTATTTTCATAGGAAGATATATCTCGTGTCTCGTTTGCCTTTTTATCAGGTCATAAAAGCAGTCTTTTTCATGTAGTCTGCAAACTGCTGCTTGCTCAATTTTCACAGAAATCTCCTATGGTAAAGGAAACTCAAGAAGTGATTGGGGGAATAAAAAATAATGGGTTTTAATGAAAATTTAAAAAATAATTGAGAAATATGCAGATATCCACACAAAAAGTTACAATTTACATGAAATATTATAATTTTATAAAAAAAAAAACCTATAAATCTAGGTCTAAATAGCTTAAGACTCAAAATATAACTTGTGTCAGAGGCCAAGCGAGAGTTTTTATAGTACATCGCTAGTTTTTGTCAGCTTAAAATTTTTATGTTTTTCATGGTCATTAATGATATATGTATATATATATACAGGGTGGTCAAAAAGAAAGTTTCCCGACATAATGACCTCTAGCGGCCGTTCTATTCAACCTATTGACATGAATTTCCAGATATACCTTTTTGAAGGTATGCGCTCGAGATCCTGTGAGCAACAAGTTACTAGCGCTAACGGTTACAGTTAAAGTGAGTAGAAACTCGAGATTTTCCATTGGCAAAACCCAGATTTTTTGGTCTCAAAGTGATCAGCGCTCTCCAAAACCCTTAAAAACACTTTGGAATGGAAATTTGCCAGAATTGAAAGATTCAATCAGACGAGAGATTGTAAACATTCCACGAGAAATGCTGCAGTCAGCTGCACTGGCCACTGTCTCCCGGATGCAATGTGTCATTGCATGCGATGGAAAACATGTGGAACATGACAAATGAAACCGTTTCGGCAGTTTCTACGGTCTCAGTGATTGGTGCCCGGCTTCCATCGCTCACGCTCAGCGCGGCGATTACGGCTCCGTTTTTTGGGTCAGAATTTCCATCATTCGAAAGTGTTTTTAGGGGTTTTGGAATGCGCTGAATACTTTGAGACTAAAAAAAAACTGAGTGTTGCCAATGGAAAATCTCGAGTTTCTACTCACTTTAACTGTAACCGTTAGCGCTATTAACTTGTCGCTCACAGGATCTCGAGCACATACCTTCAGAAAGCTATATCTGAAAATTCATGTCGATAGGTTGAATAGAACGGCCGCTAGAGGTCATTATGTCGGGAAACTTTCTTTTTGACCACCCTGTATATGTATACAGTGGTGGCTAAAATTGAGGACACTTTTGGAAATGTTTAGGTTTTCTAACTTAGAATGCTTAGAGGAAGTTCTACGTTTCACAAAATGCAAACTCGCACATCATTTTAAAGAGAATTTAATACTGATTTCAATGCACAACACTATTAAATATGAGCAATAGAATAAAAGTTATAATTACTTTAATTTGTACAACAAATACAGTGATGAAGAGGATTGTAATTTATAACTTTCCAGGCCAATCACTGTTATTTTTCCGAGCTTAATACTCTCATCAGCTCAATGAAACATCGATGTGAAGAAGCCAGAGCCTTACTAACGCCCGAATTCACCATTAACTTCAACTGGCGGTTCAACCGACAGTCCTAACTCCCGGTTGGAGAACTCGACTGGTCAGTCCAAAATTCAAAATCACCGTTAACTGGCGAGAAAAAGTTACTGAACCTGTGGTTCCTCAACTTAAGTTGAAAATGAGTCAAAACGGGGCTGGGTTGAAATCGAAACGCTCACTGGTCAAGTGTCCACAAAGCATTGGAAGTTCGCATCGCGTGGTAGTTGATTCTTTCGCGCTCTCTCCAAGTGACCCCGCAATTGCTCTGCTTTTCCCCCCTATCATCTCCCCTCATGTCTCTTTGTCATACTCTTTGTCCGGAAGGAAGGGGAGAGCCAGTTCTGCGAAGGAAAGCAGAGCGATTGCGGGGTCACTTGGAGAAGTGCGAAAAAATCAACTACCACGTGATACGAAGTCCCAATGCTCTGTGGACACTTGACCAATGAGCGTTCCGATTTCAACCCAGCTTCGTTTCAACCACGTTGATTGGCCCAGTTTCAACCTAGGTAGAGGAACCACAGGTTCAGTAACTTTTTCTCACCAGTTAACGGTGCATATGAATTTTGGACTCACCAGTCGAGTTCTTCAACCGGGAGTTGCTGGACTTCCAGTTGAACCGCCAGTTTAAGTTAATGGTGAATTTCGGCGTTTGAGAAAAGATTTTCGAAGGACCCCGGAAAAAATTTTCTAGAGCATCGCTATAACCTTCTGCTTACAGTAGCGGATCCAGAAATTTTTTTTGGGAGGGGCTAAATTTTTAAAAAAGCTTATTTCACCCAATTAAAATGTACTTTAAATCAAAATTTTAGTCTAAACCAATGTATTAGGCTTTTGGGAGGGGCTAAGTAATAAAATATGATCATTTTAGCTATTTAAAGTGTATAATAAAGCAGAATGTTGCCCTTGAGCAATCTCTTTTGGGGGGGCTGAAGCCCCCTAGCTCCTCCCCTGGATCCGCTACTGTCTGCTTATCGATTAGTATTCTAAAATTAGTTTTCCTTCTTTCTCCGCATTATGCCAGAAAATTAAATTAAAACCTATAATTTAAAATTTCAATATTTATACAGTCCCCTAACGGTTCACTGTAACGGGAGATTTTTGAACTTGTAAAAGTGACTTAAGTCAAAATGCTTGTTCTTCATAACTCGGTGAATTTTGGTCGTATAAGGACGATTTTTTTTTATTGTGAATGAAATTATATAAAAAAAATTCTAAATATAACTGATAGGATCAGGGGACTGTATAAAAATTTAAATTGCATAAATTTTATAGGAATTTATTGACTTCCATTGTTTCTGATATAATAGATTATACAATTTAAAGCATTTTTGCAATTGGAACTATGTGTCTCTGACTAACGGTTTAGGAAACAGCCCTTGGACAGCATTAGCACTGGACACCCTGTATATATATGTACATATATACATGGGCGCCGGCAGCATAGGGAAGGGGGGCAATGCCCCCCCCCTGGATTTTTGTATGAAGTGTTTTCCCTTGCTTTTTTGCTCTTTCCAACATGGTAACCATACGTTGAAAAAGTCTTCCCCCCACCTTGAGTAGTCTTTGCCCCCCCCTGGGAAATATTCTGCCGTCGCCCATGCATATATATCTGTCTGTGTGTGAGAGTGATATGGGGTAGCCTCCACTACTTGCAGTTAGGCAGTCATTAAACACATTTTGAGAATTAACAAATATTTATTGTCGTAGCATAAGTCAATAACTTGACTAACAATTTGGAGAATACAAAGATACAAAATTCAGCGTATTTAAATAGGGATAATGATCTAAAGGTTGCAGGCTAAGATTCCCTACGATACACCATATGACTAACTGGGTAGGAGCAGGGGTTTCAATAGGCTTGATTGGCCATAGTAATTTAGACAAGGCGGAGTCAAAGTCTTAGACTACGAGGAAAATCCATGCAAAAAATTTCAAAATTCCGAAGCTTGTGATATGATTTTTGCATCAGATTAATTGAACGATATTTAATACAATAAACTCATGAAAAATAACTCTCCACCGTGCACAATCAAGTACCCAGATCAGTGCTGCAACTAGTATTCACATCAACCAAGTTAAACCTTAATTAGGGCACTCAACTCTCATAGAATAATAATTGATTACTTACTACTCCCTTAAAATGGCACCTGGGGCAGATGCCCTTAATTGTAGACCTGACCATAACAATAATCTATCGGGGGGAGCTTTCTGCAGCTATATATAATTGCCAAAAATTACTCTAAAATTCAGAAAACAGGTAGATATTTATTAAGTCCTGTGTTTCTAAATAGGTGAAATTCGCACATCAATGTCGCCAGCTGCACAGTTTTGTCCACCATAACGTAAGTTCAGGGAACAGAGAATTTGGCACCACTTTTAAAAATAAAATACTTAATTTTTGCTAGAATGTTAAATGTTAGTATTTATAAAATTCAGTACTTTTTTTCCCCTAAGTTTACATGTCTTTTTAATTTTTCATACATAATGAATTGGCCCTTTAAATTTTTAAATGGTCACTGCATAGGAAAGCTAAGGGCCTTTTTTGGCCACCATCATTTTCAGTTCTTTGGAAACACTTCTTAAAAGTTGTCTACGACTCCATATCATTTTATGTAAGGAGATTACATGTTTTCTCAGCACAATATCGCCATCCAGTTGGTCTACTGGTATAGTTATGAAACTGTTTTTTGAAAAAAATGTTTTCATTTTTCAGAGCAATGGCAATAAAAGTTTTATTTTGAAATGGTAATGATCGGAATTATTTATGACAGAATGATGTACTTGCACTATTATCTAACATACTTATCTGAGGCTACATAATGATGCTCCACATTAATTAAAATACACCTTATATCTTTTAGTTAGTAGCAAAAGTTCCTTTTGTAGCTCTTTATCAAAACTTATATCTTTTGGAGAAATTAGTTTTGCATTCAAGGACCTTAATCGATATTAATCTTGGAAGATTTATCAGCCTGTTGCTTGCAAAAATGTCCTGTAACTGATAAGCCTTTTTACTACTTCATTATAGATAATACATGGATTAGAGGGAAAACCCGTAAACAATATGGCACTTGATAAAATAAACAATAATTGGCTTTTCAGAGTTTTTCCTTTTAAACATTTAATTTTCTTATAATTGGCAGTATTTATTTTTTAAAAATGCATTATAATTAGCCTTCCCCCCCCCCACTGAAGTTTAGCTATCTGCTGCCATCTATGGCACTAAACTAAACAAAATTTTTCTTAATTAAATAAAAAATGAATTTTTCAAACCATGTGTGGGGAGAGCGTGGAGCGAGAGCTGGGTTTGAACCCAGGGACTTACGGGTGGTAGAATGAGGTGCAAACCGGCTCGACCAAAAGGTACCCATTCGACCGGCCTTCAATTGCCGGGTGTTGTGTGCGCGGAGGTAATCTCGTGCCGCCACACCATTATTTTAAAATAGTGAAAAAAAGGACATTTAGGGACCAAGTCAAAAATTACGGACCTCTTTCACAAAAATGTCCTCCTGGCAGCTCTGAGTTATATTTAGGAAATTTTTAATTTAAGTCAAATATGAATGGATATATAATTTATTATAGACAAGATACACTACAGGGTGTCTACCAAATTTCTGAAAGTCAATTTCCTGACTTTTGGGAGGTAGAAGGACCAGAAACGTATATAAGTTTCCATTTCCGGGGGGGGGTGATTTTAAATCTTATTGTTATTAGAGTTAATATTAATGTTTTAAAATATCTGCTGGGAGGCCCGAGCTCCCCGGAGGACTTCTTCGACGGACTTTCAGCAACCATTCTAATGAAGAGACAAGTCCTCAAATTGAACACTATCCAATACTTTAAATTCAAAAAATAAAACGAAACTCAAACAAAGAGCGCACACTTTCTAAGAAAAAAAGGGGCCAATTGCTTGTGTTATATGCGAGCATGCATACATAAATATTGAGAAATATTAAGGAATAAAAATAAATACGTACGTGGAAAATAAAATGATTGAATAAATCAAGTATGATCATCTACTAATCCCGTCCACGATACTTCTAGCACAAATTTTAGCCACATTCGTCTTTCTACACTTCAAATCCAGAACACTGAGTTAAAATAAATAATCAGTGAATGAAATTCTATTGCAAATCAGACGGATGATCACGCGCTGACGACAGCTTTTTTACCCTCCCGTCACGATGGATGAGTCCCCATTTTTCCCTCCTTATGCAAACACATGGCTTGATGCTTTCGACTCTGACAAATAGGAAGGGTTAAAAAAAAGGGATACCGAAAAAAAATGATTCTTTTGGTGAATTTTCCGGACCCATTATCCAATTTCCCGCCTTTTTCCAGACTTTCCGGACCCATTTTCCAATTTCCCGGCTTTTTCCAGACTTTCCGGAGCGCTAGACACCCTGCACTAGGGTAAACTTGAGGGCTATCTGCCTAAAAGGGGGATGCGTCGGGGGAGACTTTTTAAGGGGTTCTAATACATATTCATATTCTACATCTGGAGAAAACTGCCTAAAACTCGAGACCATCAATTCATCAGGATGATTGAGCAATATTTACAACAAAAACTTTAAAAATATTATATAATATTATGAATCAGATTTCCAATTATCATGGCGTAACTGGCCTGATTTTCTAGGGTGGGCTACAGCCCCCTTTATCTTCACGGTAGTATATCTTAGTTTATCATACGTCCTACAGTGCCAAGCTCGTACTCAAGGGGGTGCATTTGGGGGGCAGCGTACCCCCCGAAAAAATCCCCCCTCCTAAAACCCCTTGGAAAATTCTTACCCCACTCTCAAATTTGCAAAGTAGACAGAAAAATTATTTGAAAACAATGATAAAGTTGAATTTAAAATCAATTTCAAAAGTTTAAACATTTTTTATAAGTTCTTAAATCTGCTTTACAACCAATGAAGTAAGTATACGACAGATATGTATTTTCAAAATTAAACCAAGTTTAAAAACCCCAATAATTACTGATGTTACATGACCGAAAAAAAAGATATTGTCTTACTTGCATTTAAGCAAGATATTGTTAAAAATTTCAGACTACCGTGTTTACTCGCGTAATAGTCGCCCTCGCTCAATAGTCTCACCCCCGTTTTGAAGCATAAAAAATTCTTCAAAATATTTTCCCCGTATAAAAATCGCAGTCACGAATTTGACTTTCATTTAAGTCTAAAAATATTACTATAAAGAGAAAAGTGCCTTTCTTTTGTGTGCAACTGACGAAAAGAATATTTAAAATACAGCAGATAATCTTGAAACATTTGGTAAGTTACTAGTTTTATTATTATACCAGTAATGTTATAACATTAGCTTGTACAATATTATGTAGCAGATGACCCCGCATAATAGTCGCACCTAGACTTCACTATGAAATATTTGCAATTCATTGTCTTTTTTCCTCGATAAAATTCCCATCATTTCGATATTCCATTACCCCATTTTATTGCAATTCTGCTGCATAGTTTTTGCTACAGACAGCTCGCAGATTTAAAGTATAATTATGGACACCTGTATATATATGTAATAATGCTTAAAATAATATCGACCATAAAGCAGGGGTCGACCCACAAATTTTTTCAAGGGTCCATTTTTGTGAAAACATATTTTTGTGAATTTTAACCTCTATTTTTGTGAATTTTCATAACAATTTTTGTAAAAGTCACATTTTTCTTAAAATAATTTACAAAACAAAAATAAAGATTAAGTAAAATGGCAATGAAGAGTTGTTTTAAATATTGTATTTTTGCGAAGGTGCCGTTTTAATCGATTGTAATTTTATGAGGAGACCATAAAACAGACCCAAATTTTGTCTCAATGGAATCCTGTAAAGACTATTATTTTAAATGATCAATCGGATAGCCCTTTTTCTGGATTAAAAGTCTACATCGCGATTTCCATGACAAAAAAGTCTTTTTTTCATACTCCAGGGTGCACTGATTTCTATTTCCCTGTCACAAATTTCCAGAGTGACTGTACATTTGAGTGCTCCAGTAAAAGAACTATAAATGAAGGAGACACTATTTTCGATGGAGAGGTTTAGTCTGTAATCCTTAATAACATAAACCAATTTTGTGTTATTTGAAATAGCCGAATATATTTGAAGTACGATTTGAAGAATGACAACCTGTAGAACCGTAGTAGTATGTATCGAATTCTTTTGGGTGTTCCTGTAAAGAGCTACCAATCCTATATACACCATACATTATATAACATATATAAATTTTGTAGCAATCGATGCTCATTTACTGCAGTTAGAGCATAGATGGACAGATAGAACAGATGGACAGACAAAGCAAAATCATAAACACTTTTCAGCGTTCTTTGAAAATTTTAAAACGCATCAGAATCACTAATAATAGTTAAGATATCACGATAATTCCATAAAGAAAAATTAAGTCAACTACAAAAATTATTCAAAAAATTTAGCTTGTCAGGACATTTTCATTTTGCCACCACTGAAATTTTATTAACACACGCAGTGAAACTAGTAAAAACAAAAGTAGTCAAAAAGGTGCTTTCATAACACTTAAAAGACCTCTCAGATGGGGGTTGAAGAAAACATTTGAAAATGCATAGTCCCTGAGAGCACTGCGCCTTTTGTTGAATCATTTGGCTACGGGCCGGCGCAGCGGCCTAGTCACTGAAATCCGTTGCCATGCCCGTATGAACACGGAATGTGAAGCAGCACCGGCTTCATCAGTGCTTGGGATGGGAGTAACTGGTGAAGCTGCTCCCTTTCACCCATCGCCGTCCTATAGGAGGATCTGGCACCGCTCCACGATTGCTAAAGGGCACTTGAAACAAAACAGTTTATTATACTTAATATACATTAAAGTTTCAAGCTGATAAAAAATCTTCCTTCTTTTTTACACAAAAATCAGAACATTTGATTTGGTTTTAAATTTGAAATTTTGCACAGCCATGTAATATTACTTTCTGCATCTATTTCCATCGAAATTTGGCTAGGTCGTTATTCATAATTTTTGTGAATATTAATTTAATAATCCATAATTCATATTAATATTTTATTAAAAATTATAATAATAGTAAATTATGTTTGGGTCGTTTAGTTCTAATAGTACGAACAAAAATCAGCTTCTTATAATCAGTATTATATGAGAAACGAATTAAAATATGAAAAAATATTTTAACATGAGGGGGGGGGGGGAGGGGATTTTGGAAGCTCATAAGTCACTCATTTTCAGTTCAAATTTATTGAAAATTGGTATCCGGGGCTAAAATGAGCTAATGTTTCGAAATATGAAGTGAAATATAGGTGTTGCTATTGGGGGGGAAAAAAAAGTTGGTGCGAATTTTAATGTGGAGATGGCGGCCCCTTATGCAATTTTTATGCATAGTAAATTAAAGTGTACTTCAATCGTAAACGATTGGTATATGGAACTTTTCTGTACGACGATTGACGCCCGAATAAAGTACAAGTGGACGTTTTTTAAATTTAACGTGCCCTGGGCACAAAAATATTATAGTCATGCCCTGCTTACAACCCTCTTATTATTAGTCCCGTATCTTTAGTCAGTCTTCTCAAAGCATATTCACGGTAGCATCAGGGCCGAATTATCCAATAGACTAAGTAGGCTGCAGCATCTGTAGTCCAGGCAAATTAGACCAAAAAACAGCAAATGGGGGGAAAATTTATATATTTTTGAAACTTGGGGAAAACACTAATTGGGTATGCAGTTGTATGAAACAGAAAAGTTCCCCCCTCTCGGGGTGCCGCGTCCCCCCAAAAGGTCACTTTTTTACATTTTCACTTCTATTTCAAAAACCGTTCGTCTTAGCATAACAATGTCAATTACAAAATGAAAGCTGATAGAATTTCCTACAAGACTGTAATTGGTTATTTTTTTCTATATGCAATAGCTTTCGAGATATGTTTTAGACAAAATCGCAAATTTTTGGAAAACGCTTCTTTTTATACCGATTTTTAACCAATTTTGTCTTTTAACCCTTCAACCTTCAGTTTTACAGCAATTGTTTTCTTAACAAAATTGTAGAGTATTCAATTACCTTTAAAGTGAGTTATTATTTGTAACTTTATCTTTAAATGATCAAAAGTTATTGCAATTTGAAATTTTGAATAAATTTAGCAAATTTGAATGAAAACTACATTGCGCGTCAAAGTATGACAAAACCTAAGAAAAAAATTATAAAGTTTTGAAACTTTGGGAAAACTTTGGTTGGGGATGTAGTTGTATGAAACAGAAAAGTTCCTCCCTCTCGGGGGGGCACGTCCCCCCGTTAGCCCCCCTAAAAAAGTTCCTTTTTGGGATTTTCACTTTTATTTCAAAAACCGTACGTCTCAGCAAAAAATTTTCAGTTACAAAATGAAAGCTGAGGAAGTTTCCTACAAGATTGTTGGGGGTTATTTTTTCTAGATGCAAAAGCTTTCAAGATATACGTCCAAGAAAAAATCGCAAATTTTTTGAAAACGCTTCTGTTTATCACTATTTCCCACTAACTTTGCCTTATAGCTCTTCAACCATCAGTTTGACAGGAATGGGTTTAAAGCAAAGTTTTAAAGTATTCAATTTCCTTTAAATTTAATTTTTATATGTATCTGTATTCTTAAATGATCAAAAGTTACAGCAATTTGAAATTTTCAATACATTTTAGTGAATTCGAATGAAAAATGCCTTGTGCGTCAGAATGCAAGAAAAAAACCTAGGAAAAAGCTTATAAACGTTTGAAACTTGGGGAAAACACTGGTTGGGTATGTAGTTGTATGAGACAGCCCCCCCCCCTCAAAGCTCCCTTTTAGATTTTCATTTTTATCTCAAAATTGGTGCTTCTTAACAAAAGCATGCTAGTTACAAAATGAAAGATGATAAAATTTCCTAAAAGATTATAATTTTTATTTTTTTATGTATCGAATTATTTATTTTTCTATATCGAATAGTGTTTTGTTCTCTATTACACAACACATAGTAGAGCAATTACTATTTTAATTTCCTGTTTATATACATGTTATATTAATTACATTCTTGGTTAATATTATAAATATCAATACATGATCACATTTTCAAAGATCATACATAGTCACCTCATGTTGTCATGGCCGTCGCTCTCCTCTGTTGCCACATGCCAAATTACTATTAGTATATATTGATATAATAAATATATATCGATATATATAACACCCCCCCATATTACATTATTTGACATAATCTTTTAAATGAGCAGGACGCTTAGATATCCGACCAGACTTCATTTTATATCCATCAGTTCCATGATATGGATGCACTGTATTGTTTTGGGTATCATAAGAAGTACACTGATCACTTAAATGTACTAGTGGATCATTTTGGTCATTGCTGACACTATCATTACATAGCTTGTCATCCATGAATAGTTCAGAGTCCAGATTTGCACCATGAAGCTGTGTCTCATAACAAACATTTGATTTTTTTAAATACTTTCTGTTTCTTATTAAAATTTTGTTAGATTGACTTTTGATGGTATACGATCTAGGATTTTTGTTCTTGGATATTATTGTAGCAGGTTCCCAAATTTTATTTTTAAAGTTCCAAACTGTTACCCTTTCTCCTGGAACCAGAGGTTCTAATTCCTTTACACCCTTCTTATCAAAATTTAATTTTTGTTTAGACTGTTTCTCCAGCATTTTTTTTCCAACATTTTCAAAAATTTGTGCATTTAGCATTTTACTTGTAATAGGTAATTTTGTTCTTAATCTTCTATTAAACATTAGCTGAGCTGGTGACAGTCCTATGTTTGAGATAGGTGTATTCCTATATTCTAACAATGCTACAGTTGGTTTCTTATTATCTTCCCAACTCTTTTTAAATAATCCTTTTACTATCCCCACAGCTTTCTCACATAACCCATTGCTTTGGGAATGATGCGGACTAATAAAGCTACACTCTATATCCCATTGTTTTGTGAATCTTTTGAATTCAGCACTGTTAAAGGGGCTGTTGTCACACACTATGGTCTCAGGTACCCCATATCGAGATAAAATTACCTCTAATATTTGGGTTGTTTCTTTAACTGTTGTTGATTTTACTTTTTCAACCTCAATCCACTTTGAGTAGTAATCAACAACTACCAGGTAATTTATATTCATATGATACATAAAATCTATTGCTATCTTTTGGAAGGGTCTTTCTGGAATAGTATGTGGCTGAAGTGGCTCTTTAGTATTCATTCGTTGATATTTTTCACATATTTTACACTCCCCTATTAATTTCTCTATATCCTTCGACATCCCTGGCCAGTACATGATTTCACGAGCTCTGCTCTTGCACTTTTCAATGCCCATGTGAGATTCGTGTATCAATAACAGCATATCTGGCCTTAAGGATTTAGGGACAACAATTTTTTCATTTAATAGTAACACTCCATTAATTAAATATAAATCATTTTGTAACTTATAGAACTGTTTCACATTATGGGGTATTTGTTTTCTATGTGGCCAACCCTCCTTACAAAATTTAGAGACTAATTTTAAATCATCATCATTTTGAATTGCAGTTTGAAACTGTACAACTCTTTGCTCACTCATAGGAAGATATTTTGAAATTGTATGTACAGTAAGTAGCATTTCTGGATCATCACTTACCTTATCTTTAATGTATGCTCTTGATAGTGCATCAGCAACATACATTTGGCTGCCTGGCAAATACTCAATTTTGTAATCATATTGTAACAATTTCAGTAACATCTTTTGCAGTCTGAAAGATATTTTACTGACTGGCTTTTGTACAATTGATAACAAAGGTTTGTGATCTGTTTGTACTAAGACTTTATGACCATATACTAAATTATGGTACTTTTGAAATGCAAATACTACAGCCAAGAGCTCCTTTTCGATTTGGGCATAATTTTTTTCTGTTTCAGTTAAACTTCTAGATGCAAAAGAGATTGGGTGACCCTCCTGCATCAAACAAACCCCAAGCCCATCTTTAGAACTGTCACACTGCAATACAGTTTCTTTTGAGCTATTAAATAATTTTAACACAGGGGTAGACATTATCAATTTCTTAATGTCAGTAAAAGCCTGCTCTTGCTCCCATGACCACTTAAAATCAACAGAATTTTTTAGTAACTCTCTTAAGGGTGCTGTGACTGTTGAGAGGTTTGGAATAAATTTGGCCAAAAAATTCACCATCCCTAGTAACCTCCTAACATCTTTTTTACTGGCTGGTTTTTCCAGCTCGCTGATAGCTTTTATGTGAGATTTATCTGCCTTCACACCCTCTTTAGATATAATCAAACCCATATATTTAACCTCTTTAATTCGGAACTGGAATTTTTCAGGGTTAAATTTAACGTTATTTTGTTTTGCTCTTTCTAAAACTTCTAATAATATTTTGTCATGTTCCTCTTTATTTATTCCAGCAATTATGATATCATCAAAATAGATTTCTACACCTTTTATATCACCAAAAAGTTTTTCATTTCTTTTTTGAAACACTTCTGGTGCAGAAATAATTCCAAAAGGTAACCTATTGAATTTATATCTCCCAAATGGAGAGTTAAAAGTACACAGTTCAGAACTTTGCTCATCTAATGGAATTTGCCAGAAACCCTCCTTTAAATCGAGTACTGAAAAATACTGCTTGCCCTCTAATCGGCTTATTATTTCATCACTAGATGGTATTATGTGATGTTCCCTTTTTATCGCTTTATTTAAACTTCTAGGATCTAAGCAAATTCTCAGTTTCCCATTAGGTTTTTCAATTATAACTAAACTGCTAACCCAGTCTGTCGGTTTATTTACTTTAGATATGATTTCTTTACCTTCTAAATCAACTAGAGTTTCTTTCAATGGCTCATGCAATGCATGTGGAACCCTTCTAGGGGGATTTATCACAGGGTTTATGTTATCTTTTACTTCTATATGATATGGATCACCTGGGAATTTTCCTAAACCATTGAACACTGCTTCATATGTTTTTAAAATTCCTCCCTTGTCCTGTAGTTCTATATCATGAATTCTCTTAATCAAATGTAACTTTTGGCATGCATCTAATCCTAAAATAGGTTTTGATTCTACATTTACAACTTCAAAATTTAGTTCAACATCCTTACACTTATCAGTGGAACACTTAAGACTTACCTGGCCCTCAGGCTTTAATTTATGATTTCCATATGATATCAGAACAACATCAGTTTTCTGTAAATTATATTTCTCCAGTAACCCTACAGACTTATAAACACTTAAAGGAATAATGTTAGTTTCAGCACCAGTGTCTAATTTAAATGCTACTGATTTCCCATTAACCTCTATGGTTTGGAACCAAGTTTTTTCTGATTTAGAGTTAAGAGACACAGAATCAATATAAATATTGGACACAGCTTCACCAATAATTTCGTTTACAAATCGAGAATCTGATCTATTCTTACCTTTGTTTTTCTGTTGCTGTGTTTTGCACATTGCTGCAAAGTGATTCTTCTTTTTGCAGATATTACACAACTTATTATATGCTGGGCATTCCAGCTTTTTGTGCATTTTTCCACATTTAGTGCAATTAAACTCTTGTTTTGCACTCTTTTTAACTTTCAGAGCGTCAATATCGGATGATGACGAATTATTTATCGTTTTGAACTGCTGTTTGCTGGCTTCACACGCACGCAAATATTCAGCAGCTTTCTGTAACGTTAATTGCGGTTCACGCAAAAGTCTTTCTTGCAAAGTACTGTCTCTGATGCCTAGTACTACTCTATCTCGGATGAGGGACTCTTCTTGTTCTGCGAACTCACATGACGCAGCCAAAGTTTTTAATTGCGTAAGATAAGCATCCATCGTCTGGCCTTCTTGCTGAGAACAGGAAAAGAATTTGTATCGTTCAAACACAACGTTCTTACGCGGAATGCAATATTCGGTGAACTTTTGGATAACGTCATCAAATTTTTCAGCAGATGTTGTTTCATCGTATTTAAATGTGTTGAATATTTCTACACCTTCATCTCCCAGGAAATTAAGCAGGATCGCAATCTTCGTCTTATCCGGCTTTTCACTTTTTTCAGTAGCCAGCATATAGTTCTCCAACTTTTGCTGCCACTTTTTCCAATTTTCGGCTACATTGCCTGTAGTGAAATTCATCTCACCGGGTGGCTTAAAGGTTTCCATCTCGACCGAATTTTCCTTTGCCTGAAGCACAACAGCATCTACTTCTATCCAGAGATAGCCGGGAGCCAGTTAAATGACATCATCGAAAGCACGTGGGATCATCGCTGCCGATCCGCGAACTGACACCATGTTTTGTTCTCTATTACACAACACATAGTAGAGCAATTACTATTTTAATTTCCTGTTTATATACATGTTATATTAATTACATTCTTGGTTAATATATAATATCAATACATGATCACATTTCAAAGATCATACATAGTCACCTCATGTTGTCATGGCCGTCGCTCTCCTCTGTTGCCACATGCCAAATTACTATTAGTATATATTGATATAATAAATATATATCGATATATATGACAATAGCTTCAAGATGTGTTTTAGAAAACCTCCCAAATTTATGGAAAACGCTTTTTTTCATCCCATATTTCGACTAACTTTCCTTCTAGCTGCTAATTCTTAAATCAGAGAATCGAACAGTCGAATTATCAAAATTTGTAATCTCCTTTTTTCAAGAAATTCCCCTCTCTTCTGTTACATTTTCCTTATCTTTAAATCATTGTCCGAAAGTCTGGGAAAATTCTTCAAAAGACGGCCAAGTGAAATGAGCGGGGATAACAAAGAACAATTTGGAACCCAGAAACTGGGGGGTGGAGAGAACTGAACTCATCGCTCTCTCTAGTTTATATGAAACGAAAACCAGCTCCAGAAACAATATTATTACTAATTTCATGAGGCTGCATTCAAACTTGCGAAAAGAAATACACGTGTGTGAAGGTCAATTTGCGCTGTACAGCAATGTGCAGAAAGACTATGAAGATGCATTTCTATAAAAATAAAATTGTTGCACTATTATAGTACAGATGTTGCACACAAGAGAAAGTAAGTGTGCTGTAATTTTTTTTTTATTGATTTTGCTGTATTAATTCTGATGATGAATGATCACTGAAATGCAAATGTCAAAGTACATAATATTGAACAGATGTATTGCATTACAGAATTCTATTGATGTAAAAAAAAAATATCCCTTTCAAAACATTTTTTGGGGGTTGGGAGAAGGGGTTAATTTAGACTTTAGTACCAACATTTATGTGTTAAATATGCGTTTATATACGAATAAAATGTAACTAGTTCAGCAGAAACAATAGGAGGAAGAAATTAAAAAAAAAAAAAAAAAACGAAATAAAACCAAATCGTACGCTTATGTAATATAAATTATTATTGAAAAAAGGAGCCTTTTTGCATTAAAAAAATTGGAGGAAAGGGGGACGCCCCCCCCCCGAGGTAGAGGAACTTTCCTGTTTCTTCATATTGCACCCCTTACAAGTGTTATCCACAGATTTCAAAACTTTATAAATTATTTTCTAGATTTTGTCGTACTTGGTCGAGCAATGTAGTTTTCATTCGAATTCTCTAAAATTTATTGAAAATTTCTAATTGCTATAATTTTTTATCCTTTAAAGATAAAATTACAAATAATAACTTATTTTAAAGAAATTGAATACTCCTGTAAAAGTGAGGGTTGAAGAGCTAGTATAACGCATAGTGGAAAATTGTGATTAAAAGAAGCGTTTTCTAAAACCTTGTGATTTTTTCTAAAACTTATATCTCGAAAGCTATTGTATCTAGAAAAAAATAACCCGCAACAATCTTGTAGGAAACTTCCTCAGCTTTCATTTTGTAACTGGCAATTTTTTGCTAAGACGTACGGTTTTTGAGATAAAAGTGTAAATCCCCAAAAAAGGACATTTTTAGGGGGGCTAACGGGGGGACGTGCCCCCCCCCCGAGAGGAAGGAACTTTTCTGTTTCATACAACTACATCCCCAACCAATGTTTTCCCAAATTTTCAAAACTTTATAATTTTTTTCTTCGGTTTTGTCATACTTTGACGAGCAATGTAGTTTTCATTCAAATTTGCTAAATTTATTCAAAATTTCAAATTGCAATAACTTTTGATCATTTAAAGATAAAGTTACAAATAATAACTCACTTTAAAGATAATTGAATACTCTACAATTTTGTTAAGAAAACAATTGCTGTAAAACTGAAGGTTGAAGGGTTAAAAGACAAAATTGGTTAAAAATCGGTATAAAAAGAAGCGTTTTCCAAAGTTTCAAAAATATATAAATTTTTTCCCCCATTTTTCCTAATTTGACTGGATTAAAAAGATGGGTCCGAGAAGGGATTTTCCTTGACCGCTAGCTCTCAGTCTCAGTATGGGGAATCACACTAACTTTATTCCTTGAAAAATATTGCCATCTCTATTAAATTACGCTAGAAATGGCAGAATTAGTTAGAACCTTACAATATGATCTTTTGCAATTTGATTTTCAACTTTTCACATTAATGGAATTTTTGTTGTGATTGGTTAATTCTTACCACTTATGGGGAAAAAGGTTAACATTTTTTAGGGTGGGCTTAGCCCCCCCCTACCCCCCCCCCTCTGTTACGCCAATGATAATTATTTTAGAGTATACGCTATGTAATTTTTGTTATTTAAATTTCCCTAATTAATGGGTTTTTAAAACAAATTTCAGGTAATATTCCTTTACGACTCCTAGATCAAGATGTGCGCAGAGGTTCATGGTCACTTCAAAGGAAAATTTCAGAAGATTCAAATATGTCCTGTAGTCGACAAGATTCTTCTACATCAACATTTCATATGTCAAGGTCCAGTTTCAGTAGTGATAGTTCATCTCAACCTCGTTCTGCTCGACCTTTATTAGGTAGTGCAATCATGAACAATCGTGAATCAATTAGATCAAGAGAAAATAAACCTAAATTGTGTAGGCAAAGTGCAGTGATTGATGAAAAGTCCCAAGTATATAACAGACAAGCAATAGTACATAAGTTGTCCAGAGAAAAAAGTGCTGACGAATTATGTCCTGTATGTGCAAGGAAAGAAGGTTTTAAAAGTAAGGAGCTGGAAGAGAAATTTGCTTGTTTTTACAACCGCCTTGTTGAAAGTAGTTGTGGTGAAAGTAGCGAGTTTTCATCTAAAGAAGATCAAATTATTTTCTCTAGTGATGTTCAGTCAATGGATGAAAAAACACATGCAGATGAGAAATCCTCTACTGACACCTCTACTCCAAGACCCCGCATTGAAGTTAATCCAATGGCTGAAACCAAAAATAACAATTTTTCGGATGTTGGCAATTCTGAAATTGTACGCAGTGATACGCAACCTGATAACATATCAGAATATAATCTTACTGTAAAGGATCGTGAGAATGGAAAATGCCAAAGCCTAATAGACATCAACACAAAAGTCAGTGCAGATAAGACTAAGAAGTCTTCTTCTGATAATACATTGGTAAAACTCTCACTTGGTAACTTACCAACTTCATTCAGATCATTTCCTAGTCATGAAGCATTTAATGAAAAGAAAATAGATACAAAAATAAAAACAAGTACATCTGCTGCTTTACGTTCAACTAAGAGTGAAAATGTTGTACCAGATTGTTTATCTAACAGAAACAGGACAGCAACAACTAGTGATCATTTTACAGAAGAAGATGAAGACCAAGGTAATGACCAAGTACACATAAGTTTTCTATCAACTCTTACCAAGGAAAATGAGATAAAAGTTTCTTCTTCACCTAATATAACTGTGAAAAGTGGCGAAACATCACCACTGATTGATAATAATGAGGAATGATCTCCGTCTTACTAAATATTTTCTTAGCTCTAGTCTTTCTTTTCCTAACTTTGTTTTTGAAGTTCCTGTTAATAAGCATTTTTGTGTCTTAATATTTTCTGTAAATCATACTGTCAGTTTCCTTCCCCACACAAATTGATACAAAATCCAAGAGTAAACAATTAATTTCATTTGCCCAATGCTAACTGCATGGAAATTAAGAAACCTGTCTGTATTTAGAAAAAAAGATCTTTTATAAAGAAATTTGTGACTTTTATACCATTATACAACACATTTCAATGAGAAATGGAAATTTCACCAATAAAATTTTGTCTTAATAATTCTAAGGAATGAAGCTAGGAAAATTTTAATTTTAATCATACTCTTTAAAAAAAAAAAAAAAAGGTCGCTTTGTGACATTTCAGCCTAGACACTGCCTTGAAGGTTTTATGTCTCAGTGTAGTATATTCATTCCTCGTTTTGCTAAAAATATCAATACAACAGAATTTTCAAAAAATGGCCCAGTATTTATTATAAATATTGAATTACTTTTCAATGAAAACTAATTCAGTATGAAAACAATATTTATATCATTTTAAGACTGAATATGCTAAATATTCATTTTGATATTACCGTATTTCATTGAATTTAAGATGCTAGTAAACATGTAACTCACTTCCCACTGATACAGTGGTTAGGAATATTCAACAGAATATTCCACTTATCTTTCATTTATCTTTCTATAAAAAGAATGAAAAAAAAGGGTTTGTTTCCTTGCTTTATCTTGTTCTTCGTAGTAGCTTGTGGTGTATATGTCATATTTTTGCATATACACCACATAAAGACAAAGTATTTGTCATTTAATAACAGCAGAATGCAAATTTGTACTGAGATGTTCTAGCTATTGTGAATGCTGTGAGTAAAGAATAAGGAATAGGGTTTGTGATAATTCATAAACAATGAAACAAAATAATAAGTGGGAAAGAATTGATAAGTAAAATCTAGCAATGAAACAGAGACAAAAGTTATCCCGACCCTTCAAAATCACCCAGCTAATAGTATGGATATTAATGGAGAGGAAATGTTCTATATGGATATGCACTGAAGATTGTAACTGATTCGAAAGTTAACAATTTTCAGGTTTAGTTGTGGTTTTTCAGAGTTTATAAAATGTTTAATGACATCCAAATCAAGTGGTGGTGTTAATCAACAAAAGGTCATCATTTGTCAGTGATATATATATATATTATATATAGCTAATCCCAGAAGAGTTAGATGCATGGAATAAAAAATTAGGCTAGGAATCAATGGGAGGTTCAATTTTTCTAGAGATTGAAGCATGATGTACTAATGTGACAGGCCCAAGATCAATATCACAGAATTAGAAAAGAGTGGAATGGTATTTTACTGCAAATTGCATTAGATATTTCAATAGTCAATACACTGATTATTTAGGTAGATCAGATTTCTGCAAACACCCTATCAGTACACTAAAACTATATCTGGGTACTGCCCAGATTATATAGTAGATATAAGACAAATATTTTTCTTAAATTAGCAGATTTTTAAATTTTTTAGATTTGGAAAAACAGCTTGTGTAGAATGGAATTTGCATCAGAAGAAAAAGAAATTCAGGGTATTCTTAACAGCTACTCAAATTGAAATATAATTACAGGGTATTTTAAGAAATGAAGAAATTTTAAATTATGCTATGTTAATAAAATTTAAAAATTCTGTTGTCTTTATGTGTAAGATGAACTGGTTGGTATTACATTAGACTAGATTTTATGGAGTCATGCTAATTGATATTGTTTATTTGTGAGCTTATGTGAATAATCTTGAGCAATGGTGATTTGTCAGTAGTCCATGTAGATGTTAGTGTTGTATTAGTTGTAAAATAACTATCTTTTAATGATTAGTAGTCTTAATATAAAGCATCCCATCTAATTTTTAATTATTCAGCTAAATATGTTATGTAAAAACATTTACTTCTCCAAAACAAAAAGAAAAATTATTTATAAAGCAGAAACTCCAAAGTTTAACTAAGAGAAGAAATCAGAAAAAGTATTAAACAATTATTCATTTCAAAATTTAAATGTAATGCTGAATTTAAGGTGCACCTTATTTTCTATAACCTACAGTTGAAGAAAATGTGCTCCTTAAGTTCTGTGAAATACGGTATTTGTGTATGGTGAGCCAAGATATATCTGTGATAAGTGTTTTATTGTCTATAACATTTAAGTAAATTATTTAAAACTAGTGTGATGTGTATGCATGTTTCTGTTAGAAAAATAAAAAATATATATACAATACCAATTACTTGTTTTTAAATAAGTTGAACTGAACACAACACTAAAATACCATGACTTCCACTTCTAATTTTACTACGTTAATGAGTAGCACACAAGCAAATAAGTTTAAAAAAATTATTATATTTTAAGAGATTTTTATTATCACCATGGGGATGGCACTGACTTCAAGCTTATTGATTGTGTAAGGTACAAGTAATAAGAAAGAATAAAAGAAACAAGACTTAGTACATATCATCATTATCAGTAATACTTAGAGTAATTTGGGAGTTTTGTAGCATTAGTATAAGGCAGGTGGGAACTTTCACTAACAGGCTGAGTGACTACTGAGAGTTGTAATATAAGGGCTGCTTCAATAATGACAAAGTTTGACTTCATCAAACTTTTATATGGAATATCAGTAAGAATGTGAGAAAAATGCAGTCCTGGTGAAATTTTTTTTAAATAGAACAAAACACTTATTAAAAGACTTTTAAATGTAACTTTAAGGACAGCTTATTAATTTATTATACTAATTTAAATTTTCAGGTCAGTTGCAATGCAATATATTTAATAGAAATAAAACTTAGTATTTTGATAGTACAGTGTTCG
Source organism: Cheiracanthium punctorium (assembly GCA_038373885.1). Taxonomy (NCBI): domain Eukaryota; kingdom Metazoa; phylum Arthropoda; class Arachnida; order Araneae; family Cheiracanthiidae; genus Cheiracanthium; species Cheiracanthium punctorium. The sequence continues at coordinate 1,068,723 of JAWZYV010011819.1, forward strand.
CCACTTATTTTGGTCGGTGGTTTATCTGATGAGCCACTTATTCTGTTAAAAATCAGTATGAACAGAACAAAATAACGAAATTGCATGGTTTTTCACCAGTTACCTCAGTAGTGAGTGCTGCTTTATTCAGTCAGGTAATCTTCAGAGATTATGTAAATTTCAACGTAATTAGCTTTTATGGTGAAGTGAAAGCCAGCCAGAGATTGCTCATATTTGTATGGAAGTGTTAAGGTAGTTCAATCCAATGGCGTAGCAAAGGAGGGGGTCATAACCCCACATGAGGAAATTTTTGCCATACAAAATGTATATTCTTCAGTTCCTTATCACACACACACCTATACATATATGTATGAGTTGAAGTAGTCGTAACCCCCCCCCCCCCATGAAAAATTTCTGGTTATACCACTGGTTCAATCAAAACAATTTTTAATGCACATAACAGGATTTTCATAAAAACAATGATCAATATACGGCACAAGGACGAATGAGACGCTTGATGAAGATGACGATGTGTACCCAAACTGGGAAAGTCACCCAAGAGTAGATTTGCTGAATGCAATAGTCACTTTGAATGGAGCATTTTAGAAGAACAGCATATGATCTCTTTTTAACATTAAGCGAAATTTGATTTCTGCTACATGACACTATGCCCTAAACAGACTTTAATTTTGAATTCCCCCCAAGAAGTAAATTTTTTTTGTCAATAAATGTACATATGATTTTTTCACTTCTTTATTCTTACATAAATAAGTGCATGCCTTAAACTATTGACTAAGTTCACATATTTTAATTTGATTTACTTTTTTTTAAAGTCTCACTTTTACATTGATTCTACCGGGGTTTTTTTTTTTTTTTTTGGATTTCAGTTATTCCAGTCAATTATAGTTTACCCCGATATGACTGGAATAAGCATCGACCACTGTACCTGTATAGAAACTCTTTTTTCCAGCTCATAATTTATAAACTTCAAAAGAGACATAACATCTAAGTGCCCCACAACAAGAGCATTTCATTATGTTATCATGGTGTTAGCAGTTGCTTCTGGCTTCTACGTAGTTCAGCCTGTAACATTCTGATAAATTAGACAGGGTTTGTATAATACTAGCAGAACAAATTTACAGTGAAATATGCATAAAATTTTAGTTGCAATATTTGCATGCATCAAAAAATCAATATTCATCCATGAAGTATACTTACATATTGAAAACAACCTTAGAAATTGTCTATTCCTTAAAACCTTAACAATTTATTCTATGGTTCGAGCAATAGCCTTAAGTCCTACCCTAACCAGGACAAGTCCTCTAACTCCACGGTTAATCAGGACAGCTTTTAATTAAAAGACCCTAGCCTTTCTAGGAGAATGACAGCTTAAGTCAACAGTGACATCACATTTGAAAATACTGGCCCCAAGTTCTTTCTTCAGTCACAGTAAGCAACATCTCAATTCAACCTAAAAGTAGGTATGAATATTCCTTGAATCCTCACTTACAGTTGTATCTGGGGCAGTTTAATTTCTATGTTTAAACAATTCTAGCAATAACATTTTTTTTCTTTTTTCCGTTTTTAAGGAAGCTTATAAAAATGTTTTGTTTTTGTTTGTCTTTTTTTTTAGATTTACTAAACATTTTTACAACTTTTAATTTTAGACATCTTTACATGATTTTTAATTTTGATAATTGTTTCTTTATTTTAACTTATAAATGAATAGATGTACACAGAACTTGAGCCTAACCAGCATATTACACATTAAACAATAAAATAAATTTTACTGACTGATGAAAAAGCATGGAAAAGCAATTCAGTAAAATAAAATTTAGGTTCTGTGATTGATTTAAAGGTTTTCTTTAACAAAACAAAATTATTTATTGAATTACATTTTTATTTAGCTTGAACATGCAGTTCCATAAAGTATATGAGCAAACCACCACTATCAGAGAGATAAATTGCTGATGATATATGATTTTGCAAGACTAATGATTAAACTAAGAGAAAGAAATGGTTCAAAGTTATCTAGTGTGTATGACTACTTACTAATAAACATTAAAATTGAGAAAATTTGTGATGACCAGTAGCTACTGAACTTGAAATTTATTAGCCACTTGTACAACAAATTTATAAATACTCTACAACACATACAGGTTTTGTATACAGAAAAAAGCAAATAAAATGAAAGTAAGCCAAACAAATTAGTTAGTATTATATATGCAATGAAATAATAATGTATTTTTTTAACCCTTTTATCTTGATAAATTCTTGAACTCAGAAATGTTAAATCATTACATTGAAGTTTGGTCGTACTAAATATTTAAAAAAAAAAGAACTATCACACCTTTTGAAAAGCATGTCACTGATTCCTGCAATGTTTGGTAGGTAAGAAGGTGATACACAAAAGTCAAGTATTATAACAAAAAATACTCAACATAAAACTGATGTTTAAAAGATGAAATAATTAAAACTTTGTAAAATAGCACACATGAAATTTACTGAAGATAAGTAAATTTTATATGTATTATTTTACAAAGTAAAGGATCATGTTACACACATGGCAAGTGACTACAGATGACTGTGTAAATGTAACTGCAATCCAAATATAGCTACCTGATTAATTACAGATGACTGTGTAATCGAACAAAGTCAAATCAGGTCATCATGCTGACACAAAACTGTTAATATTTTTTGACCAGCAAGAGCAAACAACAAACCGAACAATTATTTTCATAAAAAGCACTTATAATTTATTACATGATTCAACAGCAAAACAAATTATGTACTTTAAAGCTTCTTATTCAATTAGCACCAAGTTTCTGAAACAAAAATATGCCTTTGCCAGAACTTTTTTGATAAAATTCTAGACTACACTTTTTAAATTACACATAGACAGTACCTGGAAAATTTGTAAGATGCACTGCAGTTTTTGTGCAAAATCTTGAATAACAGGAGCTAAAATTTGATTTTTGTACATTTATTTATAATGAATTTAAATCTGTATGTACAATTTATTTCATTATGTAGGTGCTAACACTAGATTCAGAGACCTTCAACCTTTTCTATATTTGTCAGTTAAAGTACCTACATTTTGGTATTATTAAAGAGTTTTTATCTCAGTTTCTTTACAAGGTCAAAGGCCCCCTAGTTTATCTAATTTAAATGATGCATTTATTTCTGGACGTCTGCTGTTATGAAAATGCTGAAGAAAGAAAAAAAACTGTTAAGGGATCATTCCATGTCAAATCAACACAGAAAATGGCACTTTACAACCTGACCCCCTCCAATTTTTTTAAAACTTGGCACAGTTATTGTACACTGTGACCTGTAGCCAAATATCAAATTTTAGATTTCTACCTTGTTTTTTTCAAAAGTTCTAAATTTTTAAACTTTTTTAAAAAGTGAAAAAAATTACATACAGTGGAACCTGTCTAATGTGACCACCCTCAAGAACGACAAAACTGGTCACCTTATACAGGTGGTCACCTTACAAAGGTAGCACTTTAATAAATTTGTTTATTCTTAAAATTCAAATAACACTTGCACAAACACTCTACAGTTTAATTATGAAAAAACCTCAAAATCCATAAATATCCATGAACAAAAAAGAGGAATGTAGGGAGTAAAATACTGAAACATTAAAATGCACATTGCATACAAATTGTGTGCGACTTCCTTATACTTACGTTTCAATATGTATTTTAACACTTCTTGGTCACAATGAATAATAAATAATGATAAATAAAGATATAAATTTCCATTTTGCAGCTTGACGTATTACTAAAGCGCAGTTTGAATGTTTGGGTTGTTTTCATGTTTGCACAAATATAGTTCATGATACAATTTTCACTAGAGTACATCAAGAACACATTGTTTAGATTGCACACTATGCTGTAACAGCAAAGTTCTAAAAGGGCCAGTCGCCAAATAAATTGCCAGGTTGAAAAAGTGAAAAGAAATGTTAGGCTTTATACATGTTTGGCAAAATTTAAATGTGATTCGCCACATGGATGATCAGAATATAGTTTTTGTAGCCTAGACAAAATTATTGTAATCCTGTGGGAAAGGAAGAAAATTAAATATATTCACAGACTACAGACGCCAACAAAATGCATTACAAAGGCTAAAACCAAAGTAAATTAAGAAACAGTCAGATAGCATTATTGACAGATGGGATATTTAAAATGGCAAGAGTATTACATTTAAAATAGGTAAAGGGAAATCAGAAGTACTCATAAATGTGTGATTAACTTCATCAAAAGTAATTGTAAATATGCGATTAACTGCATCCAACACACCTCTTATGGGAAACCATGCTGAATCAATTTTAGCATCAACATAAATATAAAAGAATCTAGACTAAAACAAGTTTTCTTTTTTAATTTATTTATCTAATTTTTTTTGTTTGTTTTATTTATTCATCTATTGAGAACAAGTGTTACAGAAAAGAAAATCAGGGTTGAGATCAAATCTTGTATTAAACAACTGAAAAGGGATATATTATTTTATATTATCAGAATGTGTTTTATATTTAAGAGGCAGTTTATAGTGGAAAGTGGTCACATTTGACAGGTCAAAAAAATTAAACTTGGCAGATTATCTGGTCACTATACAGTTTTCGCAGGTGGTCACTTTACAGGATATTTTCCCCATACATTTTTTATGAGTTACAATGAAATTTCATAAAAGTGTTCACTTTAGACAGGTGGTCTCTTTAGCAAGGTGGTCACTTTAGCAGGTTCCACTGTACTTTACCTCATAAAACAGCCTATAACTTCTGTTCTAATTGTGCTACTGAAATGAATGAGGGTTCATTTTAAAGCTCTTGCTGCGAGATTTCCAGGAATATGTAATATGATGCCAAAACTGGAATACAAATATCTAGGTCACTTGACCTTGAATATTTTTGTTTTTTTTATATTTTAATCGCCTATTATTGTTTAATTAAAATCAAGCTTGGAGATACCTTAGTATAAATTTAAAATATCATTGAAAGCCATAAAAACTCAATAAAAGTTTGAAAAACGAACCATTTATCACTTTAGGCAGCTAGGTCGCTGCCATCTTTGGAACTGAGCTCATTCCCCGCTTCATCACTTCAAGCCACGTCTCCTCTATCTGAGCATGCGTCGTGTCGTTGATGGCACCCTCTTGTGTTATTATTTCTAATGCTTCCCGTTTTGAAAAGCATGTCACTGATTCCTGCAATGTTTGGTAGGTATGAAGGTGATACACTAAAGTCAAGTATTATAACAAAAAATACTCAACATCACCTGCTGTTTCTAAAGGAAACCCCTTTAGAAACAGCAGGTGTCTACAAAATAAATTTTATTTATAAAGAATCTAACCTTCCCGGACATTACATCAGTGTGACAAAAAGAAAAATTAAGGATAGAATTAAAGAGCACATTAGCAATATAAAATATAATAGACAAAGTACTGCCCTCTCCCGCCTAGCATTAAAAGAAAATATTGATATAGATTTCGTAAATGTTAAGAAAATAGCCAACTACAATAACCACAGTTATAGTCACAGATCAGGCATCTTACATTTTGAAGGCATTTTCGCACCTTAAGCTTCTCTATCCTAATTTACACCATGTTACTTGTTTGGTGCATGCCTTGCACAGAGTTTTTGGAGCTGTTAGGGAAAAGTATGAACTTGCAAATCAATTCATTGGATTAATGAAGAAAATATGCCTTAAATCCCCAGCTAGAATAAATATGTTTCAGGAAATTACTGAGCTTGCACTTCCTCCATAGCCTGTGATTGTCAGGTGGGGCACCTGGATCTCTGCTGTAGTTTATTACTGTTTAAACTTTGCAAAGATCAAGGATTTTACTGCACAACTTGAAAAAGATGGTAGTGCAGCTGTGGAAAAAATCAAGCGCATTATAGACAGTAAAGATTTGGAAAAAAGAATTATTTGAGGCATACAGCTACAAATGCATTGCAGACAACATTAAGAAACTTGAAGAATGAAACTTGGAAAAGGAAAAACAGTGGGAGATTTTTAAAGGTGGAAAACCGCTTGGATGGCTTTGCCAAGAGAAAGAAAATTCTACAACGAAGAGACAGGAAATCGCTGCATTCGTCAATGAAAACCAAGACGTTGACATATGTGCATAAAAACTAAGTTTGTGCCTCTAGTGAGTGTAGATATCGATATCGAGAGATCTTTTTCTCAGTACCAGGGGCATAGTTAGAAATTTTTCATGGGGGGGGGGGGTTACGACTACTACAACTCATATATATGTATATGTGTGTGTGATAATGTAGTGAAGAATATACATTTTGTATGGCAAAAATTTCTCATGGGGGGGGTTATAACCCCCTACCCCCCCCCCCTTGGCTACGCCCCTGCTCAGTACAAAGACTTTTTGACTGATGAGAGAAAATAAGGTTTTTCAGAACATTGACAAAATGTGTGCTGTACGTCAAAAATACTTTGTATGGAATGGAATAAATGATATAGAATGAATCAATTGAATAAATAATTGGTAAGTTGTTTATTTTTATTAAATTAAACCATCAGAATATTAAAATATTGCTAGTTAAAAATTGCACTCAGAATGCACGTAATGAGCAAGAAATTTTGCACGCAATTTCACAAAAATTGGCACGCAAAAACTTAACTATAATTATTAAAACAATGCCCAAATTTTCATTATTATTTACCTACACAAAAATTATGTAAAGTGGACATTCTGACCCAGCCATTTTGTTATGTATAAATAGTTTTTATACTTTTAAGCCTGATATGTTTTTCATGCACTGTATAAATTAATTTTGTTTACTATTTATATTTTTTTTCATTGCCAATGTTGTTGATTCAGTGTCTTTTGTTGAAATTGTATAAGTTCTTCCTGTAACAGTGTCTACATCAACTTTTTGTAATATGTTACTTTTTGGTACCGTCAAGCTGTCTTCCTTACGCCCAAATTCACCATTAACTTCAACTGGCGGTTCAACCAGCAGTTCAGTAACTCCCGGTTGGAGAACTCGACTAGTCAGTCCAAAAGTCATATTCACCGCTAACTGGTGAGAAAAAGTTACTGAATCTGCGATTTCTCAACCTAGGTTGAAACTGGGCCAATCAATGTGGTTGAAATGGGGCACGGTTGAAATCGAAACACTCTTTGGTCAAGAGTCCACAAAGCACTGGGAGTTCGCATCACATGGTAGTTGATCCTTTCGCGCTTCTCCAAGTGACCCCGCAATCACTCTGCTTCCCCTCCCCCATCTCCCCTCATGTCTCTTTGTCCGGAAGGAAAGAGAGAGCCAGTTTTGCGAAGGAATGGAAGGGGGAAGTTAATTTTTCAGCGAAAATCTTAACTGAGCATACTCGGTTACTTAAAAATCTTGCTCTGTAGCAAGGTCGAGTTTCTCAACCTCGGGTGGGATTTTCTGGATGGTTAGTTCCTATCTGGTAAACGGTGAATACCATTTCAGCGTTTGACCGGCAGTTTACTGTTAACTGGCGGTCGAGGTAGACTGTGAATACGAGGGTTAACAGGATATGCATAAGATGGCGAGGGTCCATGTGGATGCAGGAACATAATTTTAGCTTCTTAAGTTCCTTTAAAGATGTTCAACACACAGCCAACCCACCAATTTCCCTCATAGATGCATGTTACGAATCCCCGAATGTCAGTCAAGGGCAGTTCATGTTCACTGGATATATATGCAGTTATAAGCATTGTGGCTTTTGAATATACTTTTACAGTTAAGCTGTTCTTCTTCAATGGAATGAAGCAATGTAGATGTTGTGTATTGAGGATAGTTTTAGCAGTTTGTAAGTGATGTTGTAATATTTCTTTTTCTGCTTCATGTTGGCATTCGGCAAAAAAAGCAAAGTTGCAAGTCTCAATATTTTTAGTTGCCCAGTCATACAACTGGCGAGGTGTCATTATCTGTGAGCTGTATGGCTTTTGCAAACTAGCATGAGTTGCTAGTCTCTTGACAGTCCCTCCCAAACCATCACAAGGACTTTTGCCATATGAGGTAGCATAAAAATGCCACTCTGTGGTACACCAAAATCTGTTTCGTGATAGCAAAGATTTATGAAATTTTTTCAGTTTTTATAGTGTCCAGCTGCATCATCTGAAAAATAAAAGATGTGTTTAGGTTTACCTGAAATTTTTTTTTCTAAGCAGATAAGTAAGTGTTTTTGGAAGAAATGAACTGCTGCAGTATCATGTTGCAGGGATTCTGAGATCATAATATAGCTGATGTGTTGAATATTTATGATACCTTTATAATAAATTGCTAAAGGATGTATTGTGGCTTGTGCATTATTCCAGTAGAAACCTTGTGCAGCATCTTGAAGAACAAAGGAATAATTTTCAGCAAAGACACATAATACTAAAAATCCACCTTCCCGTAATTTTGATTTTATTTGATTCTGAAAAAGTGTTTGTTCCTTAGCTATAAAAGAATGCTTACAAAGAATTTTTAGTTTCTGCATGAAAGAGTTCACAAAATCATCTGTTGATTTAGTTATCATCATTAGTGTAGTGCGATCCTGTGGATACCCACTGGTTAAATGTAATTTCTTCTATACCTTTAGAATGAAACAGCTCAGAAAGATCAGACTGAAGTTTCTCTGTTCCTGGACAGAACATGCAATCACCAAAGAAACAAGCTGGTAAAGGTGGATTACAAATAATATTTGCTATGCCTTCATTGTATGATTTAATCTTCATATTCACCTTCCTTGAGAGGCTGTCCTGGACCTGCACACTTTAGCTATCTCCCAATGTTCAGTGTTTCATTCACTCTGCCATTAATCGTTTGCGAAGGGAATTCCATAGTCATACTTTATTGTAAATCCCTCCTGAATGATAAGTAACTTTCATGCCTTCCTTTGCTAGCGACAAACCAAGGTTAAACACCTGGCTAACCTCTGAACTGTCACTTCTATAGCAGTGGACATCATCTTGCTTATGACCGGTTAAGTGTAAAAAAGTGTCATATCAAAATTAGTATTAAATATGTAAAAAAAAAATTAATGGTGCACCGAATAATTTTGCCAGGAACGGATGTTAAACATGTAACGGAACGGGGAAAAAAAAAAAAAAAAAAGGCTTAATACACTAATTTACAACTGTCATATTAACACACATCATTATTTAACAAAGGTCAAATCACATTTGGAGCATCAAAGAAATACAATAAACAGATTGGTTGGTATCGTAGTATCTACAAGAGACAAAGGAACCTCAATCAGAGTTGGGCAGTATCGCTAATACATGTATTTTCAAAATACATTTGTATCTTGTATTTTGTATTTTCACTCATAAAAACAAAGTATTTCGAAAATGTATTTTAAAACACATTTTTAATGTACTTTGTATTTTCAAAAACAAAAAATAAATTTTGTATTCTGACATTAAATGAATCGTAACACCACAGATTGCTCAAATAGCATGTGCAAATGAAAATGATACAATTGCTGATTTTCCCTCCCCCCTCCCCCTCTCTTGGTGTAATTTATGAACTGCGCTAGAATGACACATGGTATTGTAGCTAAAGAAGTGTTAGGATCATTTAAAAAAAAACAAATAGCATCTTTTCTTTAATACAACTATTATGTTTGTTATTCTTTTAAAATGTATCTAAATAAAATAAGCTAGGATCTTCGGTGGAAAAATTTAGCTTCTTCCAATTCAAATCCTTTAAAAATTTTACATATATTTTGTACTTTGTATGTATTTTGAAAATACATGTATTTTGGATTTTGCATTATTTTTAATTCAAGAAGTATTTTGTATTTCGTATTTTAGTGTTTGAATCAATGTACTTTGTATCAAAAATACATTTTTGGTGTATTTTGCCCAACTCTTCCTACAATCAACTGACAATTACTTATAAATGTGGGCTCTTGATAACTTTTCAGGTTACATTTTGAGATTATCCATGTTTTCACTAAAACTGAGGAATACTCCCAGACTTTGTCAAAATAAAATTCGTTGACTATTCCAGGTTTTCCATGCTTTCCCTGCCTAGTGGCAACCTTGCTACTGGGCAATTTAGATTAATAATGTTTAATAAGATAATTTGGTTACTTACTTATGCGTTACTTAGAAAAAACTTAAAAGCATTCAACCTCACTTATTATACAAATAAAGAGCAAATTCAGACATGTATATTACTTCTTTTTTAGTCAAGTATGCTGTATAATGAATGCAGGAAATATTATATTGAGTACTTGTAAAAACTGAAAAAGCAAAATAAAGAAATGTGATAACCAGCACATAATTTAGCAATTTCCATTTTCAAAGATTCAATCACCATGTGCCAAGTGGCAATCATTAATTTTAACCTTTTAAAATTAATGGTCACCAACAGAGTTTGGCATCATTAACTAAAATATTAGTTGAACTAAAAATTCAACTAAAAACTAAGTTAGTTTTAATTGAACATAACTAAATATTCAACTAAATTAGTTTTTAGTTGAAGGTCCAACTAATTCGGCTCAACTAAATTAGTTTTAGTTTTCTGTTCAACTAAATTAAGTGCAGCTGAGTTAGTTGGACCTTACAACTAGAAGGTTCAACTAACTTGGCTCAACTAAATTAGTTTTAGTTTACTGTTCAACTAAAACTAATTTAGTTGAGCAGAGTTAGTTGAGCCTTACAACTAACAACTATTAGTTTAGTTGTAATTGTCGAATAACAACTAATAACTAATGAGGCCGGCAGATGAAGAACACTTAATCACTTTTGCTTGGGAAAGCATGGAGCTGTGTGTTCCTGTTCCTTTATAAATGGTTGTTATTTATTTTTTGTATTCTAGCTAACACTTTCATTGTGTTCTCACTTTATTTGACAAGGATTTAGGAGCAATTAAGTTCAAAAACAAAGTATGGTTTTTAAAATTTTCCAGCAAGGCTGAAAACTGCTATGATTATAGTTTGTCTGTCTCTTCGTCCGTCCATACTCAAACTCTGTGCTCCCCAGTCATTTCATCGCCGCAGACCAGTCAATGTTTGATAATTTTACCACGACCCACTAATGGGGGCAGGGGTTTTGATTGTTTATATTATGTTGTTTTAATTTCATAATTTTAATTTAATTGTATTTAAACATGCCTTCAACATAACATACACTTAACAACAAAAAATGAAAATAAAACAATTTAACATTTTGACATACTAGAACTGCAAATCAATGTTAACTATTAATTTTATGCCTGCAATTGTAATTCATAATCTTGAAATGGATAAACTAATTTAAACGGAGCAACTTAGCACTGTCCACAGTAAATAAAATAAAAATAATTTTATGGTCTTAGGGTTGAATGGTACCATTTGATCCATGGACCAGTACTGGTCCGCATTCAGGGGGTTGGGGACCATAGCTCTAAATAAGGATTGATTACAACAAAATTTATGTGTTCTCTATATACCCCACCTAAGAATCTATTGGAAATTGCCTATAGCATAAATAGATCTCTTACAGGAGTATCCAAAAGAATTCCAGAGCATTACACTGTATAGGCAGTCATTTTCAAAGCATGTTTTAAAGGTATTCAGCTATTTCAAATAAAACAAAACAAATTTTGCACAACTTTCACAAAACTAAAATAGCAAATAAACATTTAAAAAATTATTAAAAAAACTGATTATTTTGTTTCAGTCATTGCTAATCATGTGACTAAATTTCATTCTATTCTCTTAAGCCATTTTTGAGGGATGCAAGAGCAAGCATTTATACAATTTTTATAAAATCACAAAATCTATGAAATATTTAAAACACTTTTGGCACATCTATAATTTAAATTAGCTTGTCATCTAATATAGTTCCACAATTCATTCTGTTCCTTTGCTATTTTTCAGGAATGCAACAAACATGTACTCAATCTTCACAAAATCTCAAAATCTATAAAAATTTTTTTGAAGCAATGGCATATTAATGCAGTTTTGTTGGTGGGAGCGGGCGGTTAGTTTGTCGGTGGGGGCAGATAATTAGAAGATTGACACATGCATCTATTTTATGGAAGTAAAATAGGATCTTTTACATTAATTTCTTTTTTTGAACGAGGGGGGTCCTCTTATGCCCCATTAGCTCCCTCCACCCCCCCCCCCTTGTTTCGAAGTACTTTGATGCCTGCAGTTTAAGTCACCACTTGTGACAACACTAAATTTTATTTCATTTGTTTCAGTGGTAAGGCATAATGGAGACAAATTTATGCATTTTGAAATGACTTTTCAAAATCTTAACCTCTAATAGAATTTTTTTTTTTTAAATTCAGTCCCTATAGTTTAAGTTGAGTGATCACCTATCATGTCATCCAATATTGTTTCATTCATTTTTGTTGTTATTATGTGATGTGTGAACAAAAAAAGCATCATGGACAGAATGACAGAACGACAACTATTTTTTGGCAGTCGTGCTGGGGTCCTTGAAATGAATAGAAATCGAAAAATTATTGAATTTCAAGTAATGTACAGACAAGAGTAATTTTATTTGAATAGATATTACCAAAAATATCTATACATGAAATACATATTGTTGTCAATTCAGTTCTTCCATTAGTAACTGGGACGAAAGCTGATGGGTGTCTGGGAAGTTTGAGAAATTATTTCAGGTGTCAGGACAAAACTTAAAATTTAATTACTTCCACCACAATAATTGAACAATCTGCACAGCACAAAATTTTCACAATTCACAAACAGTAATTCCCTAAATAACAGTCCTTTGAATATCACAGTCTCAACAAAGCTCAGAATGTCAGCTAATATTTTACTTATGGGTGCCCAACTCTGCCTCTAAGTACAGATAAATTACAGTTAGTTGTTAATCGAAAACTATAACTAAAACTAATAGTTGTTAGTTAAAGGTCCAACTAACTTGGTTCAACTAAATTAGTTTTAGTTTTCTGTTCAACTAAAGCTAATTTGGTTGAGTCTAGTTAGTTGAACCTTACAACTAAAACTAATACTTGTTAGTTGGCGGTTCAACTAACTTGGCTCAACTAAATTAGTTTGAGTTTTCTGTTCAACTAAAACTAATTTAATTGAGCAGAGTTAGTTGAACTTTAGAAGAAATAATTATTAGTTTAGTTGTGATTAACCCGTCAACTAACTAAATTAGTTTTAGTTGTTAGTTGAATGTTAGTTTTTGCCCAACTCTGGTCACCAATCCCTTAAACTAACCCTAAATACAAGTTATAAATAATAAATAAAATTAAATCAACAAACACGATATGTCTACAATCAGATCAAGGCTGTTCCCAGGGGGGGGGGGGGTAGACAAGAGGGTCTGCCCCCCCCCAATTTATAATTTTGTTAACAAAATAATGATGAAGTCCTTTAGTGAAAAATTCAGCCTGTTTCACTATTGGTCCCCCTCGGAAATTCTTTTACCCTCCCCGAAAATTTTTTTCTGGGTACGGCCTTGAATCAGATTATTCTATAGGAATAGAAAAATACAAATACACCACAATTAAAACAAATTATTCATTATAGGTTTATTTGTACTTTACCTCTATTAAAAAGTTAGATGAAAGAAAATATGTCAGTCATTATCCAAAAGAATGCTCGTAAAGTATTGCATATTCAATGCAAAACTATACAAGCAGTCTTTTAGCAAATAAAGCCTGTGAAGGATCTGTTACTGCACAGCTTACATCATCTTAAGTGAGATTCTTAAAATCTTCACTGCTGTAATATATTAAAATGAAAGTAAATTATTTTGCATACCTATAATTATTTAAACTATCAAATGCAAATAAAATATTATGTTAATCAGTTATCCAAATAATCAGACTTATTTGGACTTAAGAGACTGCAAAGATTAATAATCAAAACAGAAGCAATCAAAAGTTTAACAAGTTGACCAATTGATTTCTTATAAGTTAAACTGAAAACACCCCCTATACCAGAGGTTTTTAAACTGTGGTCCACATATCCATTATTAGGAGTCCATGAAATTATGAAAAATGGATGCATATGGTTTAAGAAGTCTAGAACAAAGTTAGTTGAAATCACAAAATTTTGGTGACTTCAGAGATCTGATTACCCAGCTTTTTTAATTCCACATTTGATTCCATTCGGCACAGCATGTTCACAAGATTTTTTGGTGCTATTATATATGAACTTTAACAGGGATGTTAACTCCAACACTCGATTTGGGAGCACCCCGGGAGCAGAAAAATTTCATTTGGGAGCACCTCGGGAGCAGAAAAATTCCATTTGGGAGCAGAAAAATTCCATTTGGGAGCACCTCGGGAGCACAAAAAAATAGTTTCCAAAAGGAAAACTAAGATTCGAGACCAGAATTAACATGATTTTGGAGCATAAAATTGAAGATTAAGGAACACAATAAATGCATACAAGAAAAGCAAAGTTTGCGAGCTAAAAGCAAAACACTATTTGAAAGCACTTTAGGAAAGCTGTGGGAAAAAAAAAAGGGTGTATACAGGCTATGCTATCAGCAACTTGATAAAAACAATACATATCAGGAGTCAGCAACCTTTCTGTGGTTAAGTCATTTTTTTCCTACTCAAGAACCATGAGTATGATTTGTATGCGGCTTGCAAGCCACAGGTTGCCAATCCCTGTCCCTTTTTTTTTCTTTTTCAGAATTATTTAGGGAATCTTCCTCTCGAAAAAGAGAGCACGAATAAAATGAAAACTAAATTTTAAAACAAAAGCTTCTATCTCATTCTTTGGTTCTATTACAAATCACAAGTAGTACTAAATGGAGATTTTTGAAAACCTAAATATTATACCTCTTATACAACAACACGTAATTGGTAAGCAGTATCGAAAACAAAATAAATTTGATGGTTAGAATAATTAAATGTGTGTACTTTTAATAGCATATGCTTTTGTATCAGTAATTTAACCTCATCTAATATTTACATATTCATCTATAATAATTGAACACAATATACAAAGCAAATGTAAACAAAAAATATTTAATGACTGTTGAGAGAAATTAAGAATTATGGGAAGTTAAAAATTAAGATTATGAGAAATTAATAATGAGATTACAAATTAAGTATCATAAGTTATCTAGTTTTCTATTTATTCTTTTTTTTATTTTTATTAATTTCTTCTTGAGCTTTTTTATTTTCTTCTAATAGTTTTAATGGTATTGCAAGTCTATCCTTCCCTTCCGTTAATAGAATCTCTCCACTTTCTATAACAGCCAGTGGCGGCTCGTGACCTGCTTCAGTGGTGGGGCCGAAAAAAATAGTGCCAGTTCAAATCGGGAAAATACATATACATAGAGCTGCGGCGGATCATTACCCATTTCAGAGGAGGGGGCTTTTTTTTTTTTTTAAGCTCGAAAAGGTAAAACATATGAATCGCTTTTGTAAACAGTGTGAATACATAAAAACTTTTCGAATAACAAGTTATGAAAGGGGTATTGATTTCTCCTTTAAGTTTTCATTTAAAGACAGCAGATTTATTTTGCACCAAAAAAACATTTTCCTCCATTTTTCTTTCTCAAAAAGGTACAATATCAATTTAAAAAAAAAAAAAAAAAAAAAACAATGCATGTGTACATGTTGAAAAACGAATTGGTCCATAATGTTTCATCTCCAAATAGCAAATCGTGCCCCTTCATAAACAAAAAACGGTGCCCGTTGCGATGATTACCGTAATTTATGGAAGAAACGCCGCACCCACGAAAATGAGCTTAGTTAGCTAGAAAATCGTCAAAAACGCCACAGCCGCAATCGGTGGTGTGTGTGTGTGTGTGGGAGGGGGGTGATCGTGGTCAGACGTCAATGCCAGATAAAATTCAATGCTTTCTAAAATAATGTCTTAATTAACAAAAAATAAATAAATAAAAAATATGTTGCATTACTTATTAGACCTAATTTATTAAAAAAGCTATTAAGTTGATCGGATATATTTCGGGAGAAATTGGATAAACGGTAAAAAAATCTCCTTTTTTCTCCCCCTTCCCATAGAATGTTTTAAAGTATTTGCCACTATTTTACGAAGCTTACGATTTCTATTTTCAAATAATCAGATATCAATGTTTATATTCACAAAGGCGAATTTATAGAAATAAAAAAATAACTTCTAAAACCCTTCTTGCATCCGCACAAAGTTCAGATAGACTACCAGGCGCCATTAAAATGAAAACAGCAATCGATGTGTGAGAAGAGTCTCCAGTTAAAAGTAAACATTTCCCCCCTCCCCCCCGCGGATGGCCAGCTGTTGATTACGTAATGAGCTTGCTTCAGCAAATTGTTGCTTTAAACTGAATGTTGTGTAACAACTCTTGATGGTATTTATTTATTATTTTTTATATTTATAACATTGGGATTTATTTTAAAAGCACTCAGCATTTCTTGAGCATACCAATTAGTTGGCAGTGTTTATTCCATAGAGTGCACAGGGTGCAAAGCCGCACGGCGAAAAAAAAAAAAATCTTTCAGATTAACTTTATTTATTTATTTGGGGGGGGGGGAGGGGGGAAGGGTTAAACTCGCACCGTGCGCAACATTGACTAATTTTGGCTGAAATTCAGTACTTTAAGAACAATAGAGGTTCATGTGAAAAACGGGTGCATTTAATAGAGGGTAGTGCACTTTTGCGGTATTTTACAGAACTTTAACCCTTCAAAATATATATTCAAAACTTCATTAAAATTTAATTATAGTTCTAAAATGTAGATGTAAAAGATTTACTTCTATTTTTTTTTTCTTTTTACTTAATTGAGGAGACATCGGTTGGATGTATGAAGCCATCCACTTCAGAGCACGGGACATGGACCCATCTTAGGGTACTCTGACTTTCTCCAAAACTGGATCAAAGGTCAAACCTCTTTTCTATGGGGGTAGGTTCGCATTCTGATTCGCTACGCTGTGATCTGTGCACGCTAAAGAGTACGTGTCGGTGGTGGCGCCATCTTTTGAGAAAATTATCACGAAACGAATTTTTAGATTTGTCGTTGAAGATCGGCTAAAAAAAATTAAAAATATTGTAAACGCCGCACTTACTATTTTTTAACTTTTAAACTCATAAACGCCGCGGCATTTCTTCCATAAATTACGGTACTTGTTTGCCTATCTGGCCGGCCCTGATTGAGGTGACTAAAAAAGCCCAACTGGTCCGATCCGGGGCGGGAATGGCTTCGGAATGCAGCTTTCGTACGCAGTTTGAATCTTGCTTTACTGCTAACTAGCTTTCCATACACGCTTTAAAAGATAAATGAGCGTGGCAAAAATTTAACAAAGAGTCAAAATGACTTATTCGCGCAAAAATTGGCTAAAAGCGCAGTTCGGCGCAATATTTGCGTTTCGGCGCACCTTGAAAGAGTCAAAATGACATATTCGGCGTAGACCGGCGCAAAAATCGGCTGAAAGCGCAGTTCAGCACAAGAATTTGTGTTTCGGCGCAGAATTAACATCCCTGACTTTAAGTATAGAAACAAAGTTATGGACCTCGGAATGAACCTTTATAGTGTCCAATAATGAGGTTTCAGCTTCAAGAAAGTAACTGCACCTATATCATTAAGTTAAAACGATACAGAAAACATTATAAGATCTAATTTGACTACGAAATATATGTATATGAGTTTAATGTATCATAATTTGAAAACTTTGTCTTTTTATAATCATTTTGGTAAGTCTTTTTATAGTCATTTTATTCTGTATCTCAATAAAAATGTTGACCTTTACATATGCATGAGACCATATAATAAAAAAAAAATGTGAAATATTATTACAAATATTTATGCCAATGAGGTTATTCAGAAATTAAGATTCAAGAATGTAAAATGCTTATTGTTGACATGGGGTTTGCAAAAATGAAATTTTTCAAGAAGGGGTCTGTAGACTATAAAAGTTTAAGAATTTCTGCCCTGTATATCAGGGTGGGGGCAAAAAAAAGTAAAGTTTTTCCAATCAAAATCTAATAGTACAGAAAAGTTGCCCTCGGTAAATAGAAGGAAAAAGAAAAAAAAATGAAATTGAATAATATTTTATCCTTGCACATCGAAGTCAAAGTTCTGAAAATCTTATCATTTTTACCTATTTTTGAAACATGGCTTCTGAGAATTATATTTTATTATAGCCTGTCAATATATGATCTATAAGCACTAAATAATTTCTTGCTGTAATTATAACAAAAATAAAATAAGAAGGCAAATAGTTCTAACAAGAAGTGCATTGCAGTGTGATTAAACTTAAGTCATGGCTCATATTTGGACAGTCGAAAAGACAATACAGTAGTGATAGAATCAATCCTTAGAAAGTTATTTCTTAAGAGCCATGAAAGAAACACATTTCTCTAATTCAGGAGCCAGGATCTAATGATATTAGTCATGTGTCTCCCCGGACAGGTATGACATCAGTTCAAGTATTATTTCCCATTTATCCAAGCAAACAATATCCTTAGATGAATTGGATGCCATTGAATGCAATGGAACACTGGTTGAATTAATCTGATTATTCAGAGGTTGGACTGCATCTTCATAGACCCCCTATAATGGTTTTATGTCTGTTGCATTTCAATGAATTGCTCTTCAGACATTTGAGCATTTGGACAGGGAAACTACAGGACCTAACAATTTTTCTGGTCTAATTGACGAGGCACTTCATGACTGTAAAAGTTTACAAATTGGTAAGTATGAAAGTATTGAGTATGATGTTCCTCTTCTAGACAAAACAGTTAGTAACAATCAAAAATACCTTCTAAATATTTCTTGGGCTGTTCATATGAGTCTGTACACAGACCTTGCTGTCTCTAACCCTGGGCCTCTAATTCCAGATAGTTGATGGCTGCCAATAAGATTCTCAGATTGTACATATCCTTAAAAGAACCCTTACATGAATTGCAACTGATAGTTACATTCCTTTTGAAGAGCTATATTCCATTTTGGTTTGCTATTAAGAAAGTTCCTTTAAAGACTGGCTAAAGCATGTTTTGAAGGCAATATAATTAATAAGATGATAGATCGAATAATACAGCCCAATGGATTTTTAGCTCATTCTGAAAATGTGCTCATACCAATGGTATTTGACGAAAGGAAGCATTAAAGGAAGATTGGCTTGAGGTGTATTCTAAAGGTCAAACTTTTTCCTTTGAAGAAAATGGTACATACTTTCCTGCTACCAGCTATCAATTTTACAGGCACAGATTATACTGAGTTAGTTGACTGCAACTCTAGCAAACTGTCTCCTCTGCCTCATTTACGTAATATCAGCACAGAATATATTTTTTAAACATCAATAGACTCATTAAATCAGGTGCTGCATAACACTGGAATGTGTGCCATTTCCCTTATCACCTACAAGCCGTAGAGCAGTGTGTTCAACTTGTTACAGAGTAAGCAAAGAAGGTTTTATCCAATCTACATTTCCATCCAGAAATATTACGTCTTAATTTACTCGTAAGATAGAATTACAGTTAGTAACAACAAAAAAAACACAAATAAATATTTCTTTTAAAAAAAATCTCACTAACATTTAATTGTCTTAGAAGGGCAAGGGTGAAACTTGATGTGCATCAAGTTTCACCCTTCATGCGTACCCACCACATGAAGGGGGTGACCCGTACCTTGAGGGTTCGATACTTGGACATTTACCTGTTTGAAATAAATTGCATCTGTTAAAAGGAAACGTGAATTAAAAATATAAAAAATAAATGAAATTTCTCAAAAATTTAAATTTTAAAACAAATCGTGCATTTTATGATTACATTAGCTCAGTAAGAGAGTCAGCTATGAAAATAAGTTTTAAAAAATAGTGATAATATATTGGTTGAATAACAATGCTAAAGAAGGTATGGAGGTGCATTCTATGGCAGAGTGAAAATAGCCCTTTTTTTTAAATTACATGTCTTTAGATGGACATTAATACATTTTTAGATTCCTTACAAAATGAGAAAAATATTTATATGCTTACTATAACAGTATTTTTGGAGATGAAAGAAATTTTCTGAAAAGAAACGTGAATTAAAAATGTAAGATGCATATAATGGCTAATAAATATAAATTTAAAAATAAATTTGTACATTTTATAATTATGTTAGCTTAGCTCGAGTGTCAGCTATGAAAATTATTAAAAAACAGTTATAAAATGATTTGTTGAACAATGCTAAAGAATGATCGGGGTTTCACTGTTTGGCGTTTCTATATGCGCAAAGTTCAAGCAGCCGTTCTTTTCAAATTATACAGCCTTATATGGAAATTAGTATGTTTTCTCCATGTCTGATTAACAAGAGAAATTTCATTTTTAATTTGTATGCTTACTGCTATCGTATTATTTGAAATAAACTGCATCTTTTGAGAGGAAACATGATTTAAAAATTTAAAAACTACATGTAATGGCTCATAAATTTAAATTTTAAAATAAATTTGAACATTTTATGATAACATTAACTTAGTTATAAGGTGAGCTATGAAAATAAATCACAAAGGGAGTTATAAAATGATTTGTTTTAGAACAATCCTATAGAATGAAATAGATGCACTTATACCGGCAAAAAGTAGAACTAACCCATCTTTACAAATTAAATATCTTTAGATTGACATCAGGGGCATAGCCAAGGGGTGTTAGGGGGGTCAACCCTCCCCCCCTATGAGGAATTTTTTGCCATACAAAATGTATATTCTTCACTACATTATCACACACACGTATACATATATATGAGTTGTAGTAGTCGTAACCCCCCCCCCTAATGAAAAATTTCTGGCTATGCCCCTGATTGACATTAATGTTTTTGCGTCTTATTAATGGGACATAGCGTCAATAATTGGATATCGTCTACATAGCATACGTAGCCGATATCTTTGCAATAATTAACAAAAATGAAACTGAAAATACCCTCAAAGAAATTAACTCAATAGACAATAACATACAATTCACCATAGAAATAGAGGAAAATGCCACCATTGACTACCTAGGCTACGTAGACAATATCTTTGCAATAATTAACAAAAATGAAACTGAAAATATCCTCAAAGAAATTAACTCAATAGACAATAACATACAATTCACCATAAAAATAGAGGAAAATGCCACCATTAACTACCTAGGCTACGCAGACGATATCTTTGCAATTATTAACAAAAATGAAACTGAAACTATTCTCAAAGAAATTAACTCAATAGACAATAACATACAATTCACCATAGAAATAGAGGAAAATGCCACCATTAACTACCTAGTGCTACGTAGACGATATCTTTGCAATAATTAACAAAAATGAAACTGAAAATATCCTCAAAGAAATTAACGCAATAGACAATAACATACAATTCACCATAGAAATAGAGGAAAATGCCACCATTAACTACCTAGGCTACGTAGACGATATCTTTGCAATAATTAACAAAAATGAAACTGAAAATATCCTCAAAGAAATTAACTCAATAGACAATAACGTACAATTCACCATAGAAATAGAGGAAAATGCCACCATTAACTACCTACATGTCAAAATCAATAGAGATATGATGAATAATATTAATACTACAGTTTTTAGAAAAGCCACCAATAATAACGAAATAGTACATTTTAATTCAAAAACTCCATACAAATTTAAAATAGCCGCCATACGATCCTATGTCAATCGCGCAATTACAGTATGCTGAAACGAAACACTCCTCAATAAAGAACTCCAGTTTATAAAAAAACAATGTAAAAACGCAGGGTACCCAAATTCAATAGAAAAAAACCTTTTTAAAAAGAGAATAAAAAAACTGGAACAAATTAATAACTATCAAAATCCAAAACTAAAATTTACCAATGCCATTCCCTACTGCAGGGGAGCCACCCTCAAAATCCCAATAAAACCCAATCAAAATATTTTCAAACGCATTTGCAGTGATAAAGATAATATCAATCCTGATGAAACCGCCGGTATTTATAAACTAAGCTTTACAGACAATAGTACCAATAAACAGGGCTGCTATATTGGCATGACAAAACGAAAAATCAAAGACCGAAAAAAGGAACATCAAACTGACATTAAATTCAATAAAACCACTACTGCCCTCGCAAAAATAGCCCAGGAACACCCCATAGAAATCAACTTTAACAATAGCCAAAAACTCGCCAATTACAAAAACAGTCATTATGCCCTAAATATGGAAGCCCTACAGATTATAACCACAGATGGCGCTGTGAATGATATGACACATGCGCAGATCGATCCTGGGTGGAATGCCCTGCTGAGGAAGAGAGCTGGCCATTTAGAACTAAGACCTGTGCTGAAGAAGGTGGTGGCTGCTACCGATAGTGCTACATAACGGATTTTAATGTGTTTTTACCTGTTTTTAAATGATTTTAACTATCCGTCACTTTGCTTTTAAATTAGTTATAAAATGATTTGTTGAAAAATGCTAAGGAATGATTGGGCTTGCACTTTTTGGCAGTTCTATACGCGCTACGTTAAAGCAGCCCTTCTTTACAAATTAATTGTCTTTCGATGGAAAATAATATGTTTTTCCATGTCTGATTAATGAGAGAAGTTTTATTTTTAATTTGTATGCTTACTACTATCGTATTATATGAAAAATTTGCATCTTTTAAATGAACACATGAATTAAAAATTTAAAAACTACATGTAATGGCCCGTAAATTTAAATTTTAAAATAAACTTATACATTTTATGATTACATTAGCTTAGTCATTATGTGAATTATAAAAATAACGTAAAAAAACATTTATAAATTGATTTTTTTTAACAATGCTAACCCAGACAGCACATAAGCTTAAATCAAGCTTGACATTTGGTTTGGCAATGCAAGCTTGGCTTAAGCTGGATTTTAGCTTTCAAAGAGCGCAGTGATGGCGCCATCTGTGAAAGAGAATGGACATTAATTGTCTAGCGTCCTCAAATTTGCTGAAAGTTCGTAAGATGTGTTTTATTTTATTACCAGTGCCATATTACCGGCAGGGCAAACGGGCAAGTGCCCAGGGCCTACAGATTTTAGGGCCCAAAAATCTTACATCTTACACTTTTGTAATTTTAAAATAAAATTACAAAGGATAAAAAAATTTCAGAAGTTAAACAATTTTTTTAATTATAAAGTATGAACAATGAAAAAAATTCAAATTTACATTTGTATAAATTAATTTAAACTTATTTTTAATTCTTCGAAATGCTCTATATCGATATAGCATACCAATATGTAGGAAAATAACCACATTTGTAAAGAGAAATTTTTGCGTTAAAAAATAGCAAACTTTTTCAATTATTTGTTATTTTAAGAAATATTTACAAAAATGACTAAAGTGTTTGTATTCCATGCATGTTAGCAACTGTGATATAGCATTTCGAAGTAACGTTTAACTATCTGTTTCTTTGATTTCAGATTACTTAACACAAAATTTGTGTTAAGTAAATAAACCCATTCTATATTTCCAAATATGGAAATTCTTCAAAATAAAATACAATTATACTACGAAATTGATTTCAAAATCAGTCATTTGTCTTGATTTTGGCCAGCAGTATTGCTCATGAGTGTTGCGGTACTGAAAGTTTTGAAACGTGTGCGGTCTTAAGTTTATATTATGTTTATTTCCCTATTAGTAGAGTCTCTAAATCACACATAACATTATTTTAATTTTGATGCATCCATGGAAAAATAAAAGAAACAAATAACACATCGCCCACTTATCAATCTGGCGAGAAAACAGCATAAGTCCCTTCAAACTTTAGTCATAACTGCCCGAAGCTTGGTAGCTGAATGGATAACGCGCTCGGCTTCTAACCGAAAGGACCCGGGTTCTAGTCCAGCCACGGACACTCGATGGAAACAGATTAAATTAAATTGAAATTTCAGCGTAGAGGGGGGAAATGCACGGCAAAGTAAAATATGTGGGGCTAGTTCGCCGACCGGCGCCGCCCCGTGTATTTAGGAAAATTTTTAAGCTTGAAATGTCAAGCTTAATGCAAGCTGGGCAAGTGTAAACTAGAACACTTGATTCAAGCTTGCATTAAGTTTACACGCTTGAAATTTTCAAGCTTAATTCAAGCTTATGACTTGATAAATCAAGCTTGATGCAAGTTTGCTGTGCTGTCTGGGAAAGAATGAATAAGATGAATTTTTTGCATTCGTACCTGCGTGAAGTAAAACTAGTTCTCTTTACAAATTAAATGGAAATTAATATGTTTTCCCATGTCTGATTAATGAGAAAATTTTCATCTTTAATTTGTATGCTTACTGTGATCGTATTACTTTAAAAATGCATTTTTTAAAAGAAAATATGAATTAAAAATTAAAATAAAATTAATTGGTCAAAAATTTGAATTTTAAAATACATTTGAATATTTTTTGATAATGTTAGCTTAGTTTGAGTGTCTGTTATGAAAATAAGTTTAAAAAACAAAAAGACAAAACAGTATTATATCAATTGATTGAGCAATGATGCTGAAGAATGAATTCGGTGCATTCTTTGTTATTGTTAAATTCGCTAAGTTAAAACGACCCTTCTGTGCAAATTATGTTTTTACATGAACATCAGTATCTTTTTGGATAGCTGATTAATTAAACAAATATTATTTGTAATTTGCAAGCTTATCGCACAACCGTATTTTTTAGAGATAAACAACATTTTTTAAAAGGAAATGATAATTTAAAATGTGAAAAATCTATGTAATGATTGCTAAATTTAAAAGTTTAATACCTTGTATGATTATGTTAGCTTAGTTAAAGTGTCTGCAATGAAAAAAAACTTTAAGAAACAGTTATAAATTCCTTGGTGGATCTACTATGTTAAAGAATGAAAGGGGTCACATTCTTTCGCATTTCTACCTGCACTAAGTAAAACTAGAATTATTTTACATATTAAATGCCTTTTATTGATATTAATGTTTTTGGATGTTTGATCAATGGGAGAAGTTTCATTTTAAATTTGTATGCTTAGTACTTTCGTATTCTTTGAAGTAAATTGCATCTTTTGAAAGGAAACGTGAATTAACCTGGCGGGGAAATTTTGGCCGTGCTGTTTCAGAAGGATGGGAACATCTTAAACATGCTTTCCCCCATTTCAGTGACTCGTAGCTGAAGCTGCTATTTTTGCAACAATCATGATGGATTACCCTTTCCCACAACCGAAGTAAAACGAACTTCTTGAACAAGGGGATTCCGTTTATGTGTATATTCTCCGTTTCAGGAACTGGGATGCAACTGAATTGATGGGTGGATGTTTACATCTCTCCCCGCCAGTCCAGTACAGATTAACAATTACAGAGGGAGAAAGCATTAGTTGGTCGAAGTATGAACCGTGCTAGTCTTTTAAGGTGCACTAGGGCTTGGTTGAAAAATCAATCGCTCGTCTTCAAAGGGTTAAAAATTTATTAAATAAATATAATGGCTCATAAATTTGAACATTTTATAATTACATTAGCTTACTTAATAAAGCCGTTATCAGACGACGCATTTTCGCCCTTCAAAATGCTCGTACAACTCTTTCGGCTTTCATTTTTCTTGTCAAAAGCAAGGTATAGGGTTTTATTGCAAGGCAAGAAAACGATCTGGTGGATTGGCACGGGGTTGCCGATTTGGTGACGTTATCGCTCGTTTTGTGACAAAACAGTTATTACGTCATCGCTGTTTTTGTCACAAAAATCACTCGTCCTGTCGCGCCCGTGCATTCGAACATTGACATTGACGGTGGAATTCGAAGGTTCATTTTAAAGTAAATACAGTAAAAAAGTTTATAATGGTTTTTGATTTGCACTTCGAAAATAAAACCGGCTTCTATTTCCGCCGTCCACAATGCAGGCATGGAGGTCGCCATCTTGAATGAAGGTGTGGACAGTGTCTAGAGCTCTGATTGGCTGATTTCGCCATTCATACCAAACATTTTTCAACATTGTTCGAAACAGTCCGGTGTCAAGGCAAATACTAATAAGTAAATTGATTTGTTTTCAAACAATGCTAAAAAATGAACCAGATGCATTCTTTGAAGTTTCTACCTGCACTATGTAAAAGGAGTCCTTATTTACAAATTAAAAGTCTTTAGATAGGCATTGATATGCTTTTTATGTCTGACTAATGAGGAAACTTTCATTTTTATTTAGTTCACTTACAGCTACAGAACTGTTTGAAATAAATTCTATATTTTGGAATGAAACGTGAATTATAATTCTAAAAATACATGTAATGGCACATGAATTTAAAAATAGTTTTGTACCTTCAATGATTATGCTAGCTAAGTTAAAGTATACGCAATGAAAATAACAAAAATAGTTATAAGTTGAGTGGTGGACCAATGATGCTAAAGAATGATTGGAGGGCAATCTTCGGCGTTTCTACCCGCACAACATAAACTACCCCTTTTTTATAAATTAAATGTCTTTAGATGTGAATTAATGTTTTTGGACGTCTGATTAATGTGAGAAATTTCATTTTTTATTTCAACGCTCACTGCTATGGTTTTCTTTGATATAAATTGCATCTTATGAATGGAAATGTTAATTAAAAATTAATGAAATTCATGTATTGTCTATTGAATTTTAAAATAAATTTTTACATTTTATGGTTAGATTAGCTTAGAGATAGGGTCAGCTATCAAAATCAGTTACAAAATTAGTTATAAAGTAATTGGTTGTTGATTAATGGAAAAGAATGGACAAAGAAGCATTCTTTTGCATTTATATTAGCACGAATTAAACTAGCCGTTCAAAAATTAAATGATTTTAGATGGAAATAAATGTGTTTTTCCATGTTTGATTAGTGAGAGAAATTTTATTTTTAATTTGCATGTTTACTGTTATCGTATTATTTGAAGAAATAGCATTTTTTGAAAGGAAAAAAAACTAAAAATTAAAAAAAAAAAAAATACAATTAATGGGTCAAAATTTTGAATTTTAAAATACATTTATACATTTTTTGATTATTTTAGCTTAGTTGGAGTGTCTGTTATGAAAATAAGTTAAAAAAACAGTGTTAAATTAATTTGTTGCCCAATGCTGCTAAAGAATGAATGTGATGCATTCTTTTGTATTTTTAAATGTGCTAAGTAAAAAACTACCCTTCTCTACAAATTACAGTGGAACCTGTCTAATGTGACCACCCTTGAGAACGACAAAACTGGTCACCTTACAAAGGTAGCACTTTAATAAATTTGTTTATTCAGGGATGTGCCAGCTGAAAGCAAATTTTGGAGCAATTTGTGGAGCAAGAAAAGAGACATTTTTGGAGCAATTTGGAGCAAGAAAAACAGATTAGTGGAGCAATTTGGAGCAAGAAAAAGTCACTTTTGGAGCACAAGAAAGTCAAAAGGGAGGTTCTTGAAAACTGAAAACTCTTAGCTTATAACAAAAACCAATATTTTTTTTTTTTTTTTTTTTGGGGGGGGGGGGGAGACCAGAGAGTCAGAAGCTTATAAAATAAAAAAAAAATTCAGTTATTTTATACACTGCTATACAAAATATCTATTTTAAATCAAAAATATAATATTTACTATACTATATTAACACATTTATGCCTAGCGTCCCTTTTTTGGGAGGGCATTTTCGCTATCAGTTTTAAACTTTATTTTTCCTAGCCTTAGTATGGAACATCAATTCCACAAAATATTTTAACATGATCCGGTAGGATGTTGGCATTTAAATTTTTACACAATGATTTTAAAAGAAATCATCCCTTGCTGAAGAAGTTGACATCAGAAATTTATCTATTATTGCTGGTATTAGCAAAAATCAAAGAAATTATCAAAACTATCTGGGCGCAAATGGGTAAACTACCATCAGCGACTTATAAAAAAATTTGGTAACAAAAAATAAACAATTTATATAAAATTAAATTTTAAACAGAGATTAATTTTTACTTTTAAGGCATTGGAGGTTTAAATAAAGGAATGCCAAAGAAACCATTTTAAAGATTAATAGAGAAAGATTAAAATTAGAACGTGTGATGATTTTTGTAAAAATTTGGGAGATTTACAAACATTTTCAACATATATGGAAAAATAAAAAATGTAGCAGTTTTGCTGAATTTGGAGCAAAAATGTCCAAAAACGATCTTTTTGTAGAAGATTGGCACATGAGGATTGATTTGGCACAATTTGGAGCAATTGGAGCAGATGGCACATCCCTGTTTATTCTTAAAATTCAAATAACACTTGCACAAACACTCTACAGTTTAATTATGACAAAATCGCAAAATCAATAAATATCCATGAACAAAAGAGGAATGTAGGGAGTAAAATACTGAAACATTAAAATTCACATTGCATACAAATTGTGTGCGACTTCCTTATACTTACGTTTCAATATGTATTTTAATACTTCTTGGTCACAATGAATAATAAATAATGATAAATAAAGATATAAATTTCCATTTTGCAGCTTGACATATTACTAAAGTGCAGTTTGAATGTTTGGGTTGTTTTCAGTTTGCACAAATATAGTTCATGATACAATTTTCACTAGTGTACATCAAGAACACATTGTTTAGATTACACACTATCTGTAACAGCAAAGTTCTAAAAGGGCCAGTCGCCAAATAAATTGCCAGGTTGAAAAAATGAAAAGAAATATTAGGCTTTATACATGTTTGGCAAAATTTAAATGTGATTCGCCACATGGATGATCAGAATATAGTTTTTGTAGCCTAGACAAAATTATTGTAATCCTGTGGGAAAGGAAGAAAATTAAATATATTCACAGACTATAGACGCTAACAAAATGCATTACAAGGGCTAAAACCAAAGTAAATTAAGAAACAGTCAGATAGCATTATTGACAGATGGGATATTTAAAATGGCAAGAGTATTACATTTAGAATAGGTAAAGGAAAATCAGAAGTACTCATAAATATGTGATTAACTTCATCAAAAGTAATTGTAAATATGCGATTAACTGCATCCAACACACCTCTTACGGGAAACCACGCTGAATCAATTTTAGCATCAACATAAATATAAAAGAATCTAGACTAAAAGAAGTTTTCCTTTTCAATTTATTTATCTAATTTTTTTAGTTTGTTTTATTTATTCATCTATTGAGAACAAGTGTTACAGAAGAGAAAATCAGGGTTGAGATCAAATCTTGTATTAAACAACTGAAGAGGGATATAGCATTTTATATTATCCGAATGTGTTTTATATTTAAAGAGGCAGTTTATAGTGGAAAGTGGTCACATTTGACAGGTTAAAAAACTTAAATTTGGCAGATTATCTGGTCACTATACAGTTTTCGCAGTTGGTCACTTTACAGGATATTTTCCCGATACATATTTTATAAGTTACAATGAAATTTCATAAAAGTGTTCACTTTAGACAGGTGGTCTCTTTAGCAAGGTGGTCACTTTAGCAGGTTCCACTGTATATGTTTTTAGATGGACATTAGTATCTTTTTGGATAGCTGATTAATAAAACAAATATCATTTGTAATTTGCACCTTTACATCAACAGTGTTTTAGGAGATAAATGGCATTTTTTGAAAGGAAACGATAATTTATAATATCAAAAATACAAGTAATGGCTACTAAATTTAAAATAGTTTAATACCTTGTATGATTATGTTAGCTTAGTTAAAGAGTCTGCAATGAAAGAAATTTCAAAAAATAGATATAAATTCCTTCGTGGGCCTAAAATGTTAAAGAATGAACGGGGTTGCATTCTTTGGCATTTTTTGTTGTTTTTATCAGCACTAAGTAAAGCGAGCTCTTCTTTAGAATTAAATATCATTAGATGGACATTAATATTTTTTTTGAAGTCTGATTAATGGGAAATAATTTATTTTTAATATCTATGCTTACTGCTATACTATTGTTGGAAATAAATTGCATCTTTTGAAAGGAATCATGAATTAAAAATTACATGTAATAGAATATAAATATGAATTTTAAAACAATTCTATACCTTTTATGATTATGTTAGCTTAGTTAAAGTGTCCGATATGAAAATCACTTAAAAATACCGTAAAATTTCGTAGAGTGTAAGCAAAATAAACAATTTAAATAGCACTGTGGTTATGAAAACCAAATAATTTATAATCAAGACATATGACATTGCGTGTAATAAATGGCAGATAGCTATCGAGACTCCTTAAATGCTGTATAGAAAAAAAAAGAGTAGGACTTCTCTCTCCCATGTACACCAAGGGAAAAAATGATACCTTGATACACCTATTCTAAATACACAGAGTACAATGAAGTAGCATATGCACCATTGAGGACAAAGATTGTGCCAGATGGTGCTTGGCCAAGAAACACTATTAGCTATAACAAAGGAGCAAAGAGCAAATCTGGTCATGAGTATGATCAAGAGTGATGACCAAAAGGCACTTCTGCCCGGAACATTATTTTTAAAAGCCGACCAGGCAGTGTAGTGGCTACAGAACCATTCTATAATGCCTTGAGCCCAGGTTCAATTCCCAGCTTGGGCATTACTTAATAGGGAGTAACAGGGGCGTAGCCAGAAATTTTTCATGGGGGGGTTTCGACTACTACAACTCATATATGTATACGTGTGTGTGATATTGTAGTGAAGAATATACATTTTGTATCGCAAAAATTTCTCATAGGGGGGTTATAACCCCCCCTAGGCTATGCCCCTGGGGAGTAATGCTGGCCACCCAATACATGCCGCCATAACAGAATGGTCAATACCTTCGGATTGTTGTAGTGGCGATTGCTTAATCAGCAAGTGCCACTTGTTATTAAAATAAAATTATTTTAATAGGTTTTTAATGGTATTTGTTTTTAACTTCGAGTATTTTAGAACCTATATTCTTTTAATGTATAGACTTTATTTTCTGTATGAAGGAGGTCGAGTCCTTAATCTAAAATACAGTCTATTGCAGATGCAGGGAGGCTTAAATGTAAAGTAAAATAACAAAATAGTATAAAAACAAAGACTCACTTATACAGGGTGTTTCACTAGCAGTGCAAAACAGTCAAGGTGGATGGATTGTGGCAGATCAGTTGGGTTTTGGTCAGGGGCCAAATTTGAATGACAAGATTGCTCTAATACATAATACAATTCTAATTTAAAATCCAAGCAAGTACCTTAATGAAATCATGGTTGCTTTACAGCATCCCTAGACTGTCTTAGCGGCACTGTGGGCCCCCAGGGTGCCGCAGCATATACTTCAGGAACCCCTGCATTATACACAAAATAAAATATATATCAATGATATTTATTTACATTTTGCACTAATCTTTTTAAAGAGTAGGGTATTAATACATGGGAAATTTTATTTGAAATGTTCTTGTATGAAAGCTTTAGCTTTGTAACTTCAGCACTATTTAGAAACATTGCTTCAAAGAGTTCAACTCTATCACAGGATAAAAAAGAATAATCGTGTTTTGCAATATTCAAAATCCATAATATTTTTGCTCAGATTATTTTTCTTTTCACTTAAATTCTATGCAGTAGTGGAACTTGTTATCTGATCAATAACAATACCAATTTTAGCACTCGAAGTGAATAATTTTGACAATTTTTTTCTTTTGAATTATTAGCATCTTTTGTATTTTTAATGGTATTTGCATGTTGAAGTAACTTATATTTACATGATTTTTAATAAAAATCGCTTTCCTGCAGAAACGGCATTAAATTTTGTATTTTGAGGTTCCAAAGCAACAGAAACCACTTATGTAGCATTTAATATCTGCTCAAATTCCTTTCCTTTCCTCTACTTCAAACCAAAATTGAAAGTGATAGAGTCTTCTTTGTACAGGCATAGTAATCTTTAGTGCATGTAACCTATTCCCTATTGTATGTGTGCACATACAGGTGTGCGTACTGTCCACACCTGCAGCTACATGATTTTGAGTCTAAAATTCAGTTTCCAATTCAACTCTGTCATTTTCAATGATCGAGTCAAATCAGAAACTTCGCTTAAAAAGGCAGGTCAAATTAAAGATATTTTGAATCCAGAGTATTTTAAAGCATTTTTTGTTTTTTTTTAACATAGGAAATACAAGAAATATAGGACAACTGATAGTGCTGTAAAAGTAACGATAAAATGAGTATCCATATGTATTTGTTACTTAGACATTCACTATTTGTTACTAAGTATTCATTGCTTGTTACTTTCGTTACAACTAATGGAATAGGTAATAGGATTGGATCATATGCATCCGAATACCAAGGAATCCAAGGGATTACAGATATGTATCCTAATAGTACCAATACTGAGTCAAAGTACATTAAAATCAGAATTTTTGATGAAATATATCCTTTTATAAACTTCACTTCTCTGTATTCATTTTATATTCCTTGAAATAAAAGAACGTCTTTTTATTTCCAAAAGAACACTTGTTTTGCAAAGCATTTTCTTGACTTTTTAATAATTTTAATGTCTTCATTTTGTTTTCAATACAAATTTAAGAAACTTATGTTATTAACAATTAACATGAAGTATACAAAATTACTAACTAGACCAGTAGCATAATCAGGATTTTATTTCAGGGGGCCCGTGCCCCCCCCCCAAATAAAATCCTGGCTGGATTCCTGGATGCTGGTGTTAACTGCTTTAGAGAAACCCAATATGACTAATGCTAGTCTACTGCTAAAAATATAATTACATGTTTTATTTAAAACATTGATTTTATGTGTGTGTGTGTGTGTATTGTGAATATAAAAAATATGCTATTGAAAATCACAATTTACAATCAGAGAAACAATGGTGTTATGAAAAATCCTGAGGCTTTCCCCCACTTAAAAATACTTTAAGGTTCTTTCTAGATACACTAAGACCCCTTTGCAATGAAGCCCTCCCAGCTCCTTGCAGGTGTGTGGAATTAATCCAGTGGCGTAGCGTATTTTTCTGCCATCCAGGGCAGATGCCAAATATGCCACCCATACATAAACATATAACATAACAAAACACAAAGAAAAAAATGTATTTTAAGTGAAGTTGTACAAAGTTGTATTTAGAGCTTATTTTCTCTGATTTATAGATTTTTTTTATACACATTTATCGTTTTATACAATGCTAAATTATCTGAATCACTAAGAGCGCACATAGACAATTTCCAAAGACATACGCCATTCATTTTTTTTCTCCACCCCCAATTTTTAATTCTGAACGCTGATTCAACCTGTAAATTCTTATCATAAAAAGTGTAACGGAAAGCTTGTTACTGGTGTTGCTTCTGAGAGCGAGTTCTCGAATACTCTGAGATCCAGGGATTGGACCACATATATAAAATTTACAGGGCAGGGGTTCTCAGCATGATACTATAGGGAGAGCGTGTGGCAACAGCTGGTTTGAACCCGAGGACTCTGGGTGGTAGAATGCGGCCCAATCCAGCTCGGCCAAAAGGTACCCGTTCAACTGGCCTTCAATTGCCGTGTGTTGTGTGCACAGAGGTGATCTCATGCTGCCCATAGAGCAGAGATACTAATGGAGTGAGCTTATCTTGTTGCAGGTGGGGAGACTGTCTGCCAAGATGTATCACGTGACAATCAGAAAAAGGCTGCTGCAATTGGCGGGAGAAGTGTGAACTTCTCCTGCCTACCATATTCGATGTGTTATGCGCGGTGTTGTGAAAAACTTGCAGTTAGTACACTTCTACCATTAAACAAAGAGAAAATATAACGGTAAAATCGTATAAAGGGTAGAATCTCAGACGCGATTACATACGAAGTCCTTTTTCTCCTCCCCCCTTTCTGAAACTAAAATTCTTGTAAATTTTCTTTTTCAAGTTTTTATCTAAAATGTTTTTGACAAACTTGTTAAGCTATCTTATCTAGTATTATTAAAATTGTACATTTTTATGCAAATTGCAATTATCTTTATAAATAAAAAATTAAATCTAAATACAGTAAATTAAAATTTTTCAGCACACTTAATAGATAGAATTCGATATTTTACTTGATTGTCAGAAAATAGTCCTTTATAGTGTTTTGAAAACTAATTTAAGTAGACATTTTGGCAGTAAGTTAAGAATTTAGGGGTCCTTAGGCCCCGTGCTCAAATGCCCAGTCAAAAATCAGTCCCTCATTACGTTTTTCCTACTAATGCACATAATGTTTGAATTAAAACTACGCAATTGCATATGTTTTCAACTAAATAAGTATATTCCTAACTTCTACGTAAAATACTTTTCAAAAAGAATTTATCATTTTAATTAATGAATTTTTCTTGAAACTACAATTGGTTTGTCTTACATAACTCAGAATTGATTTTTTTAAATCATTTTTTATTTTATCTACTGCTGTATGTTAACTATCCCCTCCCTCTTAAAATAATGGAAAGTCATGATTTGTGAATAGCTTTGTGGATCTTCTTTATTCCAACATTCCTTTATTATTAATCTTGATTTAAAAATAATTTTTAAATAGTGTAATAAGGGCATAGTTACAGATAACATTGATAAAGAAGGAAAAAAGAAAAGATTGACTGCTACAGTTAAAAAGTTTGCATTTATCAGTAAAAATTCAACTATATTATTTCACTCCTATAAAAAGTTTTAAGAAATCATTGACCCTTAAAAATCGTTAGCTTGCTATTTCTACTTCTCACTTTATATTATTGCAATTCCTCTGACAAACTTTTCCAATAATTATACAAACGAATTCGTAAATACCAGTGATGCTACAGCTGCTTAGGCCTTTTGTATCACTTTTCGTATCAGAAAAAAATCGACTTTTGTATCAGTTTTGCAGGCTTTCGTATCAGGAAAAATCTAATTTTGTATCAGTTTTACAGACTTTCGTATCAGGAAAAAATCTAATTTCGTATCAATTTTACAGATTTTCGTATCACAAAACTACTTTAGTACCAGTTTTGCAGACTTTTGCATCAAAAATATCTGCTTTTGCATCAGTTTTACAAATTTTTGTGCTTAAAAAGAAAATTCTATACTTATCAAATTTTCAAGCTTTTGTATCGCTTTCATATTATGTATAATACCCCCTCTTACCCCTCAAAAAAGGTAAAAAGAAAAATATTGTTATCAGTAAAGCTGATTATTTTATTATATATATATATTATTTTTTTAAGTGGACAATTTCAAATCGGTTATACTGGTGTTTAAATTTGTTTGAGTATTGGGCTGTATTTTAAATTATTGACATTAGCATTATACTACCATATTTTTTTGAACAAACAATTACATGCCAGGAGCTATGTACAAGTAATTTAACAAATAACTTAATAATATTATATTTTAAGAAAATATTTTTCAGGCTACAGCTTTTCAAAAAGGTTTTTTTTTTTTTTTTTTTTTTTTGTGAAGGCAGCAATTTTCAAAGAAAGTAAAATCCTTTGTCCATAATACTGAAAAATCAAATGTCCGGAATATTGGCACACCCAGGAAGCAGGGGGGGCGGGGAGGTGCACTCCCAAAATCTGACATTCGGGAATCTTTAGTTTATGCTAGCATTATATTTATTTACGTAACTAAAAATTGTAATTAAAATGATTATTGTATCATAAGTATAATCTAATTAGGATTAATAAACATTTTGTTTAATTTACCTATTATTGTGATGATAACCGACCCCCATACCCGGAGGGGGGGGGGGGGAAAGGAAAAAGAAAGAAAGAAACTGTTGCTTGAGCCTTTGTCTCGGAATCGCTAAGTCAGAACGATTTCCGCCGATTCCCCTCTCCCTTGTCACGTGTCACGTGATGCTACGCATACTCCCGTAAGGCGTGCCCGTGTGAGGGTGTGAGCTAAACAATCCGTTGGTCCATACACTTCAAAGCGCTTGCAAGTAAGTAAAATTAAATGAGTTTTTTAACAAATAGAAACAAAATAAGTACTTTCTACGAACTCTACATTCGAAATTAGCAAATGGTGAAGTCCTTAAAAAAATCCTATTCAATATCATAATCTAGTCTTCGAGTTAGAATGATTTTAACATATTAAATGTTAATACTGAATTTTAATATTAACTTTATAAAATAAGTTTAAAGTCTAGGTTTTTTTTATGCGATAGTTAAATATGGTTTAAAATGTCATGCGTCGAAAATCCGCCAACCATGCCTCTAATCAACGCAACACTGAATGCATATAAAGAATGCATATAAATTAAAATTTTGAAAAGCAAAAATATTTTTTAACTGTGCAATTTTTTGTTTCCTTCGAAGGCTCTGAACGCGAGTCATAACGAACACAGTGATGGCGTTGTAGGTTCGCTATCACTAGGTTAATTTAAGTTTATGGAATTGCCGGTTTTTAAATAGCTGTTAAATTCTTTCCTTAGTTAACGGCGTAAGCGACAAAAAAATAAAAAATAAATAAAAATAAACTACTTTCACTGAGCTTTCTGAATATTCATGTGTTGAACTTAAAGAAAAGAAAATTGCATTAGTTTGCGTGTTTTGTTCATTGTTTGGGTCATTTTTTTTCTTTCAGTTGTTTAACTGTAAAAAGTCTTTTCGCGGTAGCAACTGGGTTTTTCTGCCAATCGAGAGCGACGAGGCAAGAGCTGCAAATTCATGACTTGCTTTAAAATGTAAAATAATACAAAACTTTGTAAAATAACACCTATTTTAACTGCCATACAGCTGTTTCGAGCAAAAACTTTTTGCCCTTCCTCAGTGACAATAGTTAGGATTGTCACTGAGGTAAGGGCAAAAAGTTTTGTTGTTGTTGTAGGATTAAGGCAAATTATCTACACGAGGGATCTAGGCCTGGATGGGTTGTGGTTTTTCTAAGGGGTCCTAACCTATTTTGAGGCGGTTTTGGAGAAAACCATGGAAAACTCTGAACGGTTTGGTCGGCAGACGCGACCTGGCACGAACCAGGCAACTTCCATCTCCCGGTTCAGTGCTCAATGTACTCTGCCACTGGTGGGGTGCAAAATTTTTTGCTCGAACAGCTGTATGGCATCTAAGTAAACTTTATGGTGTTATTTTATAATTAAAAAAAATATATTTTATGTTTTAAACACCCATTGTTTTGAGTGATTTTATTGGTTTAAAATAGTTCATTTAATGATTTTACTTTTTTTTCTTATTAG
This sequence comes from Cheiracanthium punctorium, assembly GCA_038373885.1. Classification (NCBI taxonomy): domain Eukaryota; kingdom Metazoa; phylum Arthropoda; class Arachnida; order Araneae; family Cheiracanthiidae; genus Cheiracanthium; species Cheiracanthium punctorium. The sequence continues at coordinate 1,105,564 of JAWZYV010011819.1, forward strand.
AGCTTTCATTTACTTTCCGTTTTGCGTATAGTGGATTATTTTTTGAAATTATTCAAAATACAAAAAAAAAAAAAAAAAAAAAATTACTTCTTTCTTGGTTTTAAAAAGGAGAAATTTATTTTGAAAACCATTCATTTAAAACGTTCTTTTGAACCTTGAAAAAAACTGCTAATTTAACTATTACATATATTATCTAGCCGCCTCCCCCCTCCCCCAATTTCTTTTGCGCACTACCCTTATTGTCGCACAAAAAATGCTTAATAAGAAAAAAAAAGTGTTTTAAAAGCATATATAGCGTTTAGAGCTATTCAGAAATACAGGAGTGTTTAGATACATTAGTGATTTTATTTTTGTTGTTTGATTTATATCAGCTCTAAACTATGTTTACTTTAACCTATGGGATAAGTTTTCTCTGCTTATTTTTTTGATGGAACATCTGCCTCATTCTGAATGCATATCGTTTACCAAACAGTGTAAAGAGGCAGGATGTTTTGACGGCCTTTGATAAGTTATTTACAAGAATCTTTTAAATAAAGTGCTTTGTAGAGGAAAAATTTTCTAAAACCATTGTCTTTTTTTTGTTAATTGTTTTTGTTTTACTATTATTAATTCTATCCTTGCTTTTAAAGTGATGAAATATATTGTTTGGATTTGTTGATTTTGGGGGAGATCAGTTTGGAACTGTACGCACTTTCTGATATGAAAAATCGAACAGTGTTCTGGTGAAAACGGGAAAGTGATACATTAGTATGTATTTTTTGGTTTTATTTACCTTTTTGGACTTTGGGACAGCACGGATTTGGAGTAGAATTTGTTTAAAATTATACTTTTTGTATTATGAAATATCAAGAAATTCTTTTGGCGCAGAAACCTTCAAAAATAAGCTTTTTGTATTAGGATGTATCAAGAGATTCCATTTGGCGCAGTTTGGCGCAACCGTAGCATCCCTGAAATACTCAAACAGTACTGATTTTATTAGGTACATTCTGCGATTTTCTAAAGGTGTATGATCAATAATGTGGCAAACAAGTTCTGATAATATATCGGTTTGTATTTGGGACATACAATTAACAAGATATGGAATTAGGATTTGCATTATTTGCATTGCATCCTCCACATTTTCCCCTGTCAAAACAATCGTCAGTGAAATGTTTAAGCATATGCACGTGTAGTTAGTTGCTTTTAAGTTTTCCCGTTTCATTTTCGCTTCCCACAACTCAATTCGTATTTCACCTTTAGGAAAACTGGAAAAAAATTTGTTAAGTTAGAATTAAATCGAAATTATGTACTATGATGATCTGATAGAAATTATCTCTTATAATGATCTGATCACTATGCACTTTGCTCATGTACTAAAGGCAAAATTAAAAACACCTTTTTAACATGTACATAAGCATTTAAATTAATATTATTCAAAAGCGACTATGATTCACTCCTATTTAATAGAATCAATATATATAATGAGTAACTTTAGTAAAAATAAACATAAATAAATTTAAGAAATATAAATAGTACTTTTAACTTAGATACTTTTATACAATTTCATTGGAACACTTCCGATGCACGCACGCAGAAAAAAAAAAATTAATAAAATAAATAAAGATCATTGAAATTGTCTATTTGCGACGTACTATGACATACTGATCATTGTGTTTTGACAATGGTTCTTATTTTTAATGTTATTTATTTTTAATTCACAATGATAAGTAGGTCATCAGTATGTCTTCAGAACATTTCAATTGCAGTCAAGTAGCCAAATATTCGCCAAATTGTAAGCCGATTGCTTATTTAATAGAAATGTCATAATTAAATGTATAACATAATAAAATTTTATGTACTAGTGAAGTGTTACTCATCCTCCTTTCTGGTATTTCTCTTTGCAACCATGAACGCAACAGGGTGTGACTTTTTAAAAAAAATAATTGAGGAGTCTATCCAGCTTCCCACTGAAAGCAATGCAAAGCATTTGGAACAGAGACCCAGGGGGGGGGGGATATCGGGATATATCCCCCTCGAAATTTTTGGATTAGTGATTAAATGCCGTCTATTTATACACATAAGTTCAAATCCCCCCCCCCCCCCCCCCCGAAAAATTTTCCTGGCTACGCGCCTGCAGAGACCGGTTTGTCTGATTGTCACGTGACAAATTGCACAAGATGTTGACGGAGGAAAATCGACTTCGGGCTCACTCCATTGATATATCTGCTCTATGGTGCCGCCACACTACTCCCCCCCTTAGAGTGTCAGTCTGAGGCTGACGTACGATGTTCCAACTGTTATGGAGCGCTGCCACTCATTGTGGACTTTGTGAGGTCGTTGCTGCTTGTTGCGGATATTGTGAGGTTGCTGCCCCTTGTTGTGGATTTTGAAAGAGCTGAGCGAGAGATGGAAGAGGGCGGTGCTGGCATCATCTGTCGCTGAAGGCGAGAAGGAGAATGCGTGTTTGTTGTCTGGATCATCAATATAGGGAGAGCATGTGGAGACAGCTGGGTTTGAGCCCGAGGACTCTGGGTGGTAGACAGAGGCGCAATCCAGCTTGGTGAAAAGGTACCCGTTTGACCGGCCTTCAATTGCCAGGTGTTGTGTGTGCGGAGGTGATCTTGTGCCACCACAATACTAATTACTTTGCGTATCTACAAGCATATCTTTATCATTTGTGAGAACTTATTTAATATCGAAAACTTCTTTTGCTGCACCATTTTTTGAAATAAAATAAAAATTACCATATTTAAAATTAAAACAGTTTAATTCAGTGAGAATTATCAATTTTTAAGATATTTCCAGTTCTATTTCTTGACTTTTTTTATGGAGGGGATTAGCCCTTTCTGTGGGTGCATATATGAGAGCATTCTTTAAACAATAATTATCACCCCTTACATACAGAAAGAAGGGTTGCACCGGACTATGCGTATTCCATGAGTTCATGGCCATCCATAAAATAGGGCAGATGGCCCCTAAATGTCGACATTTTAAAAACATACTGAACTTAATTGAATTGTTTTAATACCAGTGGCTTATGCAGGAGTGGACATAAAAATCCTAGGTCCCTTCCAATTTTTTTTAAACAATAACTTAAAAAAATGTGTAAGTTTCCATGTCAAATATTTTTTTAGTTCAAAATAATATTTTAAGTAATAAAAATGCGTGAGTTCATTTACTTAATAAAAATATTTTTTTTTAAAGGTGTATTTAAATAATTTGTTATTTATTACTCATATTTCGATTCTAGCTTTAAAAAAAAAAAAAGAAAAATTTAAGTTTGCAAACCTGCTTCGGAACCACCCTGAAAAAGAATTCTGATTGCACCACTATTTAGTACTAAAATGTTAGAAAGCCCGAAATTAGCACCCCTTACTAATGTGCTTCTAATATAGATATTGCAACTCTACACTTACAAGAACACCCCTTTCTTCTCCCATCAAAAAAAAGTTCATATATGCATAAGAACATGCTATATACCAGATCCTATCCCCGCATTCTACAACCCATATCAATAGAGCAGCAGACACTGTATCTATCTCCGTAACTGATAATACGTCTCATCAGTAATGATAACAAAACACATATATGGATACTTTCAAATCTCATCAAAAAGATACCATTCGGCTCGGCACAAACGAAATGCAACCGCTTTACTACTGTGGCCTTTACACTAGCAACGAAACATATTACCCTACTCAAATACCGAAACTCATTTTTCCCTTCAAACAGCGAGCCTCTAGAATACTTCCGTTATCTAGTAACGGAACGGAACATACTATTACTGAAATACCAAAACTCATTTTCTCCCTCCGGCCGTCTTGTATTCGAAGTTCGAAGCTGGTCGATCCGAATGCAGTAGCAGCTTTTATTCGAAAGTAACAATCCGTTACTTCGAATCTGCATGATTATCTGCATCTCAGTAACGAATACATACGGTTTGAAACAGCTCTAACAACTGAAGCATGTTAATGCGATTTTTTTTAGTAACCTCAGGGTGTCCACCAATGTCATGAGGCAAAAATAGTATTATTAGTAGCCTGACCGACATAAAAAAATCTCCAGCTTAGTAGTCATTTTCTTAATTTTTAGTTGCCAAAAGTAGCATTTTTGCATAATTTTGTAGTTAAACAATAAGCATATGTCACTTAACTTCAGTTAAGAAGGAATGAATAAAATAAGAAATTAAAAAACTTCATTTGTTATATAACAGAGCACATCGTACATTCATTTAGGACAATTAAAAAAACAGATTACACTATTTGATGAACGATAAATTGCAACTTTTAATAGAAAAGGGAGTTGATAAAAACTGAAATCTGATTTTCAAATTAGTTGCCTGGAATAAGCTACAAGTAGCCAAAAAGTTGAAAATAGTATAAAAATGAAAATTTTTATTCAAAAATGTCATCCAAGTTGCCTTATCTTTAAATTAGTAGCAAAAGTCGCTGGTGGATACCCTGTAACCTCAGACAATGAACTTTACCAGAAAATCTCTTGATTTAAAACATTAGTTTCAAAATTTAGAAAGAACTTTTTTCTACTTTTGAATTCAATATGCTCTCCCTCCCCCAAATCTTTGGTCATGATATGCTTATGATGGAAAGGGTTAAAATAGTTTTAAATTTTGTTCCATTGATGAACACACAAAAATATATATACTAACATAATGCATTCATTTTTAGAAATACCTGATAAAAACTTACCTTTTGAAGTTTTGGAATTTAGAGCAATGTAATTTGTAAAGTATTTTCATCTTCTATAACCTACAGTTAAGAATGAAAATGTTTAATTAAAAATTTTGCAACTATGTCACATAATACAAAATAAGTTATACATGTAACTATTTTTTTTCTTTAAAAATCTAAATTATTAAGGGTTAAATTAGATCTTTAAAATTTAAATCACTAACTTGATTTTTAATAAATGACTTCATACTTTAAATATAATAAACAGTGGTATATAATTTACCATGCATTTTATTAATTACAACAAAAATTAATTACACATAAATATATATGCCCATTTCCACAAATAATGTGAAGGATAATAAAATATACTACATAAATACAAATGTGTGTGTACAGTTCCCAGTTGTATTACACTGCTCTCCAAGAAAATTGGTCCCCATTTTGCAAATTCTTATGTAAAACTAGCAGTGTGGCCCGTGCAATGGAAGAGAAATGCTCATTGGCCTTAAACAGAGATTGTAAAGGGATGGAATGTGAATCCTGCCATTGCAATGATAAAAAAAAGGACATGGGACTTCCCACTGTAATGAAAAAAAAAATGAACACTGTACCTGATAGTGTACAGAAGTTACCGGGAATTGGACGTGACTAGGCTGGAATGTGAATCCTGCCACCGCAATGATATGGAAAGGACATGGGACCTCCGGCTGCAATGAAAGAAAAATGAACACGGCACCTGATAGCGTACAGAAGTTACTGGTAATTGGACGTGGCTAAGCTGGAATATGAATCCTCCCGTTGCAATGATAAAAAGAGGATATGGGACTTCCCATTGCAAAAAAACAAAGAAAAAAAAAAAGAAGAATATGGAACCTGACAGCATACAGAGGTTACCAGGAATTGGATGTGTCTAGTCGTTTATCGCTAATACCTATGCAACTACTAAAAACAAATAGAGTTCAGTTGTCTGTATGAGATTGTAAAGAAAAGGAATGTGGATACTCCCCTTTCAATGATGTAAAAAAAAAGGGGGGGCATGGGACTTCCCGCTGAAAAAAAAAAAAAAATGAACAGGGGACTCGACAGCTACAGAAGTTACATTTCAGTGTTTTATAATTTTTGTGTTAATTATCTAATAATGAGGATAGTAGCAAATATTAGCAACTACAAATAACGGACATTAAGCTATGATGAGGAATTTTATTGTAATTGTTATAATGTAGTCTGATTCTAATGAATTTATAATTTATAGCTCAAAAGTCAACTATTACATGCAATTTAACTCATAGATTTGTTTCATTTTGGTTTTCATAAAAGAACTAAAAAAAATAATAACTATCTTTCAAATACACAAATAAATACCCTCAGGTACACATTCCATTATGAAAGTTACACCCTGCCTGATGTTAGAAATTCTGCCAGTGTCCCCCACCCCGTCACACACACACTTTAAAAAAGAATACCTTCCCAGTTGTCTTGGAAACGTGCTTCAGCCAAATGGGAGAATCTCAGTTGAAGCATGCCAAAATGTTCTTGAGAATGAAGAACCCAAGTTTCCCCACCTGACTATCTAAGCATGTAAAATGGCCGAAAAGTGGACAAAACATAAAATATTTAAAAACTATTAATCCGATTAATTTCATTTTTTAAAATAAGTATAGGAGTTTTCTCTTGTCCTATTTAGTCAGTGTGCCAAATTTGGTCCAGATCCAACAAACAGTCTCGATGCCTATAGCAAACAAACAGACTGGCAGACAAGATTCTTCTCTAATATACAGGGTGTCCAGAGCTAACGGTAACCAATGGCTATTTCCTAAACCGTTAGTCAGAGACACATAGTTCCAGTTGCAAAAATGCTTCAAATTGTATAATCTATTAAATCAGAAACACAATGAAAGTCAATAAATCAATTCCTATAAAAATTATTAAATTAAAATTTTTTTATACGGTCCCCCGGTCCTATCAGTTATATTTAGAAAAACGTCCTTTATACAACTTTATGCACAATTTTTAAAAAAAAATTGTCCTTCTATTATCGAAATTCACAGAGTTACAGCTGCTTAAAGTTAGAGCAAAGCTGTGAAATAGAGGTTGTCTACACAATGAATTTGAGAAAAACTAATGTACATGGTTTTGAAATTTGTGTTATTTATTAGCATTTTTAAAAAACTATTTTATGAATATAGATTGCAATAAAGAAGATAATGATTAACTATGTTTATCTAATAAATTAACATAAAAATACTGAAAATTGAATTTTTAAATGAACTGGTGCTAATTTCCTTTGACTGCAATCTAAATATGCACTTGGGCAGGGTGCGAACTGAACATTTTCTCCAGGGGGGGACATTTGAAAGTAAACATTCTCCAGGGGGGGACACTTGAAAAGAAGAAGGAGGGAAGGTGCAAATGCTTCCCTCACATGTTATTACTTGACAAATGCAGTCGCCGACACATGTGGGAACTGACTTATATTCAAACAAAAGTCATAGAATGTTTGTTCTATGGAATCACAGATACACAAGCTACATACAATGTACCTGTATTGCAGGCCACCCTTGAGTGTTTTAAGCTTAGAAAAGAGACGAAATTTTAAGGCAGTCGCCTTAAGAGTATAGTAACAAACAATAACATACCACCTTCATTTTGACTTCTATATCATTTTGACTTCTATGCTCCTCATTGAATCTATATCCCAAAATCTTCACTCACCAGTTTAATATTTCTTCAGCAGGGGATAAATAGTATCCCTGGCAGGGATCCATTAATATTTCTCTAGCCAGGGATATTACATTATACTTGCCGGGGACGATCCCCGGCATCCCAACCCCCGTCAATTCGCACCCTGCACTTGGGAATAAAACTCTTCCTGTACTTTGCGTAACAGACTATGTTACACATCTGCATGCTACATGTACACGATTTAGTAAGTCTGACTCCAGATAAATTTTAACAGAGCTTAACCATTAAACCTCTGCTTGAAGATCAGTATTCTAATATTAGTTTTGCTTCTTTTTCCACATTATGCCAGAAAAGAAAATTGAAACCTATGACTTAAAATTTCAATATTTATATGGTCCCTTAAAGGTTTAGCATAATGGGACATTTTTAAACATGGAGACGTGACTTAAGTCAAAATGTTTGCTGCTTAATAAATCAGTGAAATTTGGTCATAGAAGGATTTTTTTTTTTTTTTTTTGCATGAAATTGTATAAAGAAAAGTTTTCTATAACTGATAGGTCCAGGGGGACAGTATAAAAATTGAATTTTGTAATTTTTATAGAAATTGATTTATTGACTTTGATTGTTTCTAATATAATAGATTATAGAATTTAAAGCATTTTTGCAATTGAAACCATGTGTCTCTGACTAACAATTAAGGAAATAGCCGTTGGGCACTGTTAGCACTGGACACTCTGTATATAAATGACCTAATGAATCCAGATATGGCCACTATTTTGCCCAATCATCCATTCTTTTTTAGGGATCCCCCCCTCCCCCAATTTTTATTACTGTTCAGAAAATTTATGACCTTGAATTTAATTTGGAGGGTGGGAAAAGGTTATTTTAACCATTAATTCCCTTCTGCGAGGCTACAGAAGTGAAAAGTTCAAAACAAGTAAATTTGTAGCAAGGGGGAGTTTTGCCTCATTATTTTTTTTTTAATCATTTTTATTGAACAATTTTTCTACTTCTACATTTTCCTGCTTCCAGCACTTTTCCTATTTATTCCCCACCTAAGTACCCTGAATAATAAAAATATATAGCAACAATTTTGGATAAATAGGGGTGAGGGGGAACATGCCCTGAAGTTCTGGCAAGAAAGTTTGAAAGATTCACTGTACGACATTGCAACTTTCAATAACTCCCACACTTCGGTTTCAACATTTATGAAACACCTGAACTGCAAAGCAAAAAACGATCATAGCTTGCATTCAGAAATGTGTATATAAACTTTTTGCTAACGAAAAAGAATTAAAGACTATGTCACTCCGATCAAAGAATCACTGTTAGTATACAATGCCATGCAATGTAACTTGCTGTGTAAATTGCATTTCTTTCTCACACACCTGGACTTTTCTCCTGAAAATTTAGAAGTAGCTTCGGATGACTACAAGACAGTGGCAGCTGTCATTAGAGGCCAGAGGGGCATGGCTGCACTGGCTAACTGCAATCTAAATCAAAGCTTTTTCCTGTTATGTATTCTTCTTCTTTTTAATTATTTACTTTTATTGAAAAAATGCATACATTTTACTCTATTTTAATACTACCATTAAAAAAAGCACTTAAAAAAGAGATAGTTACAATTCTTCCCTATCTAAAAGGGCCATGGGCTTGTTCACCCTGAACTTCGCATCCTTTCTCTGTTTACCGAATTGACATTGAGCACAAGAGCCATATTTTGGCACGCTTAACTTGGCTTCCTAACAGATTATTTGGCACTGTCTTAGGGGCCCAGATCTTTGGGCTCTCACTTGATAATCTAAATGACTGTATGGAGAAATTTCGCTAATTGGTAACTATTGGCGAAATTTTCTGCTCAGGAGTAAATCATTTTTTATGTGCATGATCGTATTTTTGAAGTGCAGTCAGATATTTTTCTGTTTATATCTCTTGATTTACAAAATGTGATGTGTAAATGTATTTTGTATGTTGACATCAATTTTAAAATACATAAAGCATTTAAAAATTACGAACAAACAGCTGTAAAAGTCATAAATACTAAATAAAAATGAAATGTAGTCTTTTGATTAGTAATAGCATAAACTTTTTAATATTAACAAAGGTAGGTATAAAATAGCAAAGTTGTATAGTAATTTTGATCATTTGCCAGTTGAAAAATACTTTTTTTTTTGGGGGGGGGGGGGCACCACTGAAATTGGTCACAAGCCACCACTGCTACAAAGAACTTTTCAATCAAGACATTGCTTGATTCGAGAGGAGATTTTCAGAGATTTAGAATATGCGCATGTTGACAAAATACTGCTGGTCATTGGTATGAGAAATTTCTACTTCAAAGTAAAAGAGTAAAACAAGCACCAGATGAAAATACATTATTATAAATTGCATTTATTATATTTTATATAACTTTTATTATCAGTAGTATTTAGTATTTTATTTTTGAATTAAGTGTTAAAAATAATTATTTGCCCCAAATAAATTTTAAGCCATGCTAAAACAGGAAATTCACTGTGGAAAATACAAAGTGTGGGAGTTATTCAGAACAGCAACATTGTACAGTGAATCTCCAAAACTTTATTGTGATGGCTTGGTATCACTCTTCTCTGGGCCCCCCACTCTCCTAGACAGACACCTCTCGTGCAGTCTTGCCATAACACAAAATGCAGCGGCTTTCAGCCAAAATTGATGCTATAGATTTTTATTAATTGGCATGTTTAAACCAGAAAAACTAATCATTCTTTTTATTCTTTTTTTTTTTTCTTCGATTTAAGAGAGCAAAACCCCAAATCTCTCCTTAGAACTTTTCAATTCTGTGGCCCCTCAACAGACATTTAACAGCTAAAATAATCCTCTTCCTTCCTCCAAATTAAAATCATGGTCATGAAAGTATTGAACAGTGATAAATACAGTAGAGGGTGATTCCCAATTAAACAGAGGGGATGGGGCAAAATGAGGTTCATATTAAAATTTGAGAGGTCATTTTGCATAAAAACCAAGTGGAGTGGTATTGGGGCTCAATTTTTTTTATTTCACTTTTTTTTTTTTTTTTTTCAGAGCAATTTATTAGGCCACCAATAATAAGATACAGACTCATTATTTGTAACAAACTTAACAAGTTAATTTCTTATAAAGAAAGATGTGTAGTGATACTGTAATATTAAGGAAGTTAAATTAAATAGCATTTCAATATTTTATCAGCCCAATTGTATTTTCCCCCCTTTGCACATGCTTTTATAAGCTTTTGGTGAATAATTTTGTGTTTATTTTCAAGTTCTAACTCATTATTAAAATGATAAATTACCTTTTGTATTACTATTGGCTTACTCTTATCAATAAAAGCTCTTATACATTAAAAAATCAAATTGAAATATAGCAGTAAAATCTATCAAGAGTAAGATCAAAACAAGAAAAATAACGCTTGTGTAATTTTTCCCCTGTTAATCCAAGCATGAGCTATAAATTGCGATAGGTCTTGCTTATTCTGGGGCACAAGCTACACAAATAGCAGATAGTGCTGCCATCTACATCTCAGATGAGAAACTATTTGACATCAGATGATTCTGATGTCAAATGATGACTCAGATGAGAAACTATTTGACTTTTATAGACAAATGTAATATAATGATGTCAAGCAGTGTACATGCCAAAAAATGTACAAAGCTTTTGCTTCTAAATTTCTTAACTCGATTGATAAACACATCATGTGTACATAAGCACACACACACACCAAAAAAAAAATTATAATGCAATAATTTTATCCATCTGTATCAATAGTTTTCTGACTTCCTGAGGTAAAAAATAATCAGTAAAAAGACAAACTATCTCTTTTTCAGCATAGATTTATTAAAATTAAATAATAATATAACCAGAAAGACTAAATTCTTTATAAATTCTAAAAAGTTATGTACTGTGATTTATTTTTTCAATGTTGTAGTACATTTGGGATTTATTTTTGGCCATTTTATTTATTTCTAATAATCACATTAGTAATAGGGAGGGGAAATGAAATTATTACAAATTAAGAATTTTATAAATGTGAGACACTTTTCAGATTTACAATATGAAGTGTATTTAAATTACAGATCTTTTAAACCTTCAGCTTGATATTTCTTAGTCTTCAAAATAAAGTTAACTCATATATAACATGTATTGTTATTCTGGACTTCATGCAGTATTACTTCTTTTTTCTTTTCTTTTTTTAAACAAATGAAATGCCTTATTGGCATATACGTGGCACTGCTTACGGCCTCTAAAACAGACTGAATGTTCAGTAGTGCTACCATGTAATCTTGCCTAGCAGTCTCCATACCATGCTTCATACACACAAGCCTCATATCTGATTTCAATGAAAATAAAAAATCGTCTCAAAATGTCTTTCAAATTTTAAATAAAGAATCATATGGAATGGATATTATTTACCTATGATATGTTTTTCAGTAAGACTATGCTTCTAAAAATCTCAAAAAAAAAAAAAAAAAAATTACAGTTAAGTAAGTTTTAAGTAAACATTTAAAAGAACAAAAATCTTTCAAATTCAAGAAAATTATGCTATGAAAAATTGAAATACAGTATAGAACCTGTTATCCGGAATGGTTGTGACCGGGTGTATTCTGGATAACTGGTTGGGGATTAACATGACACCTACTAATTTGATTGGTAGCATAAATGTTACTCTCTATTTTTGATTAGAATTAAACATTAATTGTTAATATATTAGAAAAATAATATAAAAAAACTCTTAATATGATCAAGATAAATAATAATCATTTAGAGAGGAAGTAGTAAATATATGATAACTTCTTGAAAACTTAGTCACACACTAAAAAAATAAATAAAATACCTTACCAGATTGCTTACTTTATAAATTCTAGCTGTAGTACTCAAAATAAAAAAACAAAAACATAAGAAATATTAAAAAAAACTCATTTTTTGCTTTTCTTTCGGAAAAAATAGGAATTTAATCAATTGAAAAATGATTCTGGATAACTGGTGTAGATAACTGGTTTCCGGATAAGAGGTTCCATACTGTACTTTAAATTTTAAATAAAGAAGCACACGTAGTAAATAATATTTAGCAATAGGCTTTTTTTTTTCCAAAAAATGCACAATTCTAACAATCTAAAAATTCACAAAAAATGATAAAAATTCAGAAATTCAAAAAAATTTAAGTACATAGTACAGTAGTCTTTTTGACAATTGAAATGGCAAACTTTATAGTATGGTAGGAAATTGCAAATGCTCTCCTACTTTGATATCATTATTAGTCTATATTTTAAGATTTTTTTTTTTTTTTTTTTCTCATTTCCAGATTTTCAGTGAAACAGTGGCTTAGGAAAGGGGATGCTCAAGGATTTAGATCCCTTTTCCCCCCCATACTCTTGGAGGAAGGGAAGAAAGTAACCCCAAATCAGCACAATACAGTGTCTTTTTTAGTTTTCAGAATCGATAGAAACTTACTGAGACCCCCCCCCCCCCTCTCCAGCAAAACTTAATTGCTAAGCTCCTGCAGTGGAAGAATTTTTTATAGAAGAAATTTTTATACTAAAAAGCATTAAAATATATTTTTTTATAAAAGAAAACAAAATAAGTTTTAATTTAGTAACGTTAAACACATTAGGGATAGGAAAAGTATTTCTGTAACACATAAGAAAGTATTGTAAAATTACACCTGAAAAGAATTTTTTTTCCCCAGCATAAACAACATGCTAAATTCATTTTTTTTTTTCTTTTTTTTTTTTTTTTGGTGCTTTCATAACCATTTCTCCCCTTATGAAATATTGCTTCAATTACATTATTATCATATTTTTATCATTTTCATTCATTTGAACCTGCCCTTTTCAATGAAATTTTTTCTTCACTATTTTAGATTTTTAAAAAAAAGGTTAAAAAATAATATAAATTTGAAATAAAGATATTTTTTTATTCTTATGCTATTGGAGATTCAAATAAACAACTACTAAAGGGAAAATATTTTTTCTTGAGATGGATGATGCTGGAGTATACTTAACAAAAGTTTTTCTAGAAAAAATTACAAATAACAAACAGTGGAATTAGTTCATCTGAAGATGGTTGGGAGGAAGGCAGGATATTTGGTAATTTTAAAATAAACAAAACTGCAGAAAACTTTCACGAATGATAAATTTTTAGATTATTTTTTAAAATAAAATATGGGAAAATTCTCATGAATGATAGATTTTCAGAGATTATTTTTTTAATACAAAGTATGGAGCATGATTTTATGTAAATATTCTAATAAATTGGTGATAGCAAACTGACAAATTTTGTTAAAACTCTAAAACAAACTTCAAAATTTATTAAAATTTGCTAAAAAAACCACGAATTTCACCAAAAAAATGTAAAAATCATAAAAATACAAAAGTTTTATGCCAAAAGTCTAAAAGTTGACATGTATGCTACAGTGAAATAGATTCACTTCTTGCAGTGATTAAAGCAGAAACCCAATGAGGTACAAATTCAATTAAAATGCAGATAATATCCCAAAAGATGGAAGCCCATATGCTCTCAACCACTGTTTAGTCCCATCCCCCAATGGCAGCAGGGGCAAAGCATAAAAATAGGGTCTAATTACACCCCTGGTAAATCAGCACACTTTGCAGGCCTAGAAGCAACTGGACATGCTACAAGGCTTGCCCACTGTAGAATGACAGATACTGAAGAACTATAATCAGGCAAACAGGACTCCTCACCATCTGCCTGAAAGTATTGTAAGTTCGAGAAATCTAACATTTTTCAAGACCCCCCCCCATGCCAACCCCCCCCCCCTTTTTTTCAATTCAACTAATATTTTTTTAATGTAAGACATGATATGATTAAGTTATTGAACAAAAATAGTAAGAACTAGGTACTTTTTTCAGGATTCCATTTTTGTAAGAACTGTTTATTTTTGTGAATTTTCATTCCAATTTTTTATGAAGGTCATTTTTTGCATTAAAAATAGTTTTAAAAGTACTACACTAAAGTGCCAATGAAGGGCCATTTTAATCGATTGTAATTCTGTGAAGGGACTGCAAAACAGACCTAATTTTCATCTGCATCGACCCCTGATTTAATATGTTGTTGGGCCACCTCTGACACTGATCACAGCAGACACTCTTAGGCATGGAATCCAAAAGGTTTTAAAAAACTTCTCTCAGTATTTCATGGTGCCAACATTAATTTCTTCTGAAGCTCTTGTTTTGTTCTGGGTAATGATGTACTGAGTAGCACTTTGGGCAAGTTACCGAGTACTGAATAGTAACTAAAAAGAAGAGTAGAATGACATTTGAAGAATTTTGCACTCTATTTAAAATGAAAACTTGTAATCGTCTTTTAAATTTATATAAATTTAATAAAACTCTAAAGCAAAATATAATATAAATAAAAATACAGTAAAACCTTGCTATAACAATATGCGATGCAACGATAAATCCCTCTATAATGATAAAATTTTGTAGTCCCACGTAATTTCTATACAATATACTCTCCTCTCAATATAACGATGCATCCCTCTAGAACGATAATTTTATTGCATCCCTTAAGAATCGTTGTATCGAGGTTTTACTGTAATATATTTTATATTATATATATATATATGTGGGTCATTTTCTCTAAATCTACAATTAAAGGTTTATTAATAAATGTGTCATGGTTAAAATTTATTTGCTTCTGCCAGTAGTGTACACATAAAAAGAATATTTTAACTTTACATTTTAAGTAACATTTTTTATGTGCATACATGTAAAGATATTTAGTTTTTGTAAATTATAAGTCAAATATTGAAAAATACTTTTATAATGTATTAAACATATTTGCAATTTATTGTTCTGATGTCATTATACTTTTAAAAAATGAAAAAACATACTTAATAACTATTTAGAATTAGTGCTGGATATCCGCATGCAGCAACCAAAGGAACTTCATATATTCGATATCCGGCAAAATCAATATCGGCCACATCCCTAATTTCAATCTGTAGTTATTTTTTGGCAGTTTTAATGGAATAGTTACCTTTTATAGCTATAAGATAGATAACTTTTTTTTTATCATATTCACCAAAACCGAAAAATGTGTATTTTTTTAAAAAAAGGAGGAATTTTAATATTAAAATAAAGAAATACATGTGCACAGCTTTTAAAAAGGATATACTAAGTAATAAACATGTTATTTAAATGCACCTTTAAAGCATAGATTTAATATAATTAATACTTTAATTTGATAAATAAAAAAAGTGCTGATAATACTAACTAAAAATCTTCTTGCATAAAGGCATTCTTAATTAATAAAAATAATTTGTATTTTTTTATTCTAGATATATTTAAAACAATTCCTTCAGTAATTCCTTTATTTTAAATTGCTAGCTTTGAAAACTTATTTGCTTACTTGAATTAAAACATTCCTAGGATTTTTTTAAATAGCATTTTTCAAACATTTTTACTTCTTTTTTAATGTATAATGGCTCCTAAGAAAATAACAAATGACAGCAAAACATTGGATATTCTAATTAGAAAGTGAGAAAATGAAAGAAAACGACTTGAGAGGATAAAATCTGATCTGCTTTTGGCCACTGAATTAAAAGAAAAAGAGCATGTAAAATACCTAAAAAAGAAAACAGCTGGAAAAAATCGAGGCAATATCACAATTATCAGCCAGAGATCAAAGAGTTCAAAGGAAACAACAGAAAATAAATAAAAGAAACATTTTGCGAAAAAGAGAAAATTTGCTGAACATTATGATTAATCTCCAGCCAATAAATTTTATTTCAGTGACTTTCTCAATAAAACAGACTTAAAATAAAATTATAATGTTTTCTTATTATTTTTTTCACTATAAAAATTAACAAACAAAAAAGTTGTAAGTAATTATATATGCTTGTCATTACTTTGTGTGTCATACTTAAAATTATTTTTTTATTTTAATGCGTTTAACATTACATTGTAAAAGATTTTTGCTGAGAGTATTTTACTGCTTTAAGATACCATATGTGTATATATATGTATATATATATATATATATAAAACCTCATATACTATATATATATATATAATCTCAATTTTAAACGGAAAACTCAAAATTTCATTCTGAAATATATGCTGCTCTGTTAAGTGAAAACGATCCATATATATAATATAAATTAAATTAAAATATTATTAAATTTGTGCAGTATAGCTTTTTATTATCATTTCAGTTGCTTAATAAAATATTTTTTATTCATATATATTATTTATAATCTTGATCATTAATGCATTCATCCCCTTCACTTCTATGCAAAACTTTTAAATTTAATTAAGAGTTACCTTTTCCAAAAAAAAGTGCCCAAAACGTGATAGTACGTTAAAAATGGGGGAGAAAATGGATGCAGATTATCAAATTTAAAATTATTGAGTCAGGACAAATAGGGGGTTGCAAACGCGGCAAGTGGCCCGAGCCTACTGGATGATTCAGCTGTAAGTACTAATACTTAAATATAATAGCTACTTAAAAAGAAAAAAAAATTACAATGTACAAATAATTTATGAAATAAAACCATTTTCTTAAAATAGTGCATACTTAAACTCTTATTTATATTAAATACTAACTTTTGTATACACTAAAACGTTGGGGGATAAAGAAATTATATATACACAATACAAAAATAATTAAGTAGGTATCAGAAAAGAATTTTTACTTTTTAAAAGAATTTTTAATTTTTTTCTTAATACTTGCCATTTTACACGCGTTCCAATACAGCAAGAAATGAAATTATTTAAATAAATGTAAGGTTTTCTTTCGATTTACGACAAATTTTACTTGAATGAATAAGGTCAAAATATTTGGTTAAAAATAAAATGAATTAACAGCTGAATTGCTGTTAAATCTTGACGAAACTGAAAATATGTCCTGGAGAAAAAACGTGCATGCTGACTTTTCTCTTTATATGTTAATAATAATAAACAAGTGTAAAAACAAACACGACAATCCAAATTTTCAAAAGGTGACCATTATTAATGAAGTAAAAATCAATGCACAGAATTGAAAGTTTACTTTTTATCTTGAACGATAAGCCAATATATTTAGAAAAACCAGCATATTAAGTAGCTATATACTTGCATGTCCTGATTAAAATTGAGTGCTTGTTCTACCTGATTAAAACAGAAACAACATTATTCACAGAGTAGTGAATATTTAAATTTGAAACTGAAATCTCTCTCCCCAATCATCATACGCTGAAGTGCTTTTTAACTCATCTTATAAAGTTGAAAGTATAAAACAAATTATTAAACTCATATAAATACCAAACAAAAAAAAAATTCAACAAAACAAAGTTTCACACTACAGGATGTCTTGTAGCCGTTACTAAATGATGATAGGGTTACAATAGAGTTTCACTGCATGTTGATGTTGGCGAGAAGGAAGATTTTAGATTCTCGCCAAATGTCAAAAATAAAAACAGGAATATACGGATACTTAAGTTAAAACGAAAAATTTAAATTACTAAATCAATAAAATTTCAGCATAAATATCAATAAATGAGAATTATTTTCTAACTTATTGTCATTATTTTTTTATGGCACAAAGTAACGGAATAAGTTTTTAATTTATATTTAGATCAAAATAAATAAATGTACACTGGAGCTGAAAATAAATAATTAAATAAAACAAAATATTCTAACTTTTTTAATTTATAATTAGATCAAAATAAATAAATGTACACTCAAGCTGAAAATAAATAAATCAATAAAACAGAATACTCCAACTGTTAATACAAGTAGTAGAAAAATACAAGTTATAAATCTCGTATAGCGACATTAAAAAATGTTATATTTAAAACACGTCCAGAAAAGAGATTTTCCATAATAAATTTAAGAAATTTGCATATTTGAATAGAATTGCCTAAGAATATATTATTGCATAAGAATTTAGTTGATAGGAACAAAATTACTTTTAAAAAATATTTTATGATACGATGTGAATATATACATTTAACTAAGATAGACCAGTAAATAATGAAGCCAAAATTTTGAATTAACAACATTTTAACACACATACACAAATGAAATAGCACAACATCCCATTTAGTAAATTATGAGAAAAAGCTATCTTTTTACCCACCAATTATATTGTTGCAAGTCCTGGCATCACATCAGTACGTTTATTTTTCCGATGAATCGCTTTTTAAAATCCGTTTCAAGGAGTATGTTCAATAAATTAGACATTTTTCACGAGCCCGAGCCCGAACGCAATCGTGAATTACAGGGCCCGAGCCCGGTACGGGCCCGGGCTCGGGCTGAGCCCGTCTCATCTCTAGTACTCAGTGGCTGTCTTACTTGCCGAACATTAATTTAACTGAAAATCTTTGGGATGCCTTAGGCCGTGTTGTATGTAGGTAGACATTTTACACTTTCAGTCACTGTCAAAGATTTAGAAACTGCCCTACAGGAGGAATGACAAAAACTGGAGTCTGCGGTGGTTGATCACCTCGTAACAAGCATTATCAGGCGCTGTACGCTTTATGAAGGTGTGGGGATTATCAAATACCCTATCAATATCTGTTTTGTTGTTTCTTTTGCATTTTAACATCGTTTTGTTAATGATTTAAATGTTACGAAATCTTATAATTTATGAAAATTCAATATATCTTTCCATATATCTTCGTATGTAATAATTTGTTTTGTTCCATGAATAAGTATAGAACCACTTACTTGCAGCACTTCGCGCCAATCGAAACAGTACTTGTCCACTTTTTTTACATTTTACCGCTCCGTGTTTAACTTTTGGAAGTTAGTGTATAATTCACTGTTAAACATAAACAGTCTTTGCGCGCGCCTTGTGCGGCGCGCATCTCGGATTCTGTACTGATGTGTAACTGATGTGGGATACCTTATGATAAATGTACATAGTGTGGGAATCGGGGAGTGTAACCAAGCGCCCGCTACCGGTCGTGGTCATTCTTCGCTTAAGTGGCGTCACAGTCATCAACCGGTTTCAGCCATCCTCACCATATTCGATGTCAAGCCAAGAAAACATAAATAAATATTGGCAACACTTCTCTAATAATCGGAATAACCCACCACGCTAGCAGGGTCATTCTGGTTGCGCTCTGGTCATGCTGAGCAGACAACCGCTGCATGACCGCAAAACGTTTTAGAACGTTATTTTTAGAGCTTCGCACAACGCCCCACCTTTTCGAACGCTCTGGTTATGCACCGGGTATCCGGTGCACAACCGGTGAATTATCGAACGCGCCCATAGACATCAACTGCCTAGGAATCCCAAGTGGCTATGTCCTGTACCATTGTAAAAGGTTCGTTTGTTCCGCCGCGCCGTTTGGATTTTCAGGGGTATTAAGAAAGAATACTATTGAGGCCACTGTCCACATCGAGCGGTTCCCGCTAACCGCTACCAATAGGGGGCCAATTTAACGGCCAATTCTCACTTGTAAGCAATAAATTTTCCCACCGCAGAGAAAGAGGGAGATACTCCGGTATTAAACTGACAAAAGGTAATTGGGGGCCGTGAATAATATTGCGGTTTCACACCTCCCCCATCTGTTGTTCGGTGGAGGGCAGTCCACTGTCGCTCGGCGTAAAGCGAGTCCGAATATCCCCATTCAAATATGTACATTGCAACGGCGGGAACCGCTCTATGTGAACAGTGGCCTTTACTATGGCTAATTTTCCTTATCTGGTTTTCAGACATTTCCTGTTTATACAAAAGTAGACCCGATGTGAATGTTTAGGAGCGGTGGAAGAATTTCTTGGAAGTACTGCAGTCCTTTCTAAGCAGGATTCAGAATCTTAACCCATTGAAATTGCTTTCGCGGCTTGGTCGTTTTTTTCGGGCGAAGCGCTAGTGTGATTCATTTGTTCTCTATTCAACCCCGTCCGAATTTAATTTAAGTGCAAATATTATGGCCTCAAGAAAGTGATCATTGAATGGTATTATAGGTGATTATTTTATGAAAATTCCGAAAAATGATAATTTGGTTAGTGAGAATGAAACCGCAAATCATCAGGAAGAAATCATAAATGCACAGCTCCAGAACAAGCTATTTCAAGAGGAACAGCTCTCACAAAATATACATGTATCACTATCAGGCAGTTTGTAAAGGGGTGCATAATTAGAAGGAATACAATAATATCACTATGGAAGAAAGGGGTATGATTTAAATTAATTGTTTCAGACATTGTTTTTTCTATGAAGTGTAAGTCCTAGCAGGATCAAGTATTTTATTTTATCGGAAATTCGCACACCTTTCTCGAAATTCGATAACGTAATACTATATGTAGGCAGAAAAATAAAATTACAGGCGACATGTAAAAAATCGTGCGAAATGTCGTCAAGCTTGGATAACCAGGGCCTCGGAGAGAAATTTTATAAGGCCGGGCGAAAATCTTTCCAGCCCCTTTCGTAAAGCCCAAAAGTTTCGAAAAAACAGGAGGGATGGAAGGAATTTTTTTTTTTTTTTTTTTGTAAAACTGCTGTTTAGAATTAACATTTCTTCCAATCTAAATCATTCTAGAATTGTGTATTCAAAATTTAGTCTAGTTAAAAAAATTATTTTAATTACAGATCTATAAATGAAATTCGTAACACATTCTGAAAAATTCACGGACGCACTTTAGCTGAACACGGGCCCAGGGACGACGCCCCCTCCGGCCCCCCTCTCTTAGGGCCTGTGGATAACTGTACTCAAATTATTGAATACCCAGTAAGTTAGCCCCCCCCCTTTACCCAATCCTAGATCCGCCACTGACATCGTGTTTTTACCATGAAAGAAAACAAACAGGTTATATCAATTAAGTAGCAAAAGTACTTATTTATTTATTTTTTAAATCCCTGCTCATAGATTCAGACAATATTGGTAGTGCATTTCCATAAGTTGTGATATCCATGGGAAAAATAAATTTAAAAAAAAAAGACTATTTTTAAAAACTCTTTAAAAAAGTGAAATTCAGCGGTTTTTAAGTTAGAAAGATGTTTCCTATTGTTAGAAAACCATCTAAAATACTGGTGTTTTAGTCAAATAAAACTAATAAAAAACACACCTATATTAGTATTAGTATAATAGAATCAGTCTATGCATTTAATATTTAAGAACTTTCTTCGGAGGGTAGCATGAAATAAAAATTTTCACCATTAAAAATTATAAAGATCATTACATTTTTCAAGTACAGTCAGTGCAGCGCAGACCATGGGCAGTGCCTGTGTGCGAAACAAAATGAAACGCCTATCGAGGTTTCTTACCTGTTTATCTATCTTCCCCCCTCCCCCCCCTTCGGAAAAAACAAAAACACATGTGAACTTACTTTTAATATTTTTGATCGTAAAAAAATGTTATTTTTGTTAGATACTAAAGAGAAGTAAGTAGTCTAACCAAATAATGACGTAAATAACTTACTCTTTCAACCGGCATATTTAATCCTTATCAGGGCTATTAATAAATTGCGGCAACCACGGCCAACGCCGCGCCGAAAGATCAGTCAAAATATCCTCGATATTAAGCAGCTCCTTGCGGCTAACTTAGCTGCGAGTATTTGAAACTTTATCACTTGAATATTTCTGTTTCTTTCTATATCAAATATATTTAAGCTTTCATATGAAACTGCAAAATGCTTGCAAGAAAAGTGAAGCATTATTTATTTATTTGGTCTTGTTCTTATTGCATTATTGGTCGAATTTTGTTAAAGTTAAGCAAAACTGCATTATTGCTTAGTGTTATTGCGAAAATTTAAGATTTTAGTGTGACTTGGATAGTTTTTGTTGCCAACTTATAAATACAGCATTTTTGCAGACAGTTTTTGAATCTTATTTCGAGTTCTTATTAGCAGCATACTACTTTTATAGTAAAAAATACACTTACGTTTCATTATTAGTATCACACTCATATCTGGGAGTACCGTAAGCCTCCGCAACCCTCCATAGTGTTGGGGGGGGGGGCTGAAGAGAGGGGGGGTCCCACGCAATGAAGTTTTTTAAAAATACGATGAAATAGTTACAGATTTGAATTTTCACTTTTTGTTTTTCTAAGGAAAGAGCAGAGCATAAGAGATAAAAACTGTTCTGCAACATCTTACAAAAGACAGGCAGAAAAACACACTTACAGATAGAACACATTCAAAAATTTACACAGTGTGAGTTCCCTTCCATTGAACTAACTCCCTTTGAACTCCATTGAATTCCTTTTTTCCATTGAACTCCCGATAACCATCCCTCTTAATTTAAATAACTGTAGTACTGCATTCTTAGATAAATCACTCATATGATACTTTAAATGCCTATATGTTCCTGACAAATTAGTACAGTGAAACCTGTGAAATTGACCACCTTTATAACTTGACCACCTGTCTAATTTGTATGTTGACCAGGTTATTAGGTAGAATTTGTCCAGGCCCGGGCTGGCCTACCCGGATGCGTCCGAGTGTGCCCTCTGCCTGAAGCGCCCACAAACCGATGCCCCCTTCATCTGTTTAGGTCTCGTTATTTAGACTGGTTTTTCTAGGCTTAGCGAGCAAGGCGTTGGCGATGTAGGCGACTGTCCATGGCATCGTGTTTCGAGGTACCTCGCATAGTTCTGTCCTCTTGAAAGAATGGTTTCGACCATTAATTTTACCAAATGGGGTAGAACTTAGGGTTTGTAAAGTACCCACTCAAAATCTGATTTCATAGAAATAAATATGTGAACTCAATCGTTTAAGAAGCATAGTTTTAAAGAAAAAAAAAAGCCTGTATGACCTCCCCCCTCTAAAATATTTTCTACTTACGGGCATAATTTCTGTATAGTTAAATTCAGTTATAACGTAAATCAAGCACCGAAATAATTCAGATGTTCTATTTGACACCGGACTTTTAATTGAAAAATCGACAATTCGAATCTCGACTAACATTAAAGATCCCCATGTAAATGCGGTCTGTAGAAATCCTCTTGATAATCTCTAGTACCATAGACGTAGCGTCGGGGTGCACGGGCCCCTTAACTTCGTCTGAAAATCTTTTGATTTAAAAAAATTATTTCAAAGTTTAAGAGAAACTTTCCTTTTCTGCACTTGAATTCGATTTGTGCCCAACCCCAAATTTTTCATTCAGGCGACGCTTATGCCCAGAAGTTCGATGGGTGCCCATACCAATGGGAATGTGTGTAGTGTATATGTATTAGAGGTGTGCCGGATATCCGTATCCGCAGGGTGCGAATTGACCGGGGGGGGATGCCGGGGATTGTCCCCGACTGAAGAATGCACTATCCCCGGCTAGAGAAATATTAATTGATCCCTGCCAGGGATACTATTTATCCCCTGCTGAAGAAATGTTAAATTAATCTCTGTTCCTACAAGTTCAACAGTACCGAACGATTTTAAGTACTGAGAATAGAAATTCTTCTTTTGTTTACTGGACAAAGGAGCGAGCTACAAACATCCCTTTGAAATAGATGTACACATGCCTGATGCTACTTCTCATTCTGTAACTGGGATCAGGTTTTAAAGGAAGACTGCGAAATGAATTAAAAAGCACTGCTCTTCCGCGAGCCGAATTTGAGGGTAGACGTAGAATCGACATAGGCAGGAATATATCTGCATAGAAAGTCGGGGGTCGACTTTTGTTTGAATTTACCGTGTTTACTCGTGTAATAGTCGCACTTTTTTGCCAATTTTTCATTGTGAAAGTCTAGGTGCGACTATTACGCGGGGAAATTTGCTACATAATATTGTACACTCTAATGCTAAAACATTAAGGGTGTAAAAAAATACATTACAGGAAATTAGATTATATGATTATGGCAACGCTACACTAGGGTGATCTGCCAAGGGGGCGTGCCGGTAGGAGGACTTTCTAAGGGGTTCTAACGCGTACAGGAAATTAGAAACTACCAATTGTTTCTATATCATGTTCTGCTTATTGAATAGTCTTTTCGCCAGTTTCATACTAGGGATGCACCGAATATTCGGTTGGTATTCGGTATACTGCCTATTCGGCAGACAAACCGAATATTCGGTTCGGCCGAATACTTTAATATTCGGCAACCGAATAGTAAACAAATTTTAATATTCAACAATTGGTAAACAAACACATTTTTTCTGCCAAGGGGGCGTGCCGGTAGGAGGACTTTCTAAGGGGTTCTAACGCGTACAGGAAATTAGAAACTACCAATTGTTTCTATATCATGTTCTGTTTATTGAATAGTCTTTTCGCCAGTTTCATACTAGGGATGCACCGAATATTCGGTTGGTATTCGGTATACTGCCTATTCGGCAGACAAACCGAATATTCGGTTCGGCCGAATACTTTAATATTCGGCAACCGAATAGTAAACAAATTTTAATATTCAACAATTGGTAAACAAACACATTTTTTTTTATATACCATGAATGAAAGTTATTGTATAGTACCATAGAACAAAATTAATTCAAATTATACTTAGGAATATCACATACAAAGTAATTTTAGTGTAAGAGAAAACACTCAGATATTAAATTTAAATATTGTTGTTTTGCAATTTTCTTAAATTGTATGACACATTACATTAACCTTACTATTACTAACGCATTTAAATATGAAACAGTAACCAGAAAAAAAAAAAAAAAAAAGAAAAACAACTCATTAAGTGTTCACGAATGTGGATTGTCAATTAACTGCTAGTTTTTTTAATTAAATAGGCAGGTTTAAAAGAATGATCATAATTTCACGAATATTTAAAAGGTAGTTAATAATACAGGGTGTGCCACAATTCCCTTCCCAGTCTGGAAGGCTTATAAAAATATATATTACCAATACAACAACAAAGTTGACTTTACTGGATAAAGAAATGTTACAAGTTTTGTTTTATACATGTTCAATATGTGAACCTTTTGTGAAGCGGCAGATATCAGTTCTGAAGTCAAATTCTTCCCTCCCCACACTCGCTTAAACATGTCGCGATCAACAATAGTGAATGTGGTTGTGATTCTTTGGTGTAAATCTTTCATGAACTTTCATGAATGTATCATGAGGCATAAAGAGGCACTAACACACAATCTTTTATGTAACCCCATTAAAAAAAAAGTCGCATGGAGTTGGCTCCAGAGAGCAAAAGGACCATGGAAGAAGGCGATTGTCGGCATCAGAACCTCGACCAATCCAACAACGAGGAATCTCGTTTTCTGTGAAACAAAACTTGTAATGTTTCTTTCTCCAGTAAAGTCAACTTTGTTGCTGTATTGGTAATATTATTTTTTATAAGCCTTCCAAACCGGGGAGGGCATTGTGACACACCCTGTATAAAGAAACACTTAGATATTAAACTTTGCAGTACTTTAATTTCTGAAGAGTTTTAAACTATATTAAATATTGTTTTGCTTAAAAACAAGCTAATTAAACGAATCAGTGCACAATCAAAGTTTAATAACAGTTTAATAAAGTTTAACCAAATATTCGGTATTCGGCCGAATATTCGGTTAAAAATTCAACCGAATATTCGGTATCCGTTATTCGGCAAAATATGGTATTCGGTGCATCCCTATTTCATACAAAAACATTTGGTACATTTTCATAAACATAAAATTCACTAATAATCTTTGTGAAAAGTTTGACAAAAAATTCGGACAACATAATACACAATTCATAATAATCTTCTAGATTTTTCTAATATTCATTTACTAGATGAAGGTCAAATACGCGACGGCCACTTTTATGCGGGGAAAATATTTTGACGATTTTTTCTGCTTCCAAACGGGGGTGAGACTGTCATGCGAGGGCGACTATTAGGCGAGTAAACACGGTAAGTCACTTACCAGACATGTTGGTGGCTGCATTTGTCATGTAATACCTAGCATATTATGTGAGTGAAGCCCCTTTCTCTCTCTCTTTCTTTCTTTTTTTCCCCCAAATGTCCCTTCCTGGAGAATGTTGCTTTTCAAATGTCCCCCCCTGGAGAAAATGTTCAATTCGCACCCTGCGTATCCGTAATCTTATCCGCGGATATTTCAAGAAAAAAAAGATCCGTATCAATATCTGTAACCGTATGAGCAAAAAAACTTTATCCGTGGCAGGATCCGCCAGAACGAAAAAAAAAAAAAACCGGATCCGCTTTTTTTTCAGCGGATCTTCCACGAATCTTTTAATGGCTTTTCAGAATAAGTCAAAAGAATTTAAAAATCAAATTACTCTGTTATATTAATTTTTTGGTAATTTAATGTAAGTTTTATTGTTAAAAGCTTAATAATTACCGTTTATCATTTTGCCCCCCACCATGGCCTAGTGGATAAGACACTGAACAAGGTTGGGGGCCGAAGTGTGAAGGTCCTGCATTCGGGTCCAGTCGCGCGGCTGTCGATCTAACAGTCTGGAGTTTTGGGCGGCTTTCTCTAGATGTAACGTGTATGTGGGTTAGAACTCCTTAGAAAATCCTCCCCCCTCCCCGTCGTAGGCAGATGCTTCTAATGTAGGCTTGCCGAATCACAAAATAACTGTTTACCACCTTTTAGTGAATCTTCTTTTTTAGCACAAAAGTCCTTCGTTTAAATTAGTATTAGTAATTTAAAGCTATTAGCATTACTACTAGCATTACTATTAGCATTACTATTAGCATTACTTACTATTGGCGTAACTTGGTAAGCATTTTGAATATTTCTACGTGGTGGGTTTCATCTGCTTCCCAAATACTAAAGGGCTCCATCTCTTACTCTTGCTATGGAAACTGTAATTTTAGAGCTTAACCTCCCAACCAGTGGAGCCGACTTCATGGGTGCACCGGGGCTCAAGCACCCAAAGACAAAACCACTTGGATGTGGAGCAATCAAACAATTTTAAGCACAGCTATAGTTACTGAAAAAACACTCAAAATACTGGTGTTAAACGATAAAGTAATTAAAAAACTTTGTAAAAAACACACATAAGAAGTAAAAGGAAAAAGGATACGCGTTTCGTTCAAAAATTGTTTTGAACTTCTTCAGTCCAAGCTCTTCGACGTAAAGAACACAGGGAACTGAAAGGAGAAAAAAAAACAAGCAAGATGTTGCCACAAGGGGCAAAGAAAAGTCGAACAAAACCACGGAGAGGGGAGAAAAAAATTAAAAAGGGGGATAGAAAGGAAAGGAAAGAAGCACAAAAAATACAGAAATAAAAAAGGAATAAAGAAAAATAATAAAAAAGGGAACACACAAGTACAAACACACACACAAAAAAGAGAAAACAGAACAAACAAACAAAAAACAAATAGCACACTTTTTTTTTTTTTTTTTTTTTTAAATAAAAACCACGAACAGGACAGCACAATAAATATATATATTAATTTTTTTTTTTTTTTTTAAATAAAAACGAAAAAGAAAGACAGTAACACACGTACATACACATTAAAGGAACAGGGGGGGGGGAAAGGGGGGGGGTTAGACGAAGAAAGTGAAAAGAACCTTACAACAGCAACTTCCAAGCAGAATGAACGAAAGGAACGGAAGAACCATCGTTCACAAGACGATCTAAGTGCTGGGTAATGGAAAAACCTTCCAAAACCTTCCTTGTGAATCTTGTGATTTGGGCTATATTGGTCAGACCAGAAGAGCTCTCAAATTTAGGCTCAAAGAGCATGAGAGATATGTCTCTAAGCACGATCTTTCCAAATCTTCTATTGCCTCACATTGTTGGAATTCCAATCATCGATTTCAGTTTTCTAAGGCTAAGATTTTGTGCACTCCTCAGTCTTTGTCCCATCTGGATTTTTTGGAAGGTTTTTCCATTACCCAGCACTTAGATCGTCTTGTGAACGATGGTTCTTCCGTTCCTTTCGTTCATTCTGCTTGGAAGTTGCTGTTGTAAGGTTCTTTTCACTTTCTTCGTCTAACCCCCCCCCTTTCCCCCCCTGTTCCTTTAATGTGTATGTACGTGTGTTACTGTCTTTCTTTTTCGTTTTTATTTAAAAAAAAAAAAAAAATTAATATATATATTTATTGTGCTGTCCTGTTCGTGGTTTTTATTAAAAAAAAAAAAAAAAAGTGTGCTATTTGTTTTTTGTTTGTTTGTTCTGTTTTCTCTTTTTTGTGTGTGTGTTTGTACTTGTGTGTTCCCTTTTTTATTATTTTTCTTTATTCCTTTTTTATTTCTGTATTTTTTGTGCTTCTTTCCTTTCCTTTCTATCCCCCTTTTTAATTTTTTTCTCCCCTCTCCGTGGTTTTGTTCGACTTTTCTTTGCCCCTTGTGGCAACATCTTGCTTGTTTTTTTCTCCTTTCAGTTCCCCGTGTTCTTTACGTCGAAGAGCTTGGACTGAAGAAGTTCAAAACAATTTTTGAACGAAACGCGTATCCTTTTTCCTTTTACTTCTTATGTGTGTTTTTTACAAAGTTTTTTAATTACTTTACAGCTATAGTTAATTTTGTTGAAAACTTGTATTGGAATTTTGGGAAAAAATCAATAGTTTTCTTCAAAATAAAGATCGTTTATGAGATTTCTAAAATCTACAATAAGATCTGAATTTTTCTCTATTGTTTTACTGATCTGCTTAACAGGATGGTCGGGTACATGTAATTAGGAATAATTCATTTAAATTATAAAATATGTTGATTTATGTTTTGTAAAAGTTTTTACTCCCATTTGTGCATTAAAAAATGTAAAGCTATTGCATTAAATAGCATATATTTTTCTTTAAAAAAAAAAAAAAAAAAAAAAAAAAAAAAAGAGTTTGTAATCATTCCCTCAGCCCTCGAAAAACTGCTCTTTCTAGAGTACCCACAAACGTTTTGCGAAGTCAGCATCTCTGCCCCACCTCTTAGTTACTCTATGGTATTTATATATTATTCATGAATTTTTAGTGTGTAAAAGAACATCATCATGTTACGATACAGAAGCTTTTCTGGAAGTTTCTCAACTGCCCTAGATTTATCGTTTCTTACAGTGTCTAATACAGCTTGTGAAGAGACATCCTAAAAATTTTCGAGTGTCTAAACCACTTAGTTTTTTCGAATTACTGATTTAAATATGACAACAAAAGGTTCTGTAGATTTGAAAAGCTACTTGGTATGGTAGTAGCGTTTAGATAATTTAATACTCATAAAACCCTGTTAAGATTATTAAAAATGTGATTTTAACCGCTATTTTTTTAATCCATGCATTAAACAGGATCTGAAAGTTATAATTGGGGCAGATTACTTCACCCATTGTGCATGAAATTATTGCTTCTAGAAGATGTATTCTTCAAACCAATTTCCGAACAAAAAGATCAGTATCCGTATCTGCGGATGACAACAAATTATCCGTTTTCAAATCCGTATTCGCAGATATAAAAAACATATGATCCGTTTTCATATCCGTATCCGCGGATCTAGCTTTTTAACGATCCGGCACACTTCTAATATGTATGTATGTATGTATGTATGTATATATATATATATCTTGGTGCACCCCTCTGGATGAAATCCTGCCGGCGCCCTTGGCGGAGGAATGCGTGCGGAGGGGGTGGGTCGCCATTGTAAGTTCTCCTTTGTTGGTGGGATGAGGTAGCGTGCCTATATACTAGGAGAGTGGCGACAATGGTTGAAAAACCAGTCACTGAGAGTGCGCGAGCTTGAGATTTTTACCAGGTTTAGGGTTACCGATAAATGGCTGCACTTCAGCGGTACTCGCCCATGTGGCGTTTTTTCTTTTTCTTTTTTTTTTTTTTTATCGTGCAGTAGATTGAGATGCTATCGAAGCGATAGCGTTTAATCTATAAGGTACTTGAAGAATAAAGATATTTAAAAAAAATAATAATATTTCAAACTGTAATCGTGTATATTTTTTAATGCTGAAATTTTTTGAAATAGAAATATTTTACTAATTTCTTTCAATAAGAGATAATTTTCCATGCAATATTTTCGATGAAACTTATGATTTTGGATTACGAATAACATTCGATATATTTATGTTTTAATATAAAATTTTATAGAAAATGCAGTTTTTAGGAAAACAAGTACTATCACTTTGACGCAATTAATTCAGTTATAAAACCTCATTTAGGCTGTTGAAAGATATTTAGATTTTTTAACTGTATATAACATTTATAATATTAAGACTTTTTATAAAACACTTTAAAAATTAAAAATTTATTTTAGTTGCATTGTTGTCTGTATGTTAAGCAATAAATTTAGGATGTCTGAAGACAGCCTAAAATCTTTTATGGAAATAAAAATAATACTGCTATTCAAATTTCCTGTTAAAGCATTCTAACACTAAAAAAAAACAGTGCCATTGCTTAAATTATATTAGAGAAAATAAATCAATATTAGATATTTAGTACTATTACTAATTTAAAGCTTGAAGTACAAATGATGAAAAAAAAAATAAATAAAGCAATTTATAAATATGTTATTTTGTTTACACAAAGCACACTAGATCTATCTGACGAAAGGGAGAAATGCCTTAGGGGGAAGACTTTTTTAATGGATTTCAAGAAGTTGTATTTCATGACAACAGGGGAACCCCCCCCCCCCAAACTCCAGACCATTATTCATATTCCAGCCATATACCAATATGTTCAATGTTTTATCCACTTACAATGCATCGGCCACATTTTACTAATTGGAAATTTTTTGTACGGTGTCCGTATAAAAATTCAATTATTATTTTTTTTTTTCGATTTAATCTCCTGAAAATTTTTATCGATACTATAAAATTCTGGTTTTTTTACGTGACTTTCCTATTTATTGTATATGATCAATACTGTAAAATCACTTATTTTCACTTATTATTATCACTTATTTAAAAATGAAAGTGTACGAATAATTCAGATATTGGTTAAACTCTTAAAAGAAAGCTTCAACTTTGACATATTAAATGACACCTAGTATAAATCAACAAAAATTAACACATGTTATTCAGTTATATTTTTTAATTTCATACAAAATTATAAAAGCGTTTAAGACCCACACGAACACACACACACACACAAAAGGATGGAGAGAGAATGAATGCTATTATACATTAGATTCTTTTCACTTTCAAACAGACAGCCGTGAATTGGCGAGTATAATTCTAGGCCAATCTCAATAAAAATATCGCCAAACATGACATTTTCATTTTATGAAGTTTAAACAGTAAATATTATCATTATACGCAACCCTATGATATAATTTCTGTTGTATATAATTTTTTTTAAGTTTCACAAAGTTGGAACACCAATTATAATGTGTTCGTAACAAAACAAGTAGAACAAAGGTGTATTTTAAGAGAGAAAAGAGTCATTCACAAACGAAACTATCACAAAAGTTTGTTATTTACAAATTACTTAGGAAAATCTCTTCTTTGAAATTTATTCGCCACAAATCGTCAGACATTTAAAAATGAAGAATCGAAACAGAAAATTAATGAAATTATTTATTCGTCAGAAAAAGCGTTTTATACCAAGACCATTTCAAAACGCAATGCTTTTTCAATGGGGAGAAATCTGGACACTGCCTGGGGCGGTAAAAGTAGCTGCCTGACCAATGAGGGGATGACTTGTCGTTGTCATCACTCTCCTAGTATTGAGGCACGCTAGGATGAGGGGCACAATGTTAAAAATTTTGGAACCGCTGCTTTAGTGTATCTGCAAGGAAGTACGGTCGTGTATTTGTAAGGAAGGAGTCGTATCAGGGGATTTTTAACATTTTAATAGTAAAGTAATAAAAAATTGTTCAATATTTTATGAAAATTTTCACTGTATTCCCAAGGCCTCCCAAGGTAATTTCCGAAAGGTTCGAATGCGTTCAAAGGTCCTATTGATGAGGAACTAAACTGTGATAGAAAACCTACAGCAGCTTTTAAAAGCGGTAGATTGCGCTAATTCGCGATAGGTAGGCTCGAAGACGACGCTATAACTGAGTTAAGTAAAATGCGCGGGCGCGAGTTTATTACAAACACTTGTCAGTGCGTTATCCTAACTTATCAGTGATTTAAGTGAATAACTCTTTTATCCGAGAAAATTGATCAAATTTCTTAAGAAATATGGATGCTATATAAAAGGGCTATTTTAAATACTTGGGTTATATATTTATTATCTGAAAACATGGCCACATGGAAAATGCGGCGGTTACTTCTAGTTTAGATCCAGTTGAGGTATAAAAGCTTATACTATAACTATGGGAAGGGTTTCATCTCCTTCCCAAATACTAAAGGTGTCCCATAAATACCGCCCAAATTCTGCACAGTCAGATTTCTTTTTGGGAATACATAAAAGTGGCAAAAGAACCATAACTGTACGGCCCGTAGTTTTCAAGAAAAGTGCGAGAAAAAAGTAGAAACGTCATTCCCGGTGCACGAAAGGCGCCTTTATTGGAATTATGAACATAGGTTTTTTTTTTTCATATGCTTGCATAAAATGATGCTCAAAATGTCCACTGTGCATATCGAGGCTTGCATACGTGCGCAGTGCGCATACGGCCAACTGCTTACGTTCCATCTGGTACCCACATAAATACACCAACACGAAGGGGAGGAACTGGATCACTATTTGTTGTAATTAGGACTCGATAAATCAATTCTTTCAATCGTTTTCATTGAAAGGAATCCATAGGTGCCAGATTGTAGCGGCCATAACACCGAGTCCCCCATATGTAATCCAGTATCCAATTTAATGTTTCTAGTTGTTTCTCCTCGCACCGGATGCGACGTATTTTGTTTTCCCCATTTTTCTCGAAAACCATAGATCGTACAGGTACAGTTCTTTGGGCATTTTTTATGTACTCCCAGCGAGGAATCTGGCTCTGCAGAGTTTGGGAGGTATTAATGGGACACCCTGTATAGGGAGGTTATTGATAAGTTAACTTTAGAATTATTTCAGCCGTCCGTCGTCAGTCAGGTTGTCACCATGTATATACTTATTGTGTGTAATTGAAAATGTGTATGTATATTTCGTTATATGCAATACATTTCCTAAAATAGTCTAAATGTATTCAAATATCTAAACGCAACGTGGTCAAAATGAAGTTTACTTAATTTTCCCTACCAAATCCTCAAAACTTGACAACTATTGTACAGGAATGGATGCCACGGCTTTTTGATGGGTCAGTCCGTCGCCCTCCTTAAACACCCAGCACGACCTGAATTTGTCCCAAAATATAGCTCAAAACCTTTAAGTTGATCACTTCCAGAATTTTTCCTATGTCTTTTTTTCTAACAACTTTTATATATTTTTTCTATTTATTGCTTCCCATCCGCACTGAATACATAGTACAGTATACACTACCATATTGTTCTGTCAATCAATACTGTACATGACAAAGCGCTTTTAGATGCCCCTTTGAACATTGTTGTCAAAGCTTGGTAGCAGACAATTCTTTGAGACACCCCTCCCCCGCCCCCAAACCAAAATTACAAATACTAAAAATTCAATAAATCACGCTTGTAAAGAGACTATTAAAAAACGAACTAAAACCCAATAATAGCATTTTAGTAATCTTGGTAAGTGCAGGCTCGAATCTAAATCGCACTGAATGTGCACAATGAATCTGTAGCGCCGTATACCTTCCTTTTTTTCTAATCTTTACAATTATGAACATTCATTAACTTTGTATCATAACTGCAAGGGATGACGTAAGAAACTGGTAATTACATATATAATTCAAAGGAAGCCCCAGAAAAATGTTTGAGCCTCGAACATTTGCAGTCATATACACATGTTCTTTTAATTCTCCCTTGTTATAAGATATCTGTTCACTTTTATTAATTTTTAAACCACTTCACAACCCAACTACTTACTCAACTTCGACCAAATTACTCTGCAGGTAAAATATATTTTCTATTGATGTTGAATGAGCTGTACAACTAGTCAGCCAATTCTAAAAGTTATAATAATCTTTGATATTCTTATTTGTAGAACGGTTTTTGTTTTCCAAAATACTCTACCAATGGGCAGGGCTAGTTTTTTAGTACGCCATAGATATTGATCATAGGCATATTTGTTTATTTTTAATTCTGAAAGTTTAGAAGAAGAAAAAAACTTGGACATAATATCGAATTTTCTTTTTTTTTATCATGTGAATTCGGCTAAACAGCGACGACAACCGTTGTTTCCGTTAACGTTCCAGCTGTCCCGCAGTGGACTGGGTGCTAAACTCCGTTCCCATAAGAACACGGCAAGTGAAGCAGCACCCGGCTTGGCCAGTGCTTGGGAGGGACTTCCCCCTCTCCGCCCGTCCGCTGTGGAACCGTGTACGCTAATGGGAGCTGGTGCACGTAAAATCCGTCGTGGCTCCAAAGTCCTCCAAGTTGTTAAACGATACCTCTGGGGGTGCCGATTTCAGGGGGTTGGTCCTTCCTCTGGAATTGGTTCAAAATTACGGGACCCCGAGCTAAGACGGACTTCCTCCCACTGGGGCTCATTGAAATGGAAGCTGCTCCTTCAGCCCATCGCTTGCCTATATAGGGGGACCTGTCACCGCAACGCGGTTGCCAGAGGGCATTAGCAACAACAACGTTCCAGCTAGGCTTACTCAAAATCATGAATATAATTAAATAAATTTATTTTTTACATTAATGGGTCGCAAAAAGTAATCAAAATAAATTTCCTCTGAACAAATAAAGCAAATTTACTGCTCATGATATTCCATGTAAGTCCAATTCCAACATTTTAGGCATACTTTCCGTTTTGTTATCATTGTATATAAGAAATGTCAAACTGAATTCATTCTTCTGATAGTTTGGATTTCAGTTCTGTATTTGTTAATTTACTAGTACTTAAAACATTCAACAATTATCATTAAGAAGGATTTACGTCATTGTTTCTAAGAGGGTAACAGTATTACTTAATATTTCACTATGGGGGATAACCAAAATTAAATAACAGAAAAAAAAATTTAGACTAAAGCTCTTAGATGTTTATTATAGGACATTTCTATAAATTAGTAACTGTAAATGTGAAAAATAAGCAAACACACACATGCATAACATTTAACCAAATCTATTGAACTGAAATGTTTTGAAAGGCAAAAACAGAATATTGCTGCAGAAAACTGCTTGATTCTGGGGTTCGCCGTTTAAAAGTCCAGTGCATATGTCGAAAGTTCTAGTAAACAATCCACTTGTCAGGATAGAACGCAAATTTTATAGCTTCTTGAACTTCGTCGAACAATCTGGTGTACAAAATTCACAGGCACTAACAGCCAGTAACTTGCTTATAACAGTCCACTTAGTATAGAAGCTTTCTCAGATGCTCCCCAGGCTAAAATTCAGTGGAAATTCCCGAGGAAAATCAAACAGTTCCTCAGGATCGAACAATGAAGAATTCACACACAGCATGCAAAAACAAGCTTCTCAAAAAAATTCAAATTATCTCTTTCAAAGCACAGAACGCAGAGCATTATGCTCTCAGCAGAATGGGCATACCTTTTGTCGTGCATTCGAAAAAAACCGGGATCTCCAGAAAGACCCCGAACAATCGCGTTCTAATTGCGTCATAGAAATGTTAATACGTAGCACAAGGCTATTGTGTAATACTAATGCAGGAAAAAAAGTTACAGATCTTATTAGTAAAATCGTTCCAAATGCCCAAAAGGTTGCCAAGTTTTTAGGCTATATACTACTAAATTTGTCCCCAAAAATAAGTCTCCATAAGTTAAGTCAGCTAAGCTAGCACCAATATTTCTCGAGAATTCGAAAAAACCCGATGTTTAGCAATGGGGAAACTCAAAGCTTGCTATCTCGCTTTCTAGTTAACCGATTTAGATGAAAATGTAAAATTTAATTATTTGACGCGTAAAATACGAATTTTAAACTGCTTTAATCCCCAGAAGAGCGGATTACCCCAAAAATTCGTAACAATAGAGTGCAGCATTACAATAGCCTGATTTCACTCAATAGCGTTAATCATCGTGCACTTTTTTAACGAGTCAATTTTACATGACAGCTGACAGGCAATTTATTATTATTGATTTTTAAATGCTTGAATATCATACACAATTTACTGATGCCAATATATAGATTCAAGACGCCAGAAAAAAAAAATTGCAGCTATTCTATGCCTTCCATCCTTAGCATTATTGTGCAAATTAAAGTGTCTTTTCTTACTAAATCGACGATGCTGAGCAAATTTGTAATTGACTTTTTTCCCATATCTCTAATCCTTTTTGAGATAAGAACGGTAACTTCGAATTCAACCGCCAGAGGGCGCTGTAAGCTGTTTTTTGCGTAGGGCATTGAAACTTTACTATACCTAGGCCTCACTTTTATGACTGCAGCTCTTGCCGTTCAGAAATTATTGGGGTGACAATTGCTGGAGCAGCGCATTGATGTGATCGAGTCACAAGAAAAAGGAATTTCAGAGAGTAAGCTATTGATTACTTTGGTCGTGGGAAACCCAAAAGCAGATTTTAAAGCAAATAAATTTTACTATGACAAATTCAGAAAGCATGAAGTATATCAGGATAAATGCTTTTTTGTCAGATGAAAGAAATAAAGTAGAGAAAGAATTATTCTCGGAAAGAGAAAAAAGAATGAAACAATCCGGAATTTCTAAATCATATTTTTTAAAATTTTAAAACTATGTTTGTATAATTGCTTATGTATAAGTATACAGTTTCATAAATAATAAAACATTATTTTTTTCGTGATGTTTTTGGCTATCAAATGTTTATACTTCTTCGAGCGCCCACCTCTCTTAACGACGATTTTTCCCTGAAAGGCGGGTGGTCGCTCCCGAGAAGTTTCACTGTAAGTTTCATCAAAATTTCATCGCCCCAAATCAATTTAATCAAAATTTCTTTCCTCACCCTTCCCAGAAACGGCATAGTGACATTCAGAGATGACAAACTGGTCCAATTAAAATAGCGTTAAGACATAAATAACAGTTTAAAAATATAAACTTAAAATGTATATTTGATTAAAACACATGTGTTAAAAATTAGAAACTGACTAAAACATTACATTCGTTAAAACAACCATTATTCATAAAATTTTTACTATCATTAAAACAATATACTGCACTAAAATAATATAAGACACTTTCAAATTAACAGGATGCTCGCCCAAAAATAACTTAATGCGATACAACTGAATCCAAGAATGTTACTCATCTTCCCTATACTCAGCGAGTTTGCAGTTCTGAAGCACAGTCATTAGCAGTCAATACAGTCGACCGACCGATTCCAGTTGCACTAACAGGCACTGATACTTTGCCCGGAGACTTGGGATCAAGGATGGCATCAGTTATCCGGACACTTTTCGATAGTACTAACACAATCTTTTCAACTGTTGAAGTCAAGACTCTGTTCTAACCTATTCACAATTCACTTTACATCCACCGGCATCGGATAAGCCCCCATCTTGTGGTGTCGCCGTCAAGGGGATGATTAAGACACCATACGTTTAAAATCAACAACAGCTTTATTAAAAAACTTGAACATCCACCATCGAAAAGGGTCACAAATAAAATCAACTATCACATTAAAACCTGTATCATCACTCAGAATATACACTATCACATCCAGACATATCAACACTCACTACATTTTTTTACAAAAACATCACATGGCTAGCGTTGCCAGGCGTCCGGATAAAGCCGGACATATGCTTTTTGATTGCGTGTCCGGATTTTGTCAGGCTTTTTTACTTTGGCTGATTAGTAATAAAGTACTTGAACTGATTTGGCATTCGATGTTATTTATATTTCATTAGAATTTAACAAAATTCATGGTAATAATCAAAAAAGCTCGCAAAAAAGCATTTTTTGTTGTACCTATTAATACTGAGACAAAATCCTCAATATTGTAGGCTGTCCGGCCTTTTTACCCAAATGTCCGGGCAAATTGGCTGGTCTGTCCGGCAATTTGGTTTGGCGACCTGGCAACCCTACACATGGCACACACCTCTCTTCTCAAGAAAACTGCCGACTCATCACGAGTGATCATAAAATCATCGTTTCCCTGTGTCGTTCGTAGCGCCAGGCAGTGTTCCCAACTCTCACAAAATTTTCTCCCTAAACCTCCAACCCAAAACCCCTAAAATCCCCAGAATTACTGGGAAATTTCCCTTAAAAAATCCCCCCCCCTTTCGCCCAAGTCTTGGAATATTTTTGATAGTATTTTTTCTTATCTGTAGCTTTGGGCATTTTAATTAATTGCTTGGTGATACACGAACAAATCAAAAATGTAAACAATAATGAATAATGATCGACGTATTTTTAGTAAACGTAACCACAGTATAACCCCTAATTCTCACAGGTATGTTTATATTTGTGGTTGACACAGGTAAACACCATAGTGATATTCGCGTTTTGTTTGTTTGTTTTGAATTGTTCTTGAGGTTTCTGACTGCAATCTCGAGGATGGTCTTATACCCCTGAATATCCGTTTTGACATTTATGAATTCCAAATAACATTTATTAATGACAAAGAGCACAACAGATGTACAAACACAGAAGAAGGGGGTGGAAATGACAACCATGGGTTAACGGGATTCGAACCCGAGACCTCACCGCTCGCAGGCGGCTGGCAGAGATGGGTGCGCAAACCCTCGCAGCCATGAGATCCCCTATTCGCGTTTTAATCAATTCTGCACTCTTAATAACAAGCAACCGTGCTAGATGCCACTAAGCCGCTATGTCAGAAATGAATGTGATTGGTTAGATTTGGTACTTCCGAGCCTATAACATCACATCTTCATATTTTTAAGTTAAAAAAACTGAATATTCAAAGTTTAAAAAAACCTGACAATACCCCTAAAAATATAACACCCCTAAATAAAGCCCATTTGACTCTTTTAACCCCTAAATTAGGGGGAAAACCCCTAAGTGGCAACCCTGGCGCCAGTATTAATACTCTAATCTTTAGTTTACACTCGCTGGCCGTTTACGGTAAGAGGGAAAGGGAAAGCACATGAGTGTCTGGGATAATTCCCACATCTGTATACATTTTAATAATTGCGTGTTTATTGTGGTAATATTTTTCATATAGGTAATGCAAAGCGCTTTTATTAAAAAGTGGCGCTTTTCATACAAGTCTAGAAATATAGGTATAGATCTACCAGGTAACTGGATGCTCTGATCCCCCTTGTGGTATACCATGATTTTGCAGATATATTTTATTGTTATGTATGATATAATTATTATACATAATAAATTTAGATAGACTATTGAAATAATTCACATCAACGTAGGAGGGTATCAAAATATTATTAATACTATTTATAAATAATTCATTGATAACATTGTAAAAGGCGTCATGAGCAATATTATTGAATAGGTCTTTAAAATCATCTATATAAATAAAATTAGACTTTTGTCTGTACATTTCTTGGAATTCAAAAATTTTGCGATTTCTATCCGTTTCAAGCACCCGGGAATCCGATGCGACCCTCAAAAAGAAGTTTGTCTGTCTGTTATTCTGTCATTCTGTCATTCTGTCCGTGACGCTTTTTTTGTTTAAGCATCACGTAAAAACGACTGAAGCGAATGATATGAAATTTGGTTTCATGATAGGTGGTCACTCAACTTAAAACACAGGCGTCAAATTTTTAAAAAATCTTGATTAGATTTTCAGATTTTGCGAAAATCGTTTCAAACTGCGTAAATTTGTGTTCAAGCATCACGCAAAAACGACTGAAGCGAATGATATGAAATTGGGTGTCATGATAGGTGGTCACTCAACTTAAAACATAGGCGTCCAATTTTTAAAAAATCTTGATTGGATTTTGAGATTTTGCGAAAATCCTTTCAAACTGCGTAAATTTGTGTTCGAGCATCACGTAAAAACGCCTGAAGCGAAAGATATGAAATTGGGTGTCATGATAGGTGGTCACTCAACTTAAAACATAGGCGTCCAATTTTTAAAAAATCTTGATTGGATTTTGAGATTTTGCGAAAATCCTTTCAAACTGCGTAAATTTGTGTTCAAGCATCACGCAAAAACGACTGAAGCGAATGATATTAAATTGAGTGACATGATAGGTGGTCACTCAACTTAAAACATAGGCGTCGAATTTTAAAAAAATCTTGATTAGATTTTCAGATTTTGAGAAAATCGTTTCAAACTGCGTAAATTTGTATTCAAGCATCACGCAAATACGACTGAAGCGAATGATATGAAATTGAGTGACATGATAGGTGGTCACTCAACTTAAAACATAGGCGTCTAATTTTTAAAAAATCCTGATTGGATTTTGAGATTTTGCGAAAATCCTTTCAAACTGCGTAAATTTGTGTTCGAGCATCACGTAAAAACGACTGAAGCGAAAGATATGAAATTGGGTGAAATGATAGGTGGTCACTCACCTTAAACTATAAGCATCTAATTAAAAAAAATCCATCAGATTTCGAGATTTTGTGAAAATCGTTTAAAACTGAGTGAATTTTTGTTCCCGTATTACGTAATAACGACTAAAGCGAATGATATGAAATTTGGTCACACGATAGATGGTTGCTCAACATAAACTATAGGAGTCCAATTTTTAAACATTTTTATTAGATTTTGAGATTTTGTGAAAATTCTCTCAAAATACGTTTATATTTCTTCAAACATCACGTAATAACGACTAATACGAATGATATGAAATTGAGTGATAGGATAGGTAGCTGCTAATCTTAATTTATAGGCGTTGAATTTTAAAAATATTTTGATTACATTTTGAGATTTTGCGAAAATCGTTTTAAAATGCTGACAATTTGTTCCAGCATCACGAAATAAAGACTGCAGGGAATGAAACGAATTTGGGTGCCATGATAGGTTGTCACTCAACTTAATTTCTAGGCTTCAAATTTTTCAAAAATGTTGATTAAATTTTAATATTTTGCGAAAATTATTTCAATATGCGTAAATATTCGTTCGCGCATCACATAATTACGACTAAAGCGAATGAAATGATATTACTTAGTTACACTCTAACCTGTAATATTTTAACAATACATGAAAATTATAACTTTGCTTTCTTTACTTTGGCAACATACTACATCCATTCTATGTACTCCTACAATGCTGACGAAAGTTCTTGCTTTTTGGAAATTTTCATTCACTAACCCGTCGAGGACGGGTACTTCAGCTAGTAGTTATATAAAGAGGTAACATTTCTAAGATTACATATGAAGGGTCCACGGGAAGAACGATGAGAGTCCACTTTTCGTCAATGTTGAGGTTTCTACTGCATTTTGTTGTTCATTAGTGGCACTATTAATATCCGAACCCATAAGGGGAAAGAACGATGAGAATACACTGAAAAAATAGCCCAAAGATACAGTTTACTGGGGAAGAACGTGGAAAGTCCCGTGCGCTTTTCGATTTTTTGGAAAATCAGCTGTATTGGACTCTCATCGTTCTTCCCGTGGACCCTTCATATGGTATTGCGAAGATCATAATTGTTTCCTATAGAGTTATCATTACTTTTTATATAATACTCATACATAGCAGACAGTATCTTTATTAATAGTTTACTTGCTACATTACTGTATGTATTACATTCTATTGTAACAGTTCTAAACTTTAATGGTGTTTTATGAAATTTAGGAATTAGTACAATTTAAGGATAATTTAAACTGCTATGTTATAAGTTGAGAAGTTTATAGAAAGCCAGAATTTTTTTTTGCAGACAACAATAGATAGATTAGTGGAGGAATAGACACTATTATTTACAACTGAAGAACCAAACAAAGTAGTATAACTGTTTGCACATAAATGCATAATTATTGGAGGACTTATCTACTTAAGTAATGATGAAGTGCTGCTTTAGAAAGTCTATGTGTGTATCAGTGGCGTAGCAAGAAATTTTTCGTGGGGGGGGTTACGACTACTGCAACTTACATATATGTATATACGTGTGTGCAATAAGGTAGTCAAGAATATACATTTTGTACCGCAAAAAATTCCTCATGGGGGTGTGACCCCACTATCCCCCCCCCTGGCTACACCCCTGGTGTGTATGAATATTATTATTAACATTAGTTTTGTGTTTAACATGTTTAGCAATATTATGCTTAAAGGTTGCAACTACTTTCACTTTCCATGCATTGAAAGCTTAAATAGGAGTGTTGTATTTTATGGCAGTATTGTATATGAAGTAATGTAAATCATAAGAAAACTGAGTTACTATGCCACATATTGAGAGTTTCGATGGTATCCTCTGTTTGGTGCCTTTTCTGCATGAGTTTTTGGAATTGTAAAGCTTTTATTATGGGAAGGTCCCCAGTAATAATGTGTCCATAATCCCTGTTAATGAAGTTCCTATAGTGATTTTCAATGCATATACAGGGTCGGTGGTGTATCCAAAGGTTTATACAATTTAGAGAAGGAGTTATGGTTAAATATGTTCCTACCTAAAGGTAGGGGATATTTAAAAGACTTTTTAAGAGTTAAATTTTTAATGGGAAAGTAAATGTTGTTAGTGGATAAAATATTATTGAAATTTAAGTTATTTAATGCAGGATTTGAAAAATTAACTTTAAGCTAGAATTAGCAGATGTATTAATTTTATTGTTAGCCAGATTTGCAGTTGTGTTGTGAATTAAGGCCAATTATCTGCACGAGGGATCTAGGCCTATGAGTGGAGTGCCCTCCGTGGGGGTCTTCCTAAGGGGTCCTAACTCGTATTTACGCTAAGTTTCGGAGAAAACCACGGAAAACTCCGAACGGTTAGGTCGACAGACGTGCGATGGGACCCGAACGCGGGACCTTCGCACTTCGCCCGTCTGCCATTTCCAGTGACATAACCACTGTGTCATGGTGAGGGGTTAGTGCAGTTGCTCGTGCAACAATGATATCAAAGAATAGGTGAGAAAAATGTCTTGTAATGTTGAGATTTGAGAAAATAGAAAAATACTTAACGAAAAGTTTCTTTTTAATGAAATTAATAAATGTACATATTTTAAACCAATTGCAAGAACTAGTAAAGTAATTATATAATTTTAATATAGCAGATTTTATATAACTATTAGAATAATTAGATACATTACTCTTTTTGTGTTTACCTCTAGAAGTTCTATACGTTTTATTATATATAGACATGTTTAATGTATTCAGCGGCGTAGCCAGAAATTTTTCATTGGGGGGGGGAGTACGACTACTGCAACTTACATATATGTGTACGCGTGTGTGAAAAGGGAGTAAAGAATATACATATTGTATGGCAAAAAATTCCTCATGGGTGGGGGGGTGATCCCCCTATCCCCCCCCCCTGGCTACGCTCCTGAATGTATTATATATTGGAGAATATTTATTTATGTTAGTAGTGCTAGCATAATAAATTAATTGTTTATTTTGTACTAATTTGTTTAGACCATATGGATAACTGGTATTATGATATTTTATGACGTAGTTTTCTAAAAATAAAAGTTCATTAGTGTTCCTTTTTATAGATAATCTATATAAATAAAATTAGACTTTTGTCTGTACATTTCTTGGAATTCAAAAATTTTGCGATTTCTATCCGTTTCAAGCACCCGGGAATCCGATGCGACCCTCAAAAAAAAGTTTGTCTGTCTGTCATTCTGTCGTTCTGTCCGTGACGCTTTTTATGTTTAAGCATCACATAAAAACGACTGAAGCGAATGATATGAAATTGGGTGTCATAGGTGGTCACTCAACTTAAAACATAGGCGTCGAATTTTAAAAAAATCTTGATTAGATTTTCTGATTTTGCGAAAATCGTTTCAAACTACATAAATTTGTATTCAAGCATCACGTAAAAACGACTGAAGCGAATGATATGAAATTGGGTGTCATGATAGGTGGTCACTCAACTTAAAACATAGGCGTCGAATTTTAAAAAAATCTTGATTAGATTTTCAGATTTTTCGAAAATTGTTTCAAACTACATAAATTTGTGTTCAAGCATCACCAAAAAACGACTGAAGCGAATGATATGAAATTGGGTGTTATGATAGGTGGTCACTCAACTTAAAACATAGGCGTCGAATTTTTAAAAAATCTTGATGGGATTTTGAGATTTTGCGAAAATCCTTTCAAACTGCGTAAATTTGTGTTCGAGCATCACGTAAAAACGCCTGAAGCGAAAGATATGAAATTGGGTGTCATGATAGGTGCTCACTCAACTTAAAACATAGGCGTCGAATTAAAAAAAAATCTTGACTAGATTTTGAGATTTTGCGAAAATCATTTTTTAACTGCGTAAATTTGTGTTCGCACATGACGTAATAACTGCAAAGGTGAAAAAATGATATTTAGTGAAATGATAGGTGGTAACTCACCTTAAACTATTAGCATCTAATTAAAATATCGATCAGATTTCGAGATTTTGCGAAAAT
The DNA here is from genome assembly GCA_038373885.1 of Cheiracanthium punctorium. Taxonomy (NCBI): domain Eukaryota; kingdom Metazoa; phylum Arthropoda; class Arachnida; order Araneae; family Cheiracanthiidae; genus Cheiracanthium; species Cheiracanthium punctorium. The sequence continues at coordinate 1,150,049 of JAWZYV010011819.1, forward strand.
CGTTTAAAACTGAGTGAATCTTTGTTCCCGCATTACGTAATGACGACTAAAGCGAATGATATGAAATTTGGTCACATGATAGATGGTTGCTCAACATAATTTACAGGTGTCCAATTTTCTAAACATTTTTATTAGATTTTGAGATTTTGTGAAAATTCTCTCAAAATACGTTTATATTTCTTCAAACATCACGTAATAACGACTAATACGAATGATACGAAATTTAGTGATATGATAGGTAGTTGCTAATCTTAATTTATAGGCGTTGAAATTTTAAAATATTAGGTTGTTACGAAAGTTTTCCGCCACTCAAAGTACTGCCTGCACAAGCAGTTCGCGTTGGTGTCTTTGCCAATATTTTGTAAAACGATTTTTGTTATTTGAAAGAAAAGACTTGTTTTAGAGCACTGTGTTGTGAAATCTGTAAAACAATATCGTTATGATTAAATATAAGGTGCCTGAAATAGAACTACCACGCTACCAGATTGATCCATCATTGACTCTCAGTTCTGTCGCAAAAAGTCTCAGCTACAGAATGACACTGAATTATGTGTACAGCTTAAGGTACTACTGTTGTATCATATGACACTGTGAAGATTTGGTACCGAAAGTTCAAAAACGAGGACTAGGATATTAAAGAAGCAGAGCGCTCTCGTCATCCTACTAATGCTGATGAGGCCCGCCTACCAGAATTTGTGGAAGAAGATAAAATATTCATCCCCTCGAGAGCTAGCTAAAAGAGTCAGACTTCAGTGCCATGTCCATTAGTCCCGCTAAGCATTGCATAAACTTGGCATATAAGGTCAATAGCTGGGTACCGCGTGAGCTGACTCAAGCAAATCTGGCGGAAAACTTTCGTTACAACCTGATATTTTGATTACATTTTGAGATTTTGCGAAAATCGTTTTAAAATGCTGAAATTTTGTTCCAGCATCACGAAATAAAGACTACAGGGAATGAAACGAAATGGAGTGACAGGATAGGTTGTCACTCAACTTAAATTCTAGGCTTCAAATTTTTCAAAAATGTTGATTAGATTTTGAGATTTTGCGAAAATTATTTCAATATGCGTAAATAATCGTTCGCGCATCACATATTTACGACTAAAGGGAATGAAATGATATTACTTAGTTACTCTCTAACATGTAATAGCTTAACAATACATAAAAATTATAACTTCGCTTTCTTTACTTTGGCAACATACTACATCCATTCTGTGTACTCCTTCAATGCTGACAAAAGTTCTTACTTTTTAGAAATTTGCATTCACTAACCCGTCAAGGACGGGTACTTCAGCTAGTATAGTAATATTAATAATATTGAACCCATGCATATGAAAATGTTCGTACTCAAAATTATTTGCAGAAAGATTATTGGGATAGTTCTTTACATAATTTCGATGTAAATTAATACGTAGATGCAATAGATTGCTAGTTTGGCCAGTATAAGCTATGTTACATACATTAAAGGTTAACTTACAGATGTAGTTGTATACGAGCAAAACGTGCTTAAATTATATCCACTATTACTAATATTAGTTGAGTCAGCAAAAGGACATGCTTTACAGTGAGATGAGGTGCATTTAATAAATTTTAGAATAGGCCGCTGATGTATATTATCATTTGATGATAAGTAACAAGCTTTCGATCCAAAAGAATCCTTATCGTCATTAATTATCTTGTACCGAGCATAAGGATTATTATTAGATCCTTTTTTGCCAGTTGGTAATTTACTATAGGCTATCATTCATAAAATAAGAAATACGTACTAGATCATGACAAGAAAATTTAATGACAAAACTATGCTAGCAAGTGTGTGTGTTTGTGTGTGTGTGCAGTGGCGGCACGTGCATAGGGACTGTGGAACTGCAGGACCCCCAGTTTTCACCAAATATTATGGAAAATTACAAATACATTTTTACTTTTATCCTTTCTTTATATTTGTACCTTACACCGTCATTAAGCCTGAAGTCAGTAGTTATCACATACCCATCTATCAAATAAACTTCCAAAAATGCTTTTAAAAATCCGGGAAATGCATTAAAAATCTATGTGTGTGTGTATGTGTAATTACGGCAACGCTACACTAGGACGACCTGCCAAGGGGGGGTGCCTTGGCTAGAAGGACTTTCTAAGGGGTTCTAACGCGTATTTACGTTACATCTGGAGAAAACCTACCAAAACTCCAGACCGTTAGATCGACAGCCGCGCGATTTAAAAATCTATGAGCGGAACTGTCCGCGATGCATCTCCCCCTAAGATTGCGTTTGAGTTCTCTGCACCTGCACGAAGTCCGAGGTGATTCACTCTGAGATAGTTAGAAAACGCGGTGAGAGGCACTGCCGGCACTGTGGAACTCACAGTTACGATCTCAAGCCGGATAACGTTACTATAATGATTTAGCTGATAAAAGCAAATGGAGGGCCTAGTTAAAACAATTTGGCGCTGAGGACTGGGGTATTGCGCCCTTTTATGTTCTCGACATAGGTGTAAACATTTCAAATTTGAAATTGTTCATATTTAAAGTTGTCCTTTTTTTAAATGTGTAAAGTACATTAAAATGAGCTGAAATTATCCTTTTATAAAGGTGCATTCAAAACTAGGGCCCCCTCAGCTCAGCATAGCTACCGTGATAAAATTGCAATTCAATCAGGACATGATATTGCAATTTTATCACGTTTAGTATTTAGTGCTAAAATTTAACATATCACTTTCATTCATTTCTTTTGCAGATAGCCCTAGTGTGCTTTGCCTTGACAACAACAACCACAAAAATAACAATACGGTATGATTCGTTTACTGTTTTGGAGAAATGAATGATTTTGAAAATGACTCTACTATTTAAAGTTTACGTGAAAAGCTATGCAAATAATACAAGTTTTATTTTATTTTATGCATAATATATTAAAATTAAAAAATTTATAAAAAATTTATACAGAATCCCCCCCCCATACACACACACATCTACCTATTGTTGCTTTTTACACGACATTAAGAACCAATGGGCTATTTTTTAAGCAGTACCCCTAATAACTGCAGCTACGTTCAGCCACGTGAGTGTGAATTTATATCAAAAATCAAGATTTCGGGAGGAGCAAAGTCTCCTTAGCTACGTCTATGTACCAAATTTAATAATACTCTCCCCCTTCATAAACTTTACATTACAGAATACTTATATTTGATGATGATTCAAACACTATTTTATTTCAACATATAAAATTTGAAATCATTAAATGCATAGAATAAATGAATGCACTTATCCAACCCAAACCTCCCTACCAAACATATCAAAATTTATAATATATCATCTGATAACTCTCCCCCCCCTTCCTTGCACAAATACGCAATCTTGCATACTTAAAATGATAGTAACAAGTGCAAACTGACACCCAGGTGTCAGATTATGAAATTTTCGCTTTTCAACGAATATTTTTGGAAATATTCAAAAGACTACTGAATGGGAATCTCATAATTTGAAAACCTTCTTAAAAGTAACTTTTAAAATATCATATTCTTAGAATACTTAAGCAAACTTTTATATAATCCCAATATTTTAATACCATTTGAAGCATCCATTCCTGGAAATATTTCTTTGAAATCCAACCCCGTTTCGCTTGAAATCATTCTGAGAAACAATTCTTTTTTTTCTTTCCCCAGATTTATATTTTATTTATATTTTCATAGAATTGAATTTATTTTTACGGATTATTTTTCCAGTGCTCCCCATGAAAAGAGCTTAGAAGTATAGCAACTAAAAGTTTCGCAACTCAATAGTTAGCTTCATTTATGATGTTTTGTGAAAGTAAAAAGTATCGCGCGAGTGTATAAGGCTGTTTTTCATTGAATTACATAAGCAGTAATGCTTGAGATAACCAACAAAATAAAAGATGTTTTGTGGAAAGGACTGTTTTTTAAGCTTACGTAAAATGCATAGTAAGTGCGCATGAAATTCTAAAACATAAACTGAAAATTTCCAGTTCATTTTGTTCAAAATTTAATTATTTTTCCAAGTTTTATTAAATTGATACAAAATGTACACGAAGTAAGATCATTTTTGCTGTTCCTGAGCTCTATGCTTTTGAAAAGTTTGCATTTCTTAATCATTAAATTAATAATTGAAATTAGTGTAAATTCACTGAGACTAAGTTTGTACAGCTCCGGGGGAAAAAAGCGCACACTTGCTCTTTATTTCACGCTTAAATCTATTGATTAAAACTAACACTCCTTTATTGATTAAATTTCTTATCGGCTCATTTAAATCCTTTTAAGCTAAAAAATACTCATTAAAGACAATAATTTGTTCTCTCCTCAATTCACCTCAATGCTCTCGATTCGCTAGATTCTACTTAGCTCAATTTTCACAATATTTTTGTCTATTTGAGTATTCTGTCTCTTCTCCCCTACGACCCATATCCTATTACTATCACGTGACCAACACTCTTCAGATAACAGTTCATAGTCACAAACGCGGGCATCGTAGCATCATGGCTCACGGCGGGGGATGCTTAGTTGTGTGTGTATTCGCTTGTGATAATTTTATTTTATATCCGAATACCAAATGCATCTTTTTCATATTCAGAGTTGTGAAATAAATTCAGCCTAGATATGGAGGAGATGCTTTAGGTAAAGATTTCGCTTTATGACATAGTTTCTTACGATTGGATTATAAAAAGCTGTTGTAAAACAAATGAAGTTATTATATCTCCACTTAAAGTGAGTAAGTAGTATTTTACCTTTTTCGTGTAAATAAATTTGGTTGCTGCTTCCATTAAATCTCACAGCTGGTTTAACCATGATTGCATTTCTGTATTCTGACTGTACTGTGAATTCGTTTTATAACTAGAGACTATAGTGAAATTATATTCTATTTATTAAAAAAAATACTTTTTTTATAGTGTATTAAGATATATGTAATGTATTTGCCTTGATTTAAAATTTATTTTCTCGGGCTTATAATCATAGATTACAGCTCTGATAGTAAAAAATGAAGAAAACGATTCATTCAATATATTAATAAAAAACAGCAAATTTTAGTAAAACACCCTTTTTCTAGCTTAAAATAATAATCTTAATTGAGTACAGATATGTTAATTAAAAAAGGGCTGATTTTGTAAAAACGCTCATTCTATAGCTTAAATAATAATCATAATTGAGTACAGTTATATTAATCAAAAACGGACAGACACTCCTCATTTTTGATTATTATTTAGCCTAAATGGAGCTATTGTATAACGCTGAAAAATTGAGAATTTTTCGCTCCATTGATTTTTGTCGATTAATGAAGCAAATTTTACTCAATCGGGAGAATGGCTGTTTGAAGTCAAATTTCAGTAAAAATATACTCCGTTTGATTATTATTTTACTCAATAGATATAAGCGTGTTGGCCGTCGTTCATCGTACAATAAAGTATATATAATTCCTTTACAACAATCGTATACTTTAATCTGATAATCTTAAAACTTCTATAAGGGACCGTCTTCATATTTCATTCTGCATCAACTACGTTTTTTTAAAAATAGCAACAAGAGGTTTGCGCCGCACAGAAATTCGCGGCGGCGACGTAACGACCTTAGGAACCCGGCGGTGGCGGCGCGCCTAGGCGTGGGAATTTTTTTTAAAAAGAGCATCAAGGAGGCATATATCAGAGGGTACATACATATAAATGAATATAGTGAGGAGATTTCTGAAACATTAAATACTGTAAAATCACTTATTTTAGGGAGGCATTAATTTCCGCGATTTTCGTTAGCCTGTCGTGATCGCGAATATTAAAGCCTCGCAAAATATTTTTTTCGCCGCTTCAAATGATAAAAAAAATCGGAAATTTTTCACTTACCAAAATTTAATGATTTTTTGCGCAGTTGCAAACCTTTTCTTGACAACTTTCTTTCTTGCAACTATTTCTTGAATGCTGTACAATTATTTATTGTATATAAAGTGATAATAGAACTAACAGAATGCAGCTCATTCACTTACAATATTTATACCAGCTTCTTTAAAGCCACTTAAAATGAGGAGAGGGGTACGAACTTTTCGGAAAAAGGAAGTTTCTTAAAATGCTTCATGCAAAAGGGGCGCTATATTTAGGTACTTTCTGAATTTTTCAACTTTCGGTCTTTCGGTTCTATTCATTTGAAATTCGCGAAATTTTCAGTTCGCGAAATCACTGATATCGTCACTTTAGGCGAAAATTACGGCTTTCGAAAATAAGTGCTTTTACAGTAACTTTTATACCAAAATTTACATTGCAGAAGTACACTATTAATTTCTCTATTAAGATTCGCAAATTTTACTTATCTTTCTGGAAGAAAAGAAAAACTATTGTTGAATGTTTGTATTATACGTTTCCATTAATTTTGACGCCGATGCGTGCAATCGGCGCGGCGGCGGCGTGGTACAAATGTCCGGCGGTGACGGTTTGGCGTGGCGGCGCAGACCTCTAATAGCAATACCCTATTTTGACTATAGCAAACAAAAGAAAACCTTCAAATCAAATTACCCTAAATATAAATGGAAGAATTTTCTGCGATAATTTCCGAAAATATTGCGAATTTTTTATTGCCTGAATTTAAGGGTTATTTCTAAATGAAAAACAGTATATGAAGATTCCGAATTTTTCGCCTATTAACAAGTTCGTTTTCAGGTTATAAAAGTACATATTATTTACAATGACAATAATTTTTCTAGTATGAAAGTTTTTTGTATTGAGAAAGTAAAAAATGACGTCATTTATCTTTCCGTCTAATTTCAATTCGGCAATTTATAACTGAATATCAAAACGATTAAGACAATGCATGATAGAGTACTGTATAATAAACAAACTTCCGTTTACTGATAACATTTGAGGAAAAAAATATTTTTTCGAGAAATATTATGTTTAAAACAACGATTTTGATGATTCCCATAAGTTGTTAATAGCATCACGATCTGAAAACAGAAATTTGAAATTACAGTTCCAGCTTACTTAACCCATTTATGCGTCCCACTTAGCGTCCCTTTTATGGGACGGCATTTTCGCTATCGGTCGGAAATGTTATTTATTTTTCCTAGCCTTTATTCACGATCATTGAAACTCAACTATATTTTAACATGGCCATATAAATATTTTAACACGACCAAGCAGGATGCTACATAATGATTTTAAAAGAAATTATCCAAGAAGTTGATATCAGAAATTTATCTATTATAGCTGTTATATATTAGCTATATATTAGCAAAAATCGAAGAAAATCCATTTGTGCCCAAATATTTTTGTGACTAACTTAACAAAGTGCGTTTCTTATGACTTATTTACAATTAAACAGCTTTTCTATTTATATTTTATCTGAGGGTGTTATCATGAACTGGTCTTTTGACTGACCATAAGTCCCCACAATGGCCGAGTGGATCAAACACTGAACATGGTAGACGGCTGCAGTTTGAAGGTTCTGGGTTCTGGGATATTGCGCGGCTATCGATCTAATGGTCTGTAGTTCTGGGCTGCTTTCACCAGATGTAAAATGGTTACACGTGGTTAGAAATCGTTAAAATGTCTTCCACCCAAGGCATCCCCCTTTCAGGCAAAAAGCCCTCGAGTAGCTTTGCCTTAACCATCCAAGCAAACTAATTAGGCTTGCCATATTATAGCTCAGTGGTTGGACTCGTAGCCGTAAGGTTGCGGGTTCGATACCGGCGTATCACTAAAGACCACCGTGTGTACAGCTGCGGGAAAAAAAGGCCCACTTGCACTTTTTTCGGCCGTCGTTCGTCGTACAGCCAAGTTACAGATACCAATCGTTTAAGATTGAAGTATACTTTAATTTGGTATTCATAAAAATTGCATAAGGGGCCATCTACATATTAAAATTCACACCAACTTCTTTTTTCTCAATAGCAAGCCCTAGATTTCACTTCATATTTCAAAAATTTAGCTCATTTTAACTCCGGATACCAATTTTCAATAAATTTGAACTGAAAATGGTGAGTTATGAGCATCCAAAATCCCCCTCCCCATATGTTAAAATATTTTTTCATATTTTAATTCATATCTCATATAATATTGATAATAAGAAGCTGATTTTTATTCGTACTATTAGAACTAAATGACCCAAACATAATTTACTATTATTATGATTTTTAATAAAATATTAATATGAATTATGAATTATTAAATTAATATTCAAAAAAAATATGAATAGCGACCTAGCCAAATTTCGATGGAAATAGATGCAGAAAGTAATATTACATGGCTGTGCAAAATTTCAAATTTTTACGTTCAGTAGTTTAATTTATATTAAATAAAATGTGTTATTTTCATGAGTTAAGGGACCATATATAAATTTATTAAGTAACAATTTTTTGAAAACTGCTTAAAACAAGCGTAAATTATACTTCTTTTGTGCAAAAACAAAGTAAAAGAAAGCGGGATTTAAAAAATAAAATTTTGAAGCAAATAAATTGGAGGTTTTTGCAGTTTGATGGCGATTCTGTAAAGCGTCTATTATTGCGTCCGCTACCATATCACCCCAAATAAAATATTTTCCAGGTATAGAATTAGATGCAGTAGATGTATATGTCTTCTAATACAACATCCTATTTCTGAAAAACTAACATCCTCAACATTCCAGGCATGAATTTGACCTTTTTAATATTGGAAACATTAGGTCTTTGGACTTCCCCATATTTTATCAAACATTCAAAAACATTCAAAATCACGTTTTTCTGTCTAAATTTTCATCTGACAATAAATTAAAATACCCCAAAAGTCTTATAAGAATATTGCACATTGCAGACGATAATATTAAATGAAGAAAGTGAAATAACAAACACAGGGATAATATTGGCTCAGCAAAAAAGTAATTGCGTTTTTTACATGAAATTCAAACAAATAAATTTTCAATCATGGAACCATTCTTCTAGTTCGACCGTAGCTGGGTAACATTCATGCTTGCAGTCAGAAGAGCAGAGAATAGCCTCTCACTCCTGCCAACATTTCACCTGTCTAAGAGAACCATCAAGGGAAATACTCAATAACAATTTCAAAATTAGAAAGATTTTCAAAATCGTGAGCAGTCGTTTTGCATTTTCCCTTTAAAACATGTGTACGAACCAAGGAAGTTATGAACTCACGGGTCATTTGGACCTCTGACTAAACATTCTACTTTCTACCCTTGATATTCTCAGTACAAAAAACTTTAAGAGAGATGGTAACAATATTTTCCTTGAAAATAATATTTATTTCTTTTAACTCTCGCGAGCGAAATGAATGAAAGGTGAAAAGTTCGGAACCTACAAATAGCGCTTTTCAATTTGCAGAAAGTCCCTTAAAAACGCGCAAAAAATAATTCGCAATATCTCCGGAAATTATCGTAGAAAATTAGTGAAAATTAATATTTAGGGTAATTTGAAGGTTTTCTTTCGTTTAATAAAGTCAAAATACAGTGTTGCCATTGAGAAAAATGAAGTCGATGCAGAATTAAATATGAAGACGGCCCCTTATGCAAATTAAATTAAAAGGAAATTAAAGTATGCGTTATTTGCAAACGAATGGTATCAGGGGCGTAGCTAAGGGGGGGTTAGGGGGGTCATAACCCCCCATGAGAAATTTTTGCCATACAAAATGTATATTCTTCACTACATTATCAGACACACGTATATGAGTTGTAGTAGTCGTAACCCCCCCCCCATGAAAAATTTCTAGCTACGCCCCTGAATGGTATATATTACTTTGTTGTACGAAGGACGACGGCGAAATAAAGAGCAAGTGGGCCTTTTTTTTCCGCAGCTGCACATGCGGGGTACGTGTACGTTAAATCCGTGGTTCGGAAAATCGCCTCGGCGGTCGCAAGCAGTTTCCGAGGGGTGCCAGTATTCAGAAGTCCCCCACTTTCTGATGAGGATCAAAATTGTGGCTGGAAACTCCGGGAAGGACGTACGTAGCTCTAAACGACACGTTCAGTGACGTGAGCTGTCCTCTCCTGGCAAATAAATATTAATATTAATATTGATAGCAAAATGTTACAAAATTAAATGTTTTTGTTATACTGTACTCTAAGCTATTGAATAGTTTAGTTTTATTTATGTAAAGGTTTTTCATCCTAATATAGCTTGCTTTAATGATGACACTATTAATCTAGTTGTAGTGATATTTCTCTCAGTAGGCTTACTTTCATTGTAAATCTTTCTCTCATACGCATAAACACTTTCGAATCTATTTTGAAATTGCTATTGAGTACTTTGAAGGTTTTCTTCGACAAGTGAAATGTTATAAATAAGCATCAAGAAACAACGTATAATAGTACAATGCAAAAATTAAAATAGCAGACTGTTTTTGGCATTTATGACATGCTGTCGTCAGTGCTAGAATAAGAATGGCGAAAATTTGCTCTGTTTATACAGAAAAAGGGAGAGATTCAGGATAGTTCACTATCCTGAACCCCCCCTTCCTTTTTCTATATGGCTAAGGCAATATAGAAAACGCGATATAGAAAAAGAGGGCGTAAATTCAAGATAGTGAACTATCCTGAATCCCTCACCCCCCTTTTCTTCTATATAAGCAAATCAAATTTTTGCCATTCTCATTCCAGCACTGGCGACGGCATATCATACATGCCGAAACCGGTCTACTATTGAAATTTTTGTATTGGTGCTATTATACGTTGTTTCTTGATGCTTATTTATTATCTTTTGCACCAAGCTACGCTTTCGTGTTGAAGTGATATATTGCCAGAACATTGGTTAGAATGAAAGGCTGTTCTCGGCTCACCTGACCAATACGAGCATGAAGGTTACTTAGCAATCACTAGACGAAGTTGAAGAATGGTTTCATCTAAAATAGGGAAATAAGTACAGGGTATATCATAACTCCCTCCCGGATTTTGAGGGCTTATAAAAATATATCAATAATATAGCAACAAAGCTGACTTTATTGAAGAAAGAAATGTTACAAGTTTTATTTCACAAGTCCAAAATGTGAACCTTTTGTGACAGCGACGAATTAATGCAATTTTGTCGGGGGGTGGGGGGAGGGCAGTTAGTTTGTGGAATCACCAGCATCACGTAACACGGGCGGATTATAGGGGGGCGGGGGGAGACCGCCCCAATTAAGAAAAAAGAAATTAATGTAAAAGATCCTAATTTACTTCCATAAAATGGAAGTATATGTCAATCTTCTAACTAACCGCCCCCACCGACAAACTAACTCCCCTCCCCTCCCACATTACCCCGACAAAATTGTATTAATCCGTCGCTGTCACGAAAGGCTCACATATTGGACTTTAGTGAAATAAAACTTGTAACATTTCTTTCTCCAATAAAGTCAACTTTGTTGCTGTATTGGTAATATACATTTTTTTATAAGCCTTCCAAACCCAGGAAGGAATTGTGATACATCCTGTAAAGAAGGGAAATAATTTTTATGTAATAAGCATACAAAAAAAGTCTTGTATGTTATTTTTTTTTATAAAAGTAGTATGTTCTTATAAAAAAGGAAATATATCTACGAAACAAAATCGACATGACTAAAGTACCATTAAACTTTACAAATCTGTAATTTATTTGCTCCAAAATTTGCTATTTTTAATACCTTTAACATTTACTATTTTTGTGGAAAATAAATCTAATTTACAGTATATACATATATAAATGTTTATTTTAAAGGTAACTTTCGGAAAAGTACCATTTTATAAATTGATATACGGCCCTTTAACTGATAAAAATAGGACATTTTAATTAATCTAAAATCAATTACTGAAAGTAAAAATTGAAATTTTGCACAGCCATGTAAAATTGTTTTTTGCATCTATTTCCGTTTAAATTTTGTTACATTGGAGTTCATTTTTTTAATACTAAATTAATAAATCATAATTCACATTAATATTTTATTTAAAAATTATTATAATAATAAATTATATTTGGGACGTTTAATTCTAACAGTAGAGAGAAAAACCAGTTCCTTAATATCAATATTAAATGAAATATGAATTAAAGTATGAAAAAATATCTTAACATAGGGAAAGAGAAATTTTGGAAGTTCATAACTCACTCATTTTTAGCTCAAATATGTTGAAAATTGGTATCCGGTGCTAAAATGAGGTAATTTTTAAAATATAAAACACAAATTAGGTGTTGGCATTGGAAATAATAAAACTGATACTTATTTAAGTGTGACGAGGGCCCCTTTTGCAAATTTCATGAATAGCAAATTAAAGTGTACGTAATTTTTAAATGATTGGTGTATGTAACTTTGCCGTCAAAACGGACGACGGCCGAATAAAGAGTAAGTGGGCGTTTCTTTCCGGAGCTGTACATACTGGTAGCTGGTCTTCAATAGAGACAGACTCTGAAAGATTTACGTGAAAGGCAGCCTTTAAATCTTAAAATAAATACATTTAATTATTTTTACGTCTGAATCTGCGTCAGTACGCAAAGGGGGTGGAGGGAGAGTGTTTGGATCCAGCTCTCGTCCTTCATCTTAATTTAATTATTGAGTTATGAAACAGAAGAGAGAAGGCAGCTCACGCCATTGACTATAATATTTAGACTAATTTTTCTTTATCTGTCTTATCCCAGTTTATTCGAAATATCGAGCCTCTACTGCATTAAATTAAGTAATCTTAACAAATAGGAAAAATAAAAGTATAATTCCATAAGTAATTTTCCTACATATAATTGATTTGCTGAATAATCCTACTATTTTGGATCATGCAAGCACGTAGGCAAATCAGAATTTTGGAGAGTTTGGGGCATATTCCCTATAGCTACGTCCCTGAGTCATTGATTCTCTTTGTCTTACCAAATTTTGTATCTGTGAAAAGTTCAATTATACCCTTGGTTCAAAAAATAATTAAGACCTGCTCTGCACAGTGCTGACTCGGTGTTTCTATGCAGAACGATTTGCGCATACAACGTAATTCCAAACGATTAAGATGGTGAGTTGAAATTGCTAAGCACTATAAGCACTATCGAAGCACATCAGGCGCTTCGAATAAATACAGTAGAATCTCCCTCTAATGAGAAAAAAATTCTCCCTACAAGGAATTTCTCCCTATAACGAAATTTTTAATCGAAATCTAACTCTAAAGCTTAAATAACATTAAAAATAATATCCTATTACGAAGAGCTTGTCTCTCTATAACGATTTTTTTTTCTGATTAATCTTTGGGATTTTTTGTGATTTTTGTCAGTTTGTAGAAAATTTCTAATTTTTGAACAGACCACTTAATGGAGGATTAACAGACGACTTTTTCGATGTTTTAAAAGTGGATACGGAACTCTTAACTGTTTCATATCCTACAGATGAAGAGACTTTGAACAGTGTAATGGACAAAAATGAACGTAGGGAACGTGAAAGTTATTCTGAAAATGAAGACTTTTCACAGCCAAAACCACATCATACTGAAATGCTGCAACCATTCGAAAATATTAAAAGAAACTATTAGAAGAAAATGTGCCTGACTCTATTTTCAGCGCACTTTTAAAATGTGAAAATTTTTATGAAAATTTAAAATTACGGAAAGCAAAGCAATGTAAAATAACGGGATTTTTCTAGTAAAATAAGCGTAAGTGCACTAAATATTTTATTCTCTAAATTCGTGAATTGTCTTTACGTTTGAACATTTCATTTATTCAATGTAAAGTAAGAACACATAAGTTTGACAAATTTATAATATATACTAATATTTTCTTAATCGAGAGTCATAATTAAATGCTTTTAAACATCGAATTAACCCAAGAGTTTCTAATATTTGCTGAAATAACTGCAAAAATCTTTAATCACTATACAAGGAAATTTTCTCTATAGCGAATTTTTTTACTGGAACTAAGCGAGTTCGTTATAGGGAGATTTTACTATCTCTAAATCGAATCTATTTTCGCTTCTTTTCTCTGATCGATCGTTGGAGAGATTTAGTTCACTTTCCTTCATCGAAACAACATTGAAAACAAAGGTAAAGCAGCTAGATCAAGAAATACCTCTTTTTATGTACGTGCCTCAACTTTACAAAAATATTTTTCTTCTTACGTCTGTTTGCCTTCAAGTATTTTAAAACTTTTTACTTTCCATTCCGGCTTTTCATGGAAGTGATTAAACCTGTTTAATCCAAACAGTACTGGTTAATCTGGGATAGAGTGTGATTCGAAGTCCTTGTGTAGTTTCGCAATAAGAATCTTTCAGCTTTAATAATTTTTTTGACAAAAATTTAAGGAAAATTCAGTAAAAGATAAAGTATAAATAAACCAATGTAATTGGGAAATTGAGGTTCTTTGAACTTTTGGTTACACATTGAAATCAAACGGATTAAACAAGTGTCACATGTATCAAGCAAGTTTTATTGACATCAAGCTCCTTAAAAAAAGAAAAAAAAAATAGAAGAAAAAAGAAAAGGCATTGATTTTGAAACCATGATGATTACTTGGAAATAACTTTACGGAAAATCACTGTAAAGAAAGGCAGTTTATAACCCCAGGAAATACTGCTATATAAATAAAACGTATTAGGCACTAAAGACTTACCTTAATTATAAAATAAATAAAAATATATGCTACTGATAAAACTTGCGTAAAATTGACCTTTGGATTTTACTTATTATCTCTGCATTTTTCAGCTAACTTCTCTATCTGAACTAAACATTCTGAAGTATGCTTCATTTAAACAAATTTTATCCAGAATTTTATAGACTCTATTTATAGATTGATCATTAGGACGTTTAACAGTTTTTACATTCTGTGTGAGTTACATAATGTCTCTTCTTTTTCTGTCATAAACCCTTGTCGGAAGCTTACAATAAGACGCCTTTGCATATTTTAGAGCAGACTTATTTCACAAAAACGAAATACAGACAGTTTTTTGGACAAGCAAAGTACAATAAATAACTGCTTTTAGCTTTTCAACTAAATGTGAGATTGGGAGAAAATTGCCAAACATTAGTTCAAATTAAGGAAGCCAAACATTAGTTCAAATTAAGCATTTTGTAGGAAGACTAGGCATCTTTCAAATGACCAAAATCGTCAGAAACACGAATTTTTCAATTTTTTGCTTAAAATTTAGTTTGATACATCTTGTATAGCTCAGCGAAATTTTGAAACGATTTGATCACTGTAAATGTAGTAAAATGGCTTTTAAATATTTTAACTATACACTGACAGCCTTTTGAATACTACTCCTTTAAATTGCGTTTTTTTTCTGTTTTAATTTTCTCACAAAATTATAGTATTTAAAGTGCTGAAACCTCAAGGCATATTCATTATATAATTCGGGGTTTTTTTCTTCCTCAACATGATTTGCTTAGTAGAATGAAGGTTGGATTTTGCAATATCTTGATAAGATAAAATATTTAAAAGGTCACAGAAAACACGTTTTTTTTATTTTTTACGTTCTTCCTTGAATGTATACTTAATTTTTTTTCTCACAAACTCTTTAATAGCAAAACCCATCCCTAAATGCGTAAAGCATACTATTATTAGTATAACAAAAAAATTTGGTAACTAGACCTTGATAAATGAAAGAGGAAAAAGAATTTTGAAAACTTAAATTCTTTTAAAAGGAAATTCAAACTTTTACATTTTTTAATACATTAACGTTTGTTTTTCTTGTGGAAATTATTTTGTTTAGTATTACCAGTAATGACCTGTAACACATGGGATGAGTAAAAATCTTTAAATAAAAAAATCGGTCGAAAGGTGCCAAATCACCTTAACAATAAATCCAACACAAATTTTTGGGAGCTTTGAAGCAGTTCGAATTTACGAGTGTCTTCTGTGCATCTGAACCTAGTTTATTAAGAATAATTAAACTTTTCATTCTGTGCAAGTTTACACATTGCTCCTGAAGTAATAGAGGAATAGTAGGTTTAAAATTTATAGGAATAAAATTAATCTTTATTTTTGTAAATCGTACACTGCGCAAGCAATATTTGCTCCGACCAGAGGTTCCCAAACTGTGTGCTGCGGCACACAGTTTGGGAACAGCTTTATTATCCCTGGGGATAATAAAGAAAAGTCTAACTTTTGGTGGAGTATCAAAAGGAATTTTCTCTGAACCGGTATCCCACAAAAAAAGTTGGCCAAGCCGATTACCAAGTGGGTTAAAACAAAAACATTTCAGTCAAGTTCGAGACAGTTCAGTGCCCAGTTCCCCCTCTTTTACAGGAACTCCTTGAGATGGGGGGGGGGGTGTTCAACATTCTATCTTTCCCAAGAGAGTACTTTCTTGATAGTTAATCCTATCTATAAATATATTAAAAGAAATAATGAAAAAGGCATCCAAACTTTTTCATTCCAACATTCATATTTATATTGCGTTACAGGTAACCTGCCGCGAAATGTCTTTAGCCTAACCAGGGTGCCCCGGTGAAAAAAGTTCAGGAACCCCTGGTTTATACCATGGGCACCATGGTTAAGTACCTTGACGTACCTTGACATGGCCTTCGACGTAAAGAACACAGTTCCCTGTGTTCTTTACGTCGAAGGGCTTGGACTGAAGAAGTTCAAAACAATTTTTGAACGAAACGCGTATCCTCTTTCCTTTTACTTCTTATGTGTGTTTTTTACAAAGTTTTTTTAATTACTTTATATACCAATAATATGTGTAACAAAATGCTAATTTTGCATAAAATTATATATTGATATTTTAAAAAATATTTCAAAGGGAACAATCATCCAGTGAAAACAAAGGAATTGAATAGCGACATTCATATAATTTATTTTAAAGCTGAACAAAAAGAAAAATAAACTTAAAAACGAATTCGCGATTCTCAGTTTAATAGTCCACTGGGCTACTATGGTCTGACCTTGCCAACAGGGTGCAGTACCCTCAATGATGTGGCCCTGAACTGTATTCAAAGTATAATTGGGAAAGGGAAAAAAAAAGCCAACCTGGTAGATTATTTTGCACAAGACCGATTTTCCTAGAAACACTTAAATATTTTTCAAGAGCCTCACATGGGATTCAGGGTGACGAGAGACAGCATTAAAATGCAAGGTGATTTCTTTTGACAATCTGCGAGCAAAAACAAATTTTTCTAAATGTTCATCTCGAATTTATTTTACATTAAAAAGTTTAATAACTTAGATTAGATGATTTTTGCTTTTTTAGCCATAATTATTGTTTATTAGTCGACATTTTCTACTAAAAAGCTATTTTTGTTTTCGTGTGTACGCCATTTCATTTTAAACTTAAAAAAAGCAGTATTTTTAAGCATGAATGTACAAATATTACAAAAAGCAATGTATTATACTTTAAATCATATGCGTAACTTACTAAGGGCAAGAGGGGACAATTGCCGCCCCCCCCTAAAATTCAAGAGAATTCAGATATCATTTATTTGAAAATGGTATTCTCTACAATAAGAAGCATTTTAACACCCCCCCCCCCCCCCCAATGTTACATTTGCCCCCTCAATGTTACATGCGCCAGTCTACGCCAATGTTTTAAATGAACCAGAAAATTTTGAAAAATTAATCTTTCGGCTTTATTCCTCGAACTTCACCTTCAGAGCAGATTTCAACCCACGAATACCTTACTTAAAAAGGATATAAAATAATAAATAACAGCAATCCCCAGATGTCAGTTTCTTAACTTAGCAACTCTTATTTACGCATTCGGCTCTCAACAATATATATTAAAAAAATAATTTTCTCAGCTCAAAAATAAATTAATAAAAATAAAACTATGTGTGTGTGTCTCTTTTCAATTGATATTGACAAGGTAATCGAATAGCTTTAAGTCAAAGTATGTCTGGAAATAGATTTTCATCTTGTTTTTTTAAACATTTTTCCAAGACCACAGGATTTTATGAATGATTGACGGGTGATGTAGCCAATCAGAAGAGTATAACAAGTAATAATGTAGCATGTATAAAATATTGCTTAAATTAATTTGGGAAATTATCTTTAATAGACATTAATGAATAAAAAAATAACTGCTTGCTTAAAAGGAAAATAAAACAGAACTAGAACAAATTTTCAAAGTAAGGAAATAAGTGAGAACATAAACCAAAAGTGAAAATAGCTATTTTAAAATATTAAATTTAAAGTGTACTAATTCTTCATTATTTAAAAAAAAATCATGAAGAGAAAAGATTGAAGATTTTTTTTTCAATGTTTGAGAAAATGTTTATGAAGAGGAAACATTGCACAGGAGTATGGGAATATATTAAGTGCTTTTGATTAAAACTCTAACGCCTAACTCAGAAAAAGTATAGCCAAAGATTTCTAGAAAATTATTCTGTGCAATAATGTAATTCTAACCATTTTAGTGTTGTTTTCCAGCAACAGCATGACTTCCTTCAATTTAAGAAGACCCCCCCCCCTCCCATAGCGCAAGTTGAAGACTACTTTTAAGAGTAAAGTCTTAATAAGCAACCAAAATAATCTAGTAACATCATGCATACCCTGTTTTGTGGTGCGGTATTTACAAGAATGTTTTTCGTGTTTACTCAGTTGCTCCGCTGCGGTGAGTTCCTTTGAATGAATGCCAGTTGCTTTCTAAGACACAGTAAGTTATCATACAGACCCGTATGAATGATGATCTGATTAGGAAGACTGAGGTAAAGCATATTTTCTACTCTAGAAACATGTATTATTTAGTTTATTTTTTTTCCTTTTTCAATAATTTCAATTACATATTTAGAAGCTCAAAGAGTCACATTACAAGAACAACGCTTTAGTCATTTCATAGCTTTACGCGCAGCCAGTACTAATTTTTAAATCAGACTTAAAATTTTAACAGTTGTTTCAATTAGCATTTATTACTTGAATAAGCTATTTTTTAAGCAACAACCTATTTTTGATTTGAAGGAAAAATGTCTTAGTTGTATGGAATTTTGCTCGGTTTCGTAGTAAATATTGTACTGCAGTGTTGTTTATTTATTTATTTTTTTTGTCCACAGTTTTAAAAGAAAACAGTACTTTTCGGTCTAATCAAAAGTTATGATTATTAGGCTACAACGTTCATTGCTTTAGGTTATGTTGCAATAACTATTTTTCTAGTATTCTATACTAAAACTATTTTCAAATTATTCTTCAATTCATATTATTTTTAAGTTTATATGTATGCTTAATTAAATTGCGATATGTAAGAAGTGCGATTAGACTCACATAAATAACAAATTGAGAGTAATAAAAGCATACGCAGTATTTGCAAACAAACATAATCAATGAATATTAAAAAATAAAACCTGTTTGAAAAGGGTTCACGTATGCATGCATATGATGAAAAATTTCACGTAGATCATAGTGTGTTTTCATTTCGGTGAACAATGAGTCCTACATGTACACTGCATTGCTAAAATTGTTTTTTCGATTTTCTAAATACATACTCGACATATAGTGTAACTTAGGCGTGTAGAAAACAATTTCTGAACTTAAACTTTCCAAAAATGATTCAGCCACAACTTTATTTTGGGGACTATCAACAAAATTGAATAGGAGAAAAACAAAGTTAATCCTGTGTTATCTGAAACTCAAGTGTAACTTTACAAAGTAATTTATTGATTGTAAGTCATTTTTGTTATCAATTTTTTGAGATACTAGTTTTCCCACTTCCAATATATTTAAACGGCATTTTTTTCCCTGTAAGACACTTCATGTGCTTGGTTAAATAATTATGTAAAAAATGACTGTTTTTACACATACATATATAAATGAATTTATATTTTATTTCAAATTTCAGTGTAATGCTTCTTAATTTCTTTGCAAAAATTTTTTTATAAGTTTTGAAAATTTCGTTTGAAAATAAGAGTTACACACAAATATATTTCGATACATTTTCAAATATTTTATAATTTCATTAAAATGCGTACAAACATCGTTCATAATATACGAAAAATCTTTTGTACTACAGATAAACTCTATTTTTGTTTATGCAGCAGATAATTTCAAAATTCTTCATTTATTATTTGTTATTGATACCCAAGATGCAATCGTGATTACGGCATAATTTTAAGCAAGTTTCTTAGATGCTCGAGTCTATCTTCCTTTGCTACATTTTGTGCATATAGTCATATGTGTGTGTGAGAGAGATAATGAGTTACGTGGCAAATATAAAGGGCAAATAAGTCTATGTAAAAATACAAGTAGGTCGGAGGAGATTTTTGCATTTGCAAGCGCGTGGTAATTTTATTTTCAATCAAAAGCGCAGCACACGAAACATCTAAGTATCTAAAAGTACATTAAAATCCTCTTATTTACATGACAAAATACTGATGAATTAGTTATTTTAAGTATAGTTTATAAAACAGTGACGAATATGCTGGCACATTATATTGAATTTGATAAGATTTTTCATGATTTTCTTTAGTTATGTTTAATGGAACTTTAACTCTTCTGTCAGTCGGAAACACTCCAATATTGATTTTGAAATGATGAGAGCCTTCAATTAGAAGTGAAAAAATTACCGACTTTAACTACATTTCATAAGTAAATTATCGTTTACTGCACCTTATCGATCTCTACTATTCTGATGATTCCCTGGTAAAAAGAATAAAAGATATTTTACACACAGTAGCGAATCCAGAGTAGGAGCTAGGGGGTCTTCAGCCTCCCAAAACAGAGATTGTTAAAGGGCAACATTCTGCTTTATAAAACGTTTTGTGCAGGTAAAATGATCTTTCTTTATAACTTAGCCCCTCTCAAAAAAGTGTACATTGATTTACACTAAAATTTTGCTTTATTGTACATGTTGTTAGGATGAAATAAGCTTTTTCAAAATTTAGCCCCTCCCGCCAAAATTTTTTTTGGATCCACCACTGTCTGCACCAGACTCTACAGTATTGAACTGACATGCTTAGTTCAAATTTTACACTTAATTTTTTTTTTCAATTTTTCACATCTTCTAAGTTTTGGGTCTATTTCTTTTAAGTTTTGGGGGTAGACTATTAAAATTTCCAAAGGGACTCGGTAAAAGCTGAAACATTCGAATTATCTCGTGTGTGTATATTGTTGCCACGAAACCTACTTGGAATCGGTCTCTTCCCATGTCAGTGTGGAGGGTAATGAGGTGACGTACCATCTTGCTAAAGCGGCTCTACCGACCTTTAGGCACCGGGGCTTTGAAAAAGTCCCAGTAGTCGTTGGACTCGCTTCGCTCGCTAGGCCCGGCGAAATAAAGATCACCACCACTTTATAGATTAACATTGAATTTAAAAAAGGATTTCTATAATGTGTTCTTCCCCTGAAATCCGAATTCAAATGATGTACATCACTTGTTCAATGATTTCACTTATTTTGGTTGACTAATTAACTCAGTCTTATTTTTTGGGAAATTGCATTTGATACTATAAACAAAGTCATCCATTGTTGAGGCTCATGCTCCGCTACCAGGCTTATGACTTTGTTTTAGCTCATATACGTTTCAATCATCTGCGGCTTATAAGCAAGAGTGACACTTCTCACAAATTCACAAAACCTTCATAGGAATTTCGAAATATACTGAAACATTTTTCTGAGAAAGTACAGCACTTTTATTTTCTTGCATTCAAATAAGAGAAAAGAAAAGGCTATTTGAAATATTTTCATAATAATTATAATAACAGCAATACATTTTTGTTACTTAAAATTATGACTTGTAAAGTGACATCGTCGATGACTATGTAAAACTGAATTTAATGTTAGGAATGTTCTTTAAAAATCGAGTTCAGCAAATGTATTTAAGCCATTACTCCGTTGATTTAATGCAATAAATGCTCCTGCAAATTATAAAATTTAAATTAAATGCATACATTACAATAGCAATCCTACATAATCTCCGCCTTCCGTATATATTATAAGAAATACGGCTACGAGAATAATAATAATTCATGATATATAGTCATGAATTTATACGAACGAGTAGGACTTTCCAAAGTACTATATAAACTTGTAACTATTTGCAGCTGTTGGCTGCACAAAACTTTAGCAGTGATAAATGATTCATGCTGCTCCATAAA
Source organism: Cheiracanthium punctorium (assembly GCA_038373885.1). Lineage (NCBI taxonomy): Eukaryota > Metazoa > Arthropoda > Arachnida > Araneae > Cheiracanthiidae > Cheiracanthium > Cheiracanthium punctorium. The sequence continues at coordinate 1,171,951 of JAWZYV010011819.1, forward strand.
TGTGCGTGCGGAATGTGTTACATACATTTGAACATATTGAATAAATAGAATGTAGTCTTATGCCAGGGTTTTAAAGAAGCGTAAAGACTCGCGAATGCATGTTACTATTTGATCATGCTTAAAATTAGATGGTGAAAAACGACACTTGCGTGATAATATTAATCTATTAAATTACCCCAGAAGTTTCGGTTCTTCTGTTATTTAACCGGGAGAAAAATGACTTAGAAAAAATTTCTTTTGAAAGTAGGAGTCTTTATTTTTCTAGTCACATCGAGTTATTTCCGCTTTTCTACCCTATAATTAAAATACTCCTAATGGTTTACAAAAGAATTAGATGCATTTAACACTTCTGTCCGTACTGAACCAACATTTTTAAAAGTTTCCTCTGAAGACATTACACTGCTTGGAAATTATTTTAAGGATGTAACATGTACGTGAAATGTTAGAAATGTGAAATACATTAATTTGTTGAACTTTTTAAAGAAACAATTGTTTTACTATTTTAAAATGTATGCCATAATTTTAATCAAAGAACTGTGCGATGTTACTCTCCTAAAATCACACAAGCTCGCTTAGCTGTCAAATAAAATTACAGGTTAGAGAATAGTCAAACAAATCGCTGAGTTAAATTGTCAATAGAGAAAATATTTTATTTTAAAAATTAATGTTTCCTTTTAGTGGAATGAGCTTTTAACATCAACATGACATTTAAAGCTACAGAAGAAGGTGCTAGTGAATGAATAGTAAATTGAAGAGAATGTCTGTAAAATGCTTTTTGCAGCAAACAAATCTAACACTCCTATGTTTGATTTGATTATATTTAAATTATTTTACTTGATACGCGAAAACACCTTTTCAGTTTGCTATACATCAAAGAGTGTTCAAATCTGTAGAGAATTCAAAGCCTATAATTGAAACTGTATAGCCATCTACTGTACAAAAAATTTTTTTATTTCATTCGCTTAAGTCGTTTTCATGTAATTCGCAGAATTTTTTTTTAAATTTTTTCTTAAAAACTTATTATTATTATTATTATTATTGTTGTTATTATTATTATTATTTATTCAAACAAATTCAAACATTAATATCAATTAATTCAAACATTAACATCAGCTATCGAACAAAACGTACTTGAATGTACTTACAGACTTTTGTCTGTACATTATTTGGAATATAAAAATTTTGCGATTAGTAAGTATGTAAAATGTTCTCTGAACGTTAATAGACGTTCCTTAGTTAATAGAGAGCATTATTAAATATTCTCTGAACTTCGATAGGACATAAATATATGCTGTCTTCAATCCCCGTCCCCAAGATCACCCGTATTTTGATGGCTCTTCCGAATCTGACATTTGGTAGCTTTAAGGAAAACTCGCGTTTTCCAAGCTGTCAGCCTTCGGCTTTTAATACAGTTCTATTTCCTCGCCTATAAGAAAAACTTATTTGATTAACAGTAAATATTTTAGCATGATACCTTAAGAAAGTTTTGAACAATTTTCAAAAAAATCTAAAAATCTAAAAAATCATAAAAAGTTTTAAATATCGATGCCTATTATTTAAGTTGAATAGTCAACTAGTATTATATTGCTGTTGTTGTTTCTGGTGCCCTCTGGCAACCGCAGAGTGGTTCCTCCCTATAGGACGACGGTGAGCAGAAGGTGACAGCTTCCATTTGAATGAACCCCAGTGGGAGGAAGTCCGACTTCGTTCGGGGTTCCCTAATTTTGAACCAAATTAACATGAGGGACCAACCACCTGAAATCGGCACCCCCAGCGGGATCATTAAGCATGGAGGACATTGGAGCCACGACGGATTTTACGTGCACCAGCTAACATTAGCGCACACGGTCCCACAGCAGTTCAGCCGAGAGAGGAGTTCACCCTCCCAAGCACTAGCCACGCCGGATGCTGCCTAACTTGCCGTGTTCGAGTGGAACTAAGTTTAGCGCCCAGACCGCTGCTGGACAGTATTATATTACCTAACGCCATTTCAATCGCTCAAGACGGTTTGAAGTGATGCTCTTTTCTCCCCCCCCCTCCCCCTTCTCGCACACCGAAAATAATTTTCATTCTATTGTTTTGGGCTGTTTTTTGAGGTATGCGTGCACAAACATTTTCACAAAATGCCAAAATCTAGGGCATGTTTTTTTTTTTTTTTTTTTTTTTTTTTTAAGTGACACCTGGGGAATACATTAAGAAAATTTTTACGCATTGTATAAATTAAAATACTTTGCAAAAGCTGCATTTTTTGACAAAGTTTAAATTAGCTTACCATAGCGTTTCTGAACCTGTGGGGCGCGACCCCCAAGGGGGGGCGCAGAGCGTTTGCAGGGGGCCTGCGAGAAAAACCAAAGAGCAAGTAGTGATGCATGTTATTTTTTAAAAAAATCATGTTATTTAATCTCATTTTTACTCAAAAATAAATCCATTTTCGCTTAACCCATTAACGCCCAGCGATCTATTTTTAGACCGACACGAAATTTGTAAGTCACTCCAATATTTAAACATTGGTTTATTTTCCTAGCTTAATTTCTTGAATACAAAATCTGATATCCATAAAATACTCAGCGATAACAAATTTAAATGAGAATATTTCTCTGTCTTATTTACATTTTTAAAAAAAGATTTACGTCGTTCATACCACACAAATGTCGGAAATTTATCTATCACTTCTGGCATCAACATATATTTGAGAATGTGCTGAAAAAAGTTGGGCTCAATCAAACTTTACTGATAACATTATTTAGCAGAAAAATCGACTAAATGTTCATTGTTAAAGATTAAAAAACTGAATGAATGCTGAAAAATGTGAGGGTGGGGGGGGGGAGTACCACCGTAAGTTAGCCTTTGTTGGGGGGGGGGCGATGTTAAAAGGTTGAGAACCGCTGGCTTACCGTCTATCATAATACAAAATTTCACGCGATTCAGTTGAGCCATTTTAAGAGGTTAGTGCACAAACATTTAAAGTTGTAAAAATGTATGAAAATTTTTGAAAAAAATTGACGCGCTTACAGTTTAAATCGAGTTGCCATCTTTCTTGTCATCAAGTTTCATTTTATTTTTTTTCAGCCACTTTTACGTGATGCGCAATAAAAAAAAAGCGTCACATACACCCTCTTAAAAAAATGTACTCGACTATAAGCGAAATTTCCTATTTCAGCTTTTCGAATAATTAATTAGTTTTTGAAAAACTCACAATTCGATAGAAATATGATAAATTATAATTATGCATAGTCCAATTCATATTTTATGAAAAATAATTTATAGCATACGAAATCAACGTAGTAAGATTGACTTTTACTTGAAAACTTTTTTGAGAAGGTGTAATTTTTTTGACGTGATTGAAAACACAGAAGGTGCTTGAAAAGACAGAAATGGTAATTTTTTAAATTCTAAATAATGTACAAGACGTTTTATTTGTTTGCATACACAGGGTGGTTATAATAAATCTTCCCCTAAATAGAGTTCTGTAGCTAAAACAAATGAACACATTGTAACTAAATTTTGTATGCAGACAATACATGCGATGCGGTTAAGGAATTTTGAAAAAAAAAAGTTTTAAAAATGTCCACTAGGTGGCACTTTGTAAAAACAGCAAATTTAACAATGCCCAATTGGAAATGTACTAGCATTTTAAACATTTATTCAGTAGTTTTAAGCATTTATTAAGTAATTATTGCAATTTTTTAGGATGATTTTTCCATGCAAAGAACCATCTGGTGGATATTTTTTGAACTAATCTTTTTTTAAAACTTCCTTGAGCGCATCATGTGTGTAGTGTATATGCCAAATGGCGGCAATCTGCTCACCCATTTCAGCTGCAGAAGAAGGGGCTGTTTAAAGGGGAAGTTCAATTATAATCACCCTATATATACAGTAGAATCTCGCTACAACGATATCCTCTATAACGATAATTCTCTCTATTACGATATTTTTTTATAGTCCTGGCTGAATTCCCTTTAGATTAATGTAAAACAGTTCTCTGTATTACGATATCCTTTAAAACGATAATTCTCTCTACAACGATGGTAATAATTATCCCTTGCATCACAATAATTCTCTCTACTACGATATATTTTTTTTTTCCACGATGCATCAGAAGCCCGACTCATGCACACACATGCACAAAGAAAGTCGAGGTAAAATGTGTTTGGAATGGGTTGGACCACGCCTCTGCCAAAGAACGTCTTCTAAGTTTCGTATTGCTGATGTAACACTATGGTAATGAGAAAGTGCATTTCTCGTAAGGTGGAAGGACAGTTGGCATTTCTTGGATGACACATCTTTGATTCCTATCCCCCCTCTTTAAAAAATGGTCCAGGATTCGTTTCACCGGAACTAATATAGAAAACGATACGTTCTTTTCTCTGAACTTGAGTAACTTCTGAGTCCCACAACAGCAAAAGGCCCAAGGCCGTCCTCTTTGTGTTTGCGCCCCGCTAATGTGCCTTCCTTTCATCTGCACGTCCCTTCTGATCTGATCTGATCCGGGCTCATGCCCCCCCCCCCTACCTCAAGATTAAGTACCACAGGATACAATACTACACATTGGAGATAAAGCAATTTTGCTAATGCGCTCCATCAACACCGTACTTCAGTTCAGTTCAGAATTTTAACCTCCAATAAATCCTATCGAGGTCGATTATTACACGAGAATATTTTAAATTATTTATGAGTTTTGTTTACTTTGAAGTTTGTTTAGTGAAAATAGCGAAAGCAAATGGCTAAAAGAAAACAAATATCTATCGAAGTGAAATTCAATATCATAAAAGAGTTTGATAAAGGCATGAAGCAAGCTGAGGTTTGGAGAAAATACGGACTTTCACAGTCGACTGTTGCCAATTTCCAATTTCTTTACACAGAACTCAAAATAAATAAGAATAAATTAATGGGTATGTATTTTCAATTAATATCTAATACATTTAAAAAAACGCTTTTGCGGCATTCAGGTATTATTTATTTAGACATTATATATTTGTTATTCAAATCTTATCTTATAAATAAAAATGAAATTCTGTTTGTTTGTTAGTTTGTTTGTGGATTTGATTTGTATACAAATCCACAAAAATTGACCTATCAGCCTGAAATTTTGCACAGATATGTAAAACAATATAGAATAAATCACAGTCCACTTTAAAACTTTAAAAGTCCACCCGTTCCCGGAATTTAAGAGATTTTTTATGTTCTCCACGCAAAAAGCTTTCCGTAATTGTAACCCCTGTAGTGAAAAAAGTGTGAAATAAGCATCGTGGTTGCCATGTGTGGCGATTTTGCCGAATAAAATGTTTTAAATTCTCAAAGAAAAAATAAAAGAATAATAATGATTTTTTTGTTAGTTTATATTTGTAAGATTATTATTTTTTTTATTATAATATCGTGTGAATGGGAAATCAGAGCAGGAATGAAATGTTTTACACGCAAAACAATAAGAATTGAAGATTTCCGAGGCTAATACGTAAAATTTTTTAGTTTGGCGATAAAATAAAATGGCTCAAATGCCGATTTTGAGAATGTGATTTCTAGCGGTTAGCACAGTTTTCGGCTTGGCGCAATTTATTGAGAGCTGAAGGAAATAGATTTTTGAAAACAAGTGCAAATTTTTTATTAGAATACAGTGTTAAATTTTAATGATCCGTGAAGAAATAATGCAGTTATTAAGGGATTTCAAGCGATCTATCTTCAGAATTCTCGCCAATTGAGTACATTGATTTAAGTTGGGGGAATTCCGCCAAATTTCAGAAAATTGAAATCTTCTCATTTAGTACATCGGAGTAACGATGAATAAAACATGTTATAGTTGAAAAAATTCGTCTGTATTAAGGGATTCCCCTTTTCAAACAAATGCGTGCTTTACTTTTTGGCGGTCAAACCATTTCCCATATTGATTGCTGCTAAGTCAATGCTTCGAATGATTCCCTGAAAAGACTCTTGCAAAATGGCGTATGTTGGCACTTTGGCGAGGCTTAGATTTGAAACTGGATTTTATTTGAGACGGGTATATATAATGACTCTGGTTATAGATAAAAATGAATGTTGGTACGTGTGCATGAGGTTGAAAAACTCCAGCACCGTTTGACCGATCACCACGAAATTTGGTTCACCTAAGTCTTTTATCATGGAGAAGGTTTTTATGCTATCCGTTTTCCTCTAACTTGCCACTTGGTGCCGCAGCACAACATCGAATTCTATTCCATTTAGCCGTTTGCTATGCGAATATCGTCCAACCAATTTCAATGAAATTTGGTACACGCGAATATTAGAACACGGAGAATATTTTTCACTATCCATTTTGCTGTAACTTGCCGCTAAATGGTGCTGCAATGCATCAACTTCTATACCGTTCGACCGATCGGCATAAAATTTTTTATAGTTACACATTTGAGCACGAAGAAGATATTCTAACTGCGTTCCTTTTGATGTTACTCACCACTAGATGCCACAGCAATGCATTATTATTTTAACTCGCCCCTAGATGACGCTGCAGCAGGCCAAATTCTTGACCATTCAAACAGTCGCTATGAAAATCTGTATACATAGCTATTTTAACAATGAGAATATTTTGGCGTTATCGATTTTGCTATAACTCGCCACTTGACGGCGCTGTAGCAAATCATTACTTTAATTAACCACTAGATGGCCCTGCAGTGTATCACTTCTTGACTGTGCAAATGATCGCTATGAAAATACGTATACATAGATATTTAAACACGGGGAAGAGTTTGGCGCTATCCATTTTCCTATAACTTGCCTCTAGATGTCGCGTCAACACATGAACTTCAGGACTGTCCAGCAGATCGTCATGAAATTTCGTATTCATCGATATCTGAATGCGAAGAATATTTTCGCCGTATCCATTTTGCTAAAACTCGCCACTAGATTGCGCTACGCCGCATGGCCATCTGCACCGTACAAACGATTGCCTTGAAATTCGGTATGCATGATTATTGGACACAATGTAACGCGATATCCATTTTGCTGTATCTGTTTATTACAATGAATAGTAATCACCACAAATCGTAATATCAAAAACTCCATTCATTCCCGTGCGAAGAACGGGTACTTCAGCTAGTATGCTATAAATATTTATAAGCTATATCGCTGCTAGAATCCCGAAGGCGAAAAGGGTATTTAACTAAAATTTGTGAGTGTTGTGAAAATTACTGAAAACTATAAACATGTTTTTCTCCTTTCATTTATTATTTATTACTTGCGAGGGTGTGCTGAATGAAAACAGAACACTTTCTGGTGACACCGCAGGGTATGGGATATATGAAGAACAAAAACCTTTTCGTTCCAATATCGATTCTCTCTATAACGATAATTCTCTTTACAACGATATATTATTTTGACCCCTAAAATATCGTTATAGAGGGATTTCACTGTGCGTGTATATATATATATATATTAAATATATATATATTATTATATATAATATAAAATAGCTAAACTTACGTAATATGGAATCCCTAGTAAAACATTAAGTAGTAGCACATGATGACAAAAACAATATCAGTCCATGAACGGGGAGCTGAGGGAGTAACAGCTACAGGTTCCGATTTTACTGGTATTGAAACCGTTTCAGTTTCGCTTCCTTTGGAATATTCCTCCTGGTGTTCAACACTATTTTGCTTATACTGAAGATTCGAATCTTTATTTACAGCAGAGTTCACTTCATTTGCGACAGTTTTACAAGGTTCTGATTTGTTGAGACTTTCGGAAAGTCTGCTGACTGATTTAACAACGGGTTTTCGGTTATCAGCAGCAGCAACTTGATTCTGGAAGCTAGAGGGAACGAAACAAGATACTTTTGGATTTAATTTGGACGATGCAGCTGGCACATAAGCTGGAGTAGGCTGCGCTACACTAAACTGGACATCACCACTAATTTTTTCCTTCATTAATTGAAATGCCGTATTACAAATTAAAATATCGCATTTCAGTTTCCTAGATATACCACATACAACCGGTACTCTTCCATGTAACCCATCATTTATTTTTGCATTCACTATTCTTAACGGATCTGTTTCTTCTTCTCCAAACGCTGAGTAAAGCTTTACAGTACCCTCACTCTTTTCTTCGTGTTTCTGTATTAAATCATTTCGTATGACTGATATTTGTGCCCCAGTATCTACGATACCACTAAATGTTTTCCCTTCGCACTCATCATATAAACATTTCTGCACGGTTCAAAATTTAAAAGAGGGAGAAATAAATGTTTAATAAGCGGTAAAAAGATGGAAAAATTTTTGCCCGTTAGGTTTTTCGATGCGACAGTTTAAAAATAGCATATTTTTAAAAGCAGTACATTTTCTTCGAAACAGGATTTCCTTTAAAAAATTCCCAAAAATCTGCAAATGTAAGGACGATTTTGTAACAAATTTTATTTGAAAAAGAAAACTCTGTAGTTTCCGATGATATAAAAAATATAGTGTTCGGACGAAAATTTAGCTCGTGATAACGTAAAATGCGAGAAAAATGGCCAAAAACCTTACAAAACATAAAATAACTCAAAAACTATTAGTCAGATTAATTTCATTTTTACGGCATATGAGGTTCTAATTATTTAGTAACTATCTTCTCGTGGAATTTATAATGGGTGTAAAATACTATCATCAAATTCTTCCGAACTCGTATTTCCTAATGCAGCGCTCTCCTCGCTTCACTCCACCCCCGTCTCTCTTTCGCTCTGCCTGGCGTGAGAAGAAAATTCCGACCCTGAAAAGGAAGAACCGAGTGGGGGAATTTGTTACCTTCGTTCCGGAACTTGCATTCGGGAGAGAATTTTAATATGTGATCTTTTTAGAAAAAAAAATCATATAAAAAAATCTAATAAACATTTCCGCACGGTTCAAAATTTAAAAGAGGGAGAAATAAATGTTTAATCAGCGGTAAAAAGATGGAAAATTTTTGCCCGTTAGGTTTTTCGATGCGACAGTTTAAAAATAGCATATTTTTAATAGCAGTATATTTTCTTCAAAACAGGATTTCCTTTAAAAAATTCCCAAAAATCGGCAAACGGAGTTACCAGAGTTACAGAGGTTACCAGGAATGGGACGTGGCTAAGCTGGAATGTGAATCCCCCAGCTGCAATGATTAAAAAAGGACATTGAACTTCCCGCACCCCAACGTAAGAGATCGGATGTGCTTAAAATGGCCCATGAGATTTCATTAGCCGGACATTTAGGAGAACGGAAAACTAAAGAACGAATTAAATATACATTTTTTTGGCCATCAATCAAACGAGACGTTAAAAAATTTTGTGAGGGTTGCAAAGAATGCCAATTAAAAAGAGTTGAGACATACCGAGATAGGATTCCCATACAACCTATTGTCAGACCTGAAATACCATTCGAAGTATGGAGTTTAGATTGTATTGGCCCACTAGAACCACCTTCGGGAAGAAGACATCGGTTTATCATATGTGCAGTAGATTTATGCAACAAATTGTGTTTGAAAAAGAAAACTCTGTAGTTTCCGATGATATAAAAAATATAGTATTCGGACAGAAATTTAGCTCGCGATAACGTAAAATGCGAGGAAAATGGCCAAAAACCTTACAAAACATAAAATAACTCAAAAACTATTAATCCGATTAATTTCATTTTTACGGCATTAGCGAAGATCATTAGCTGCAATTATCGGCATTAGCTCATTATCGGCATTAGCTGAAAGCGTATAGCGAACAAACAAACAAACAAACTTTCCTCTTTTATATATATATATATATATATATATATATGAGACGTCAGATATTTCAAGTAAGCTTCAGAGTTAAGGCAGGTAATATGGTTTATTGAACATTACAATTAAGTTACAATTTAGAATGAGAAGAGGGGAGGGGAGACGGGTACAAGAATCAGCGTGGACTCATGAAGCAGTTCCAGTGGCAGAAGTCCCCCGATTTTCGATGTGCGGGAGTATTTACGCTTACCACACCACGTGGTCTGCGAAGACACAACTCCTCCTCTCTCTTATCTCTGATCGAACCACACACATTTACCAACATGACCCGCATCTGGGGACACAAGGGCGTGGGGACACGTGTACATCTAAAGAATTCAGAATCGACGGCCTGATGTTTGACAAATAACAAAATAAATAAAACATAGCTCCAGAGCGCGCGTGGCAAGTATGACAGGAAAGTAAAACTTACAGTGAAAGTACCCACTTGAACAATACCCAAACTAGTAAAACCCAAATTACCTTTTTATACATTACATATATATATATATATATATATATATATATATATAGAGAGAGAGAGAGAGAGAGAGAGAGAGAGAGATTATAGTTTATTAATGTATAATAGAATTTATTTTTTAAAAAATCATGCCCGTTCGCTGTGGTGATGTCTGATGATTCACATAAAGATGCCAGCGTTAAAATTAGTTGAGGAATCAAAAGCATGGAGTTCGTTAGCTAGACAAATACAGTTGTGTTTTTTAATTGGTGGACTTTTAAGTCAATTCTTTTGAAAATTTTTAAAGAATTATATGCAGTGGGAACAGTTCTCGAAGAATTATAAAAATAATACGAATATTTGCAGTTAAAGCGTACATACCCTAGTCTTTTTCATTAAGCCTTCTGTAAACATGCCGTGACACACAGTGGCGGATTTACGGGGGGGGCGGCTCTGGGGGCTCGAGCCCCCCTTACAGCTAGAAATACACTATGGATTAGGGAAGCTAAAAAACAAATTGCAAATTTTCACATGAACTGAAATTTAAAAAAGTAGCACTGTATATACAGTTAACTCTCCGTTTAATAACGATCTCCTTCCAAAGACGATATTTCAAAGTCCCAGCAACTCCAACGTAAAAAATTTCTATTGAAAGACGACGTCGTTTCTGTTTAACAACGATTTTTTTCCCCCATCTTACACTACAGGAACAAGGGGAAATTTTTTTAAGAGTGGGAAAAAATTGTCGGGGAATGTCAAAAGTGCCATTCGCAAGACAATCTCAACTACCTGAGTGTATTCCCAAAGGTACTTTAGAAGCAAAGAGAAAATTCTTGAAGCAGCACAAAAATTTAGTTCGGGATCCAAATCCAAACGGCCGAAAAGTCAATGTGGCACATTGGAAGAGTTTGCCAAGGCACTTCTGAATGCAAATGGTTGCATGAAGCAAGAGCATCCAACATTCTAATTTCTGGGCCCCACCATGGCCGAGAGGATAAGACACTCGACATGATAGACGGCTGAAGTGTGAAGGTCCCGCATTTGCGCCGCGTGGCTGTCGATCTAAGTTAACTATCTGGATTTTTTCCAAATGGTTTTATCCAGATTTAACGTGAATACGCGTTAGAACCTCTGAAAAAATCCTCCGACCAAGGCAACCGCCACAGAATGCAGATGCCTCTAGTATAGGCTTGCCACATAACATCACATAACACATAACTCCAATTTCTGGAGGCCCGACGAGTGGCTGAGCGCATAGAGCTCGCAACTGGGAGAAGAAATGTCTCTGGTTCAAACTCAGGTCGCGTCCGTCAATCTAGCCGTTCAGAGTCTTACGCAGTTTTCTCCGAAACTTCTCATAAATACGGATTAAGACCCCTTAGAAAACCCGCCCGTAGGGCACCCCGTACTCGGCCTAGATCCCTCGTGTAGATAATTGTTCGTATTACCAAAATAAAATAAATTCAAGCAATTACTGCAGTGCTGTTATTCTGGCAGGAAAATTTGGAATGCAAAATTTTCAGGCATCGGCTAGAAAAATTCATAAAATGGAAGCTGACGCATTTCACATCATGAGAAATTCTGGAAGAAAGAATAACGGGAAGGCGAAAAATGAAACAACTGACTCATTTTGATTTTCTTGAAACCTAATTTTATTGTATTGCTTGTTTTTACTACCTTTTTTAAAGGTAACTTAAAATATTTTTTTGTGGATAATAAATAATATAATGATAATAAAAGTAAAAATTTTAAACACGTCAATATATCAAGAAAAATATTCACAGTCTTAAGAATGTAAAGTGTAAAGGGTTGGTGTTGGTGCTGTAGGATTACGGACAATTATCTGCACATGGAATCTAAACCGATGGGTGGGGTGCACTCCGTGGGGATCTTTCTAAGGGGTCCTAACCCTTATTTACTCTAAGTTTCGGAGGAAAGCACGGAAAACTCCAAACAGTTTGATCGGCGGACGCGAACTGGTTTTTAAACAGGCGCCTTCCAAAGTGTAAAGGGAAATGTTATTCTTTTATAAATTCTGTTTATGGAAGATCTCTATTTAAGGATGATTTTTCACATTTTCACGGTTCCTGGAAAGTCGTTAAACAGAGAGCCAACTATCTCTCTCTCTCTCTCTCTATATATATATATATATATATATACATATATATATATATATATGCTAAGAATATGTGCACCAATACTTATTGAATCCTTGTGGATTAAACATAATTTCTCTATTTACAAAAATGATAGAGCTTTTATTTTTAAACAGAAGGAGGGGCAAATTTTATTGACTCGCTATCGCCACAGTGGCTGGAGCACAGTTCCAAGTTTTATTTGTACAGTGGAACCTGTCTAATGGAACTACATTTGGGAAGAACAAAACTGGTCACCTTATAAAGACGGTCACCTTACAAAGGTGGTAAAGTGTGATGGTTGTAAGACGAAATTGCTTAAAGTTGTCGCTATAGACAGACGATTTCGTTACCAAAGTGGTCACTTTAGCAGGTTCCACCGTATTTGAATGGACGAAGGCACACTGATACGGGGAAAAAATCTTCCGCTGCTCTTTCCGTTTTATAGGGGACGGAGTTAGCAGTTTAGTGCAGAAATCTTTTATCGGTAAACCTCGAATTGCCATTAAAAAGTCATAAAATTTGCGACAAGAATGCCCTCTAACCCACAGCAGTCATGTTAGACGCAGCGGCAATCAGCATCGGCGTTAAGTGATGCTGAAGCATAGACGAACAATCTAACCCTCTGCAATTTGTACAGCTTTCATTCTTTCAACGGCTCTCATAAATTGTCCACACCGCCCAGACGTATGGGTACAAATCCTCATTATAAAAGTTTAACAGATTCTAAGATATCAGACAAAGCGAGTACCTGGCAATGCTTAGCTGGTCTGGTTTTAAAAAAGGAAGCTCAAATTGTAAATAGCAGGTAATAGTGATAATAGTTGTAATGTAAATAACAATTGAGGTTTGTTTACTACAGTCCTCACAGAAAAAGATGGGAATTACTTAATCTGGAAAACTTAATGCCATCCTAAAATGCGAAAATGTATGCTGTGAACACTGTATATTGGACGGTGGCTGTAAAATGGGTTCAATAATGCATACAGCAATTATACTCTGTACACACTAAAATGTTAATGGATAGGGCCCGCGAACAACAACACGTTGGAAAGCTAATCACGTGGCTAATCATAAAGGTTGTTGCTGATTAGCCGCGTCTTGTTGTCACTACAGAGGTTAAGGCGACATTTTTCTGGCAAAATTTACGACTTTTAATGACAAGTCGAGATCTACCAAGAAAAGAGTAATATTTTAAACTGAAAAACCTGTCCCCCCACACAATGGAGAGAGCAACGTAACATTTTTTCCCCGTATCAGTCCCGCCGTCCATTGAAACGCATAAAACACGTGGCTTATGAGCATCGACCTTAACTTGACCGGTATAAGGCGCACGATAACTCTGCCCAGTTTTCTTTCGACGGTTCTTGCAGCAGACAACATACTTATTTAGTTGTGATATACCATGTCTAGTTATACATTGGGAGAAAAAGTATTGGGAAATCAATGTATCATCCTAATGAAAAATGGAGCCCCCCCTAGACGGTTTCTTTGGATCCGCCCCTGGTGACACATCATTTCCATTGGTCGGTGCAAGTTTTGCAAGTACACTTTCTTTTGCGTCAGGCAATTATTGCAAAATATCTAAAACTAAAAACAGCTGCTTTGAGCGTAGCACCTTGTCCAGGCCTCCTAACAACAGATTTCGAGTTCTCAACTCTAATGTATAATTGAATTTATTTTTAAAAAATCATGCCCGTTCGCTATGGTGATGTCTGTGATAACATAAAGATGTCAAAGAAGAAAACTGTGTCACATAAAGATGCCAGTGTTAAAATCAGTTGAGGCGTCAAAAGCATGGAGTTCGTGGAAGGAAATGTAGGAGGGAGTGGAAGGAGTAGATGGAAATCACATCTTGTGGACTGTCTATCTTGAAATATATACACATCTCGCTGTTTCCGTGGTTAATTGTCCAGCTTCTGAATGCCCGATAAATTGTCACATTTATTTTTTCAAAAAGGTTGTTCGGAGCCATAATAATCATTTCATTTATACAGTCACTAACTGAAATCAAACGCCGAACTGCAGAAATTCACTTAGATATTTTACTTTATGCTAAGAGCTTGGCACGCGTCGCCGAATGACGTAAAGCCTTGATATGTATATGAGAAGCCGTTTGATAACTTCTGATTAGATAATACTAATTATTGTTGCAGAATACTCTGCTTGTTTCCTGGGCTCGTCGTTCGAAAGTCCAGTTGGTGTAGAAGTTCTAGTAAAAAGTCCACTGGTCAGGATGGAACACAACTTTATTGCTTCTAGAACTTCGTAAAACAATCAGCTGTACAAAATTCACAAGCACAATTAAGTAGTAATGTGCTTTTAACAGTCCGCTTAGATCAGAAGCTCTCACAAATGCTGTATTTCTCACACAAAAGAAAACACTTTCACAGGCAAAAATTCAGTGAAAATATTCAAGGGATATCGTACACAATCCCTTAAGACACAGCAATGAAGAATTTACACACAGCACTTTAAAAACAGCTTCATAAAGCAAGCTAAAACACAGCTTCTATAGCACTATCAAAGCAAGCGTACTCTCACTGAGAAAGCTCTTCACACACTGAGCGTTCAACTCGCACTGAACTATCGGGACAGCGCGCGGTTCTATATATAGCCGAGGCAGAGGCTGCGAGCAGCTTCCAGAAAAGTCTATTTCTCGAAGATTCTACATAAAGTGTGAATTTTGATTACGTCATTGAAGAGAATTGTTAGGTTATTATGTGTTTTTAATGCAGTAAATTTCTATTATGATATCAGTCTGGGCTATTATTTGCTGAATAGGTAAAACTGCTTCATTTTTAATGTCGAACGCAGCTATTTCTTCTGAGTCTGAACGAAGCTCATTATTCTTAAAGTCCAAGTTAAATTTGCGTGATTTTAAAAAGTCCAGTCCGAGAATAAGAGTCCGTAATATTGGCGACATATACCCCATGGTCATATCTGGCATTTCCAAAAGTGATTTCCACTCTTGCTTTTCCGCCCACTTCGATCTTGTCACCGGTCACAGTCTGGAGGGTCAGCGAGGGCGGAGTCCAGATAGTCTTCAAATTTAATTTCTTGGTCAGATCTGTCCTTATGATGGTTACATTCACTCCAGTATCAATCACCATGTGGCATGGAGAACCGTTAACGTAAATGAGTACAAATAGTCCATCACTGCCGCCATTCACTGATGAAATCTGTAAGACTTTTAGGTGGGGCTTTTGAATATCTGGCAACCTCCGCCCCGCAAGATGGCCACTTCCTAGTTTTCCTCCTTCATGTTCTTAGAGTTCTCTTGCTGGTCATGAGACTTTCGACCACAGTACTTTTGTACATGGCCTTCGACGCCACACTTCCAACATTTTACTTTCCTTGGGCCTTCTCTCGTCCTATCGGATCTTAAGTTTTGTTCTATGAGATCTTCAATTCTCTTCAATCTGTTCTCGACGCTCTTTGTGTCTTTGTCAGCTCGCTCTTGGACCGTCACCGCTCTAACACCGTCACGATCTTTCCTGACGGCCCGTTGAGCTGCCTCTAGCTTCATTACGAAGACGAGAGCAGATTTCAAATCCTGATAATCCTCCAACATAAGTGAGTTTTGGGTTTCTAGATCACGGATGGCTTCAATAAAATGGCGCACGGCCATTTCTTCTCGGACATCATCGAGGCGGTCCATATAGGCTAGATGACATAGCCTATCTATGTCCGAGGCCAGGTCTTGAAGGGTCTCGCCTGGTCTTTGCATCTTTGACTTTAGTTGTATTCTACTGTACTCTTTCTGGCACTTCTCTCCGAACTTCAGCTCCAAGGCACTGGCAAGGGCGACAAAATCTCCTATTTTCGTCGCTCCGATGGTTTGTAGTACGTTAATTTTGTCTCCGCTAAGAGAAGCGGCCAGTTGGTTCGCTTTCTCGGAATCGTCCTAGCCATTCGCTTGGGCGACAATTGAAAATTGAGTCTTGTATGCTTCCCAGGGAGTCTTTCCGTCATAAGGCGTTAGTTTCACCGTTGAGCGGCGTGGTGAGAGTCTGATGTTTTGAGGTATTTTTCCCAGCTTGACGAGAGTGTCCAGTTTTTCTTCAATTTTGTCCTCAAATTCTTCCCGCATTCTGCAAATATCCTGCTGTAATTCCTTAACATATCTCATCTTGTCCGGATTTCATTTCCTGCATCATATTCATGAGCTTTTGAAGTTGTTCTTCCATTTTTTCTCTAGTCAAAACCATAAACTGGAAAATTAAAGTCTTTCTTTAGAATCCCGATTCTGACACCAAATGTTGCTGAATACTCTGCTTGTTTCCGGGGTTCGTCGTTCTAAAGTCCAGTTGGTTTAGAAGTTCTAGTATAAAGTCCACTGGTCAGGATGGAATACAACTTTATTGCTTCTAGAACTTCGTAGAACAATCAGCTGTACAAAATTCACAAGCACAATTAAGCAGTAATGTGCTTTTAACAGGCCGCTTAGATCAGAAGCTCTCACAAATGCTGTATTTCTCACACAAAAGAAAACACTTTCACAGGCAAAAATTCAGTGAAAATATTCAAGGGATATCGTACACAATCCCTTAAGACACAGCAATGAAGAATTTACACACAGCACTTTAAAAACAGCTTCATAAAGCAAGCTAAAACACAGCTTCTATAGCACTATCAAAGCAAGCGTACTCTCACTGAGAGAGCTCTTCACACACTGAGCGTTCAATTCGCACTGAACTATCGGGGAAGCGCGCGGTTCTATATATAGCTGAGGCAGAAGCTGCGAGCAGCTTCCAGAAAAGTCTATTTCTCGAGGATTCTACATAAAGCGTGAATTTTGATTACGTCATTGAAGAGAAATGTTAGGTTATTATGTGTTTTTAATGCAGCAAAAGCAGTTTTACAGGCCCCATAGGGAGAAACGCGCAAAATGACCAAAAAGTTCTGGCGAAATATCGCCAAATTTGGCGCCAAAAATAAGTCCCCAAAAGTGAAGAGATCGAAGCCCTAGGAGCAATATTTCACGAGATTTCTAGAAGCCCATAGAAAAACAATAGGGAAACCGAAACCTCCGTATCTCCGGTTCTAATTGACCGATTTTGATGCAATAAAAAGCAAAATTTATCTATTTGAAGCGTAGAATACGAATTTTTAACTATTTTAAGCTCCAGAGCAGCGGGTTGCCCCGAAAATTCGTAACATTATGCTAGTCTTACATATTTTCCCTGTAAAATTGGATGATATCGACTGGACATTTTATGGAATAACATTCTTTTGGGGTATGTAACAATAAAATTGAACATGAGTGTATAAGATTCGAGGGACTGTTGGTATGGTATTGCATTTTGGATAGATTGTTTTGTATATTATTTTTACTTATCCAATATTTTACATTTTCAACAAACTTTTGCTAAATCAAAGGTATGGACTACCTTTGATTTAGCAAAGGGACTACATAAAAATTAGATTTTGTAATCTTTACAAAAATTAATTTGATCATGAAAATGTTGGCATAATTACTTCCTTCAAAACATTTTTGACAATAAAAGTGTGTCTATGACCAATAATTGCAAATATACAGGCTAGGAAAGCACTTCCCTGGACATCCTGCATCCAAAGTATTTCCCTTCTCTATTAAATATTAAGTAATTCTCCTTTCAAAGAAAAAGGTTACGTCATGCAGCCTGCTTCAGTTGTGAAATATTATACAATTTTTAAAGTATCCGGTATTGTTGCGGAGATTAATCTTTCCATGTACTTAGAAGTTTTGTTATAATGAAAAAAAATCCTTTCATTCTAATTATAATTCTGTTACACAAGTGTCCTTTTTTTTTCTTCTTTGGGGTGGGAGAGGGTTACATGAAGGGAATATTAATGCATCTAATTCCCCCTTAAATGTTAGTATTTCATGGGCTTAAGTATTTTGTGAAGGTCTTGATAGTTCATCTAAAAAGTATATATATATATATGTATGTATGTATGTATATATGTATGTATATATATACAGGGTGATTATAATTAAAGTTCCACTTTAAAACGATCAGAAAAGGAGAACTACTGGACCAAACATTATCAAACTTGGTACTTGTGTAAAGGTGGTCATGGAATTTATTATGTGCGGAAAAAAAGTTAAAAAATTCAACACCATGGGCAAGGACATATTTAAGGTATTTAAGCGGGAGGGGTGCAGTTGGTGGTTCCACGTGGAAAGACATGGAGGTCTGTGCGGCAACCCACAGAGATCCCACCCTAAACACAGAAACTGCCTCCTGCGTATGCATATCTTTCACGGATGTTTGATGGATGATAACGGGTTCCAGGTTCTCTCCAAATCAAACAACGCCTACTATCACTTTGGAGGCTAAACTTGGACTCATCCGTAAACAGAACAGCCCTCCATTGATCAGCCGTCCAATGGACGTGCTGATGTTCCCACCTCAAACGTTCCCTTCTGTGGCGCGGTGAGAAGGGCACGCAAATGGCTGGTCGTACAGATACAGACCACATTCGTGAAGCCTTTTACGCAGGTTGAAGTTGACACTAACACTCCGGTGGCTACAGCAAGGGTAGATCTGAGTTGATCCGGAGTTGCGGTTCTATTCCTTCGTGCACATAACGACAAATATCTGTCATCGGTGCTGGTCGTAACAGTTGGCCGTCCTTGGCTGAACCTCCTGGATGCCGAATCTGTCGTTTGAAATTGTTGCCAAAGTCTATGAACCACACACAGTCTGACATTTAGCCATCTGGCCACTTGTATCTGATTTTGTCCTGCCTCTAGTCTCCCAATAGCTCTCCATCACTGTTCTTCTGTCAAATGATGCCCTGAAGTCATTTATACGAATTGGCTATCCCCGATTTCTTACATTACAGTCACAGCAAAAGTTGCAGGCTTCATCTCAAAGATACAGTTTTATGCTTCTAGTAATTAATTTATTCTGGTTGTAACGCGAGTAATTTGTATATTGCAGCTTTACTCAGTAACATTTATTTGGCAACATATTCAAATTTCATGGTTTGGCTTACTTTTGAGCGAGTTATCGCTATTTTTGTCATTTTCCCTTAATTTTTCGAAAACAATGAATGAAAAGTGTCGATGGAAGGATAGGAATCGTTATATAGCCACCTGGTTGGGTGACTTCGGGGTAGAGACTGCTGAATGTATGGATAATTTTAGACAACATCTGTGGTTTTTTTTTTTCTAAATTGTAGAACTTCGACTTTGAAATGGAAAACAAATAAATTATGGAAAAAGTGTTTTACTAGTTGTTTACTCATACAAGAAGGAAAAATAAAACCACTATTACATGTTAAACCCTGTACTTAAATTCCACCCTGTTACACAATCTGCTAAATTTTTATATTACATCTTATGTGGAAGATATGCAATAAGTTTTCAGAGAGATGGAAAAGCACGAAAGCTAGATTGCTGTAGAGCTATGGCTATCTGAAAATGGGAGGAGGATTACCTTGAGCGGAGCACTTTTTAAAGGCTTTAACGCGTATATACTTTACATCTGGGGGAAAAATCACCCTAATTTTCACTTTGTGAAAATATTAATTATACGATAAAAAGTAAAACAAATCTGTATTCTAAAACTTGATATGCAGTAAAATAAAAATATTAAAAATAGCACGATTAAAGATGTTTATTATTTCCCAAAGCCTTTTGGATTATATTTTATAATTGGTCTTTCCTTCATGTTGATCTACTTTTGAATAGTACCGCGAATGCTAAATAATTTTCTCTTATGACCTTCAAGATAATTTAAATTATCTACATGCTTATATAATTCCAGGTTTTATTAAATTTAAACTGCTAAAGCCGCCTCTTTGGAAGGGTTTCACAATAGCATGTTACAGACCGCATTTTAATGAGTATTTTTCGTATCTAAAAACTTGCTTCGAATTGGGTCATAATTATCAAACATTGATTTTGCTTGAAGTTTAAGTTTACATTTGGCTTAAAATGATATATATATATTTATATATATAAAGAGAACAGGAAAGAATATTAATTTTAGTGAAAAAAAATTGGCAATCAGTTTGGAATTCCTTGGAAAATGAAGTTTTGTTTCTATCGAATGCGGTTAAATATCCTACGAAAGTGGGACTTCTCAATTAACACAGATTCTAAATGCCCCAGTTGTAGGAAATTTCGTACACGAGTACTTCTTTTGCAGAACTTTAAATGTCTAAAAGGAAATAAATTCATTATTCCAGATGCGAAAATTTGAGATTCTTTCAAATCTGCGTTTTATACTGAATATCTTGAAAAAATATTATTCCTCATTCAAAAAACAGCCACCCGCTACTCAACTGAAAATTCGATTTTACCACAGTTTTGTACAAGCCAAACTACAAAGTGAGGCGTTTAAAATTTACATCATAAAAGTGAAATAAAATCCAAAACAGCTAGAAAGTGATGTGATGTTTATTTAACTAGCAGATAACTAATGAGTATTTTCAGTTTACATAAATGAAGATTTCAGAGTGTTTTCTCTTTGATAGATTCATTAAAGTCTTATTTCAAAATTCTTAAAAGTTTTGGGGAGAATTTCGTTAGAAATGTGAGTAATTTAGCGTTCTATGATTTTCTCCCAACTCATTTATGGTCTTGGCAGCATCTTATAAACTTGGCCTTTTGAAAAATCGCTTTGGATCGTTACCCTCTCCCCGTCCCAAAAGTAAAAAAACTGTTCCTTCCTCTCCATTTAGAACAGGTATGGGGAACCTTTGATAAGTTGTGGGCCAAACTTTAGGATGTTAGCGAAGTCGCGGGCCGTATATTTGGGATTCATATGGGATTTTGAAGGATTTATATGGGTTTTATACAGGATTTTAGTATGTTCCGCGGTTGGATCAAAAGCCGTGGCAGACCACATCCGACCAGCGGGCCAGCGTTTGCGCATATGTGATTTAGAAACATTTTTGGTTTGTTGCAGTCAGGGCAGTATTATGATCATTGAGGCCCTCGACGGTTTATGGATGTAACACCCCCCCCCACACACACACACACACTTGAATGCTGAACAATCAATATTTTTCACAAATTGCAGATTTCCCCCCCCCCCCCGCAATTTCCAAAGTATAATCCACGGTAGCGTATTATCAGCATCTAGAAAGAGATAACACTTTTAAAAATTCTATTAACATGAATCTTAAAATAACTCAATATAGACGTCATTAAAATTTTTAATAAAATTTCTTTCAGTATTATAATATTTGCTTAACTATGTTACTCTCTGAAGGAACCGATATCTCAAACAACTGCTATCGCTTATCAAAATAATAGCACTTGTTTTCTCATTTTGCCTATCCTCATACACATCACAAGCAGTGGCGTAGCCAGAAATTTTTCATGGGGAGGGGGTTACGACTACTGTAACTCACATATATGTATACTTGTTAAGGAGTGAAGAATATACATTTTGTATGACAAAAAATTTATCATGGGGGGGTTATGACCCCTCTATCCCCCCCCACACTTGGCTACGCCCCTGATCACAAGTAATAAATTAAAATGATTAGTTGAAATCTAGATGTCTAATTTAGAGCGATATATCAAGAAACACCATTGTTAATGTTTAAACTTTATTGCAGATTTTAAATAATTTGTTTCCTCTCGAGCCATCCGATGCAGTCTACAAATTTTGTGACCCAAGCCCGGGACCCCGGCGACTCACGTGTCCACTTATAAGAAAAAGCGGCACTGGTTGCACTTGGGAAGTACACGCTAAAAAGTGTTTGGATGAATTTAACAAAATTTGTTTGGTTAAACAGTTTGATATAGTTTATTCTTGTTGATTTGACAAAAGTTTGTTTGATTCAATCAAATCGATTTAACAAAATGCTTTTTGAAATTAACAAAAGGTTTTGTTGAACTTAGAACTAATCAGCATCTTTTAAGAATCAATTTACGCATGTGCCAATGGACGGTACGAGGCAGACGAAAGATCAGATTTTACAAGAACAATTAGTAACGTCAATTTTATTAATACGGTGAACTATGGGGGATATCAAATACAAGACTTACTAATCGATTGGGGGATTACTGAGTTAGTCGAAAGTTTCTCAGGTAAGTCTAATTATTTTATCCATTCACTAACTTTGTATGTCGTATTAATCTATAAAAGTATTAATAAAACCTCATATTATTTATTAAGAGAGATTAACATCATTTAATAATAATAACAGAAATAAATAAATAGAATGGCATAAAATGCAATTCACTTGATTTTCTTTGCTATACACACACACACACATATCACACACACCGCTTGCTTGTCTTCCTTTTCTAGTTCTAGTAATTTTAAACGAGACGGGAGAAATTTAATATTTTATTCAATAAACTTAAAGCACATTTAAGTAATCACCAAGCGGACAGAATTCGTTATTTTATGGTTTTTGATAAATTTTGAAGGTATTAAATTTATTAGAGCATTAAGTTTTATAAAAGATTCAATTACCGTCTTTTCAATTTTATTTTTTCTTTGTTTGAACTGTATAAATCGCGAAGTTTTTCTTTTTGCAGTTTATCTGAACTTAAGAGTATTTTTCAATCAAAACTTATTTTCCTCCTGAATTCCCCATTTACTGAAGAAAAGAAATGGGGAAAAATACACAAGAACCAACTATTAAATACTATTAGCTGCAAAAACGATGTCTAGCTTTTATTTTTATTCCTTTTGTTTTATTTTTTTTTAATTTTCTTTTTTCCATTTAAAAATGTTTTCATAAACATTTATTAAAACGGTGTTCTGATTCTTCAAGCTTAAAATTTCTGAATTTAGTATTTTCATTTTTAAAGAAAAAAAATGTTTTTTTTTTTTTTTTTTAAATACTGAATCATTTGTTTACTAGGAACTGTGAGCTATTAATTAACGCAGTATATTTTTTTAATTTCCAAGATTGTTAGTTGGAGAAAAGCGCGAAACTTTTATAATTTTATTTTAAACGTCATTAAAGTTTCACGGTGAAAGAACAATCCAAAAAAACTAACATTGTCTGTTACACGAAATTCAATTCTTATTCTTAAAAAAAAATCAGAACGTGGAATTACACTTATACTCAGACACTGAAATTCATATTTTGATTTCTTTATGGTTCATATGGGAGACTAAAATGATTATGGGTTGTTTTTCTTGGTGTTTGATGTTTAAGAATTTTCATCACAGTTAAAAACAAGTTTGAATTTGATTAGAAAAAATAGCATATTGTTCAGTATTGTGAAAATTTGTGGATATGAAATGTATTTAAAAAATTATGTAAAAAATAATACAATTATATTACGATGCTAAATTAAAAAAAGCCAGCAGAGATTGAAATCTCTCAAATATACAATTCAAAACATACGTATGCCTCGCAGTGGTCTGGGCGCTAAACTCCGTTCCCAATAGAACACAGCAAGTGAAGCAACATCCGGCTTGGCTAGTACTTGGGAGGGTGAACTTCTCTCGCGGCTGGACTGCTGTGGGACCGTGTACGCTAATGTTAGCTGGTGCACGTAAAATCCGTCGTGGCTTCAATGTCCTCCAAGGTGTTAACGATAGCTCTGGGGGTGCCGATTTCAGATGGTGATTGGTCCCTCATCTGCAATCGGTTCAAAATTAGGGACTAGCGAGTAGAAGTCCAACCCCTGCGGGGCAGTGGCACCCCTCTTTCCATGGATAGTGTCGTCTATCCATGGGCGCGATAACAAAATATGTATATCATTAAAAAATCCTCGCGTATCTTTAGCGTATGGGGGGAAAATGAGAGAATTTTAAATATCGATATTTGTCTCGATTGTTCATTAGTTGGGGCCCATTTTTTGAACGGGGAGGGGGGGTAAAACTTTCTAACACGAAATGCAGAAAAAGATCTTTTAAGTACTTTCTTTAAAGCCAATGCGAAAAAAAATCTTCTAGTAAAAAAATGGATTTTCCTTTTATGACCTTTTATTAAATAATTCATTAACTACCAGCGAGGATTACGAACAAATTAGAATATTCCTAATAAGCACAATAGAATATTAAATGTGATCATAAATAAATTTCATTTAAATAGTTTTACTTTATAACAGTAAATTGAGTTTAACTATTTTCAGCGCAGCTTAATTTAAACTATAATACAGTGAACTTACGCCAAATCATCCAAGCTGACGCTATGTATCTGTCAGAGAGAAGAGACTTCTCTTTCAACGGGAGAAGTCTACAATTACATACAACAGTAAAGTTTGCAACTGCAAATTTTAGCCTTGTGACTGGGCATGATGTTTCGGACCTACCTTCTTCGTTTTTAATGAAATTTAATGATTTTTTCTCCGAATTTAAGACAAGAGCAGCATTTTTTTTTTTTAACAGTTGACAACCTTTGCGGATATAACTAGCCACTTTTTAGAAGCAGTATGTATTTTAAAATAGATTTTCAAAATAGCACCTAATCAGCGCGTTATACTGAGATTTTTTTGCTATATTCTAAGATAAAACTTACTGTTCCCAAAAAGTGGTCAATTACATTTCGTAAAGGTTGACAACATGTTTTGTTTGGACAAGTTTCCGACGCTGATGAACATCTGGACAAGTGCAATGCACCAAGAGGTTATATTTCTTCAAAGTACTGAAGCCCTCGTGTGTTAGTAGCGTAAACGCCAAAATTTGGCATTTGCCGACAACATTTTCGCAAAACCATTCTGTGAATTCATAACAAAACAATACTGCATCCGCAATTCGTAGTTGGTTTCCTTCTCAATTTTTAAAGCAAGATGAATGGAGTAATGTCATTTAAAAGCTTTAGAGTTGGCGATCAGTGATCAAAATCATAAAACATTTCTTCCGAGAGTACTGAAACTACTCTGGTAAAGTCAATGTAGAGCGTATTTCACACTTTAAATGCTACTATCGCTGATCATCAGTGCAACGGTCAATAGTTTCATACGCTCCAGTTTTCTTCTAAAATTAAGAATGATCGCGTTACTGTATTGTATATATCAATTATATTGTTACCTCTTTTTTCCACACACAAAAAGCAGAGGAATAAAGAAATACTTAATTTATTCCCATTAAAAAGTCAATTCGTTTTGAGCAACGCTATAAACACATACTTTCTTTAGAAATGATTAAATACTCCACATAATGAATACGAAAGATGTGGTATTTCCCTTATAAAAAAATGCCAATTTCAACCCACACTCAAGATAGCCTAACTCAAATTAGTTTTGGGGAAAACAGTATGTAACTAGGTACTCTTGCCATTGAAAGGTCTTTTCGAAACCTTGAAAAATATCGTGAACCTATGTTCAACCTGTTCTCCAACTTTTCAAAAATGTAATGCAGGTTGAGAACAGGTTAAACCTCCATAACTTATGCACATAATGTATAAACAACCCTTACGCATGCAGAAGACGAGGACCCTTTAAAACTGTTACCCTAGACCCAGATTCTTATATTTGAGGCCTTGAAAGGAAAAGTGTATTAATAGAGAATGAGAAAAACTGTATTTCGCCAATTAGTCTTTCCTTCTTTAGCTCTTTAGGCTGAGTGACACACAGACACGCACAGAAAGAGAAAGAGTATACTATGTACAACTCACAGAAAGAGAAAGAGTATACAATCCGGTACTATGTCCCCGGATTGTATATACGAATTTCTACTTTAAGTTTTAAGGAAACACACTCCAGCTTTACCTTAAGAAGTTTGCAACGTGTTAAAATAACTTTTCGAAAGTTTCTCGACCAGCCTTTAAAAAAGTTCAATAATTTGAGTATTTTTACTTTCCGAAAATATACCGTGTGAGGAAAGTATTGTAATCATGAAAAAATTCGACTTAGATTTTGGTGTATTTACAAGTTTTGAGGTCTTCTGAATTCATTTATGCTATTTTTACGAGATGTATGTATGTATGTATGTGTGTGTGTATGTGAGTGAACACGATAGCTTCTAAACGGGGCATTCGATTGAGCTCAAATTGGGTATATATGTTATAAACCACCGTCGCAAGACCGGTATTGATTTTGGTGTGTATAAGACTTATAGGTTTTCTACAGGGCTACGACAAATATTTCTTTTACATTATGGCCTATGGGGGGAAATTCTTGAAAGTGCGCTAGCGTTTAAACGGTACATTCGATTGAGCTCAAATCGGGTATATATGTTATAAACCACCGTCGTAAGACCGGTATTGATTTTCATATGTATAGGACCTATAGTTTTTCTACAGGGCTACGACAAAGACTTCTTTTACATTATGGCGTATGGGGGGAAATTCTTGAAAGTGCGCTATCGTTTAAACAGCGTGTTCGATTGAGCTTCAATTTGGTATTTGAATTATTCATCGATTAAAATTTATTTAAATGCTTGGTAATGATCTTAATCGCAAGTGTTCGGAAAGTCGAGTGGAGTCACTCCAGATTTTTAATAAATAAATTCTCACACAAATGCGTTTATTCTATGAAGGCATTTCGGAAAGTAAGGTAAAACGGTCTTAAAGGAGTAATAATTGCCCTGCTATTAAAATCTCTGGTTTGGAGATAAAGACACGGTATCAGCTTCCAAATATGACGGTTAAGTGATGTAGATGTTAGGCAAAACGCTGCGAATTATGATTTAAAATATGTTTTTGGAATCAGAAACGTGGTTAAACGGGTTTAATAAGGAAATTCAACGAATTAAGAACAATAGAGCATTGAGATGCCACAAGTGTTTTCGTCATGTAAAACAAGTGGGATAAGGTTTCTACGCTAAATGCATACAACCTGACCATTAATAATAGAAACACTGGCATCTGTAGTCCTGTTTGGTCTATCAGACTTGTTCCTCAAACGGATCTGTTCTGTCTCAAGGTTTTATCCAACAGTGCACCAAAACTGAACTTTTATACGTGAAGATCAAATTTTAGCAAGCTAGTGATGCATTTACAAATAGCGAGTTTTTCTTCAGAAGTAGAAACCTTATCGTGTTTCGCACTTTGACATTCGACAATTTTCGTATTAGCGCAACTATCTTCCAACGAATAATTCGAAGTGCTCATGCAACACCTACACCTTCTACAGGTGGAATTTGAAATCACTCACTGATCCCAAGCATGAGATCTAATTAACAAAGAAATATTGTACCATAATAAAAGTTTTTGTTACCGCACTTCTCGATATGTCCGTGTAGATGCATAATCCTCCGTGGTGAATAGAATTTTATTTTCGATAAAATGCTTGGCAAAGGAACGCTTTTCTTTATTTCACCTGATAAAATAGCCACCGAGTTGTAGTCAAACTCCTGAAAAAAATTCAGACCTAAAGTATACAATTATGAGCTGAATGGATGCAACTTCAGTTCTTTCCTTATTCAAACGCACCCACTTTACGAAGCATACATTATATAAATATGTTTGCATCGCTAAAACGAAAATGCTTTATTCATGTCTATTTGGAATTTGGAAATTGAATTTATATGTGTTTTTAAGAGAATCTTTTCAGTCCAGTAAAAACCTGAGCATTTTGTCTCTTTCTAACCTTTCTTTTACAAATGCAGTGCACCCAATTTACAAGTAGGTTGCCGATCTTATATATTAGCACAACTTTCAAAGATTTAGAAATTGAACATCACTTGTTTATATTTCCGCTGCTCTTTCAATCTATAAAAGAATGATGGGGGAAGTGTGGAGGTGATTGAATGAAAACGTGATGGTCGAATATTGATTAAAATAGCTTAATTTTGATAAGAGCAAGAATAAAAATAGCTCGGAATCTTATAAGATGATCATATTTATTTATCTCCCCCCATCCCCTTCAATTTCAAT